>CM035843.1:197823343-199023343 GCA_020510985.1 Pholidichthys leucotaenia | reverse complement strand
CTATTCCACCCTTCTGCAGTCTGTGCCCCTATCTGAACCCCCCCCCCCCCCCCCCCCCCCAGAAAAAAAAATCCTAGACTCACCCCTGTCAAATAAAATGAATAATGGTGAAAAGGTTAGGTAAGAGAAAAGTTGATTCAGAATGCAGGGTATTTAACCTGCAGTGGACAAACGATTATTTTTTTGTTCAATGCAAAGAAAAGGCTGTTTGTCTCATCTGTCAAGAGGCTGTGGCGGTATTCAAAGAATACAATCTGCGCCGACACTATGAATCCCGTCACAAAGACAAGTATGATAGCTTGCAAGGCCAAGTGCGAGCAGTCAAACTCTCAAAGCTAAAAAGTGGACTGTTAGCTCAGCAGAATACATTTGTACGCCAAGCTCAGCTGAACCAGTCATTCGTGCGGGCCAGCTTTCGGGTTGCTCAACTGATAGCAAGCAGCGGTAAACCTTTCAGTGATGGAGAGTTTGTCAAGAAATGTTTGAATGCTGTCGCGGAGGAGGTGTGTCCCGAGAAGAAAGATGTCTTTAATGCCGTGAGTCTGTCGGCGAGTACAATCACCAGACACATTGAAGAAATCGTGGGTAATGCATTTGCCCAGCTGGAGCAGAAGACGAAAGAATTTGACTTTTTTTCATTAGCACTGGATGAGAGCACGGACGTGCAGGACACAGCGCAGCTGCCCATTTTTATTCGTGGCTGTGACTAAAATGGAACCTGAGATTCAACTTCTCACCAGCCAGATGCAGGCCCACTGTTCACACTGATGAACATACATAGGTAAGCTCACTTTTCTGACTTGAATGAGTCATTCTGAGTATAAACAAATATAACCATAATAAAATCTACTGGGATAAAATCCATCTCCACAACCATACTGGTAGTGAAATGTATTGTGCTGTGTAGGTGCTGTATCACTTAGTTCGGTTTCTCAACCTGCTTGCTTTGTGGTTTTCACAGTGAAGTTGATGAGAGAGAGAGCTTCAAACAGTGGTGTCTACAAGCCTACTGGAACCTACAAAAGGATTATAAGGAAGAAACACAAGAACTTTGAGAGACTGCTCATATGAGTCGTTTAAGTAAGAGACTCTGCTCTGACAACTAAGCTGAACTTTTACCTGTTAAGATTGTGCACGGCACAACAGAAAGTTAATGTTCCATGGACTTTTTTTCTGTGAAGAACCCAGAGAGGGTTATTTGGTTATTATTTATTTCATAAATAGTGTTATTTATTTCATTAATAGTGTTATTATTTATTTTCTGACTTTTTTTCCTGTGAAGATCCCGGAAAGGGTTATTACTATTTGGTTATGTGTGGCTTTCTGGAAAACAATAAATGTTTACGTTTAGGCACCCCTGCGATCGTCACACTTTTTCTGTTACAAACTGACCCCGGCCCCCATCAGAGAAGGCCCTCACAGGAAAAAGTTTGGGGACCCCTGGTGTAGTCTCTCTTAAAAAAATTATTTGACTTAATTTAGGGGGAATTTTGATGTTATTTTTTTCCTCAAAACTCAGCAGGGTCTCAAAATCAGCTGGAATACTAAATTTGGTCACCATAGCTGGTATAGTAATAAAGTGGCTTTAGATGAAAACGGATTAAGAGGGTTTTTTTTGACATTGCAACCATGACGTTTGACTTTTTGAAACCAAAATTATAGTGACAGATGAGGGTCTGAAGGTCAACTGGTGTGCCAAATGTAGTGACCCTACAGTAATTGGTTTTCAAGTAACAGTGCAGCAAGACGGACAGCTGGAAGCTATTTACTGTCATCTTTTTTTTTTTTTTTTTTTAATAGCTTGACTTAATTTAGGGGGAATTTTGATATTTTTTTTCCTAAAAACTCAGCAGGGTCTAAAAATCAGCTGGTGTACCAAAATTGGTGATCATAGCTGGTATAGTAATAAAATGGCTTTAGATGAAAACAGATTTAGAGGATTTTTTTACATTGCAACCATGACCTTTGACCTTATGACCCCAAAATTATAGTGACAGGTGGGGGTCCCAAGTTCAGCTGGTGTGCCAAGTTTGGTGACCCTAGCTTAAATGGCTTTCGAGTTACAGTGCAACGAGGTGGACAGATGGAAGTTCTCTGACTTTGTCGGCCTGGGTGATAAACAGTAACTTCAGTGTGCCCGTCTATTAACTACTTCATTTTTTTTTTTAACAATTTGACTTGGTTTGGGAGAAATTTTGTTTTATTTTTTTCTAAAAAATCAGTAGTATATGTATATTCATCTTTAAACCCTTAGGTTTATAGGTTATGTAGACCCATCTATGTCCTACAGTCAAGGGAAGTACAAATTGCTCCAACATAAATGTCAAACCTTTGGAATTTATCCCCCCTACATAACAGTCTTGAACTTGCATTCTTTCTCGAGTAGGTTGGTTGAAAGAGTTCCCATAAAACACTGATTGTCTGACACTTCCAACAACCATTAATAAAAGAACCACAAACTTTCACAGTTGTACAAGCTATTATCCTGTTGTCGGTGTCAGCATGTCGCTAAAAAACAGTTCTGTTTGGAGCTGTCAGTTGCGTGGGACGAATCGCAAAGAGGCGCCAAGGTTTAGGTGGGGGTCTGTGGTTTAAATCATCCCATCAGCCAACCGGGAGTCCTTGAGGATGACAGGCATCCTCCCTGCTCATCTGACCTTCCTCAAGATCTTCAAGAGAAGGAAAAAAAATCCCCCGTTTATGATTTTAGTCAGTCCTGTCTGTTTCAGTTTAAGAACATAGATGGGTTGCGATTTCTACATCATACCCCCCCATGGACAGTCAGTGTGTAACCTACTCCCTCAGCTCACAAAAAATGTCTTAACCAGATGGGTTTTCTGTCCTGAATTCCTCTTCTCCTTGTTCTTAGAATCTGACAGTTCCCAATTCTTTATTCCTGCTCTCGAGTCAAAGTCCTAACAGAGGACTGAACCGTCCGACTCCAGCGGCGTTACAGTGGTGTTGTGTTCTCTTTTATTGGCGTGAATCCATAAAAACGATCCCACCTCATGAAAAACGGGGTGTGGAGGGAGGTGTTTGTGTTTTTTAAACTCTGTCTGTTTTCCTCATTCACCATTTACGTCACCTCAAAGTTTAGCACCGGCTGGAAATTTGGTGCATGGAAGCATGCCGATGCAAACTCACATTTGACAGGCAGGGTTTGCAAGCTCTACAACAGTAGTTCTGTCTGGCAGACATAATCAGAAAGAAACATACATGAATGCGCTTTTTTGCTATTTTTTTTAAATTTTTTTTTTTTTTGCAATTTATGTGAAAAAATTGCAAATTCACAAGAAAAGTTACTAATTTCCAAAACTAAATTACTGATTTAAAGGAAAGGTGTATAAAAAATTAACTCACATGTAATAAAATTGAAGTTACAAAAAAGTCCCTAGCACATTTACAAAACATGCTACAAATGTATTAAAAAAAACCAGTAGCAGCATGATGGAGCAGTGGTTAGCACCATTGCCTGACAGGAAGAAGATTGTGGGTTTAAATACCAGCCAGTAGGGCCTATCTGTGTGGAGTTTGCATGTTCTTCTCATGCTTGTGTGGGTATCACCGGGTTCTCAGGTTTCCTCCCACATTCCAAAAACATGTTAGTTGGGTTAAGGGGAGACTCTAAAGTAGTCATAGGTTTGAATGGATTGATTATCCGAAATAAAGATTCATTCATTCATTGGCGCTGTACTGTGGATGCCTCATCCAGGGGGATGCCCTTGAATTTCTCTCTGGGATTAATACAGTCTTAAAAAAAAATTCTTTTACTAATTTATAAGAAAAATGTATGATTACAAAAAAGTTACAAATATAATAGAAAAAGTATTAAATTTACAAGAAAGAAATAGAAAATTCCCAATGAAAATTTGGAGAGTTTGGTGACTAGGGCTGGGCGATATAGCCCCCCCAAACAGAAAAAAAAAAATTATTGCAATATACAGTAATTTCTCTATATTGGGCAGACCCTGAGGAATTCCTCTTTGACTCAGTGTTAAGAGTGGGAGGGTTTTAGATCACGGTGTAAATAAAGAAAATGTGCATTTACGAGTAAAAACTTAGACTTAATAGTAATATGCAGAAAGAAAGTACCAAATTTACAGTGGGGTAAAAAAGTATTTAGTCAGCCACCAATTGTGCAAGTTCTCCCACTTAAAAGATGAGAGAGGTCTCCAATTTTCATCATAGGTATACCTCAACTATGAAAGACAAAATAAGAAAAAAAAAATCCAGAAAATCACATTGAAGGATTTTTAATGAATGAATTGGTAAATTCCTCGGTAAAATAAGTATTTGGTCAATAACAAAAGTTCATCTCAATACTTTGTTATATACCCTTTGTTGGCAATGACAGAGGTCAAACGTTTTCTGTAAGTTTTCACAAGGTTTTCACACACTGTTGCTGGTATTTTGGACCATTCCTCCATGCAGATCTCCTCTAGAGCAGTGATGTTTTGGGGCTGTCTCTGGGCAACACAGACTTTCAACTCCCTCCAAATATTTTCTATGGGGTTGAGATCTGGAAACTGGCTAGGCCACTCCAGGACCTTGAAATGCTTCTTACGAAGCCACTCCTTCGTTGCCCGGGCGGTGTGTTTGGGATCATTGTCATGCTGAAAGACCCAGCCACGTTTCATCTTCAATGCCCTTGCTGGTGGAAGGAGGTTTTCACTCAAAATTTCACGATACATGGCCCCATTCATTCTTTCCTTTACACAGATCAGTCGTCCTGGTCCCTTTGCAGAAAAACAGCCCCAAAGTATGATGTTTCCACCCCCATGCTTCACAGTAGGTATGGTGTTCTTTCTCCTCCAAACACGACAAGTTGAGTTTTTACCAAAAAGTTCTATTTTGGTTTCATCTGACCATATGACATTCTCCCAATCCTCTTCTGGATCATCCAAATGCTCTCTAGCAAACTTCAGATGGGCCTGGACATGTACTGGCTTAAGCAGGGGAACACGTCTGGCGCTGCAGGATTTGAGTCCCTGGCGGCGTAGTGTGTTTCTGATGTAGCCTTTGTTACTTTGGTCCCAGCTCTCTGCAGGTCATTCACTAGGTCTCCCCATGTGGTTCTGGGATTTTTGCTCACTGTTCTCGTGATCATTTTGACCCCACGGGGTGAGATCTTGCGTGGAGTCCCAGATCGAGGGAGATTATCAGTGGTCTTGTATGTCTTCCATTTTCTAATAATTGCTCCCACAGTTGATTTCTTCACACCAAGCTGCTTACCTATTGCAGATTCAGTCTTCCCAGCCTGGTGCAGGTCTACAATTTTGTTTCTGGTGTCCTTTGACAGCTCTTTGGTCTTGGCCATAGTGGAGTTTGGAGTCTGACTGTTTGAGGTTGTGGACAGGTGTCTTTTATACTGATAAAGAGTTCAAACAGGTGCCATTAATACAGGTAACGAGTGGAGGACAGAGGAGCCTCTTAAAGAAGAAGTTACAGGTCTGTGAGAGCCAGAAATCTTGCTTGTTTGTAGGTGACCAAATACTTATTTTACTGAGGAATTTACCAATTAATTCATTAAAAATCCTTCAATGTGATTTTCTGGATTTTTTTTTCTTATTTTGTCTCTCATAGTTGAGGTATACCTATGATGAAAATTAGAGACCTCTCTCATCGTTTAAGTGGGAGAACTTGCAAAATTGGTGGCTGACTAAATACTTTTTTGCCCCACTGTATATACAAAAAATGCTAGTTGGCAATACAAAAACTGTAAAATTGCATGAAAAAATGCAAATTTATGAGAAAAAGTAGCAAAAAACTTTGCAAATTCAAAAGAAAATCTTCAGTAATTTACCAGAAGAAAAATCACAGCTTTACAGGGAAAGAGCACAAAAAGAATATCACAATTTTCAAAGAAATTCTCATATATTTAACTGAAAATGAGCTGCATACTTAAGAGAGAAAAAATTTGATCTATTCTTATAACTCAGCCTTAACTTTCATTTTCAGACTCATACATGCAGATTCATGTGGCAGAAACTGCTAGTTTCCATAGTTGAGTTTGTTGACCCTTGCCCTGGCTGACTGTGCCACTCTGCCTGTGGGAACATAGGTGGTCATTGTTGGCTGTTTCACAGTGCTGAGCAGATGGACCGGGAGGGGGGGGGGGGGGGGGCTGCTGACGTAAAGCTGGACGGGAGCCCGAAAAAATTCTGGGGCACCCCGGGGCCCGCTGGCATGTGTGTTGGGGGTAATACCCTGACCTGAAGTGTCTGCACGCCCATCCCTCCTCTGCCTTCTGTTCTCTCTAATTAAATTATCTGAGCGCGGACGGTTTTGTAATGAAGCCCTCGTTCCCATGAAGTATGAAGGAGAGCAGGGCCCGCGGCTGAATTTAAGATGCGGGATTATGGGAAATGCAGTCAGTGCTGCAGACAGTTGCTTCGGGCTGTTTGAGTACATGAATGCAACTTAAAGTAGCAACTTTTTCTGATAAAATTTCTGCTTTTTTCTTGTACATTAGCAACTTTTTTCTTGTAAATTTCTGACTTTTTTTTTTTTTTTTTTTAATTTGGGACTTTTTTCTTATAAATTTGCAACTTTTTTCTGGGAAATTTCTGACTTTTTTCCATAAATTTGCTACTTTATTCTTTTAAACTTGTAGGTTTTTTCTCATAAATTTGTGATTTTTTTTCACATGGAATTGTGATTTTTTTTCTTATAAATTTCTGACTTTTTTCCTCAGACATTTGCTACTTTATTCTCTCAAACTTGCAACTTTTTCTCGTAAATTTGTGACTCTTTTAAATTTGCAATTTTTTTCTTGTGAATTTTCAACTTTTTTTCTTATGCATTTATGACTTTTTTACTTGCAAACTTTTTTGATAAGTCTGCAACTTTTTTCTTCATTTCTGACCTTTTTTGTAAATTTGCTGTTTCATTTCCTCATAAATTTTAGATTATTTTTTTTGTAAAATTTAAATGTTTTTTCCTCATATTCCAGACTTATTTTTTTAATGTTTTTGTTGTGAGGGGAGATATTTTTGTTCCTTTTTAAAATCGTTTGAACTCTTCCCTGTTACAAAAAACATTGGCCCCCAAACACAATCTTGCACACGGCCCCCAAACAGTTAGAAACGGCCCTGCCTGCATCTCAGTCACGCTCAGTGTTTGTCATCTCATGAATTAGCATCACCACTGGTGAATTGAGCTATAACTAGAGAGCTGTCCCAGACTGGAAACAGCTGCAGGTTTTTCCTCTTTTTAAACAGCTGGATCAGCCAGTGGATTTCTGCTGTTCCTGGACCATCTGCTGTTTAATGTTGGGAAGCTAATGGATGTTAAATAAGGCTGCGGTTTGTCTGCAGCAGCCAGCGTTCAGCTCTGCAGTTTTACGGTGTTGGTTTTGATGATTTTCAATCCTGAGGACTTAATAAAGAATGATAGACAAACCAAGTAGACCCAGGTGGTTTGATTTTCAGAGCCACCAGTGTTTCAAGAATACAATTAACCTTTTAAAATTATGGGGTTCCAATAGCAGGACGTTTAAAATTTTCTACTGCCACTCAGTGAAGAAATAATTAGATTTTCTTTGCTAAATTTAGGGAACTGGCTGGAATGCTAAGGGGTTAAAATATTGAGTTTATGATCTTTTTAAGGTAATAAATTAACAAAGAAAGCCATAATAACTTCTTAGAAGCTTTTGAATTGGGTAATCAGAAAGAATTACATCAGATGGGCCCTTTGGTTACATGGTGTTAAAAATCACGAGTGTGACATATAGGCCTGTAACAATAAAAAATGTGTTGGATGATAAATAGTCCAAGAATTTATTGTGATAAATGATGACATTGTTGACATTTTTCAACTGTGTTGCATCTCTTTAGCTGGGAAGGAAATAACACCGACTGTTGGCATGCCAAAAACATGTAAGTTAGGTTAACTGGCATCAAACTGGGGATTCTAAATTGTCCTTAGGTATGACTGTGAGAGTGAATGGTTGTCTGTCTCTCTGTGTTGGCCCTGCGATGGACTGGCGATCTGTCCAGGGTGTACCCTGCCTCTCGCCCAAAGATACTGGGATAGGCTCCAGCCCCCCGTGACCCAAAAAGGATTAAGCGGAAGAAGATGGATGTTGGCATGCCTTGCTGAGTACTGTCATGTTTATATTGGCTTTGTTGGGACTGAGTGGGAAAGTTTTATTTTAAATACATTTTCAGGTTACTTATATTGCCATTTTTTGTCGCAGATGTTTTCAAACAGCTCATTAACATTCTGAACTAAATCAGCCTAAATCCGAAGTGTTCCCACACTGAAGCTTTGGAATCAGCTCCATTTCTTCGTCCATATTTTTCTGGAATTGTGCAGTCGCCAGGAAATTTCATAGTGAGTAGTCCTGCGCTTACATTGTGTTTTAGCACTACATCCATTTGTGAAAACAACTGGTATGCATGGCTTATGTCAGGGGTCTGCAAACTGCAGTTCTGGGGCCACATGTGGCACTTTTGCCCATAGATAGTGGCTCCCTGAGGCTTTGAGAAAAAAAAAATTATACATTTCCAAGAGAATAAGCAATAAATTTACAAGAAAAAAGGTTGCAACATTCATGAGAAAAATGAGAAAACCTGAAAATTTATGCAAAAATATCTTTCAGATTTGGGGAAAACATTGCAATTTTCTGAGGAAAACATACCCATAAATTTGTAAGAAAAAAGTCACAAATTTTTGGAAAAGAAATAATAAATTTACTGGAAAAAGTTTGAGTTAAAATGTAATAAATTTCTGTAAAAAATGCTGCCATTTTACCCATGAAAGGTAAGGAATTTACAAAAAACAATATGATAATATGGTACATTTGTGAGAAAGCCTTAAAATTTATGAAAAAAATTCTTGAAATTTAGCAAAAATGTTCCAATTTTTTGAGGGAAGAAAATGTCACAAATTGGCAAAAAAAATGTCACAAATTTACCCCCAAAAGCTACAATTTTATTAGAAAATGGTGTCAAATTTATATGAAGAAGGCAGCATTTTACCATTAAAAAAGGTAGCTGACATGTTTGGTAAAACCCAGAAGCAGACTCAGACTCGGAATAAATACAGTTATCTTTTATTGCACCGTGAATGTGTGGTGGTGTGTGTGTGTGAGTGCAGAAGTGAGCAGCTGGGCGAGCAGAGCACGGTTCGAACTGGCAACCCTAGGAGAGAGAACAGACAGGCGAATGAGTTTACTGAGACCAGGGTGAATAAACAGGTGAATGTACAGTCTTACAGAATGGACGAAGGGCAGAGGCGCTGAAGAACTCCCAGAGGTTCCGAACCAGCTGCAGTCCGTTCCGTGTCTGAGTTGATGTCGAGGAGTGAGGTGAGGAATTGCAGGTGAGTAAACAGTGCTCGTGCAGAGTGCGGGTAGAAGTTTAGGTTCGCCGCCAGGAGGAGGAGGTCCACCGCCAGGAGGCTACCACCTGTGCACAGGGGAGAAAAGGTGAAGCGGAGAAGGGATGGAATCCCAGAGGCTTACTTGGAGTTGGAGAGCTCTGGCTCCCAGAAGATCTGACGGAGCAGGATTAGGCGAGGTAGGAGAAACTCCAGAGCAGGATGAAGAGATTGGTGGAAGAGGTCTTTCCAGACCGAAGGAGCGTCGAAGTCTCCATGCAGACCAAAGGGCAGCGCGGCTTAAGAAGGCTGTCTAATGAGGGGACCAGGTGTGTGTGCAGCTGTGGAGGCAATTAGGGCAGCAGGCACACACAGAAGGTCACCACAGTACTCCCCCCCCATGGGACGCCTCTCGGTGGCCGATCCAACCTACTCGGGTGCGTCCGGTGGAAGTCCCTGATGAGCTGCAGATCCATCACGAAGGAGGGAGCCACCCGGGATCTCCATTCTGGACCATACCCCTCCCAGGTACTGGAGGCCACGACCTCTGCGTCGGACATCCAGGATGGAGTTGACTTTCTAAGCGGGGTCACCATCGATCATCACTGGTGGAGGTGGCGTCTTGGGAGGGGGGCACAGAGGGCTGGAAACATTTGTTTAACCTGAGAGACGTGGAAGGTGGGACAGATGCGGGGGGGGGGGGGCAGACGTACAGCGACAGGCTTAACAATGTGGGTGATGGAGAAAGGACCAATAAAGCACTGGGATAACTTCCTGGACTCAGTCTTAAGATTGATGTTTTTTGTGGACAACCATACCTGCTGCCCAACCCTGTAGGACGGAGCCGGGGTCCTGCGGCGGTTGGCGATGTCCGAGTTGTGGTCTGGCATGCGTCAAAGCGCGGCCCAGGTAGTCTTCCACAGCCAGCGACAGCGCTTCATGTGGGCCTGCATGGAGGGCACAGCAATGTCTTCCTCTTCCTCTGGGAACAGTGGGGGGGTTGTATCCAAGGGAGGCCTCCAACGGAGAAAAACCTGTAGCAGAGGAGACTATGGTGTTATGCGCATACTCGACCCAAGGCAGGTGGGAGCTCCAGGATGCCGGGTTGGAGGCAGTAATGCACCACAGTGCCGCCTCTAATTCCTGATTGGTGCGCTCTCACTGACCATTACTCTGGGGATGGTACCCCGAGGACAGACTTACTATGGCCCCAATAGCCTTACAGAAAGCTCGCCACACCTGCGAGACAAACTGGGGCCCACGGTCAGACATGATGTCCACCGGGATGCCGTGGAGCCACACCACATGTAGGACGAGCAAGTCCGCTGTCTCCTTGGCCATAGGGAGCCCCTGTAAGGGGATGAAGTGGGCCGCCTTGGAGAACCTGTCCACGACCATGAGGACAACGGTGTTGCCTGCAGAGGGGGGGAGACCGGTCACAAAATCAAGGGCCACGTGGGACCAGGGTCTGCTGGGGATGGGAAGGGGATGAAGCAGGTCCGCCGGTGGAGAGGAGGATGTCTTGCAGGTGGCGCACTGGGGGCAGGCTTGAATGTACTCCCCGACGTCCCTCCGTAGCGACGGCCACCAGAAAGTCCTTTGAAGTTGGGCCACAGTACGCGCTATCACAGGGTTTCACAACAGCTTGCAGGAGTGTGCCCAATTAATGACCTCCCCCCGGACCGCAGAGAGCACATGCACTACCGTTCAAAAGTTTGGGGTCACTTAGAAATGTCCTTATTTTTGAAAGAAAAGCACTGTTTTTTTCAATGAAGATAACTTTAAACTAATCAGAAATACACTTTAATATCTAATATACATTGCTAATGTGGTAAATGACTATTCTTGCTGCAAATGTCTGGTTTTTGGTGCAATATCTACATAGGTGTATAGAGGCCCATTTCCAGCAACTATCACTCCAGTGTTCTAATGGTACAGTGTGTTTGCTCATTGCGTCAGAAGTGCTAATGGATGATTAGAAAACCCTTGTGCAATCATGTTAGCACAGCTGAAAACAGTTTAGCTGGTTAGAGAAGCTATAAAACTGACCTTCCTTTGAGCAGGTTGAGTATCTGGAAAAAATTATTATTTCAAATGTAAATCATTATTTCTAACTTTGTCAATGTCTTGACTATATTTTCTATTCATTTTACAACTCATGGTGGTAAATAAGTGTGACTTTTCATGGAAAACACAAAATAATTGTCTGGGTGACCCCAAACTTTTGAACGGTAGTGTACATCCTTCCCGCTGGCCCCCCGCCCGGGTCAGGCTTGGTCACCTGTGCTCTCCTAACCCTCTCCTTGATGCCCCATGAGAGGGCGCCCACGATGCATGAAGGAGAAACAACCGGAGATGGTGGCACCTCAGCAGCATCAGAGGAGAATTGCCTGGAGAGGGCGTCCGGCTTGATGTTCTTAGACCCTGGGCAATAGGTGATGGTGAAGTTAAATCTGCCGAAAAACAGGGACCAGCGGGCTTGCCAAGAGTTGAGTCGTGTGGCCGTCCTGAGGTACTTCAGATTCTTATGGTTGGTCCAAACAACAAAAGGCTGGGAGGCCCCCTCTAGCCAGTGACGCCACTCCTCCAAAGCCAACTTGACCGCTAGCAGCTCCCTGTCCCCAATGTCACAATTCCTCTCTGCAGGGGATAGACCGTGGGAGAAGAATGCGCAGGGGCGGATCTTGTCATCGGCGGGAGAGTGTTGAGACAGCACAGCTCCCACGCCGGAGTCAGAGGCGTCCACCTCCACCAGGCATTGTAGCATGGGGTCCACCTGGGCCAAACTAGGAGGAGAGGAGAACAATGATTTCAATTGAGCAAAAGCTGCCTCCGCATACTCCGTCCACTGGAATGGCACCTTGGTGGAGGTGAGGCGCGTGAGGGGTAGGGCAATGGTACTGTAGTCTTTGATGAAGCGGCGATAGAAATTGGCGAAACCCAGAAACTGCTGCAGCTGTTTCCTGGAAGATGAGACCGGCCACTCTACCACCGCCTTTACCTTATCCGAATCTGCGATGATCTCATTATGGGAGATGTCGAATCCCAGAAATGTGGTGCGTGGGGCGTGAAACTCACATTTCTCAGCCTTGACAAACAGTTTGTTCTCCAGTATGCGCTCCAGGACCCACCTGAGGTGTACCCGATGCTCATCGAGGGACTGGGAAAAAATAAGGATGTCGTCGAGATAGACAAACACAAAAGAATCCAAAAAATCCCTCAACACATCATTGATCAGCCGTTGGAATACTACGGGAACATTAGTCAAACCAGAGGGCATCACCAAATATTCAAAGTGGCCACTAGGAGTGCGGAATCCCGTCTTCCACTCATCCCTTTCCTTGATCCTCACCAGGTGATAGGCGTTGCGGAGATCCAGTTTAGTGAACACTGAGGCCCCCTGGAGGGAATCAAAGGCGGTGTTAATGAGGGGGAGAGTGTACTTGTCCTTGACTGTGATGTTATTAAGCTCCCTAAAGTCAATACAAGGCCTAAGTGAACTGTCGTTCTTCCACACAAAAAAGAATCCCGTCCCCACTGCTGAGGATGATGACCTGATAATGCCCGAGCTTAGGGATTCTTTGATGTATTTATCCATCACCTCCCGCTCCGGGGCAGAGAAGCTATAAAGCCGGCTGGATGGCAAAGATGGCAAAGGAGCCCCTGGCAGGAGGTTAATGGCACAATCATAGGGGTCGTGGGGGGGGGGAAATGATAGTGCTTGAGCCTTGCTAAAAATGGCGCCCAGGTCATGGTATTCGGGGGGTACCAATGAAAGTTCAGGCGGCGGTGTGTCAGGAGAACAGAGGGGAACGGAGGGAGAGCAAGCAGTAGACTGTAGGCAGGAACTTAGCAAAAGGAGCTCCAGGAGACAATGCTTCCCGATCGCCAATCAGTAACCGGGTTGTGTAGCCGGAGCCAAGGGTAACCCAGAATAAACGGGGAGGCTGAAACGGGAAGCACAAAGAACCTAATCTGCTCCTGGTGATTGCCTGATACCAACACAGAGACCGGAGCAGTTTGTTTCGTGACAATAGCCAGCGGAACCTTTGACAGAGCAATTAGTTTCAACGGGGTCTTCAGCTGGTGGCAAGGGAGCCCCAGCCGGGTTGCCAGATTCTCAGAAATGAAGCTCTGCTCGGCCCCGGAATCAGTGAGTGCATGGGTGGATATTTCATTGTGATTATGTAAGAAACGAATGGGAAGCAGAAATTTAGAAAGGGAATTCACCCGAGGTAAGTCCGTGAGTCCCCCTACTGTACGCACGGACCCCCCTTTTTGGTCAAATGGGGCAAGAGGCCAGCTCGTGCTCCTCACTAGCACAATACAGGCACAACCCAAGCTCCCGGCGGCGTTGCCTTTCAGCTGCAGGCAGCTTAGATTGGCTCATCACCATGGGCTCCTCAGTCTCTGAGGGATCGAGGGGGCTAGCGGGGGGGGGGGGGGCTGCAGGGAGTGGCAAAACTGCGAGCCCGGATGACCAGGAGGTCGACGCTCACTGGCTCGCTCCCTCAGCCAGTCATCAATGCTAATGGCGAAGGAGATTATCTTGTTCAGTTTGCTGGGTTTGTCTGCAGGCTAGGGCTAATGCTGCGAGTGAAAATGCTGCAGAGAGAGGCATCCTCCCACCCTACCTCCGCTTCCACCACCCGGAAGTCTACTAAATAATCAGCCACAGATCTACTGCCCGGCTTGAGATTAAGTAACCGGGTGGTGAGCACACTATCTCGGTCAGAGTGGTCGAAAACCTCATTAAACTCACTCACAAACTGATCGTAGGTCAAACTGGTGTAATCAGGCCGAGCCATTACGGCATAAGCCCAAGCTAAGGCCCGACCCGCTAAGAGATTGACTACATACCCAATGCGGCTATGATTTGTGGGGAAATCCCTCGGCACACACAGGAACACAATACCACACTGTAGCAAGAAACCCCGTGCTTCCCCTAGCTTACCACTGAATCTTGTGGGGATGGGAACTGGCGTCAGCTGAGACTGCTGAGAGGGAAGAGGAGTGGGACTAGCTGGCCCGGCTGCTCCTCCAGGAGCAGGTGGAAAGGGCTGTGCCAGTGTGAGGTGATCCAGGTGAGTGTTAATCAGCGTCAGTTGTGTAAGTATGACTTGTTGCTGGTGGGATAACTGATCTAACCGAGCCTCGACGATGTTAAGTCTCTGTGCGAGAGCACTGTCTGCTGGGTTAGTCTGACGGAGACGTACTGACATGTTTGGTAAAACCCAGAAGCAGACTCAGACTTGGAATAAATACAATTATCTTTTATTGCAGTGTGAATGTGTGCTGCCACTGTGCTAACCACTGCGCCACCGTGCTGCCCTTCTTGTTGTGCTGCGGGTCATGGGATCGATTCCACCCTTGACCATCGTGGGTTCGATCCCACCCCCAGACCATCGGTGACCCTTCTGTGTGGAGTTTGCATGTTCTCCCCATGTCTGCGTGGGTTTACTCCGGGCACTCCGGTTTCCTCCCACATGCCAAAAACATGCAAGTTAGGTTAATTGGCATCAAAACTGGGGATTCTAAATTGTCCTTAGGTATGGATGTGACAGTGAATGGTTGTCTGTCTCTCTGTGTTGGCCCTGTGATGGACTGGCGATCTGTCCAGGGTGTACCCTGCCTCTCGCCCAAAGACGCTGGGATAGGCTCCAGCCCCCCCGCAACCCGAAAGGATTAAGCGGTAGAAGATGGATGGATGGATGGATGCAGCGTGAATGTGTGTGGGTGTGTGTGTGAATGCAGAAGTGAGCAGCTGGGCGAGCAGAGCGCGGTTCGAACTGGCAACCCTAGGAGAGAGAACAGACAGGCGAATGAGTTTACTGAGACCAGGGTGAATAAACAGGTGAGTGTACAGTCTTACAGAATGGACGAAGGGCAGAGGCGCTGAAGAACTCCCAGAGGTTCCGAACCAGCTGCAGTCCGTTCCGTGTCCGAGTTGATGCCGAGGAGTGAGGTGAGGAATTGCAGGTGAGTAAACGGTGCTCATGCAGAGTGCGGGTAGAAGTTCAGGTCCGCTGCCAGGAGGAGGAGGTCCGCTGTCAGGAGGCTACCACCTGTGCACAGGGGAGAAAAGGTGAAGCGGAGAAGGGATGGAATTCCAGAGGCTTACTTGGAGTTGGAGAGCTCTGGCTCCCAAAAGACCTGACGGAGCAGGATTAGGCGAAGTAGGAGAAACTCCAGAGCAGGATGAAGAGGTTGGTTGAAGAGGTCTTTCCAGACCAAAGGAGCGTTGATGTCTCCGTGCAGACCAAGGGGCAGTGCGGCTTAAGAAGGCTGTCTAATGAGGGGACCAGGTGTGCGTGCAGCTGTGGAGGCAATTAGGGCAGCAGGCACGCAGAGCAGGTCACCACACTATCAATCAGATAAGACAATCTCATGAGAAAAGAAGATTATGCAAAAAAAAAAAAATCTATAATTTTAGAAAAAGCTTGTAACTTTATTGGGAAAAATGTCACAAGTTTACAAGGAAAATGTCTTCAGTTTTACTCAATACAGGTATTAAGTTTACAAAGAAAAATATGCCAAATTTAGGAAAAAAACAAAACACATCTAAGATATAACAAATAACAAATAAATTTTTAAAAAAAACAGTTTGAGGGAAAACACCCACACAATTTTGCAAGAAAAAAGACTTTTTTTTTTTTTTTTTTTTTTTTTACAAATAATCAAAAATATACTAGAAAAAGTAGCAATTTTGTGATAAAAGGTAACTAAATTTAAAAAAGCTGCAAATTTATAAGAAAAAAACTCTTAATCCTGATGTGGTCAGGTCAGACTGTAGTTGTAACTCTGCTGTTTTACCTGTTTTAGGCTCACAGATTTTTGTAGCGCCATGCAGACTTTTTTAATGCAAAAATCACTCAAAAATCCAAGGCGCTTGGAACCAGTTGCTGTTCTTCCTTCTTTGTAGTAGCCCACATCTCACTTGCATTTAAAGCATCGCTGGCAGGACTGTGGTGTTGAAGAGATTGTAGGCTCTTGTCCAGCTTTGCCTTGAGTACATCTGTTCTCAATGTAAATGCCTTCCATCCAAAATTCCCACTTCCATATCTTGGCACATATTCACCATTTGTCCCAAGTAGGCATACTCTTTCATCTCTTCAATCAATCAATTATAAGAATTTTTATTATAAATAACATACCCACTGTGTATCATTTTCACTCTATTTTTTATTATTCTTCCACTAAAAAAGAAAAATATCTTAACCACAGAGCTCATTTTAACCATTTTAACTGAAACTCAAGATCCCATCACAGTTGCTTTTCATTTGGCGTCATAGACTGAAGCTATCTGCCTTCGGGGGGGGGGGGGGGGGGGGGGGGGGTTAACGCTCCAAAACCAGACCGCTCTATTAGCAAACACGACCAGTCTCTGGTATAATGGACAAGGAGAGGGACGTATAATCAGTCTAATTGGCTCTGGGTGGATTTAATAGCATCACACAGTAGTCGTGTCACGAACCACTAATTAAATGCTGTAATCAAAATGCTGCTTCACATACGCGGCTGCTGATGCGGTGTTCATCAGCCGTGCCCATGGGGGTGTGGGTGGGTGGGTGCTTGTGTGTGTGTGTGTGTGTGTGTGTGTGTGTGGGCATGTCTCTTCATATCCAGAGTGGGAGCAGGTGTTCAGGATGGGATTGTTTCATGTAGTGGTCCTGTAGATCCGCCAAGAGAAAAACTGAGAGGAGCTAAGTCATCTGAGAACTTCTGGGTTTAAAAAATCCCATTATTAATTTCAGTGAAATTTTTGTATTTGTGACTGAATAAAGCATCTGTGGTCTTTCAGTTCTTTAATTCATTTCTGAAGAACAGTGTCCAAAAGTCAGTCTCTGCTGCTATCAAGTTTACTTTTGATTGTGTTGTCAGTTAAATCCATGTTTTAGCTCCTCTCCATTTAACATCACCAACTTTCTTCTTCTTCTTCTTCTTCTTCTTCTAGATTTGATTGGCAATTGGCAACCAGCTTACAGGTGCATTACCGCCACGTACACTACCGTTCAAAAGTTTGGGGTCACTTAGAAATTTCCTTATTTTTGAAAGAAAAGCACTGTTTTTTTCAATGAAGATAACTTTAAACTATTCAGAAATACACTCTAATATCTAATATACATTGTTAATGTGGTAAATGACTATTCTAGCTGCAAATGTCTGGTTTTTGGTGCAATATCTACATAGGTGTATAGAGGCCCATTTCCAGCAACTATCACTCCAGTGTTCTAATGGTACAATATGTTTGCTCATTGCGTCAGAAGGCTAATGGATGATTAGAAAACCCTTGTGCAATCATGTTAGCACAGCTGAAAACAGTTTAGCCGGTTAGAGAAGCAATAAAACTGACCTTCCTTTGAGCAGGTTGAATATCTGGAAAAAAATATTATTTCAAATACAAATCATTATTTCTAACCTTGTCAATGTCTTGACTATATTTTCTATTCATTTTACAACTCATGGTGGTAAATAAGTGTGACTTTTCATGGAAAACACAAAATAATTGTCTGGGTGACCTCAAACTTTTGAACGGTAGTGTACTTCACTCTATATCATTACTCCATCTGGTCAGGAGCTGTAGTCTTTACCGCCACGTACTTCATTCAGTAAACATCACTCTATGTATTAAAAGTCAGAATTCTTCTCGGCTGGCAACCTCTTCTTCGTCTTCTTCACTCTATATCTTTGTATAAGGAGTTCTTATAAGGAGTTCTGAACAGTCTTCTTCTTCTTCTTCTTCAGACAGTGAGATTTCTATGTCTACACGATGTCTATAACACTCTATCTCCACACCAACTTTCTTCTGATTGGCTGCACTTTTATGACCATATAAGGGATGTCCTGTCTATATGACATCATCAAGAGCCAAGAATAGAAAAAAAACTGAAACTGTGTTCAGAAACCATGTTTAATGTTAGAACTGCTCATGCTGAAACTTTTTATACAGCAGGTAGTTCCGACCAAGCAATTTGATTGGACAACAGGGATTCCAGGAGTTACTATATTCCACAATAATTGCACACCGATGTTTCACTGGATATGTGCCACTCTGCTTCAGAGGTGTTCTAGTAACCGTTAATTACTAACAGTAATTTACTGTCAAGTGTGCAGACTTGAGAACTGCAATACTGTGTTGGATACCTTAATTTCCACAGTGAGGCACTGTTTGAAAAACAACTACAGTTTCAGCCATCTCTGATCCAAGTCCTGTCCTTTTAAACATCCGGCGACATATTTTACGTTTGTTTATACAGAACAGACAGGCTAGAGTCAAATTTATTCACTCAATTAGAAAACCACAATACCTTTATGGTGATGGACTCTTTGTTTCATCTGAAAATGCCAAGAAAAAGCGAGTGAAGTGTGCCAAAGCCAAATCACTAGCAGGCTAACAAGCCACCGGAATTGATCTGGGCCCTTTTGCCCTACAGACGCAACAGGTGAGCGGTATGTAGTTAGGTGCTTAGCAACAGTTACTGGCTACATTTAGAAGGGACTAGGGCTGTTGCGGTAGAGGAATTACCCCTGCGGTGATGGTGGACAGCTCAACATCGCAGTATGCAGTATTATTGCAAGTGTTTTTAGGACCCTGTGGTCTCGTAAATTAAACAGAGTTTATAATGTGGCAAATGATGGAAGCGGTGAGAAGTGCACAGCAGCTCCGCTCTCAACTTTATGTGCGTGTGTAACAATTGTGCGGAGCTCCAGTCTTTCAAGGCATGAACTGCTGATTCTGTTATAAAAAAAAACCACAATCATTTTCATAAAGCAGTGGTGGGAACTCCAGTATTTCAACTACGGCATGTGTGGACTGGAGACTGCAGCGACATTCAGCTTATTTAAACAGGACAGTGTCCGTACAGGACCCTGCATGGCTTTTGTCTCTGTGATTTTTGTCGCTGTCCAAAAAATCACGTTCAAACAAGCAATGCACTATGCAGTAGCTGTTTGGCTCTCGGAGCTCAATTATAAACACTCCGCTCAGAAGGAAATAACACGCTTTGTGCCCTTTCAGTGTTCACTGTCATGGCTGTATTTAGCAAGTAGTCCAAACACTTCTACCACTGACTGCATGCTGGAGTGCGTATGGAGAGAGAGTCCCTCACATGGTGCTGCCACCGTTAGTACCGGGTGCAAACATGCTGTTGGCAATAAAAATACACTTACATTTAACAATTTATTTATTAATCAAAAGGGGCACATAAATGAACAAAGACATTTAGCCACACACACACAAAAAAAGTGAACACCGCAGCTGCTGTGGTTGCTTGTATTCCTCCCTGGTAGGCTTGTCCATAGCACGGTATTACATAATTGCAGTTATCATGACAGCCCTAGAAGGGACTATTTTTTTCTCAGCTGCGCAAAATAACTGGTTAATCAAACAAATTATAATATTTTGTTCGGTATTGCTGTTATTTAATAAATTGTGTTTGCAGAACTGTTGTATAAAAGCAATACAGTGATCCCTCACTTATCGCGGTTAATGGGTTCCAGAACCGACCGCGAAAAGTGAAAAACCGCGAAGTAGCGTCACCCCAATGACGTCATCCATAAGCAATACGTACGTTCATTCTCTCACTCTCATATGATACGTGTGTGTGTGTGTACGTGTACATACATACGTAGATGTAAACAAAGTGTACATAAATATGTTTTTAGAACTCTTTTATTCTTATAACAAGATGCGTAACTCAAGATGAAAATGATTTACTGCACAGGTTAATGAGAGCTTTACTGCTCCTCAGGTGACGCCTCATCGTGAGGTGCTGGAGGTGCAGGATCATCGAGGGCAGCTTCCGATAGAGCTGAAGCTGCAGGAGGCGGCGTAGTGCCTCGACGGGAAGACTATTTCGCACAAAATGGCACAAGAGAACAGCAAAAAGTTCCACGCGGCGAGACTAAGTAACACGAGCGATAAAAAGCAATGAATGCGGTCTTTCTTCCCTTCATGGGTGCTCGGCAGGAAGAGGAGGTGGGTGAGACGTCTCGGCCAATCAGCTTGCGAGATTTCCGAGCCCAGCCAACACGACAACAGCGAACAGAGAGTTGTGCTGCTCTCCGTGTTGACACGTGATGGTCTAATGTAGTCTCCCTGCCTTCTGCTAGCGCCCGCCCATTATTTCTCAATTTTGAATTTTTGATGAATATTTTTGAAAAATCCGCGATGCACTGAGGGCGCGAAAGGTGAAGCGCGAAGTAGCGAGGGATCACTGTATTACACTCGAGGTTAAACGGGATCAATGCATTAGACGTATCACACCGTAGTTACTGTATTCATTGATACTGTACTCCCTCTCATGTAATATTGCTTAAACAGGGCTGTTCTTTTCTATATTATGCTCAATGAGATGCTTAGCAAGAGTTTCCATGGTACATTTAGAAAGTACTGTTTTTCTTGGAGGAGCAAAATAACTGGTTAAACTAACAAATCGTAATATTTGGTCTAATATTGCACTCGAGGTTGTGTGGTATCAATGAACATTTTAACTGTGGTGATGTCTTTGACAAATCACTGCAAGTAAATATTAATTGATACCACACAACCATGAGTGTAATATTGCTTAAATATATGTTGGAAAATAATAACAATCCTATTAGGTCTATGTCAAAGTTTATATAAATGATTGTGCTGGCTTTACCTAATACCTAAAAAATATAACTTTTGCTGGGAAATATGTGCTATTATGTCCGCTGCGTAATCTCTTAGCGAACAGTTGAATTAGTTCGAACCCAAAACGCAGGTGAAGTGAACATGTTTATTAACAGAAAGGGGAAACTCAAAAATACACAATTGCAGGGAAAAAAGTTCCATGGAAAAACAGTCTGGCACACAAGCAATAGACGCCCGAGCACAGTTGGCTAGATAGAAAGTCCCACACTCTCCCAGGGTGGAACTGGGCAGCAGAGAGAGAAGGGCGAGCAGGATGAGAGACTTTATTTTTTGTTTTTTTTTTTTGTTACTTATTTGTACCCGTAGGTAGACTTGGTTTGCAGTCTGGTGACAAGCCACCGGCTGTTGGTCGCTGCGTGCGCGAGCGCCCTAAACCTACATGTTTTGGTGTGCGGGAGGAAACCGGAGAAATCCCGGAGTAAACCCGCGCAACACGGGGAGAACATGCAAACTCCACACAGCTCACTGTTGGTCGGGGGCTGGGATCGAACCCACGATCTCATGATCCCCGCGATCCCCCGGCCGAGGGTAAAACTGTGCTGCCACAGTGCTAAACCACTGCGCCACCGTGCAGCCAAACTTACAGCAGCAACTTACAGCAAACTTACACATGCCAGCCAGACTTACAGGGGGCATCGGAGCTCAGCGGGCTCTGGGGAAACAACACCATAGAAGTCCATCAGAGAAGGGTGCCAACAGCACCAGGGAATTACATCAGCTGGTGACTACAGACTGAACTGTGTAGTGTAGACTGACGCCACGACACTGAATGCCCCCACTGTCACCCAATAAATACCAGGCAGGCTAATGAGTGACAAGTGGACGCAGGTGTGTGGCAGGAGTCTGTGTAAGAGTGTGTGTGTGTGTGTGTGTGTGTGTGTGTGTGTGTGTGTGTGTGTGTGTGTGAACAAATAAGAAAATAACTAACAGCTGGTGAATGTCTGGGAGAGAGGGGTGTGGCTGTAGACTGGCAAGGGCCAAGGCTCAGGGCTCAACCTGCCATCTGGAACTAATTAACGACAAATCAGAAGCTACAGCCACAAATCATGGGCAGAGCCGAACACCAGCTCCGCACACATGCAAGTAATTAGCTGCCATCCATAGACATAAATCTGGGGGGGGGGGCTTCTTGTTAATTTGCAACTTTATCATGTAAATTTGCAACTTTTTTCTCATTAATTTGCAACTTTTTTCTTTTTAATTTGCAGCTTTTTCATGTAAATTTGCATCTTTTTTCTCTTTAATTTGCAACTTTTTGCTCATTAATGTGCAACTTTTTTCACATGAATTTGCAACTTTTTCATGTAAATTTTCACCTTCTCATTAATTGGCAACTTTTGTTGGTAAAATGCAATTTTTTGTTCATATGCAACTTTTTGTCATTATATACCACTTTTTGTTGCTCATTTGCAACTTTTTGTCGTTAATTTTCAACTTTTATCTCATTAATTTGCAGGATTTTCTTATTAATTTGCAACGGTTTGGGACTTTTTGTAAATTTGCCACTTCTTTCCTCACTTATTTCATGTAAATTTGCAAGTAAATTTTGGAACGTTCACATAGGTGCGGGTTAAATTTTGATTTGTTGTAATGGTTAATTTTTTTTTATGTTTGTCTAGATCAGGGATGGGCAACTGGTAGCCCACGGGCCACATGCGGCCCACCCCCTCATCCACTGTGACCTGCCAGTCCATTTCCAAAAATCAGTTATTTATTTATATTGTAGAAGAGCTTGGAAGAACGAGGCGGTGTGATATATAAACCAAAGTTTATTATCAGCTCCTCTAACAAGTCTCATCTAAGTGCAGAAGCAGAAGCAAGAAAAGAGACCGAATACCTCCAGCTCTGTGAACTTATACTTGAGATTGAGATTCAACTTTATTGTCATTACACATGTATGAATACAAGGTAACGAAACGTGACTTGGCATTTGGGCACGCTCTGCAGAGCGCATCCAAGGCCGGGGCAGCCGCTAGGCACCAGTCATAAAGAAGAAAGGAAAAAAAAAGAAAAGAAAGGATATGAAACAATAGGCGAGAGAAAAAAACATGTTTTATCAAATTGACGCTTAATGAGTAAGCGAAATTTTGATTGCAGGCAAAAAAAACCCTCAATGCATATTTAGCAGACATTTAGTAGACAAATCACACGCAGAAGGAGAGCAGTGTGTGTATATCGTATGCATGTAGTGTTGTATGCATTGTGTAGTGTAAATGTAACAGTTGTTAGTGAGCAGCAGAGGGCGCCTCCTGGCAGTGGATAGATGTTATAATCATGTGACTTATAAACAAGTCCAGAGTCCAGAGTCTCTCTCTCTCTCTCTCTTGCTTGCAGAAGGCACATGAGCATTGTCCTTGAAGGTCCAATCCGCTGACGACAAACAACTGATTGTTGATTGTTTGGGGAGACATGAGCCGATCCTTCCGCTTATCTCAGTCAGGAGGAATGTAAACACGGGGCAAACAAGGTCAAATCAAATCAAATCAGCACAGTGCACTCAGAGAATAGAATTTGTCCTCATCCGTGTAGTTCTGTGCTTCCATTATATATGCTTCCATTGTGCTTATATGTGCTTCCGTTATATATGCAAGCTTAAACTGTTTTTCCATAGAGAGCACAGGGCTTCAGATGTATTCCTTCACTGAATCACTGTCATTCAGTTCACCGTTTGCCGCTACTCGTGCCCTCCCCAACTGGTCGAATTTGATGAAGGAGCTTGCTGGGTCCGCTTGATCAGCTCTCTCACTTTCCTTCAATTTCTGATGCATCAGGGAACTCCACAGCCAAAAATAGAAGTCCTGAGATCATAACCAATAATGTTTCCATAGACGCATGAATTCCAATGTCCATGAGTCTCCTCGTAGGTTCCAATTCTTGGACTCCCCCTTGGCCCAATTCTTGTTGAAAAATAGTGACTTGCACATAACAAAAGACATGCATATCAAAGGCTGACATCCCTCATTATCTTAATCCCCCCATTGTCTTGGTACTCCTCCTCATGGCCCTGGGGGGTGAGGGCAGCTCCTCCGGTCTCCACCGCAGTGTCTGGGAACGTCTTTGTTCTTCACTGGCGGTTGAGAGTCTTTGTACTTTCTGAGGTGTGAAGTCGCCTTACATATGTAATCACCAAACATTCCCACATGCTTCAACATATGTAGGTTATGGAATATATGATTAATATAGCCCACAGCCCCCCCCCAAACGACTAAGAAAAGGACAATAGAAAAAATTCACAGTTTAAGATAATTACTATGACATACTAACTGCTATACCTCTTGCCACAGAAGAAACTTTCCAGCAGCCATGCTCCTAAGAGAGTTCAGTGGTAATCATAACAGCATAGTAAAATCACAAGTCAGTCCTAAACTGTTACAGCACAAAGTGAACAACTGTTGAGTAGTTTGCATCAGCCCTGTGCTGTCTGGGTTTTAATCTTCTCCCGAATCTGCTGTGGGTCCGCTTGGGCGTCCTGCTGGGACCTTCCTGTAAGGAATCTGCAGCTTGGGGAGGAGAGTGATTATTTGTTCCCTGCAGGGGGGCTGAGTCTTTTCTCTTGGGGGGTCTACCCCGCCGAGGTGCTCTCGCCAACTGTGCAGGCTCGTCTCTCAACAAGAAGGCAGGTTTAAGTCTGTCAATGCTGACTGTTTCTTTTCTATCCCCAAAATCAAGCACAAAGTGTTTGTCACCAGGTTCCAGCACTCTGAATGGCCCATCATATGCTGGGCGGAAAGTTGGTTTTAAAGCTTCATGCCTAACAAAAACGAATTCAGCGTTTTGTAGAGCTTGGGGGACAAAAACCTGTGGAAAAGAGTGATGTGCCGGTCCGGGGAGAGAGTCCGGTCCGTTGCTGCCTAAAAACCTCGGGGCTGGAAGACGCTTTGGCTCTGGGTTCTCTGGTAAAAATTCACCCGGGAGCCTGAGAGGTTGTGCAAAAACTAATTCTGTTGGAGAAGCGTCTAGATCCTCTTTAGGCGCAGCACGCAACCCCAATAAAACCCAGGGAAGTTTATTTACCCAATTTGTATCCGTTAGTGAGGCTCTGAGGGCGGACTTTAAAGATCTGTGAAAACGCTCGCATAACCCATTAGCCTGAGGGTGATAAGCAGTGGTGCGGTGAATTGTCGCCCCTAAGCTGCTGGCCATGGATGACCAAAGCTCTGAGACAAATTGAGGCCCCCTATCGGACGTGATGTCCGATGGGACGCCGAAACGTGCCACCCAGTTTGTCAAAAAAACGCGAGCGACTTCCTCCGCTGTAGTTGACGCCAGAGGGACTGCCTCTGGCCAGCGCGTGGTGCGGTCTATCATTGTTAACAGGTGTGTGAAACCTTGGGAGGAAGGTAGTGGCCCCACGAGGTCGACATGAACGTGGTTGAACCTTCTAGCAGGGATTGGAAAAGGCTCCAGAGGGGCTTTTGTGTGTTTGTGTATTTTGGCGCGCTGACAAGAAATGCAAGTTTTTGCCCATTCTTTTACGTTTTTGCGCAGGCCCGACCACACAAACTTTTCGGCGACCATTTTAACCGAGGCGCGCACACTTGGACGCGCGAGGGAGTGAATTGAGTCGAAAATACGGCGGTGCCATGTGGCTGGGACTAATGGGCGAGGTCGGCCGGTTGAAATATCGCATATTAGGGGGGGCACGTCGTCGCGTAAACCCCTTTCCTCCAGCCTTAACCCTGTTGGTCCAGACAGGAGTGTGCGCATGTCCGCGTCACTGCTTTGTTCCTCTGCCATGGCTGCATAATCTATCCCTGCATGGATTGGTGCTGCGTATGTGTCTGCGTTAGTGAAGAGTTCTGCGGCTGAGGTAGTATAATCTGTCTCCTCACGCTCTGGCGATGTCACAGCGCGGGAGAGGCAGTCTGCTACCACGTTAAGTTTGCCTGCCACATGTCGAATGTCTGTGGTGAACTCTGAAATCGCAGCCAGCTGTCTTTGTTGCCTTCCTGACCATGGTTCTGAGATTTTAGCCATGGCAAAGGTGAGCGGTTTGTGGTCTACAAAAGCCGTGAAACTCCGCCCTTCTAACCAGAACTGGAAGTGGCGGATGGATAAATGAAGCGCTAGCAGCTCCCTGTCAAAAGTGCTGTATCTACGCTCAGTTTGGTTTAGCGATTTGCTGAAGAATGCCAAAGGTTGCCAGATCCCGCTGACATGTTGTTCTACAGCTGCCCTATAGCTAGGTCTGAAGCGTCTGTGGTTAGTGCAATGCGGGCCGAGGGGTCGGGGTGAACCAACAATGTGGCATTAGCTAGAGCGCTCTTTACTTCCGCGAAGGCGCGTTCGCGCTCCGAGGTCCATTTGACCGCGTTGGAAGCTTTTTGTTTTCTGAGCGCGTCATATAGGGGCTGCATGAGCTGAGCTGCGTGGGGGAGGAAACGGTTGTAAAAATTAACCATTCCTAAAAATTCTTGCAGCGATTTGACCGTTTGTGGCCGTGGGAAACTTTTTATCGCGTGGACTTTGTCTGGAAGTGGGACTGCCTCCTTCGGAGAAACTCTGTGTCCTAAAAAATCAATTTGTGACACGCCGAATTTGCATTTGGCTGGATTGATTATTAACCCGTGCTCTTCTAGCCTCTGAAAAACCATAGTGAGGTGCTGCTCGTGTTCTTCCTCAGACGAGCTGGCTACCAGCATATCGTCGAGGTAGACGAAAACAAAAGGAAGGTCGCGTAATACTGCGTCCATCATCCGCTGAAAAGTTTGGGCGGCGCCTTTGAGGCCGAAAGGCATCCGCAAAAATTCAAAAAGGCCGAAAGGGGTTATTACGGCTGTTTTAGGAATGTCCTCTGCTCGAACTGGGACTTGATGATAACCGCGGACCAGGTCTATTTTTGAAAAAATGCGCGCATCCGCCAGATGCAGTGAAAAATCCTGAATGTGAGGAATTGGGTAGCGGTCATGCGCTGTCGCATTGTTTAATCTGCGGTAATCGCCGCACGGTCTCCAAGAACCGTCGGATTTCGGAACCATGTGAAGTGGCGAGGCCCAGGGGCTTTTTGAACGTTTAATAATGCCTAATTTTTCAAGTGTAGTAAACTCGTCCCGAGCTATGGCGAGCTTGGCCGCGTCTAAGCGCCGAGCTTTGGCAAATACGGGTGGGGCCCGTTGTCGGGATAAAATGTTCAACCCCGTGTTTAGCCACTGTGGCTGAGAATTTGGGAACTGTGAGTGCTGGAAATTGGGTGAGGAGTTGATCAAACTTACCTCCTGCTGTGGTGACGCTAGCCTGCACAGGTGGTGGAGAAAATCGGGCTGAGCAGGGAATAGAAGCAAAGGACAGTGCATTAACCAAGCGTCTGTTCGCTAGATCGACTAATAACCCATGTGCACACAAAAAGTCTGCGCCTAACAAGTTAAAACTCACCGCCGCTACAACAAATGTCCATCTGTAGCTGCGGCCATGGATGTGGAGGTGCAGGCTTTTTTCGCCAAAAGTGTCAATGTTGGAGCCGTTGGCTGCCACCGCTCCGTTGCCCCGGGTGCCCATGGCTCGATCTGCTTGGGAGGGCATGACAAAACTCAGCTGAGCTCCTGTGTCAATAAGGAACTGCTTGCCGGTGTATCCGTCCGTCACGTATAACAGCTTGCTTTTCTCGCCGAGAACCGCTGCCGTTAACGGCTCTCGGCTTTGGCGTTTAAATTTGCAGGGGGGAACACATTTGTGAGCCTTCTCGGCGAAGCGGTGGTGGTAATAACAAACATCGCTCCGTCTGTTACGTTTTGGCCGTGTCGCTGTCACCGCGGGCTGGATCTGCTCTGTGGGTTGAGGCTCGCCGTGGCTCTGGGCATCAGCGTTGAGGTCTGCGGATACTGCTGTGGGTGTCTGCTCCCTGCAGGCGTTGACGAGTCGTTGAGCTTCGTTGGCCAGCACGCGGAAGTCTTGCTGGGTGTTGCATCGCATGTTGGCGAGCGTCCCTCTCATGTGTGGCGGCAGCGTGCTGAGGAATACGAATTGGAAGAGGAAGTTGTCATTGTCCTCCTCTTTAAGCTGCAGCAAGTCCTCCATGAGGGCTTTAGGTCTGCATCCTCTGTGGCCGTAGACCGCCAGGATCCTCTCGGCTCTCTCTTCGGCTGAGGGGACGTAATTTGCTACGATGGTTGCTTTCAGTATTTCATATTTGTCTTGGGCCGGCGGCCGCCGGATTATGCTCCACACACACCTCGAAGTGGCGGCGTCGAGTTTGGCGACGATGTGATAGAACTTCGTATCGTCGGCCGTGATGCCCGCCAGTGTAAACTGGGCTTCAGCTTGTTGAAACCACGAGGCGGGGTCTTCCTGCCAGAAGTCCGGCAGCTTGACAGCGACGGCATTTGTGTAGACCATCACTGCTGTGTCCACAGGGTGAGAATGCTTTGCCTCGGCTCTCTCAGCGGCGCTGGTGCTCGGTTGAGCCCTCTCTATCACTTCTGCCGGGGGGGGGAACGTCGTCCATCTGTTCCCCTGTCTGCGTGGGCGCCGGCGTCTGCCTGGGTCGCCACAGATGAGTCGATCGCGGGGGAACGCCTCTGGTCCATACTCGCGTCAGGGTCACCAGTGTAGAAGAGCTTGGAAGAACGAGGCGGTGTGATATATAAACCAAAGTTTATTATCAGCTCCTCTAACAAGTCTCATCTAAGTGCAGAAGCAGAAGCAAGAAAAGAGACCGAATACCTCCGGCTCTGTGAACTTATACTCGCACATAACAAAAGACATGCATATCAAAAGCTGACATCCCTCATTATCTTAATCCCCCCATTGTCTTGGTACTCCTCCTCATGGCCCTGGGGGGTGAGGGCAGCTCCTCCGGTCTCCACCGCAGTGTCTGGGAACGTCTTTGTTCTTCACTGGCAGTTGAGAGTCTTTGTCCTTTCTGAGGTGTGAAGTCGCCTTACATATGTAATCACCAAACATTCCCACATGCTTCAACATATGTAGGTTATGGAATATATGATTAATATAGCCCACATATATCACATTTGCCATATTTGGAACTGCATTCTTAAATGCAATTATAGAGTCCGCCAGCAGAGGGAGCTCTAATTGAAACCTAGGTGCCATTCTGTGGACAAGTGGTCAAGGAGAGAGCGAGAGTGAGGGAGTCACACAGGGAGTGCACCGACGGAGAACGGGTTTTTAAGGTATGCTGCCTGTTAAAACCACATTAATAGGCTGTAAACAGCAATAAATGTACAAACCAGGCTGCCTTTAAACAAGAATAAATACTACTGAGGAGCTGTAGCATTTATTCTTGTTTGGCAGGTGAAGCCTCTTGGAGCTCGGTGGCTTTTCTTCTAATTCTGCAGAAAAATATTCAAAGCTTTGAGGCTTCTTTCTAAAGAGCGGACTGAAGTACTGACAGTTTCAATTCCATGTCAGCAGTGAAAGTTCAGAGACTGTGGTCATTGTAATCTGCTGATTTTTTTTGTTCATTTATACTAGTGGCTCTTAAATTTGTTTTATTCCCCATTTTGGGGAGTCATTAACAAGCCCACCTTCCCACAGCTATTTCTCTGCCCCTCCACACCCACAATGAATCCAAGAGCAAGCTAAGCCTCATCATTTTTCCTTTTCTTCTTGGCTTTTTTTGTTAATTATCATCCGGAATTTCTCTTTGCTCATCATTTTGATGGAGAGAATTTTAAAAATTAGGTTATGATATAATTTTATCCATTCATCCCTCCGTCCATGTTTTACTGCATAACTCTTTGAGTGTGTTTGTTGCCGAATTGTGACATAACCCCTAGTGGTCAAGAGTGGTAAATATTTTTTGTCAGTAAAATAGTTCAGATTTCCAAGGCTATAACTTGAAAGTGGTAAGAGATAATGGCTTACTGTCAATTAGAAAGATGTAAAATATGATCCAAAGTTTCAGATAGGAATAAATTTATGCATCTAATTTGCATAATGTCACGGCACCTCTTTAAATTCCACAACTCAGTCAAAACTGGACTTTGGACGTATTTACACAAAGAATGGTTCAGTCTTTTGACACCGTTTTTTTGTACAGAGGTACCTCATCATCTTATCTTCAAAGTATATGAACAAGAAATCAGTACAATATAAACACCCCCCCCAAAAAAAACAAAACAAAACAAAACAGAAAATTCTCACTTACTTTTGACAAAGGGGGGCTGGGGGGCTGGCTGGCTGGCAGGCTGGTGTGGTCGCTGCGTTTTCACCCATCATGGTTGTTATTTTGCATTCTGTCGGTCATTTAAAGTCTGTAGCACATCTACAAAGTCTTATGATTATCCCACATAAATTTTGCTTGTATCCTGCTGCTATTTTCCGCATACAAAGCTGATAAAAGTGACGGTGACTGATCGCGGACATATTAGCTTTCTGGGCTAAAATGCTAAAAACAGGAAAAGGAAATGAGAAGTTCTTCTTCTTTGGTGTATTACGTGTGATCCACTGAGTCCTCCAATGGATGTCTGCCACCTTTTGAAACTGGCAAATCAGTACAAATCCCCAATGCAGGCCCCAATGCAGGGGATCATGTGAGAGTGAGACAACAGGTGCAGTGCCGCGCTCTGCCACTAGGGGCACGCAAATTCACACACTCAAAGAGTTAATCCTTTTCGGTTCAGGGGAAGGGGGGACTGGAGCCTATCATCTTTGGGTGAGAGGCAGGGTACACGCTGGACAGATTGCCAGTCCATTGCAGGGCAGATATAATTTTATCAGTAATTTTAATTCTAATATGATAAAACACTGAGTAGCTTTTATTTTCATTTGCATTTTCAGTTTTAATTGTGAAACTTTTGACTTTGCAGGAACTTAGCTCCCCCCTTCCCCCACGGAAGGTTTACATGTAAATCTGGCCCTTGGGAAGTGAGGAAAAAGTTTTGTGGCCCTCACTACCACCAAAGTTGTCCATCCCATTGCCCCATTTTATTTTATGCAAATCTCTCTCTCTCTCTCTCTCACTCACTCACTCACTCACTCACTCACTCACTCACACACACACACACACACACACAGAGAGAGAGAGAGAGAGAGAGAGAGAGAGAGAGAGAGAGAGAGAGAGAGAGAGATTTTTTTCCACGTTATAGGGTTTGAATTCTTCCCCATTGCAAAATCTTGCACATTTCCCCCAAAACACAGGAATGGCCCTGACTACAATAATACTAATAGTGTCCCCCTTCATATTTACTCTTCAGAAAATGTTCTGTTTATTGTACCTCCCAACAGTGAAATGAAATATCAATATTGTAACCAAAATGAGCTGTCAAAAGCCTACGTTGGTCATGTTCCATTTTACACAGTAATTCTGCTGCTATTGGTTCTAAACACAGCATTGGTGTATGTTTACAGCATAGCTACAGGAACTTCATAAAGCACATCATTCTTATGGTTGAAATACTTCTGATAGATGCATGATAAAGTCATCAAGAGTTCCTTCTCTCTTCAGTTTGTCTGCCATCACTTCACACCTGTTTAATAACACGTGTCAGCAGAACAGGAAGCGGCGCTGAGGCAGATTGGGCCATGCCACCATCATGGAACTGCAAAGTTTCTAGTGTCAGTCTGTCATATGTGTCATTAGTTTTGCACAGCTGTCAGTGGGGTTGTTATTTATGTGTAATTTTCACAGGTCTTCATCGGAGTCGTGGGGGGGGGGGGGTGGTTGGTCATGCAGGGACCTGCCTCGTTTGAAGGCCGCAGATTTTTTCTCATGGGCCTTTGCGATCCAGACAGCTGGTTTGGATGGATGGATGAAGAAAAATCAAACAAATCAGTCATCTCGAGGCCGAACGGCCCTTTTCTTCCTCTTTTTGACCTTTGTTTTAGTTGAAATAGTTGAACCAAAGTCACCACTGCTGAGGGAGTTATGAAATGGTACGCTGAGTCAGCACTGCTTCACGTTTGTGTCACATTTGTGTGTTGACACACCTTGCAGAGGTGTTAATTAGGTGTCTGTGACATGATTTGGTCAGAACACCTCAGGGTTTAATTACTGTAGCACCATTTTACACATAGGGGAGGAGCTCTTCTCAAAATATTCTGTTTTTATATTGCACTGCTTTCAATACTGTACTAATGAGCTCCACATCACTCCATCCTCTCTCTTTCATCATTTATCTGAGATTTGTGTTTTAATGGCAATGCCGTGTTACATGCTAACAAATATGGCTAAATGAGAGTTTAAAACCCCAAGTAAGGCATTATCGGAGACAAGTGTGTGGTTTGAGTGGTTGATAGCCTATGACCATTCCCCAGGGTTTAAAAAGCACAGAAATAACCCTGAATGAGTGTGTGGCTAACTCTGCTCATGACAGCTAACTGCTACTAATTGAGGAGGCATATGGTCCAGAGTATAATGGCATGTAATAAAACAACATCTATGATCAAGGCTTGGTAGGTGATCCACCTGGGAAAACGGGTGTCTAGCAGGGATGGATAGAATATATAGAAAATGGATACAATCAGATATTGACTCACAGCCAAGTGACAGTGAGGAATGCTGGGTAGGACTGCTCAGAGCAGCTAACATTAGCAGTCAAACTACCCAACTACACAGTCACAAATAACAAAATAAGTCAGAATGGCATGAAAGAGTATTTAACCAACTGCAGATGAATGAATAAGCTGGCCTAGCATTGTGACTACAATTTAAAAAAAGAGCCTTAAAATCCCAGGTTGCACTGATTCGCTTCACTATAACTATGCTAACAGTTTTGACACCCATGTTATGCCAGGGGAAAAAAATAATAAAATAGACTAGAATGAGTGAAATATATTATTGGCTGTGGGTTAATGAACGAGCTGGTGGGGTGACTAAAATTTACCAAGAAAAGATTGAAAAACTACGTCAGGCTAAGCTAAGCTAGCTGCACTGTAGCTACTGCATGTGAGCTCAGAGGCTCAGCTGGAAACTTCCTGTTCTCCTCCGCGGAGAGGGTGTTCCAGACTATCCGGGAGTCAGTCTGTTATGTAATGACATGATGACCTCACAGAAGAGATTAACCAATCCAAACAAGGTGTTTCAGACAGCTCTGTCGCCCTAGATTCTGTGGGAGAGGAGAACCTTTGGAGATTATATAATGTCACAGAATCCTACAGAACACACCAGAATAAAGATGAAACCCCAAAAAGCATTATAGGGTTTATTTAAACTATAAAGGTAAGGAGCCAGTTCAGATCAATACATCCTTTGGGTTGCTTTTGTTCTTTGCAGACTTTTAAGGTGAAGAAGAGGAGGAAGAATGTTGTGGGGGGGATTTATGGTTGGACAGAAACTTCCAGGTTAAGGAGGAGAAGAGTGGAAAGATGCATTACAGGCTCCCTGCGCATTTGTATGCTGCTCAGGATGGATCAGGAGCTTTACCTTAGCCAGCCAACACTGGCAGGAAGGTTTCTCATCAGCTCTCATTGTCAGCCAGAGCACTTAAGACGATTGCTTCCCCCGATGACCCGGAATGTGTGGGAGGGTGAGATGAAAGGAGGTGGTCGGGGTGGAGGGAGCAGAAAAAGGACAGTAGGGGGAAGAAGACAGTGATGAGGAAAAGGGGAAAAAAAGATGAAGTCAGAATATGATGCTGATATCACTGTGGAGGGGTTGGTTTTCTCTCAGCTTTTCACTGATTTTCCACATTAGATACAGATAGCTGGATCTGTTAGAAGAAAGCATTTGAAAAGTTCAGGTGTTGGTGGTATTGGAGCTTGGTGTATTGGACTGTATGCTGGAGGACTACAGCATACATGCTAACACTCAGATGTTCCTCCTTTATGTTAGTTAGCTGGTCTAGCTTGCAGAAAACCAAATAGCACAATTTCTGTTAGTGTTACAGCATACAGTTTCTATCACAGCATCATAGCAGAATGCACACTTCTGACTCTGAATTTCATCTGAAAATGCCAAGAAGAAAATGCATGGAAACCAATGTGGAAATGATGCTAACTTACCATTTAGCTCTTGTGTTTGGTGTTATGCCACCCCTGCACTTTATCCTGACCAACTTTAATACCTAGGTGGTCATCGAATCTATATTTCATCTGAAGATGTCAAGAAAAAGATAAGATAAGATAAGATAAGCCTTTATTAGTCCCACAACGGGGAAATTCCAGGATTGCAACAGCACAGGGATAGCAACACTCAGAGCAACAATCAGAAGGCAAGAAAAAAAAAAACAAGCAAGCAAGTGAGCTAATGTGGAAATGGGCCAAAGCTAAACTGCATTGCCACTAACTGTCTTAGCTTGTAGGCTAATTATGGAATAGCTGATGAGAAAATGGACAAGCTGAAGTTGGATTTACCATCCCAGTCAGCCACTCGTAACACCTGTGTGGTGATAAGAGAATCGTGGCTTCATCTAAGACATTATCATTGCAGCTATTAAGCTAACTAGCAGCACGAGTCAAGTGACCCACAAAAAAAGGAGGACTGGGTATTTATATATGGCCATCCAGGATATTTGAGTTTCATGGAGACACTGAGAGGAGACAGCTTTTCCCCCAATTTCATGCCCCCCCCCCGCATAAACTTGCAACTTTTTCAGGATGCATGATAGACATTTTTTAGTGTAAGCTACAACAATGTTTTCTTAAAAAAACATAAATAAAATGAATGCCTGTCCCCTGGCTGTATCCATTACCCTCTTGTTGGGTGTCATTATATTGAATGAGACACCCCTGCTCCGACTCTGCACACTAACAAAGAAGGAATCACTACAAACTGTTTCCAAAATTATTTCAATTCTTGACAGGAGAAAACAAAATTTGTACCTAGATCCACTACCAAAAATAACTAGGCCACTACCAAATGGATCCTGCTGTGAGCACCTCCCTCAGGTGTGTTATTACATGCATGTGTGTGCGTGTCCTATGGGCATGGAATTACTTTGAGTCAGTGGTCCGCTTAATGAAGTCGTTTTCATTTTGGGTGGGAAGCAAGGTGGATGCACTTCATTAACCTCCATGTGTTTTTACCACACATGCATACTAACACACACATGGGGAGCGCAGAAAAAGACACGGGCTACAATGAGGGCGGAAGCGACAAAAGCACATGCCAGGAGGATGAAGATGGATGGTAACCTTTTCATGGAGCCTTTTTTTATCTCGCCCCACACAAGCCAAAAACTGCAGCTTTGTCCACATCTCATCCGTCTTGTTTCCTCGGGAGAGTGGAAAAGACTAAAGAGCCCCTGACTTTTATGGATATCAATGACATGTCGTTCGAGCTTCAGAAGGGGTGTGGCTCATTCACTGAAGTCACAAAACAATTCACAAGGCCATTATAATGAAGAAGTGCACATTAGTGACTAGACTGAGGGTGATTTAGGTTTAAAATTGAGCTCTGACGTGGTGTTTTGTTTTAGGGCCCCTGGATTTCAGCAGGAGTTCTTTCTTTTACTAGTGGAAGATTTTTCCTTTGATTCTCTTTAAGCCAGTTTAGTGGTCCATCTGTTTAAAAATTCAACTTAATAACTATTTAAAGAGCCCATATTGTGCTCTTTTTCTGTGTGTTCACACAGCTCCCAGAGGTGTCAATGAAATGTCTGTGATGTGATTTGGTCAAAATACCTCAGGGTTTGATTATTTCAGTACCATTTTACAAACAGGGAAGGAGGTTTCCTAAAGCATATTGCTTTAAATGTTAATGAGCCAAAGCTCACCCCACCCTCCCTCTTTCATCTATTTTAAGCTAATGTTAGTCTGTCAACAGAAGCTAAAAGCCAAGTAAAATAATAACAAATAGGCAGCTGAATGTTAGAGTCCAGATAAAGCATTATCAGAGACAGTGGTGTGTGGTTTGACTGGTAGCTGTGTAATAGGCACAGGAACAACCCTGAATGAGTGAATCGCTAACTCTGCTAATGGTAGCTGTCCACTGCTAATTGAGGAGGCATCCAGTGAGCTAAAATAATGTCTAGGAATTAAATAGTATTGTAAGTGGTTGGAAGATGATCCGGCTGGTAAAACACATATCTAGTAGCAATAAATAAAATGTATAGATACAGACTAGTCTCTGTTTGTAGTAATCCCATCCGTGTCCTATTAGAGCAACTAACTTTAGCAGTCATATTTACCTAGCTGTCACGACCAAAATATAGCAAAATAAACTAGAATGGTGCAAGATATATAATCGACAATGCAGTAATGATTGAGCTGGTCTAGTATAAAGTGATCACAATTTTTTAAAAAATAGCCATAAAATCCCTGGTTACACTGATTAGCATCATAAAGCTAGCTATGCTAATAGCTCCAGTACCCATGTGATGTACGGTGGAGGAGGTAGGCACATGAGAGGAAAGACACCAAGCCTCTGGCAAGCAGAGTTCCAACAGTCCCATGCATGAGAAGGGGAGCTGCCCCCATATAAAGGGTGCAGGTGACGAGTAACAGGTGGTTAATCATATCAGCTCGACATCATCAGGTTATCAACAGTGAAACGTGTGCACAAACCTGAGACACTACAAAGACACTTTATTAAAGCATGCTTGGGTCATGGATTTTGCTTATCGGTCAGTCCCAAAAAAGGTAATTTCAATCAATCAATCAATCAATCAATCAACCTTTATTGTCATGATGCTATGCATACAACTGTAGTGCAAGCAAGATGAAATTGCGTTTCTCTAGGCATCGGTATTGTAAAAAAAGAACATAATTTAAAAACACACTCACACCCCCTCTCACCCCACACCCTGACAGCCATTCACATATCCCTGAGACACATTTGGATATGACAGTAATGTTAACTTATTACAGTTGCAGTTAAAATGATAATAACTGCGTATGTATATATAAAACAATTAAAATGGCTAAGTGAATCTAAGTAGCTAAGAGAAATAAATACTTAAAACTGACTAAAACTATAATATACATATAATATACATAATGTCCATAAAGTGCAGTAATATGTGTAAAAGATTCCGGATCAACTGTTCAGCATCCTAACAGCTTGTGGAAAGAAGCTGTTGATCAGTCTGGTGGTTCTGCCTCTGATGCTCTGGAATCGTTTGCCAGATGGCAGCAGTTCACAGTGTTTGTGCAGAGGGTGAGAGTGGTCCTTAACAATGTTCAGTGCCCTGCTCCTACAATGGCTCTGAAAAAGTTCTTGAACAGAAGGTAGGAAAACTCCAATTACCTTCTCAGCTCCCTTAACTATCCTCTGCAGAGCTTTTTTGTCTGACATACTGCAACTGGAGTACCATGTTGCAATGCAGTACGTCAGAACACTCTCCACCACACCTCTGTAGAAGGTCCTGAGGATGCAGATGGGGAGAGAGGCCTGTTTGAGTTTCCTCAAGAAGTGCAGTCTCTGCTGGGCCCGCTTCCTGAGCCCCAAGGAATTCTTGCTCCAGTTCAGGTCCTGCGAGATCTGCACTCTGAGGAACTTGATGTTCTCCACTCTCTCCACTGAACGGCCGCTGATGCAGAGAGGGACGTGTTCAGGCCGTGACCGCCGGAAGTCGATAATCATCTCCTTCGTTTTGTCCACGTTGAGCACCAGATTGTTCTCCCTGCACCAGCCCTCCAGGTCTCTAACTTCTTCCCTGTACATTGATTCCTCATCCCTCTGAATAAGTCCCACCACTGTGGTGTCATCCGCAAACTTAATAATCTGGTTCCCCTCGTGTCTGGACACACAGTCATGTATTAAAAGTGTAAAAAACAGTGGACTGAGTACACAGCCTTGAGGGGATCCAGTGCTCAGCGTGATAGAGTTGGAGATGTTGTTTCTAACCCGGACAGATTGAGGTCTCTCGGTCAGGAAATCCAGGATCCAGAGACATGTGGCGGTGTTCAGACCGAGAAGGAGTAATTTCTCCATCAGTCTCTGGAGAATAATGGTGTTAAATGCTGAACTGACATCAATGTACAGGAGTCTGGCATAGGTGTCTTTCTGATCCAGGTGGGTAATGACAGAGTGCAGGGTGGTGACTATAGCGTCCTCTGTGGAGTGATTTGAACGATACGCGAACTGGAGCGGGTCATGTGATGCAGGGAGGCAGGCTGTGATGTGTGGTTTAACAAGCCGTTCAAAACACTTCATCACAATTGGTGTCAGTGCGACAGGACAATACTCATTCAGACAGGACACAACTGCTTTCTTTGCCACCAGTACTATGATAGAGGTCTTAAAGCATCTAGGGACGATGGCCTGACTCAGGGAAATGTTATACTGTATATGTCAGTCAGGACATCCGCCAACTCACTCGCGCAGACTCAGAGCATACGTCCCGGGATGTTGTCCGGACCTGCAGCTTTACGTGGGTTGACCCTGATTAGGATCCTCCGTGTGTCCGCTGCGTTGATGGTGATAGCTGGCCCCACAGATGGTGGGGATGGGCCAGCCCTCCCTCTGATTGTCGGGTTTGATGCTTCAAAACGTGCAAAGAAGTTATTGAGCCTGTCTGGAAGCAAAGCGTCATCATCATCGACAATTTCAGACAATTTCAGACAATAATTCAACCCCTATATCTGGCTTAGCAGGTGAGAGCCCAAATATACGTAGATGTTTGTGTGGTGTAGATTCTGTCTGAGTGAAGAACTCCTCTAAAGTAGGACTTTGAGCTCTCTGGCTTTGCAGACCATCTAATGCCACAGAAATCCCTCATAACCCACTAAAATAAAGGGGAAACCCCCAAAGCATAATAGGGGTTCTTTAAATTTACACCAACAGTGAAAATGTCTTTGAGATGCACAGCTGCTGCTCTTTAGCTCTCCCGGACCAGCATACAAAGTGGATTTTACGCTTGTTTAAGATAATTGCTTCTACATGATTTCATGGTTAGTCATAGCAGGTGAAGAATGCTGAGTTCTTATCCCTTTACAGCCCATTATTATCTTATCTTGCAGTTTCCATGCAGAGACGTGTCCTCAGTTTTGTGTGTGATAATCTTTCAGTAGGAACCCTTACTGGAATGTCAGCAGATATTTGCTTGTCAAACACACAGTTAACGAGTGCAGTTCTTTCAGTTGGTGGTGATTCATGAAGAAAATTATAATGTCCCTTGTCTGCTGAGCTCACCCCTCAGTAACTGAGGACATTTCACGCCCATGTTTGCACGTCTTCCTCCTTGTAGCTAATCACTTCAGTTCTCACGTCTCCCGATTGTATCAAAGTTCTTGAGCTTGATTCCAGATGAACGGTCTGGTCTTGTGCCAATATGTGTTTCTGATAATTGCCCCCCTGTAGAGCAGCCTGAGTAGGCTTCAGGATCACTGATGGTACCCGTCCATGCCCTCATTTCCCCTAGCTCTCATGTTTGTCCCTCTAACTTTGCAAATCATTCGTTCTGCTGATGAATTTGGCAGCTTGTTAAATGGCCAAATTAGAAGCCATTTCCCACTGACAGTGCAGTTTCAGGAGCTGTTAATGGATTGGACCATTTTTCAAGCAGGGGGATAGGCTATCTTCTTAATAGGGGTGGAAATGATCCAAAGGAAGGGAAGAGGCGGTGAAGGATAGGACACCATATACTAAAGAGTCAGCTGATGATTGGGTGACGCCATTGGCTGCATCAGGAAGATTGACTGAACTGGCTGGTTTATGGATGGCTCTGCTGACACTTTTTTTAAATTTCCCAGCATTGACCTGGCTTGGTTGAATTAAGGCTGATGTATGGGTCCAGAGTGGTGACAGTTTGCGTAGCTGTCTGCCTGTTCAAAGAGAGGGACTGTGGGAATTCAGCCAAGGCTGAAGCACAGGAGAGTGGTCCCAAAAAAATGAGAAAAATGCTCTGACTGGAGGCTGGGTTGGCTCAGATCAGAGAAGTTAAGAATAGGGTGTAATATAGCCCAATATTAGGGGCGGGAATTATGAGGGACCTCGGATTGCGATACTTGGGTCACGATACGATACTATCAAGATTCGACTATCATCATGATATTGCAATATCGAGTATCATGATATAAGTGTTTCCTCTGGCTTAAAAACTTTGGCACGGTGTATTTTACCGGGGATGGGGGGACACATTACACTATTGTAACCGGAATATGTTAATTTTATACTGTTTATTTCTTTTTTAAATTTTGCACAGTGACTTTGCATATGGAACTTACCATTTGAAGTATTGTACAACCAAGGCTTGAATGTTGGAATATTGGGCCAGATGGGGTCCCACCCAGATGTCCAGTATTTGGACTTTTTAGTGGTGTCACCCTTCTCTCCTTCCTCTGCTGTCACCTCTCCTGGGCCCTCTGCCTGAACACTTTCCTCTCCTTGCCTCATCTTTTCTGTCTCATCTTTCCCTCTCTGAGTCCTGTCTAATTCAGGTTCTCTCTTTGTCTATGGTGGTATACAAACAGGTTAGAAAATACCAAGTATCATGTTTTGTCCTGCAGGATTTTTTTTTTTTTTTTGTCATGGTTTAAATGAAAAAAAAAATATGTGTATTTTTTGTATTTTTATTCTCGTGTTTCTTTTTTTCCATTGAGAAAGAGTAGGAAAGAGAAGGGAAAAAACATTCATAACAGTAATTTACTCAAGCATACTTAAATTATATGATTAGACGTGGGTATAGTAGCCAGAAATTATACTCATATTAAAGCAGTGCTTTGAAAATAATTACAAGTAGACAACCAGAAATTTCTAATTGAGTTAAGGGTACAAAGAGCACCCACTTAAAAACTTGAGTAATGACTTCAGTCTTGAAGGTTTGAGGTTTTAATCCAAAATTTATAACAATTTTCTGATAGTTTTCTATTTTTCGATATAAATTTAGCTAAATTTGAAACCATTTTCCCCATTTGTATTTTCTCCTTGTAAAATTTTGCAGAGCCAGAACAGAACAATAATTTAACTCTGATTTCAAAGAAAAAATAATAATAAAATTATATTTAATGAACTAAATTAACTGAAATTACCAAAGATGCAGTTATTTCTGTTATAATATAATATTTCTATATATTTATAGTTTATTAGAACTCTCCTCACAACCCAGACAGCAGGAAAAACCTCCCTTATTTTGAAATTCAAATGTTGGAAGGTTTAGTTTGTCTGAAGGCTACTGACAGATTAAAGTCACTGACTTTGTGAATTTTGGTCATCTTAACTTGCCAGGTACATAATAATGAACACAAATTAGTTAATATTGTAGTGGCTGGTGAAGTAAATCCTCAGCAGTTCATCAGTCACTCTTGCCTTTCCCTGCATATGAAGTGTAACCACACCTGTTTGCTAAGCGACTCTTCATTATTATTCCTGTTACAAGCATGTTAAAACCACGATAAATGCCTCCACTGCTTGCATACCTCTTCTGCTTTTTTCCCACCTTTAAAGTACATTAATAAGCTTATGTTTCTCTCAGACAACAACACTAGAGAAACACTCTGCCTGGCGACTGATGGTCACGCAGACGGCGTGCTTCTGACCTCCGATGCACGGATGACTGTCACAAGTGTTGTTTGTGTGTGCGCTTGCGGAGTGTCATTCCTTAATTTATTTTTCAAAAATTTATATTCCCTTAGCATGGTGGTATAGTTTCAAGGGTGGTGGCCCCCCCAACGCGAAATGTTACCAGTGGAAACCCTGTGATACCATATATTTCAATTTTTTTTTTTTTCACATTCAACCTCAAATCATGTCCCGTGGTAAAACTGTTGACATCTCTTTCATATAGTAAAGTATTCAGTCCAGATGGGTAGCAAACAGACAGTTTTAGAGTAAATTATTTTTAAATTAAGTACAAAAACAAATGCTCTTGAAATAAATGTTCAACTGATAATAAAATATAGTCTTATAATAAATAATAATCAGTGAAGTAATGGCAAGATGGAATCACATAACTGGGCTCCAGTATTTTAATCATGTGACAAAAACCCTTGTTTTCCACAATGCTATATGGACGCAGGTCTTTGCATATGAAATATGTTTTAGCTTTGCCGTCATCCACTAACGGTTCTACCCCAGGGTGGTGCCGACTCTGAGAGGCAATTCCTAATATTTGTCATATTCCTCGAGTATTTTACTTTCATGTGACACTCCTTGCAAACTGAATGTGTCATATCCAGGTCGTTAAGTTTGTCTTTGTAATAAAATCCTAAAAGGTCCAGACATTTGATTTAAATTTTGATGGTACAATTCTGTTTTTTCCCCAATGTTGCGCCCACCGCCATCTTAAATTGTACTTGGGCTGGGGGTAAATCTTGCAAGACACCTTTGCTGCAATGACTTTGCACCATATAGTGGACTGAAAACTCAACTGATTAACTGATACCCAAATGTATGCAGCATTTGTATTTGTTTGAGCGCATTTAAAAAAAAAAAAAAAGATCAATGCATGTGTTTATGGATCAGTGCATTGTCTTGAGTGCCAAGTATTGTGATTCATCACTGAATTGATCTTTTTTCCCCACCCCTACCTAATATAAGATAAGATAAGATAAGATAAGCCTTTATTAGTCCCACAATGGGGAAATTCCAGGATTGCAACAGCACAGGGATAGCAACACTCAGAGCAACAATCAGAAGGCAAGAGAAAAAAAGAAACAAGAGCAGCAAGTATACATATGTACATATAAATATATATATATATATATATATATATATAGACACAGTGTGGAGCATTGTAGCTGGATGGAATAAATATGTAGATATAGGGACTTCCGGTTATGGCGGCCGCCTAGAAGGACACGTATCACTCTGCTCTGCTCCTGGAAATAAAGATTCGGCAAATAACTCTCTCATTTGGAACAGAACTTTTCCCAGCGTTTGGGTGAGGATATGCCGGGAAAGACTAAGGCTGGGAAATCAAGCGGGGGAAAAATTGAATCGCCGAAGCAGTCCAAATTAACGGACTTTAAAGTTTGTGGCGCAGTAGAAAAAGCTGCGGATATGGCGGATGAAACTAGCGGTGGTGCGGTAACTGCTGATGATGGCGGCACAGGTGCAGTGCTGGCTGCCATTAGCTCAATGAGAGCAGACTTTTCCGCTAAACTTGATGGGATTATGGCAGCGTTGGATGCAATGAGAAAGGAGTTGGGTGACTGCGTGGAACGAGTGACGCAGGCGGAGCTTCGTGTTTCCAGTGCGGAGGATGAAATCAGCAGACTTCAAATAAAGGTGCGCACTTTGGAAAAAAAAAATAAAGATCTGGAAAATAACGTTCTGGACTTGGAGTCCCGGTCCAGACGGAACAACCTGAGGCTGGTGGGCTTACCGGAGGGAGCCGAAGGTTGTGATTCATGCTCCTTTTTGGAGGGGTGGATCCCGGAGGCGCTGAACAACGCGGAGCTAAAATCATCAGTCGTCTTGGAAAGCTCCCACCGAATTGGCCCACCGAGAGGTAACAAGGCAGCACCGAGGACGTTAATTATGAAGTTTCTCAGCTACAGAGACAGGATGACGATCTCCAACGCGGTGCGGGCCAAAGGAGAAATTAAATACCAAGATCAGCAGGTGCGGTTCTACCCAGATTTGGCCTCAGGAATCCAACAATTAAGGAAGCAGTTTGATCCCATCCGTAAAGAACTGCGCAACCTTGAGATTCGTCATGGAGTGATTCATCCTGCAAGACTTCTGGTCACATATGAGGGCAGAACACACATCTTCAAGACCCCCGAGGAGGCGCAGGAGCTCATCAAGAAGATCCAGGAAGAGACTGGTGGGAGCTAAGCATGAACAGAATATAGGGTAGAATATTTGAGCATTTAACTGATTAGAAGCATATAACAAGATTACAAAATATAGATTGTATTACATATTAAAAAAAATTTTTTAAAAAAAAGTACAAAATTGCTATAAAATTTTGGAGTTAAATTGGAAAATTACAGAAGAGAGTTAATGTTACGTTATTAAAAGCAGTAGAGTTAGGGTGATTGGGAGGATGAAGAAGGAGTGGCTTTGGCTGATCCTCGTGGGTGTGGAACGGTCGATGGCTATATCGGGAGACGGAATTTTTCTTTTGTTTTGGGGGGGATTGCCACAAATGTGGGAAGGGGGAATTTGTTTGTGTGTAGTTTGTAGGATGAATGTTCAACCACTCATGTTTTTGCTTCTCTGTATGAGCATGTTTACACTGCAAGGTAATCCCAAACTCCCTATTGATCATAAATCAAAGCGTTAATCTTAATTTAACTTCATGGAATTGCAGAGGTCTACAAAATTTAAAAAAACTTAAACAAGTTATGAATAAAATAAAAGACATGGGTTCAAAAATTGTGTTTTTACAAGAAACTCATCTAATAGAGGAGGATGTAAAAAGAATTAGGAGTAGATGTCAAGGAAATGTTTTCACCTCATCATTTTCATCCCGAGCCAGGGGAGTTATGACTCTCATACATAAATCAGTCCCATTTCAAGTGAAAAATGTAATTGGAGACAAATTTGGAAGATATGTAATCATTCAAGGATCTTTGCTATTAGAAAATATAAATTTGGTGAACTTATATGGTCCCAATATAGATGATCAAAAGTTCTTTGCTAATTTATTTCTTATCTTATCATCACTTACAGGGCAACATATAATAGCAGGGGATTTTAATTGTACATTGAATCCCGGTATAGATAGATCAACAGGACTGGACTGTACACACAATGGATGTAGGATGACCATTAATCATTTTATGAAAGAATTGAAATTGATAGATATATGGAGAGAAATGAAACCACAAGTTAAAGCATACTCTTGTTATTCCAATACCTACAAGACATTCTCACGTATTGATTATTTTTTGATCTCCACAGAATTAAGGTCCAAGATTCAAAACTGTTTTTATGATAACATCGTGATCTCTGATCATGCACCCTGCTGTCTAATATATGTAGATAAGAAATTGACAAAGGAACCAGGTAGATGGCAATTTCAGCATAAATGGCTTCAGGATGAGGAATTTGTTAAATACATAGAAAAACAGATAGATGAGTTTTTTTGACATCAATACTACACAAACATCAGCATGTGTAAAGTGGGAGGCTTTCAAAGCTTTTATTAGGGGACATATTATTAGTTATACAGGTTCAAAATCTAAGAAGACTCGAGAGGAGAGAGTCCAATTGGAACATAAAATAAAAATTCTTCAAGAAAGAGTATATGCAGGAAGAGATCCAAGGTTGGAGAACGAATTACTGATTTTGAGAGCTGAATATGACAAAAAATCAGCGAATAGAGCTGCCTCGAGTCTTCTAAGATTGAAACAATCTTTTTATGAACAAGGTGAAAAATCAGGAAAGTTATTGGCATGGCAGATTAAACAATTAGAATCTAAAACACCAATTACCAGTATTATAAGTAACGGACAGGTAGTTATAGATCCTTTAGAAATTAATAGAGCCTTTAGAGATTACTATGAAAAATTATATGATACCAAAAATGAATCTGACTTAACAAAACTACATGGGTTTTTGAACGAACTATTTATACCGTGTATTCCAAATGAAAATAGGGAGATACTGGAGTCTAAAATTAGTCAAGAAGAAGTTGGACTAGCCATTGATAATATGAAATCAGGAAAAAGTGCAGGACCAGATGGTCTTCCAGTTGACCTTTATAAAAAATTTAAGAATAAATTAACAAAACCTTTTTTGGAAATGGTTTTAGAAGCATTTCAAAATAGTAATTTACCATCATATATGAATAATGCCTTAATTATACTGTTGCCAAAACCAGGTAAACCCTCTAATAAATGTGAAAATATGAGACCAATAAGCCTATTAAATGCCGACCTTAAGATAATGTGTAAAATTTTAGCAAGACGAATACAAGAAATTTTACCAAATATTATTAATCGAGATCAGAATGGCTTTATAAAGGGAAGACAAGGCTTCCATAATGTAAGAAGACTATTTAATATTATTTATTCTAATAAAGAAGCACCGGATACAGCTCTCTTATCACTGGATGCCGAAAAAGCCTTTGATAGAGTTGAATGGCCCTTTCTTTTTGAAGTCTTACAAAGGTTTGGACTTGGAAATAATTTCATAAAATGGGTTCAGATAATATATAATAATGCTACAGCAGAAATTCTAACAAATAACAATATTTCAAAATCAATAAAAATCAATAGAGGATGTCGACAAGGCTGTCCACTTTCACCTTTACTGTTTTACTATGGCAATTGAACCTTTAGCGATGGCGATACGTCTACAGTCACAAATATATGGAATTAAAGTTGGACCAACAGAACATAAAATCTCCCTGTATGCCGATGACATAATTTTGTTTATGTCGAATCTTAAAAAATCAATTCCGACCTTGTTGAATTTAATAAAGAATTTTGGGGAAATATCAGGATATAAAATAAATAAAACTAAATCTTCAATATTAATGCTAAATGAGACCCAGAGAAATTACCCAGCCCCTGAGGTAAATCAATTCAATGTTGTAAATCAGTTTAAATATTTAGGAATCCAAATTGTGCCTAAGCTAGAATCAATCGCCAGTGTCAATTATGAAGCCTTAATGACAGATATTGATGAGTTACTTCAGAGATGGATGTCACTACCAATGTCGATGATCGGGAGAATTAATATACTTAAAAGTAGTATCTTACCTAAAATACTTTATTTATTTCAATACATTCCCTTACCACCACCTTTAGATTTATTCTCAAGAATTAAAAAAAAGTTAGTGGAATTTATATGGAACAACAGGAGGGCTAGATTACGTCTGTCTTTATTATATTTACCATTTGATCGTGGAGGTCTGAAATGTCCAAATTTTATGTTGTATTATTGGTCGGCACAACTGAGGTCTATGACATATTATTTTTCATCAAATGATCTCCCTCACTGGACTGAAATGGAATCATACAATTTACCTTTACCTCTTCCCATATTCATATACTCAGATTCGGCAAAAAAATTACAAAAACAAGTTAAAAATCCATTTGTAAAGCATATGATCAAAATATGGTGTGAAGCTAAAAACTATTTAAAAGAACCACAGTTATTGTCACAATTTAGTCCAATATGGGGTAATCAATATTTTAAACCAGGGAGAGCGGACGCTGTATTTAAAGTATGGAATTTAAAAGGGATACAAAAGATTCAGGATTTATATTTGCCATGTGCAGAAAACATAATGTCTTGAAGAGCTGAGGATCAAATTTAATCTCAATAGAACACATTTTTTTAAATATCTTCAACTTAGAAACTTTATTCGATCAAATCAAAATAAAGCTCTCACTCGACCTATCTATTCATCCTTGGAAAAAATGTTGATGAAAGATAGTAAAAGAAAGGGTATTATTTCAGAGTTTTATAACTCATTGACACTATCTTCAAGTGAAAATTCACTGAAAAGATTAAACTACTGGAAAGAAGATCTGCAAACTGAAATTTCAGAGGAACAATGGGAATTGGCTTGTACAGAAGCTCAAACCAAATCAATAAATGTACGCCTTAAATTGATACATTTCAAATGGTTAATGCGGATGTATGTTACACCGGAGGAGTTAAATAGATATAACAAAAATATACCAGATACATGCACAAAATGCATGGAAAGTAAAGGAACCCTATTTCATTGTGTATGGGAATGTAGATTAATAAGAATGTTTTGGGAAGAGGTGAGGGTAACAATTGAAAAAATAATCTCAAAACAAATCATATTGAATCCTAAACTGTTTTTGTTGGGTCTGTACCCAGAAAAGCATAATTTTAATAAAAGTGAAAGAACATTCATAGACCTCAGTTTGCTTAATGCCAAAAAATGTATTGCACTATTATGGAAAAAGACTCATAGACCAGATGTGACTCAGTGGTTAAGACAGATGTTAACAAACCTTCCATTAGAAAGAATAACATATATACTGAAATCAAAGGAAATTGTGTTTGAGAATATATGGAGACCTTTTATTGATTATGTAAAAAATTTAAACATAACTCTTGAAGAAGAAGGTGAATGATGTGTGTGGACCTTGTAAATTCCAAACTGGTGAACATAATATGTATACTTATGTATTGGATTGTCTAGACTAAACAGAGGAGCATTGTTGAAGATTTGATTTTGTTGGTGGTTGTTGGTGTTTTTTAGTGCATTTTTTTTTTGTAGTACTTTAGTGTTAGTGTTTGATTGTTTGTATCATGTTTGTTAAAAAAAAAGGTTCAATAAAGATATTGTGGAAAAAAAAATATGTAGATATATAAACACAGTACGGAGCATTGTAGCTAGATGGAATAAATATGTAAATATACTGTATAAACACACACAGTGCGGAGCATTGTAGCTAGATGGAATAATATGTAGATATATAAACACACAGTGCGGAGCATTGTAGCTAGATGGAATAAATATGTAGATATAGAAACACACCCAGTGCGGAGCATTGTAGCTAGATGGGATGAAACAGCACAACCGTCTACTTAGTTATCCTACATGGTATGATTATGTACCCATGCATATTCTCACCCTCCATAGCGACCAGTATTTTCCTAGTTGTATGCCATAGGGGACCATTGTATAAGTCTATTGCGTCTTTTTCATTCAAAACTATTAGGTTGTCACGTCTTTTTGCTATCTCTGCGAGCAGCCCTGCTTAGGTTGTACAGTCTGACAGCTTTTAGTAGGAAGGACCTGCGAAACCTCTCGGTTGTGCACCTAGGATGATGTAGTCTGCTGCTAAATGAGCTCCTCAGTGCGTTCAGTATGTCCTGCATAGGGTGGAACTCTATATCAAACTTATATCATATATCTATATAGAACTTATATCGGTCCATAACCAGGAAACGGGCGGGAAACATCTGTGCTGACCCATCACACCCCGGCCACAAACTGTTTGAACTTCTATCTTCTGGTCGTCGTTACAGATCACTGAAGGTCAAAACCACCCGTCACAGGAACAGTTTCTTTCCTCAAGCCATCACTCTGATGAACTCCTAACATTCACCTAGTCCTACCTGTTGCTGTACTCATGACTTTTCATCCATTATTACATTGCACATAACTCTCACACTGCTTTTTACTTCATTCACATTATATCACTGAATCTGAGTTCACATTGAAATACTGTGTGACTGTATATTTTTTCATATATTTCTGCAGTGTGGTCAGTCTGAGTAAATAACTGCATATATTCCTGTATATATTTGCATCCTTTTATAGAAACGTGGACAGACTGTAATTTACTGTACATACTCTGTTGTCATTGAATCCTTATTTAAATCCTCCACCTGAACAATGAGAGCAAGTTTTTAGCCAAAGTCAAATTCCTTGTATGTGTTGTGCATACTTGGCCAATAAAGCTGATTCTGATTCTGATATATATGTAAATATATAGAGTTACATATATATACATATATATATACGTGTGTGTGTGTATACAGTATATACATACACACACACACACACACACACACACACACACACACACATATATATATATATATATATATATATATATATATATATATGGGGATAATGAACCTCAGGTTTGTGTTCACAATGGTAGTCAAAAGGAGGTCATGCGATGGCATAATGTCCATGGGTCTGTCTGTCCGTCCATCCACATTTCATGGGAATCACTACTCATTCTAGGCATTTACCCTGAGGCTCACCAAACTCTCACAATGATCCTCAGGTGGGTCTACATCCAAGTTGTGCTCAAGGTCACCGCAAGTAGTCAGGAGATCAGAGTACTTGATTTCATGAGCTGCTCTGTCATTGACCGTCTGGTTAACTCGATAGGACATATAAAGATTAGGGATGTAACGATATCAAAATCTCACAGTACGATATGATTTCGATATTGATCTCACGGTGCGATATTTGTTGCGATATTGTGGAGAGGCTCACGGTATTGCAAAATAGCTCATAATATTGTGTTTGTGATGATAATAACCAAAAACTGCCATTAAATCTGTTTTTGCCAGTCACCAGGCCATTTATTTTTATATTTATGGATCATGACAACATAAAATGCTGATCACTTAGTGCTTTTAAAGTGCAAGTTCAAGTCAGGAACATCAATATACCATTTGGTAATATTTGGTCACATAACTGATTCTTCTTATGTGCAAGGATCATACTAAGCAACAACTAGAACAACTGTAAACAACAATAGGGAATTCCCTTTAAGAGCAAACAAAGATCAAGTTAAGCCAGGTTCAATGTGTAAAGTAAAATTAATCATAAATGTGCTAGGCAAATAAAAACAGCCTGTTGAAACAATTAAGTCATGCAAAAAGCCTACTGGAAAACACTGACCTATCCTTTAGCTTATGTTCAAGTTTTTCTTCAGAAAGATCAAAAGATCTACATTGCAAGGGAGAAGAAGAGACCTCTGGGCATTTACAATATCCCCTGCTGTAGAAAATACTCTCTCACTGGGCACTGAGGTAGCGGGTATACATAGGTAGGTCCTTGCTAATGAGGACATTATCTTTGCTAATGAGGCCATTGTCTGTCCGCCACCCTCTCTCCTTTAGTGTTTTTAGACACGGCAAAACCAAAATGCCTCCACACGTCTGATTTAAAAGTTGCTGGGGCTTGCACAATCTCAACTTCGGGGGTGTTTTCTTCAGTATTTACGTGGCTGAACTTTGTCCGCCGCCATGTTTGTTGTGTGGACAGCATGCAGCATGCACTCCTATTGGTTCAACAACAGTTCTTGTGATGACGCAGCGCAAAGGATCATGGTCTGTGTAGTTTACAATGCTTTGTTGCGCGGGAGCCTGCTTATTTCTTGTTGTTTTTTCACAGATACCCGCCCTCTTAATATCGTAACACGACCACGACGGTATCGAGACACTTTTACTACCGCGATATCACGATAACGTCAATATCGTTACATCCCTAATAAAGATAAGATAAGACATGCTTGGCTAAATGGACCCAGTTAAAGACACTGAGAGGAGACGGTTTGAAAAAGGTTTAACAATGTTTTGTTGAAGAGTGCACAGTGAAGAACTGGCAATGTAATGTGGAACGATGAATATTTGCCACTCTTTGTCAGGTTGCGACTGGACCAGTTTGGTTTCGGTTGGATTGGAATTCTGAAGAAGGTAGGGGAGATGCCCTGGGCCCGAGGACTTTAAGGTTGGGGGAGTTTAAGATAAGATAAGCCTTTATTAGTCCCACAATGGGGAAATTCCAGTTTGAATATTGCAGACTGGACTTACTTGGAGGGTGAGAGGATTTTCCGGGTTTCGGTTCCACCACAAAGATGGTCCAAATCTGCCAGGAAATGGTAAGTATGAGTTTTTGTCCTAGGATAGGTGGATAGAGAAGAGGAAAGGTGAGATGAATGAGATTTTGGGTCTTATGAGTTCTAGCATTGGGAGAAGCTGGAGGAGGTAGGCGCACGAGAGCGAAGACATCAAGCTTCTGGCAAGCAGAATCTAACAATCCCATGCATGAGAAGGTAACCCCCCTCCCTTTCATAAAGGCTACAGCTGATGAGGAACAGGTGGTTAATCAGAGCAGCTGGACAACATCAGGTAATCAACAGTGAAAAGTGTGCACAAGCCAGAGACACTACAAAGACACTTTATTAAAACATTAATTTGAGACATAATTCAACCCCTATATCTGGTTAAGCAGTTGAGAACCCAACTATAGGCTTTTGTGTCGCTTTTCAAAAAGCAATATCCAGGCTGTTGTTGAAGCCAGTTTTTCAGCTTAAATGTTCATTTTATTTCTGGTGACACTTCAAGGGTATTTATGGACATCTCCGTTAAGCTGAACAGTGATTTGCTGATCAATTCCAGTCATATGACTTAAGAAAAAAGTTCAGCTTTTAGCTTTCTGTGGGCAGGTTCCTAAGGTTTCACGCCACACACGTTTGAGGATTAACAGTCGGCTCTGGCTGCAGCTGGAATGTCGGGAACGTCAGGGCTGTCAGACACCTCCCACAATGTCATCACTTTTGGGGCCAGATGTAAGGGCTGCTAGAGCATTGGGGCTTTCTCACATTTATTGCACACTTGTTCAGGACCTGCACAGAGGAAGAAATATGCAACATTCCCTCCCTAACAAGGAGTTGAGTTTGTGTAAGGTGATGAGATGAGACTGGGAGGCGTCCAAAGATTTGGAAGGTTTTTATTCATCAAGGAAAGTTTGAGTCTGAAATCGTCTCGGTGCTTTTAAATGAGTGTAGCTATAAATGTGAAGGATTCTGGTGTCTACAGTCAAGAAAAAGTGATTGAATACCATAGTGCTTGATAGATTTAGGAGTGTTTGTACCAGTATAACCAGTATGCTTTTAGAAAACTCTTCCTTAGCCACCACACATGCTGTTTTGCCAGTCTGCCGTGGCATCATTGAGGAGTCAACTGGATGACTCTGTTTCTTTATTGATTAAAACATATCTATCTATAAATGCACGAAAACTCTGTGTGTGTGTGTGCGTGTCTGTCTGTCTGTTCCACACATATCTCTCAAACCATCCGTCAAACTGGCCTCAGATTTTATAAGTGCTTTGCTGACGTTTTGAGGGTGTGCATCCCCGAGTATGGAGTCACTCAGTCAAAATATGCAATTTTTATCAATAAAAGTTTAGCCACCATTCTGTCACCACTCTGTCTCTTCATGCCCTGGTTTCAGGAAGTTTGTGTGGGGTTTCAGATTGACTCCGTGCTGATTGGATAATGTTGTTATTGTTCATCCGTTGTTCTCGACGATGACCAAGGACATCACAGGGAAGGGGACTGGGTGTGGTGTGTCCGGCTGTGGCTGATCAGTCCGATGCAGGCACGGAAGGCTCTGCCACAGGTTGGGCACAGGTGGTCTGTGAGGGCAGAAGATACAGGGGTGACTCTGGACTTGCGAAGCTCACTTTTTCTCTGGGCCTTGGCAGTCCTGTTCAGCTCAAAGGAGGCAGCACCTTTGCTGGTACGGCTATGCCAGTCTGGTCAGTCTAGCGCTAGGGTCTCCCAGGTGTCAGGACTGATGTCAAAGCTCTTCAGAGGGGCCTTAAGAGTGTCTTTGTCTTTGTAGCGCTTCTTCTGACCACCTTGTGAGCGCTTGCCGTCTGCTAGTTCACCGTAGAACAGTCTCTTTGGTAGGCGTGAGTCAGGCATACAAACAAGGTGGCCAGCCCATCCAATCTGGGCTCTCTTGAGCAGGGTGTGGATGCTAAGCAGCTCAGCTCGGGAGAGGACCTCTGTGTCAGGGATTTTGTCCTGCCAGGTGATCTTCAGGAGCTTTCTGAGGCAGTTCAGGTGGAAGCAGTTTAGCTTTCTGGCATGGCGCTCGTAGACTGTCCAGATCTCGCAGGCGTACAGTAGGGAAGGCAGGACAACTGCCTTGTACACCTTCAGTTTTGTGGTCAGCCTGATGCCTCTCTTTTCCCACACTGTTGCACGTAGCTGTCCGAATGCTGAGCTTGCCTTGACAATGCGCGAATCGATCTCATCGTCGATGTTGACAGACCTGGAGAGTGTGCTGTCAAGGTATGTGAACTTGTCGACAGCCTTGCGGGTCTCCCCGTTGACAATGATGGCTGGTTCTACATACAGTGGGGCAAAAAAGTATTTAGTCAGCCACCAATTGTGCAAGTTCTCCCACTTAAAAGATGAGAGAGGTCTCCAATTTTCATCATAGGTATACCTCAACTATGAGAAACAAAATGAGAAAAAAAATCTAGAAAATCACATTGAAGGATTTTTAATGAATTAATTGGTAAATTCCTTGGTAAAATAAGTATTTGGTCAATAACAAAAGTTCATCTCAATACTTTGTTATATACCCTTTGTTGGCAATGACAGAGGTCAAACATTTTCTGTAAGTTTTCACAAGGTTTTCACACACTGTTGCTGGTATTTTGGCCCATTCCTCCATGCAGATCTCCTCTAGAGCAATGATGTTTTGGGGCTGTCGCTGGGCAACACAGACTTTCAACTCCCTCCAAAGATTTTCTATGGGGTTGAGATCTGGAGACTGGCTAGGCCACTCCAGGACCTTGAAATGCTTCTTACGAAGCCACTCCTTCGTTGCCCGGGTGGTGTGTTTGGGATCATTGTCATGCTGAAAGACCCAGCCACGTTTCATCTTTAATGCCCTTGCTGATGGAAGGAGGTTTTCACTCAAAACCTCACGATACATGGCCCCATTCATTCTTTCCTTTACACGGATCAGTCATCCTGGTCCCTTTGCAGAAAAACAGCCCCAAAGCATGATGTTTCCACCCCCATGCTTCACAGTAGGTATGATGTTCTTTCTCCTCCAAACACGACAAGTTGAGTTTTTACCAAAAAGTTCTATTTTGGTTTCATCTGACCATATGACATTCTCCTAATCCTCTTCTGGATCATCCAAATGCTCTCTAGCAAACTTCAGAAGGGCCTGGACATGTACTGGCTTAAGCAGGGGGACACGTCTGACACTGCAGGATTTGAGTCCCTGGTGGCGTAGTGTGTTACTGATGGTAGCCTTTGTTACTTTGGTCCCAGCTCTCTGCAGGCCATTCACTAGGTCCCCCCGTGTGGTTCTGGGATTTTTGCTCACCGTTCTCGTGATCATTTTGACACCACGGGGTGAGATCTTGCATGGAGCTCCAGATCGAGGGAGATTATCAGTGGTCTTGTATGTCTTCCATTTTCTATTAATTGCTCCCACAGTTGATTTCTTCACACCAAGCTGCTTACCTATTGCAGATTCAGTCTTCCCAGCCTGGTGCAGGTGTACAATTTTGTTTCTGGTGTCCTTTGACAGCTCTTTGGTCTTGGCCATAGTGGAATTTGGAGTCTGGCTGTTTGAGGTTGTGGACAGGTGTCTTTTATACTGGTAACGAGTTCAAACAGGTGCCATTAATACAGGTAACAAGTGGAGGACAGAGGAGCCTCTTAAAGAAGAAGTTACAGGTCTGTGAGAGCTAGAAATCTTGCTTGTTTGTAGGTGAACAAATACTTATTTTACCGAGGAATTTACCAATTAATTTATTAAAAATCCTTCAATGTGACTTTCTGGATTTTTTTTTTCTTATTTTGTCTCTCATAGTTGAGGTATACCTATAATGAAAATTAGAGACCTCTCTCATCTTTTAAGTGGGAGAACTTAAACAATTGGTGGCTGACTAAATACTTTTTTGCCCCATCTTCTGTGGCGCGGGTTGGTGCAGGACCTCGGTTTTCTTCGTACTGATTGTGAGCCCAAAGTTGTTGCCAGCAGTGGAGAAGCAGTTCATGTTCTGCTGCATCTGGGCCTCTGTAGCATCACTGAGTGTGCAGTCATCTGCAAACAGGAAGTCACGCACTGAGTCCCCTTCCACCTTGGTTTTGGCTTTGAGCCTCTGCAGGTTGAAGAGCCTGCCATCCATCCTGTACCTGATCCTGATGGCACTTTCTTCATCATCACAGAAGGCATCAGACAGCATGGCTGTGAACATCATGCTGAAAAGTGTGGGCGCGAGTACACAGCCCTGCTTGACCTGGTTGGTGACTGGGAAAGCTTTGGAGGAGTCTCCATTGTCCAGTACTCGAGCAAGCATGCCTTCGTGGAACTGGCGCACCATGCTGATGAACTTGTCTGGGCAGCCGAACTTCGCCATGATCTTCCACAGCCCCTCACGACTGACGGTATCAAAAGACTTTGTTAGATCTACAAATGTTGTGGAGAGGTCCCTGTTCTGCTCTTGACACTACTCCTGAAGTTGGCGTGTGGCGAAGATCATGTCAGCAGTTCCATGACCCTCTCTGAAGCCACACTGGCTCTCCGGCAGGTGACCGCCTTCCATGTGCTGAATGAGGCAGTGGAGAAGGACTCTTGCGAGGATCTTGCTGGCGATGGTGAGGAGAGAGATCCCACGGTGGTTGTCACAAGACTGCCTATTTCCTTTTCTCTTGTTGAAATGGACAATGGAGGCGTCCTTGAGCCAAGTTTGATCGCTTTTTGGACTTCTGATTCCGTTGGAGGTTCTACCAGAGACGTGTTCACCTCTACTTGGGGCATGCGTGTGATGGCTTCTGCACTGATGGACAAAGGTCTGTTCAGGACATTGTTGAAATGTTCTGCACATCTTTCCAGGATTGCATTCTTGTCGGTGAGGAGAGTGGACCCATCAGCACTGAGCAGTGGTGATGTTCCAGAAGACTGAGGCCCATAGACGGTGTTAAGGGCATTGTAGAAGTATTTGTAGTTGTTGCTGTCAGCATACTGCTGTATTTCATCTGCCTTTTTGCTTAGCCAGAAGTCCTGCATCTCTCTGAGCTTTTCCTGCACCTTTCCTTTGATGGAATCGAAGGTTGCCTTCTTAGAGGCAGATCTGCTGTCTTGCTGGTGCTCTCTGTGGGCTTCACGCTTCTCGTCAAGCAGCTTTTGGATGTCCTCATCGTTTTCATCGAACCAGTCTTGGTGCTTGTGCGTGTTCTGGCCCAGATGAGTGAGTGAGGTGTTGTACACCATGTCTGTGAAAGCTGCCCAGTCTTCTTCTGCTCCGTACCCCCCAAGGTCAAGCTGACTAAGCTTGCTGTCCAGGTCCTCACTGAGGTTCTGTCACACAGAGTGCTGTTCCAGCTTGCTGACACTGAGTCACTTGTTTCCCTTTTTCCACTGTGGATGCTGTTTGGGCTGGATGTGCATGTTGAGCTTTGAGAGAATGAGTCTGTGATTTGTCCAGCAGTCTGCGCCACACATTGCCTTCGTCACTGTAACATCCTGCCTGTCTCTCCTTCTCACAGTGATGTAATTGATCAGATGTCAATGCTTGCTGCGTGGATGCATCCAGGAGGTCTTGTTGTGATTAGGCAAGTGGTAGATGGTATTAGTGATCAGAAGGTCATGAGAGGCACACATCTTCAACAGGAGAAGACTGTTGCTGTTGAACTTTCCAACTCCATTTCTCCCAAGGACTCCCTCCCATGTCTGGTAGTCTGTACCAACTCTGGCGTTTAAGTCTCCGAGAACAATGAGTTTGTCCTCCTTCGGTACGCCTTCAATGAGAGTCTTTAAGTCCTCGTAAAACTTGTCTTTGATCTCATCTGGGTCCATCATGGTGGGGGCATATGCACTGATGAAAGTGGCATGGCGTTTTCCTTGGAGGGGGAGCTGCAGGGTCCTGAGGCAGTCATTGGTTCCTTTGGGGAGGCTGGTAAGCTTGCTGATCAGATTGGATCTGATTGCGAAACCCACTGCTGCTTCACGGCATTCTTTGCAGCCTCGGCCGCTCCAGAAAAAGGTGTAGCCGGCTTTGAATTCTGTCAGCTGACCTTCGTCTGCAAACCTGGTCTTGCTCAGAGCTGCGATGTGGACGTTGTACCTGCTGAGTTCTCTTGCGACAAGTGCTGTCCGTTTCTCAGGTCTGTCCGCTTTGGAGCTGTCCATGAGCGTTCGCACATTCCAAGTGCCAGTGGTGAGTGATGTCACCTTAATTGATTTCTTCTGAGAATTTTGACCATTAGGGTGGGATCCCCACCAGTAGTGGTTTGCTGGCCAGGGTGTAGTGAAGCAGACTATGTTTAGAGCACCTTTTCTAGCCCCTTCCTCAGGCCATGGAGGTGAGCACAGCAAATCCTAAAGAAGGTGCTCAGACACCCAGGGGGCTGCTGAACTCCACTGCTGCTTCGGTCCAGTAGAGAGCGATCCTATACCCTGGACCGTCTGTGTATGGGCTGCACGGTGGCACAGTGGTTAGCACTGCGGCAGCACAGTTTACCCTTGGCCGGGGGATTGTGGGGATCGTGGGTTCGATCCCAGCCCCCGACCAACAGTGATCTGTGTGGAGTTTGCATGTTCTCCCCGTGTTGCGTGGGTTTACTCCGGGATTTCTCCGGTTTCCTCCCACATGCCAAAGACATGCATGTTAGGTTAATTGGCTGTTCTAAATTGTCCCTAGATATCTGTTTCCTATTGGCCCTTAGAATAGAGGGTTAGTATTAATGAAAGCGCTTTGAGTGGTCTTTGTGACTAGAAAAGCGCTATATAAGTGCAGGTTAGTTAGTAGTTAGTGTATGTGGCTACAGCTTCGAGTGTATCTGCACCTGCTTCTTTGTCACTTGCTCATCGCCACAGGACTGGGGGGGAGGGGGGGTGATGTCTTGACCTGCGCGTGAATTTGATTTAAATGAGGGAGAGTTGCGCAGGGTTGTCAGCCTCACTGTCTTGTTCCAGCCTATCTGGATCCAGTGGCAAGACGTAGATAAGATGGCTGGAGATAGGTTAGGATGCAGTGGATGGCCAGCAGTGTCCTACGTGTCTCACTGTGCCCTAGATGCGCTCCACAACGTTTTGCTGGGTCTACCTTCCTGCGTGTTGAGCCAGTCTGGTGGTTCCCTCCACGCAGTCTGCCAGGTCCAGTCTACGCATGCGTAGGTAGACAAGCCCTACCTCACCGAGGGTTTCAAACCCGTCGGCTACCCTCACCTGGTTTTGCCCGCCAGTCGAAGCGGTTGACCGGGGTGTGGCCGCTGTTGCATGCAAACAGCTACTTGGAGCCACAGGTGAGAGTTGAGTGCCAAGTGGGAACCAAAGCGGACCAACCACCCAGAGGTGCGACTGTTGCCACGTCAGAGGTACTATCTCTCCCTGACACTCCAATACGCGGCATCATGACCCAGTCACCACAGCGCTTCACAAACAAAAAAGGGAAGTGAAAAGCGACAAATTTTGCAAGAAAGAGAGAATAATGAAGATGTAATGCTTAAAAAATTATGCTTTAATGTTGCAGTGATTGTGTACGTCTAAAGGATAATTTGGGGAATACCAGCAGGGACCCGGGGTCTTTCTAAAGTACACCGGTGTTGGAAAAGCAGCAGGCATCCATAAGCTGGATACCAACCACCGTTAAATCAAAAACAAGAAGAGGAAGCAGTGGGTGGAATGTGGCCCTTTTAGGGAAGCAAGCCCAGCCCACCCGGTCAGCGGTAGATGGGAGTCCCTTTGCAGGACCACGACTCACCATCGGCGCTCCTCTCAGTGTGCTTGCATGGCTATCTAAAAATTAAAAGTTAATAATTATACCACCATGATTGTGGAGCAGAATGTCCAGATCATCTTCATATCATATGCGGCCACATGCACAGTTTGACTAAATGACCGTCACGAAACTGCATACAAAAGTGCCCAAATTACAAAATAAATAACTTTTATTTAAATATTTACTGACAAATGGGTAACACTGATGCAACAGTTGCAGCCAAACAGATCATTCTGCTGTGTATAATAATGTTTGGTGTTTTGTACTTAGAATATTCCTAAAATATAAAAGGATGGACTAGAATGGGTCTCAAATATTTGTAAATGTGTCCTTTTATAGTACTGCATGAGTTTATTGGCGATAGACTATAAACTACACATATAAACTAAAACAATTATAATGATGACTGAACAACTCCCATTCCCCAAAGTGCAAGATACAACACCTATGAATATGTCAAAAGATCAGACAAATAAGTGATCTGACAAAAAATAAACAAGGGTTCTTAAACAGTTGCTAATATTGAATGTCCCATTCATTTTCAATAATTCTATAATTAATATTCACACAATCAAATAAATCTTAGTGCCGTTCAGTCCCTTTTATATTTGTCAAAGTCTAACGTGCGAGTGTCTACATATAGCCTACACCTCTTTGTATTTCACTTTCAAACACAGCCTATATTTGGGCCTGTAAAGCCCTGCCTGGGCAAGCTGTTTTCAGACAAGAATACTTGCTTTCTACGGGCATGCACTAGTTATTCCTGATCCAAACTTCAGAAACATATAATGGAACTGTTTCCAAAGATGTGCATTACAAGTTTCAAAGTGACCTTATTATGGGCTAATCGAAAGTCTGAAACCATTCAATGCCCTTCCCCATTAATACTAATATGGTGATGCTAGCTTACCATGCTACTGTGGGTCCCTGTGTTGACATGCCTAATTCTTGATGCGGCGTCAGCGGTCATGGTGGAAATCACGGGGAACCTCATGGTACAATATGTGTTACAATACTTGGGTCATGATGCAATACTATCACGCAGGGATTAGCAATTTGACATTAAATCAGCATCATGGTTAATTGACCCTTTCCTCTTTTCTTCTCCCTTATAGTTCACTCGCAAGCCTCATGATTAAGCAACATCATACAAGAGTGTGGTATCATACCACTGCAGTGCGGTAGTAAATGAGCATAATATAATAAAGATTATGCCTATTGCCATTTCACACACAAATTAAATATCGTGCAGTACAGAAGTCAGTGTTTGTTTCCATATTTAGGTGTGTGGGTCACGTGACTCGCGATGGCGACATCGCGAGTCACGTGGGCGGCACAGTGGTGCAGTGGTTAGCACTGTTGCCTTACAGCTAGAAGGTTCCTGGTTCGAATCCCCAGGCTGGCAGGGGTTGGAACCTTTCTGTGTGGAGTTTGCATGTTCTCCCTGTGCTGCGTGGGTTTACTCCGGGGGCTCCGGTTTCCTCCCACAATCCAAAGACATGCATGTTAGGTTAATTGGCTGTTCTAAATTGTCCCTAGATATCTGTCTCCTATTGGCCCTTAGAATAGAGGGTTAGTACTAGTGAAAGCGCTTTGAGTGGTCTTTGTGACTAGAAAAGTGCTATATAAGTGTAGGTTAGTTAGTAGTTAGTTAGACATTAGCTTGTCTGCTTTGTCGTCCATCCTGGCAGCAAGTTGGCAAGAAAAAAAGTCAAAAATTTACCCGAAAAAGCTACTGTCAATCTATAAATTCAACAAATCTCTGTGTGTGTGTGTGTGTGTGTGTGTGTGTGTGTGTGTGTGTGTGTGTGTGTGTTCCACGCATATCTCTTGAACCGTTTGCCAGACTGGCCTCAGATTTTAAACGTGTTTTCCTGAGGTTATGAGGGTGTGCATCCCCAAATGTGGAGTCGCTCGGTTAAAAAATGTAATTTTTATCAATAAAAGTTTTAGCCACTGCTCTGTGACCGCTCTCTGTGTCCTGGCTTTAAGAAGTGTGGGCGGGGTTGGTTTCTGATTGACTCCATGCTCATTGGTGTGGGCGGGGTTTGGTTTCAGATTGACTCTGTGCTCATTGGACAATACGTGGCACCACCACCTCTTAGTCATCACAGTGTTCCCTGGACAAAACAAGGAAGTGAAAAATGACAAATTTGACTAGAAAAAGATAATATTGAAGATTTAATGCTTAAAAAATTTATACTATAACGTTGCCGTAATTGCGTAGCTCTAAAGCAGAGATTCTGAAAGTGGGGGTCGTGACCCCCTGGGGGGTCCCGAGACGCTGGGGGGGTGGGGTCGCGAGATGATTTTCAGAATCAGCTGAAGCATCTGCCGGAGATGGCAGTGACTCAGGAAGTAGAGCAGGTCGTCCAATAACCACATGGTTGGCGGTTTGAATCCCGCTCTCCCCAGGTATCCTGCCGTTGTGTCCCTGGGCAAGACACTTCACCCCAATTGCTCCTGGTGGGTCTGGAAGCGCCATGTTAGGCAGCATGCCACCATCAGTGTGTGAATGTGTGTGTGAATGGGTGGATAGCAGGATCTGTAAAGCGCTTTGGTCATCAAGAGATGAGAATAAAAGCGCTATATAAGTGAGTGCCATTTACCATCCTCCTTAGGTGATTACTTAGGTGACATGTCACTTTAACTGCGCCACAGTAAACGTGACATGTCAAACACAGGTCAGTGTGCACCAGTAGATTTCATCTGAACAGCTCAAATCAACACACTACGCTTAACCCTCAGAGTGTGTATGTTGCCGAACTGCGACATAACCCCTAGTGGTCAAGAATGGTAAATATTTTTTGTCAATAAAATAGTTCAGATTTCCAAGGCTATAACTTGAAAGTTGCAAGAGATAATGACTTACTGTCAATTAGAAAGATGTAAAATGTGATCCAAAGTTTCAGATAGGAATAAATTTATGCATCTAATTTGCATAATGTCACGGCACCTCTTTAAATTCCATTACTCAGTCAAAACAGAACTTTGGACGTATTTACACAAAGAATGGTTCAGTCTTTTGACACCGTTTTTTGTACAGAGGTACCTCATCATCTTATCTTCAAAGTATATGAACAAGAAATCAGTACAATATAAAATAAAACCCACAAAAAACCAGGAAATTCTCACTTACTTTTGACAAAGGGGGGCTGGCTGGCTGGCAGGCTGGTGTGGTCGCTGCGTTTTCACCCATCATGGTTGTTATTTTGCATTCTGTCGGTCATTTAAACTCTGTACCACATCTACAAAGTCTTATGATTATCTCACATAAATTTCACTTGTATCCCACGGCTATTTTCGGCATACAAAGCCGAAAAAGTGACGTGACAATCGCGGACATATTAGCTTTCTGGGCTAAATGCTAAAACAGGAAAAGGAAATGAGGAGTTCTTCTTTGGTGTATTATGTGTCATCCACTGAGTCCTCCAACAAATGTCTGCCACCTTTTGAAACTGGCAAATCAGTACAATCAGTACAAATCCCTAAGTCAGGTGATCATGTGAGAGTGAGACAACAGGCGCAGTGCCGCGCTCTGCCACTAGGGGCACAAAAATTCTCACACTCAAAGAGTTAAAGCTCAGGATATTATTTTTAAAAATGAAACGTTGGTTAATGCCAACCAAAGACAACGCAGCGAGGCCAGCAGAGACGGCAGAAGAGGACAGCGGAGTCATGCCGCCAGAAAGGCCGACGTCTGGTGTGGGTGGAGGAGTAGGAGAGCACCATAAAGGGCTCCATAAGCAGTCAGACCAGCCTTCCTCCAAGTGTTGCAAGTATCAAGAGGAATATATTCAGTATGGATCCACATGCATCGTTGTCAGTGAAGTACAACATTCCCAGTGTCTAGTGTGCACCGAGGTGCTTGCACATTAGTTTAAAGCTCGTAAAAATGCTCAGACACTTGAAAATTAAGCATCCATCTCTTGCCGGTCAACAACATCCACAACCAAAGCTCAGAAGGCATCATATGAGGTGGCATATTTAATTGCACAGGCAAAAAAAGCCACACACAATCGGAGAAACCCAAATAAAACCTGCTGCTATCGCTATGAGTCGGACAATGCATGGGGATTAACAGGTGAGGGAGCTGGAAGCAGTGCCGCTGTCTGACGGGACCATATCCTGGCACATCATGGATATGGCCCAGGACATAAAGTGTCAGCTGATTGACAGAGTGAATAAAGGGAAATATGCTTTGCAGCTAGATGAATCCACAGATATATCAAACTCAGCCCAGGTGCTTGTTTTCGTCACATACAGTTTTGATGGAAAACTTAATGAGGACATGCTGTTTTGCACCCTGCTGGATGTAAAGTGCACAGGTGAGGACATTTTCACAAAACTTGACAACAAACTAAAAGAAGAGGGACTGTCTTGGGATGAGTGCATCGGTGTGTGTACAGATGGTGCTGCAGCAATGCTGGGGAAAAAGAAAGGATTAAAAGCAAGAGTCTTACAAGTGGCACCCCACGTAAACTTTACGTACTGTATTATTCACAGAGAAGCTCTTGCGAGTAAAACGCTCGACCCAGATCTTAAGAGTGTTCCTGAGACTGCCATAAAAATTGTCAACAACATAAAATCACGCCCACTCAACACCAGGCTGTTCGCTACTCTCTGCAGTGAACTGGGATCCGAGCATCAGGGCCTGCTGTTCCACACAGAGGTCAGGTGGCTTTCGTGAGGAAATATCCTCAGCCGCCTGTATGAACTGCAGGATGAGATGCGCTTATTTCTGATGGAGAACGGGTCCCAGCTCACTGACCACCTGACTGATCCTGACTGGTTAACAAGGCTAGCGTATCTGTCCTGCATATTTGACAGACTGAACGGACTTAACATGTCATTGCAAGGTGAAAGCACAAGCATCATGTTGCTGAATGATAAAATCTGCGCCTTCAAAAGGAAAGTGGATCGCTGGACTGCGAGAGTTGAGATGGGCAGGATTGATATGTTTCCTGAGCTGGAGGAGTTCGTGGAGGAAAATAATCTGAGTATTAACACTGTGAAGAAGTCCATCACTACCCACCTTCAAGCCCTCCTGGAACACTTTAACAAGTTTTTCCCTGAGGAAACAACTTCGGAAAAATATGACTGGATAAGATCACCGTTCACTGTAACGGCTGCAAGTCATCTGCCATCCGACATGGAGGACGCACTGATTGAGCTGTCAAGTGACCGCACCTTAAAGACAGCTTTTCATTCAAAAATGCTTACTGAGTTCTGGATTTCAGTTGAGAGAGAATATCCACAGCTATCCATCGTCGCGATGGACGTACTGATGCCATTTGGCTCTACATACCTGTGCGAAAAGACTTTCTCAGCACTGACATATATTAAAAATAAATACAGATCGCGTCTAAATGTGGAGGATGATCTCCGAGTGGCCATCTCCAAAATTAAACCCAGAATTGACTTGTTGTGCTCCACGCATATTGTCCACCCATCTCATTAGGTGAGATTAACGCTGAAACATAGTTTGCTAAAATGTACATTTGCACCATAACAGTGTTCACATGTTTACGCAATGCAACAGTTTATGGCTATTACTTTGACTGATTGTTCTGCTAACATGGAAATGAAAGCATTATGTCAAACTTAAGTTTGCACGACAGCAACAATGTTCACTCCTAAATTACATGGAAATTAATGTATTCTGCTTTAATCATTTAGTAAATTGTTATATGTAAAATCATGTGGTTGTCAGGCTGTTCTGTTCTTTTGTGTTGTTATGCCCGTTTTTGTTTACACTTATTAGTGCATGAATCCTGTGTGTACATTTTTTTATGTTTCCGTCACCTCCAGGGATAGTGAGGCTCGCCAGTCTCTGTCACCATTATCTTGGGGGTTGTGGGCTGAAAAGTTTGGGAACCCCTGATCTAAAGGATAATTCGGCATATGCGGAGAACACGAGGTGCACAAGCAGACTGGGCGGAGCATCAGCGGGGACCCGGGTAACAGAACATGCCGGGAGAAACAGCAGCCTAACTGGGCGGACCACGGTCCTTTGCGGGGAGCAGCCTGCCCAGTCAGTAGTAGATGGGAGTACCTGCTTCTGCTTTACCTGTGTGGTACTACTGTACTTTGCAGGACTGCGAGTACCCCCTCCTGCGCGATTATCTTAAAAACTTAATACTGCCATGATTATGGAGCGGAATGGCTGGTGTTATGCCGAGAATTGCTCGCTTGCCGAGAATTGCATTCCATATGTGGAGTTTGATCACTATGATTTCTAACCCTCTTTGAAACACTAAAATGTCTGGCAAATAAACTTAATTTAAAGATAATTTACAAGAGGTAATAACTATTTTTGCCTCTAAAAATGTACAATGGGTACTTCTAAAAATGCACAAATGGTTACAAGCCTAGCTGTAGTGTTATTTTTTTTGTAGTTTTGGCAGATGGGATGCAATTCTCGGCATAACACCTGTTATGGAATGACTTACGACCAAATGCAGGACACAGAAAACACCCAAATAATGAAATAAATCATTTTTAGTTAAATATTTACCGACAAATGGGCAACACTGATGCAACGGTTGCAGTCAAACGGGTCCTCCTGCTGTGAATAATAACACAGGGTTACAAAAATAATTTTTTTGTAAGTTGTCTGTTTTTTCAACTGATTTAAGACAATTTTGCACCACTGAATCCAAAAATGACATCCGTTTCTCTCGATCACGTGCTAAGTAAAAACCTGTGCTTACTTAGTACTGTGCATGTACTTCCCTTTATATAAAGGGAAGTACATGTACTGTATTTTTTGTACTATAAGGCGCACTTAAAATCTTTTAATTTTCTCAAAAATCGACAGTGCGCTTTATAATCCAGTGCGCCTTATGTATTACTTCTGGTTGTGCTTACTGACCTCGAACCGATTTTATGTGGTACACGGCGCTCAAAAATCTGTCAAAAATGTTTTAGTACGACTTTGGTAAGCTACGAAGCCGAACCGCTTGATGGATTGTCGGAGCATTACGGTAGTCAGGAGCCTCGCGGAAAAATATGTGCTTCAACATAATGGCCGGATGGCTTTTTCCACAAATCTCCATCCCTATTGATCTGCCACTCCATGCGCGCCCATCTCACCGATACTGTCAAAACCCAAGTGAAGCAAACTAATTCGGAGCTTGCCATCATTCCGGGTGGATTAACCAAAGAACTCCAACCGCTATATTGGTGTCAACAGGTCGTTCACAGTTAAATTGCTAGCGAGTTACGCCACTATCTGCCAATGGATCGTGGATCGAAACTGCTCCTGTTTAGCTGTAATTAATATTCAAAAATGATATTTTCGGGACGAAAGAATTCAAGCGTCCCGGCATATGTTTACTTATCAGGGCCGCTGCCGGAGAGCGAGCCGTATCGAGTACCGAGCGAGTACCCAGCGAGTATCCTGGCCAATATGGCGATGAACAGCCACGGACTAAAAACGTTCCGCCTGCTCGTGGAACAGGTCATTCACACTTGCAGACAATCGTGCTATATGTGTCTATAATGACTATAGATAGGATTTTCTTTCCATGCACGCAAATTTTTTTTTTTCCCGGCTCCGACTACCTCGCTTTAATGCGCCTTATAATCCGGTGCGCCTTATGTATGAAAATAGACCGTCAAATAGACCGTTCATTGATAGCGCGCCTTATAATCCGGTGCGCCTTATAGTCCCAAAAATACGGTAAATAGAATGTTACGTCATAATTGTTCAAAATTCAGAGAATTTCAAGAAATAAAAAATAATTTTGCATCATATAAAGCGAAAATACCCGTACATGTAAACAAAAACGTATAAAACAACATGTGGCCATAATTCAAAAAGTTGACCTGATTGAGCAAAACCAATGGGATTTTTGGATTCAGCACATCAGAATTGTCCTAAATCAGCTAAAAAAAACTTAGACAATAAATTTGGTGTTGACCAGTGTAATAGATAGATGTACTTTATTGATGTTGGATGTGTTTTAGTTAATTCAGTTGATTGCAGTTTTAAAAAAAACTTTTCATAACAAAATATTGCTAAAATATAAAATGATGCACTACAATGGGTCTCAAATGTTTCTAAACGTGTCCTGTTATAGCACTGCATGGGTTTATTATGATCCGCAGAAGAAATTCAATATTCCACTGAACTCTATCACTGAACAGTTCAGTTCAATTCAATTCAATTCAACTTTATTTATATAGCGCCATTTCACAACAACAGTCATCTCATAGCACTATCAACTGTAGGGGGGACCCCCACAGTTGCAGAAAGACCCCAGCAATCAGGCGATCCCCTGTGAGCAAGCACTTGGCGACGGTGGAGAGGAAAAACTCCCTTTTAACAGGAAGAAACCTCCAGCAGAACCAGGCTCAGGGAGGGGCAGTCATCTGCTGCGACTGGCTGGGGGGTGAGGGGATAGAGAAGAAGAAAAGAACAGACATGTAGAGAGCAAACAGCACGATGGGGACTCAATCTATGGGAGAAAACAAACAGATGTTAATGACCAGCAAAAAAAATATTTCATAGAGAGTGAGGAAAGGAGTGAGGCCCAGTGCATTACTGGAGGTCCCCCGGCTGACTAAACCTATTAGCAGCATAACTAAGGGAGGGTTCAGAAACACATGATCCCTCCCTAATTGTAGGCTATATCAAAAAGGTAGGTTTTAGCCCTATTCTTAAAAACAGAGATCGAGTCTGACCCCCGAATCCAGATTGGCAGCTGATTCCACAGGAGAGGAGCTTGATAACTGAAGGCTCTGCCTCCCATTGTACTTTTGGAGATTCTAGGTATTACAAGTAATCCTGCATTTTGGGAGCGTAGTGCTCTGTTAGGATAATACGGTAGTATCAGATCTTTTAAATAAAAAGGAGCCTGATTGTTTAGAGCTTTGTAAGTAAGAAGAAGGATTTTAAACTTAATTCTAAACTCTATGGGAAGCCAATGAAGGGAGGCCAGAACCGGAGAGATATGATCTCTCTTTCTAGTACCTGTTAAAACTCTTGCTGCAGCATTTTGGATCAGCTGAAGACTTTTTAAAGATGTTTTAGGACAGCCTGATAATAAAGAATTACAATAATCTAATCTCGAGCTAACAAAAGCGTGGATCGGTTTCTCAGCATCACTCTGAGACAAGATGCTCCTAATCTTGGCAATATTACGCAAATGATAGAAGGCAGTCTTAGAAACAAATTTAATATGTGAATTGAAGGACAAATCCTGATCAAAAATAACTCCAAGGTTCCTCACAGAGCTATTAAGAGAAAGAGTAACCGCATCCAAACTGAAAGTTTGATTTGGAAAGGAATTTCTAAGGTTTTTTGGACCAACAAGAATGACTTCAGTCTTATCTGAATTTAATAGCAGGAAATTACAAGTCATCCAAGCTTTGATTTCCTTAAGACAGGCTTCTAACTTGGCTAATTGATTACTATCATCTGGCTTCATTGACAGGTATAATTGTGTGTCATCTGCATAACAATGAAAATGTATACAGTGCTTTCTAATAATGTTGCCTAACGGAAGCATATATAAACTAAAAAGAGTAGGGCCTAGCACAGATCCCTGTGGAACTCCATGACTAAGCTTTGAGTTGAAAGAAAACTCATTATTTACATGAACAAACTGGAACCTATCAGATAAATAAGATCTAAACCATTGCAACGAAGTTCCATTAAGTCCAACATAGTGTTCTAATCTATCAAGTAGAATATTATGATCGATAGTATCAAAAGCTGCACTAAGGTCTAAAAGGACAAGTACAGAAACTAGTCCATTATCAGATGCAATGAGGAGGTCGTTAGTGACCTTCGCTAAGGCTGTTTCAGTACTATGATGGATTCTAAACCCAGATTGAAACTCTTCAAGTAAACCATTTCCCTGCAGGTGGTCAAATAATTGCGTAGCAACAACTCTTTCTAAGATTTTTGAAATGAAAGGGAGATTAGAGATTGGTCTATAGTTAGCTAAAGCTCCTGGATTTAGCGTTGGCTTTTTGAGTAAGGGTTTAATTACAGCCGTTTTAAAAGCCTGCGGTACATGGCCTAAAGTTAATGAAGAATTGATTATATGAAGAATAAAGCTACCAATAAGTGGGAAGACTTCTTTAAATAACCTGGTAGGAATAGGGTCTAAAAGACAAGTTGAAGGTTTGGATGAGGAAACTATTTTGTCTAATTCACAAAGGTCGATTGGAGTAAACACATCAAGACAGACATCAATAGAAGGAGTTGTTGTAGTTATAGTATTTAAGTTAACTGTGGGAAGAATCTGATTGATTTTATCTCTGATGGATGAAATTTTATTATTGAAAAAGTTCATAAAGTCCTGACTAGTAAGCTCTAAGGGAATGCTAGGATTGACAGAGTCCTGACTCTTTGTCAACCTGGCTACAGTACTGAAAAGAAACCTGGGATTATTCTTGTTCTCTTCTATTAATGCAGAGTAATAACTCTGCATTCACTGTAACAGTGAAAATAATTATAATGGTGACTGAACAACTCCCATTCCCCAAAGTGCAAGATACACTATTATGAATATAAGCGATAAAAGATCAGACAAATAAGTGATCTGACAAACAAATAAACAAGGGATCGGAAACAGTCGCTAATATTGGATGTCCCATTCATTTTCAATAATTAGGTATTCTGTAATTAATATTCACACAATAAAATAAATCTTAGTGCCATTTACTCCCTTTTATATTTGTCAAAGTCTAACATGTGATTGCCTACATATAGGCTACACCTCTTTATTCCACTTTCAAACACAGCCTACATCTGGGCCTGTAAAGCCTGATTGGGATACACGTTTCAGACAGGAATACTTGCGTTCTACGGGCAATGCACTAGTTTTATTAGAAAACAGTTGCAAATTTATATGAAAAAGGCAACATTTTTACCTGAAAAAAGAGAGCAATCAGTTAAAACGGTCATATGAAGAAAAAAAAAATCTAATTTTATGAAAAAAGCTTATAACTTTAATTGGGAAATGTCACAACTTTACATTGAAAATATCTTCAATTTTACTTGACAAAGGCATGTAATTTACAAAGAAAAATTTGCCTAATTTAGGAAAAAAGCAAAACATATTTATGCCAAAAATATAACACATTTTGAAAAGAAAAAATCCAAAATTTGTCAGAGAAAGTAGCAATTTTTTGACAAAACTAACAAATCTACAATAAAACAAAAACTGCAGGAAAAAAAACCCAAACTCAGAGGCGCAAAATTGCTTCTAAATATCATCCAGCTCACAAGAAAGAAAAATTTTGAGGAAATAATGGTGATTTTCCATATTTTTTCACCATAGGTCCAGGAATAATGCTGAAATTGTCCCTTAAACATATTTCCAAATAATTAAAAAAAAAAAAAGGTGAATGAACAAAAATGACATAGGTGATTTATTTTCATACCAGCCTCGTCTTTCCTGTTTATCTCAACGCCTGCTCCGTGGATGTTTGATCTGCTGCTTCAGTCTAAATGAACAGAGGTGGGCTGGGGCCCATAAAGGAGCTGGGGATTTGCGTGGCGTGAAATTATGCTTTTTGTGAAAAGATTGCGGCTGGGCCAAGGAAAACCTCCTTTGCATCTCCATCTTCTGCTACATATAATCACAATGCCGCATATGCAAATGTCTCATTATGAAACGTACGGGGCTGCCAAACTCGGACGATTCTTTACAGACAGACTGCATCCTCGTTGTCCCACTCACCCACACCAGCTTAGTGAGAAACAACAGATAAATAAGAACGCTGCGCGGTTCAACATGATGACAAACACAGATACTAAAAGGCTCAGTTCCCAGCAGCTGAGGTAGAGCCACTGCAGTGAAAATAAGCAGCGTGAGCCGTGTTTGTTCTCGTGGAGAGCAGCTGTTTGGTGAAGTCCGTCACAGTCAGGTTAGCTAAGAGCGGTGTGAAGGATGAGCTGCACCACGCACACGGGAATTGGCAAAATCCACCGTGGAGAAGAATCATTCTGAGCCATTTGTGCCCAAAAATTAGATTTTTTTGTACATTTTCAACTTTATTCATGCAAATTTACAAGTTTTTCCCTTATAAATTTACATGTTTTTTTTTCTTATAAATTCACAACTGATTTCTTACTTACAAAGCTCTAAACAATCAGGCTCCTTTTTATTTAAAAGATCTGATACTACCGTATCATCCTAACAGAGCACTATGCTCCCAAAATGCAGGATTACTTGTAATACCTAGAATCTCCAAAAGTACAATGGGAGGCAGAGCCTTCAGTTATCAAGCTCCTCTCCTGTGGAATCAGCTGCCAATCTGGATTCGGGAGTCAGACTCGATCTCTGTTTTTAAGAATAGGGCTAAAACCTACCTTTTTGATATAGCCTACAATTAGGGAGGGATCATGTGTTTCTGAACCCTCCCTTAGTTATGCTGCTAATAGGTTTAGTCAGCCGGGGGACCTCCAGTAATGCACTGGGCCTCACTCCTTTCCTCACTCTCTATGAAATATTTTTTTTTGCTGGTCATTAACATCTGTTTGTTCTCTCCCATAGATTGAGTCCCCATCGTGCTGTTTGCTCTCTACATGCCTGTTCTTTTCTTCTTCTCTATCCTCTCACACCCCAGCCAGTCGCAGCAGATGACTGCCCCTCCCTGAGCCTGGTTCTGCTGGAGGTTTCTTCCTGTTAAAAGGGAGTTTTTCCTCTCCACCGTGGCAAAGTGCTTGCTCACAGGGGATCGCCTGATTGCTGGGGTCTTTCTGCAACTGTGGGGGTCCCCCCTACAGTTGATAGTGCTATGAGATGACTGTTGTTGTGAAATGGCGCTATATAAATAAAATTGAATTGAATTGAATTTTCTTGTAAATTTCCTCCTTTTCTGCCCATAACATTGCAACCTTTTTCAAAAAAAACTGTGATATTTTTCTTGTAAAATTCACAACCTTTTCCTTGAAAATTTGCCAAGTGTGCAATTTTACTTGTAAATTTACAGATCTGAAAAAAAATTAAGAGGTTTATTCCCAAATCTAGACAAGGCAAGTTTTTTTTTTTTTTTTTTTTTTTTTTTTTTTCCCCCTTATCCTGTCAGGCAGCTAGGCAAACAGAACAGGGATCTGTCACCCTTATTGTGCCAAAACAGATTTACTTTGCCAGGAGGAGCTTATACAATACCTAACTGTGTATTGTATATTGTTGTAAACTCCTCCTGAAATAACTTTTCATACTTTATTTTAATTGTTTTACCCATGGAAGACCCAACAGGATGGGGAAGAGGGAAAGGAAGTGTGTGAAGGGGGAAAAGAAAAGGGAGGGGAACAGACAAAAAAAAACCCAAAAAACAAAACCAACACCTAAAACAAACAAAAGACAAACTGCTTCTTCCACCGAAGATGTCTCAACATGAGTCTGGTTTCCACACCTGTTAAAGGAGAGACACTTGTGCGTGTATGTCTGTGTGCATATATATGAGAAAGCGCGCAAAATAAGTGTGTGCATGTGAGTGGTTTGTCAGGAAACATACGAGCGGAGGGGCGGTCGCAGCAGCTCTCCCCCCGGGAACCACGAGCAGGCAAGGCAGCGCCACCAACCCCCAGCCCCGAGGTCAGCAAGCTCCAGGAAAGCCAGGCATCTGCCCCCGGAGGGACGATCAAGGGAGGCCAGGCTGCTCGGTGGCCGGCGCAGTGAGCCCACACCCCCGGAACCCCCCCACCCCACCCCCCCACCGCCAGCAGGGCCAACATCCACCCCTGGGCACCAGGCACCAGGAGGCCAGCGACCCCACCCCCCAGGACAGAGACCGGCCCACGCCCCCCGGCGCGAGCCCCCCCAGGCACCCCCACAGCAGGCCTTCCCCAGCGCCTCTTTTGCACACCCCTGGGACCCCACGTCCAAAGAAGTCCCCCCGCCCCCCACGTTCAAAGAAGTCCCCCCGCCCAGGGGAGCCCATGTTGCCGAGAGGCACTACCCCCCTTAATCCAGCACCTCCCGACTCACAGACACACCCCTCCCCACACCTTCACACCCACATGCTCCCATGCACACCCCTCTCACTCACCCAGACCGACCCATTTTCTCTCACTCCTGTACCCATTCTAATTCACTCCTCATTCACCTTTGTTTCATAAGGCAGCTGCGAAGCAAATGCAGCGAGCCTGAACACGCACCAGTGCCCGGCAGTGACCAGGGAGACCACCGGCGCAGGCCACAGAAGCAGACCCTCACCCCCGGCGCCCATCTGAGTGAACAATCAGCAGACCACCGCAGGCGCCCCAAGATGCCGCCTGGCATGCAAAGCGCCGCACAAAACTGACCCACCACTACCACCTCCACATTCATCACCCCCTCACTCTCACTTAGACTCATATTCAGCCCCCCTCTCACTTTCTTGGTTGTATCTATATATTCAGTAGCACCCAGGGATTTTGACAACATGGTAGGACCCAGGCTCCCCACCAGACTCCCACGCCCCCAGCAAGAGCAGGGCAACAGGGGTGGGGGAAGACCCCCAACCCCTTCCCCCGCACAGAACATGGTGGGTGTGTATCGGTTATATGATATAATTGTGTGTAAATGTGTGGACTACCAAACTGCAATTAAAATTGGGGGGATAGTGATTGGAGCATCGCTAGCCACTGCGATGGGCAGCAGGGCCCCCATCCCCCCAAGCCCTCAGTGTCTAAAATGCAATTAAAATTGAGGTGAGTGCAGCCCCACCACATAGCAAAGGTATCCACTTCACCGACGCAATGCAGCACACCCCCAACCCAAAGCTCTAAATGTAACAAAAAAGATGCATATTCCACCCAGAGTCAGGGGGAGGGGGAGGGCGGGAAATAAGACTGAGAGGTAGGCGGTGTAAAAGCGAGGCCGTCCCCCCCCAGAAGCCAGCTTGCAGACTGGTTCATGAGGCCACCCACTGCCCCCAAATCCCAACCCAGGGCGAGGGCCGCCAGTGGAAACAGCCCAGGACTCACCTGCATCACACCCCGGTGCTCCCAGCACCACTAGCATGATGGGGCAGCCAAACATATTTCCACTCATCTTACACACACAAACATGGACAACAACAGTCACAATAGTGAACAATGGGCCGGACCCACACGGCGCCCAACACGCCAGGCGACACCCCCCGAGCCCCCACGCAGGCCCACAACCACCCACCCCAGACGCACACCGGCAGCTGCAGGCCGCCCTGCAACTACAGCCACCCCGGAGCAACCCAATGGAAACACGGCCATCAACCCGCGCCAATGACCCCCCAACCACCCCCAAGCACCAACACACACCCGCCGCCAATGACACCAGGGGTGATGCAACAAAGTGCCTCACCCCGCAACACAACAGCAGGGCAGCCGGGACAAGCAGGCCCCGAAACGCCAGCCCCATGCCACTAGATGGACTGCCCAACCCCTGCCACCCAACAAAGTTCTCCTACCCATACACACATCCTCCACCCCTAGACATCTACCCACAAGTAACCGCTTCCATACACACACGTACCTCCACCCAATATCACACACACCCACCTCCACCCACACACAACCCCACCTGCCCACTCAACACACACCCACTTCCACATCCGCTCATACTCTCTCTCTCTCACTCACTCACTCACTCACTCACTCACTCACTCTCTCTCTCTCTGTCTCTCTCTCTCTCTCACACTCACACACACACACACACACACACACACACACACACACACGCAGACCCCAGTGGACGGGGAGAGCGACGCAGGATGCAGACGCCAACCCCAGGGTGCCACCAGGGCCCCAGGGAAAACACGACCCCGCTGCGCAAGTATGCACCGGGGACAACCCCCACCACCGGTGCACACCCGACCCCGGCCCTGGGGGGGGGCACCCCCTCCCCCAACACCAGGGGCCCAGGGCCAGACCCAGACCCCCCCCGAGGGGCGAGGCCAGCCGGCCAGGGGCCACAGCCCAACCCCCCCGGCCCACCCCACAGTCCCCCCAACCAACCCCCCCCCCCCCAGGGCCAGACAGATGGCCACCCCGGAACAGGCCCCCCATACACCCGCGGTCGGGGCGCAGCCAGCCACCAGAGGTGCCAAGGAGAGCGAGTCACCGCCCGCCACCCCTCAGATCATAGAATTAATAAGCGGGGACCAGAGAGAATTGAATTCCACCAATTGATTATTTTGAGGAGGCTGACATTCTATCCAGGCTAATATAATCCAATAGTAAGTTATTATATTAAGTCACGCATAAGTTATTTCTTGATTTCCAATTCATGAGGATAGTTTTCTTTGCGATGCATAAGGCAGTGAGAACCATATGTGACATCCTTGCATCTATATTTATTTCACTTAAATCACCTAATATGCAAAGTGTGGGTGAGGGTGGGACACTATACCCAAGCCATGCCGACAGGTCTTCACATGTCTTCTGCCAGAACTTTTGAACCGGTGCACAGGACCACATAGCATGCATATAGCTATCCGGGACGTTGCTAGTGCATTGAGAGCAGATATTTGTGTGACTCAGGCCCATTTTGAACATCCTTTGTCCTGTGTAATGAATTCTGTGTAGAACTTTATACTGTATAAGCTGTAAGTTAGAGTTTTTAGTCATCTTAAAAGTGTTTAAACATATTTGTGTCCAGAAACTTTCCTCCTTATTAATCGATAAGTCTGTCTCCCATTTTGATATTGGAAGAGATATGGACTCATCCAACTTTGATAATAGTCCATGTATTTTCGATATCAATTTTGGGGAACGGAGATTTGGGAACTCTGCCACCTTAACTGGTACTTCTAAATCTGTCTGATTAAGATTAAATCTTGCTTTTATTATGGATTTAAGCTGCTGATATTCAAAATACTTTTTATCACTGATTTCGTATTGTGACACTAGATCCTGAAATTGGATAAAATTTCCACCTTGAATAAGATGATGTAAGTTATTTATTCCCTTCTCTTGCCATAGTGGAAATTTTAATGTCCTCTTTTGTTGCAGGATATCAGGATTATTCCAAATGGGCGTGAGTTTACAGGGGACAAGTGAAGACCCTGTTATTTTTAAAAATTTCCACCAAGCCATCAGAGAGGAACTGATATTAATACTTTTAAAACAGTCATGGCGTTTAATACAGGGACTTATAAAGGGTAAGTCAGAGATATTTAGCAACCCACACAGAGCCTGTTCAGCATCTAACCATGGGTTTCCTAGTGGGGTTGATTTTGTCCATTTTGAAACAAACTGCAGTCTACTGGCTAAAAAGTAATTAAAAAAATTTGGTAAATCTAAGCCTCCGCACTCTTTCGCTTTTTGGAGGGTTTTTAAACTAATCCGTGATGGTTTATCCTTCCATAAAAATTTACTTATATTTGAGTCTAGAGACTTAAACCAGGTCATTGATGGTTGGGTAGGGATCATTGAGAACAAATAATTAATTTTAGGAAGGGCCATCATTTTAATGGTTGCGACTCTTCCCATTAATGATATAGGTAGTGCCCTCCAGCGCATAAGGTCGTCTTTTATTGTTTTTAAAAGGGGAATATGATTTAGTCGCAATAACTCTGAGAGCCTGGGGGAAATATCTATTCCTAAATATTTAACATTTCCTGATTGTATTGGAATAGTAGATGTATTTGAGAAATTGCAATTTATAGGTAAAGCTATTGATTTTACCCAGTTAATGGAGTAGTCTGATAACGATGAAAATTTATCAATGAGCGCCACTGTCTGAAGAAGAGATCTTTGTGAGTTTTCAAGGAAAATCAATGCATCATCAGCATAAAGACTTATCTTGTGTTCCTTTTTTCCAGTTTGAATACCTCTGATATCAACATTTTGTCGTATGGCTGCTGCTAATGGTTCAATAAAGATGGTAAAAAGTGAGGGAGAGAGTGGACACCCCTGCCTAGTACCTCTCTGGAGATTAAAGCTTCAGGAAGTCTGATCATTTGTTCGGACAGACGCAGCTGGACACCTGTATAGTGTTTTAATCCAGTTTATGAAAGATGAACCAAACCCGAACTTATTTAACACCATAAAAAGAAATTTCCAGTTAACACGGTCAAAGGCTTTCTCTGCATCCAGGGACAAGATTGTAGTTTCTATAATATTGATCTTGCAGTAGTCTATTAAATTCAATAGCCTGCGTGTATTATCAGCCGAGTGCCTACCCTTGATGAAACCTGTTTGATCTGGGTGTATAATAAACGGGATTATCTTTTCCAGTCTTTTGGTGAGAGCTTTTCAAATTATTTTAAGATCGACATTCATAAGTGAGATGGGATGGTAGCTGGATGGAAGCGTAGGTTCTTTTCCAGGTTTAAAGGCGACGGACAGACAAAAATTCAATATCGCTAAATCATATCTCAAATTGTTGTCTGAGACGAGCTAATTTGAACCCCACATGTTTTGGTGTCAACGTATGTCGCATAAGGTGACAATGCGCTCTTGAAGTACACTGTTGTGGAGAGCTGTCTGACCCAGCCAAGCGATCAGCGGCTAAGATGGCCACTGACTGTGTGACGTCATTTCGGTAAGGCACACGGTCGGCGGACATTGCTGTGTTTTACTTGATGTTTACGTTTTAAAATCGGCGATTACGGATATTTCTCGGAATACTTGTGGATTAAAAATAGATTATTTATTAACATTAGGATTTCAGGAATCGAATTAATTATGGTTTGTCGTTGTGTTGTCTACGGGTGCGACGTTATACCAGCAGAGCATGCTGTGAGTGTCTTTGAATTTCCCGTCCCTGGGAAAATCAGAACGGCATGGGTGAAATTCGTTCAGAAAACGCGAAAAAATTGGACTGATGTCGGTAAAACACCCGACATGTGCAGTAGACATTTCGTTGACAGCGATTTCGAGAATAAGATGCAATTTGTGTCACGACTCACCGCTCATCAGCGGCTTCAGCTGCGCGGTCACCTGCGCCTCGTCAGCAGCGGGCTATTTAGCCCACCTGCAGGACGCTGTCTCCCGGGCTCATCACCTGCCGACGCCAGCCGCCTGTCCCTGCAAGTAAGCAACATTATCACTGATTATCCCTGTCTCGGTGTGGTGCCCGTTACCCTTGTCCTCTGCTCTTTTCTGGCTGAACGGCACGCTGCTCTGCTGCCTGCGCATCGGTGTTCACCCCAACACATCCCCATACATCCATTCACACACACCTGCTTGTTGAATAAAGCTGTTAAATCTATCCTGAGCCTGCGTGCGTGTTTCCTGGGCCAGACATTATGTCAATTTGAAATGAAATTTGCAAAAAGATTACTGATTAAAAAAACGTCTGTTCCAACTATATGTCCGTCCATTCCCAAGTGTGACTCTGAGAAAGGGGTCAGTGACAGTGGCGTGAAAAGCAAGGGTGATCTACCGATGCGATCAGCTGTCAGAAAACGAGAAGTAAACAGGGTAAGTTTTGTATTTTTAATATTCACTGCAAATGTTTACTAAACATCTTAAATGAATTCCAAGCAATGGTTTGCATTGCCTTACCAACTTATCAAATATTAGCATATTAGGGTGTTCATACTAATCAAATATGAAATATTCAGTGCTGTATAGGGAGGTGGTTGTGCCTGTTTGATCAATTTATATTTCTATGTATGTAATCCAATTTGAGACCTCTGGGATAAAATTATGATCTACTTTTTTTGCAGATTTTATCAACTGTTACTCAACCTTCAAATAGTGTTGATGTTTCTGACCAAGCAGAGGAAGCTGATGAACAGGACTTTTATGTAAATCCAAATTTATACCATAAAATGGTAGAAAAATTATTGAAATGTATATGACATGCGACTTTGATGAATGCTGAACTATGAGAATTATTGACATGAACATTAATAAACTCAATATATGATTTTACAAAACTTTATTTAAATAACATTGTTCACAAATCTAATCTTGGTAGGCAAAATCCCTTGTAGTGATGAGATGGGAAGGTTTCTCTGAGGCTCACCGCACAGGCAGGCAACATAACCCTCACTTCTTCCCCAAGAAATCCCCAACACCACCGTACCAGTTGCCTGTAGGCTATGAATCTGTATCGCCTGAAAAATATGGGGTTGGCATTGATTACTCCGTTTGCATTGATTATTGAATGTATTGAATGATTTCTTCATAATTCATCTGGAAAATTAAATCAAATGAATAAATATTGTTTATAAAATCACTCGTGTGGACGATGACGGCCGTCATCTGTCTCATCAGCTCCAGCTGCGCACAGACCAGCAGGTGCTAATCAGCGGCTGTTAAAAGTATTGAGAAGATGATGATTAACAACATGTCATCAGGCAGCGAGTGACCAATGGGTAGTTTTAGTTTGAAAATTAAGTGTGTGACCATGCATGTCGCCAAAGAAAAATATTTCTAAGCATCTTTTACCAAGATAAATCTTCCAGCCGATCGTCGTCAACGTGATCTGTTCCCGTCTGTGTTGCGTCTTCCTCCTCTCCCTCTGGCTCGAACAAATAAGGCTGACAGGCCACACACCACCCAAAACTACTTAATCATCAGATTCTTCATTGTCAATGTCATCATTTATACTGAGGTCGTCAAACTCGAGAAAATAATCGCTGTCCGAATCACTTTGCTCTCGTTCTGCAATTTTCTTTGTCTTACCGAAATGATGTCAAGGTTGCACGCACCTATCGGGAGATGGCAGTACTGCAGCATCAGTGAGTGAAAGATGGGCTATGACCAAATAATGTCATTTATGGAGGCTGGTGACACATATTAAATCAGGGGAATGGGAAGAATGGAATATTTTCATACAATCAGTTGATTGGTTCAGTAAAAAAATGTCACTGTCCGTCGCCTTTAAGGAGCAGGATAATACTAGCCAAATTCATATTCGGAGGAATTACATTATCTTTTTTAATTTGGTTCACCATTTTAAAAAAAAGTAGGTGCCATCACAGGCCAAAATTCTTTATAAAGTTCTACTGGAAAACCATCTGGTCCCGGGGCTTTGTTGGTTGGGATGTGCTTAAGTGCCTCCTGGAGTTCAGACACCTGAAGAGGTGCATCCAGAGCTGCAATCTGTTCATTATTTAATTGTGGTAAATTAATATCATCCAAAAATGTATTTATCTCTGAGTCAGATGGGTTAACCTGAGATGAGTAGAGGTTTTCCTAAAACTTTCTGAAGGAGTTATTTATTTCTTCAGGTTCATGGGTAATATTTCCAGTCATATCCTTGATAGAGTGGATAGTTGTTTTTTCTTTATTCAATCTAAGCTGGTTCGCAAGATATCGCCCCGATTTATTACTGTGTTCAAAGTTCTCAAGATGCAGTCTTTGTATTAAAAACTGTGCTCTTTTGTTTGTAATTTCTTTTAATTCCAGCTTTAATTTTCTCAGATCGTTAAGTGTCTGTTCCTGTGGGGAAACAGCACAGGTTGTCTCCAGTGATTTAATTTTCTGTTCTAAGTCCAGTACCAGTGCTTTTTCTTTTTTATTCCTATATGAACAGTAAGAGATTATTTTACCTCACATGACCACTTTTGCTGCTTCCCAAAGAACACCTGGGGATATTCCTGGCACATCATCATATTCCAGATATGATTCCCACTCTTTATTAAAATAGTTAATAAAGTCTTTGTCTTTCAGTAGTGATATATTAAATTTCCAGCTCCTAGTTTCCCCTGTAGCTTTCCTATTTACTAGTGTAAGAGATACTGGATGGTGATCGCTAATAGCTTGACTTGAACATATTTCAGTGTCTATGATGTCCCTCACAATAGAGTTACTGGTTAAAAAGAAATCTAGACGTGAATGTGAACTATGAACTGATGAAAAAAAAGTGTATTCCTGAAGAGTTGGGTGAAGAGAACGCCATTCATCGCAAAGACCAAAATCATTCATGTACTGTTTGAGAGTGTCAGTAGCCTGCCATTTTCAGTAATTCCCCGATGTACTGAGCCTGTCGATTGCAGGGTTTAATAACAGGTTGAAGTCCCCTCCTATTATAAGTGTGGTGTCCAAGTGCTCAGAAAGAGAAGTGAAAAAAGTGTGAAAATAGGATGGGTCGTCAACATTTGGGCCATAAACGCTTGCAATACATAGATCCAAATTTTGCACTGAGATTTTTAGTATTATAAATCTACCTTCTGGATCTATTATGGTGTTATTCACAACAAAGTGTATTCTTCTGTTTACCAGTTTAGCCACCCCCCCTTTGTTTAGAATTAAAGCCGGCTGAGTACATGTGGGGGAATTCCGGGGAGGTGAGCACATCTGCAGATGACTTAGAGACATGTGTCTCCTGCAATAAAACAAAGTCTGCCTGTAGATCGCTCAGTCGATTAAAAACTTTTAGCCTCTTCTCCCTGGTTCTAATTCCACGTATGTTCCACATGACAGACTTAAATGTAGACATGTTTTCGCTAACTGGTTGTGTAATAAAGACTAACTAAATGTGCCTATGTGATTATACTGTATGTCTGTAATGTATGCATATATATGTATATATATGTTGTGTGTAAAGTATACACCTACGAATATATAATTGGGTGTGCTCGCATGATGTCTCTGTGCCATTTGCCTGCAATTGCAAGTAAATGGGGTGCATGTATTTCAAGTTATTTCCTATAAACCAGAAGTATGAGAAAAAACAGACATAAAGGTTAGTAAGTGGTGAAAAAAATGCAGACAACATACAACAATGACCTAAAAACTTAAAAAAAAAATAACTACAACAGACAAACAAACAAACAACAACCTCAACAACAAAGAAATAAACATTTTGACAAATGTTAACAAATTAAACTGAGATCGCATAAGAGACCTGCGCACAATCACACTCTTTTTTTTCCACCTGTAGCTAAAAATAAATAAATAAATAAAAATAACTCAACAAAAAAACAAAATAGGCTCTAGAATAACCAGGGCATTATAGTTTCATCCATAAACAGCTTGCCATCTATATACAGTCTATCCACAGAAACAGTAGCTCGTTTACCTTCTTGGATGTTTTGTTTCCTAATGGGAAAAAGCTTCTTTCTCCTTTCCAAGATTTCCTGTGGAAATTGATCATTTAAACCATAATTGGTGTTTTTAAGCTGCCTGCCCTGCCTCTGTACCAAAATTTTTTGCTTAAAATGCTCAAATTTGGCAACAATAGGTCTGGGACGTTTATTCTGGGAATTTTTTTTGCCCAATTCGGTGGACTCGGTGGAAGGTAATTGAATTTGTGATTTCGGGGGATAGTTTTAGTTGTGATGAGATAAATTCACGGACCAGCTGTTCTGGATTTTCATTATTTTTTTCAACAATGTCAGAAAAAACAAGGTTATCGCTCATGCTGCAAGACTGCAAACTGAGAACTGTTTACTTCATTTTCCGGTTTTCTCCCTCAACAATGTCAAGCCGCATGGTTAGTGTGTTTACTGACTTTTGTAGGCTGCTATTTTCCTCTACGAGAGAGTTGAGCTGTGTTTGACTGAACTCTAAGCTCTCCCGCAAATTCTGGAACTCTTGATGAAGGAGCTCGACCAGCGCCAGTCTCCCATCCATGCTGGTAAGTTTATTCTCAATGGAGAAAAGGATGTCACTAACTTCGGTGCCCTGCTGTAATTTCTCGGGCGTTAATTTTGGCGAATCTGCGGGTCTCGGTCGTTTAGACTGAGAAGCAGCGGCGGAACACACACTCGCCTGCTCCATGACACAGCAACGGTAGTAGAACTCGTCGATATAACTCTCTAGTTCCTCCAGCTCCGTACGAAAAAAAAGAAAGACACAGACAATTAGTTAATGAATTAATTACAAAAAAAAAACTCTACCTGTGGAAAAGTTTGTTTTTAAGCTTGGTCGACAGCAGTCGACAAGGCAAGTTTTTTATGACTTTTTTAAAATAAAATTTGCATTTTTTTTCTTCCTCTGAAATGTGCAACTTTTCCTGTAAACTTGTAAATTTCCAGTTTTTTCCACACAAATTTGTAACTTTTCTGTGTTGCAAATTCATTATTAGTTATTTCAAACTTTTCTTTTGAATTTGAACACCTATTTATACAAAAATATGTGACTATTACAAAAACTCGCAACTTTATTTGCCTTTTTTCCTCACGAATCAGTAGACTTTTTCTTATCCAAAGCAATGGAAAATGCACAAGAGGTGAAGAAGAGAGTGCAGGCAGGGTGGAGTGGGTGGAGACAAGTGTCAGGGGTGATTGTGACAGAAGGACAGCAGCTAGAGTAAAAGGGAAGATTTACAAGAGGGTAGTGAGACCTGCTATGAGGTATAGTTTGGAGATGGTGGCGCTGACAAAAAGACAGGAGGCAGAGCTGGAGGTGGCAGAGTTGAAGATGCTAAGATTCTCACTGGGAGTGACTAGGAGGGACAAGATTAGAAATGAGTATATCAGAGGGACAGCTCAGGTTGAGCGGTTTGGAGACAAAGTAAGAGGTAAGGCTGAGATGGTTTGAACATGTGCAGAGGCGGGATAGTGGAGATATTGGACAAAGGATGTTTATGATGGAGCTGCCAGGCAGGAGGAAAAGAGGAAGACCACAGAGAAGATTTATGGATGTCGTGAAGGAGGACAGGGAGAGGGTTGGTGTTACAGAGGAAGATGCAGTGGTAGGGTGAGATGGAGGCAGATGATCCGCTGTGGAGACCCCTGAAGGGAGCAGCCGAAAGAAGATTTTTTCTTATAAATTTTGTGACTTTTTCCTCATAAATTTTTGATTTTTTTAACAAGCAAATGTGTGACTTTTTCCTTATACGTTTTTTCTCAAATTTGCAACTTTTTTCTTGTAAATTTGCAACTTTATTTCCTTATAAATTTGGAGCTTTTTTCTCACAAATTTGCAAATTTGTTAAACATTAATTTTGTAATGTTTCCTCTGAAACTTACAACTTGTTTTTCATAAATTGTCATTATTTTCTCATAAATACGCATCTTTTTTCTACAGTATTTGCAAATGCTACTTTTCGTCTCACAAATTTGTTACTTTTTCCTTATATACAGACGTGGACAAAATTGTTGGTACCCCTCTGTTAATGAAAGAAAAACCCACAATGGTCACAGAAATAACTTGAATCTGTCAAAAGTGGTAATAAATAAAAATTCTATGAAAATTAACCAATGAAAATCAGACAGTGCTTTTGTATTGTGGTTCAACAGAATTATTTTAAAAAACAAACTCTTGAAACAGGCCTGGACAAAAATGATGGTACCCCTAGAAAAGATTGAAAATAATGTGACCATAGGGACATGTTCAACCAAGATGTGTCCTCTAATTAACATCACAGGTGTCTACAAACTTGTAATCAGTCAGTCGGCCTATTTATAGGGTGACAAGTAGTCACTGTGCTGTTTGTTGACATGGTGTGTACCACACTAAACATGGACCAGAGGAAGCAAAGGAGAGAGGTGTCTCAGGAGATTAGAAAGAAAATTATAGACAAGCATGTTAAAGGTAAAGGCTATAAGACCATCTCCAAGCAGCTTGATGTTCCTGTGACTACAGTTGCACATATTATTCAGAAATTTAAGATCCACGGGACAGTAGCCAACCTCCCTGGATGTGGCCGCAGGAGGAGACGGATAATACGAATGGTAACAAAAGAGCCCAGAACAACCTCTAAACACATTCATGGTGAACTCCAAGGTCAAGGTGCATCAGTGTCAGATCGCACCATTCGTCATTGTTTGAGCCAAAGTGGACTTCATGGGAGATGACCAAGGAGGACACCACTGTTGAAAACAAATTATAAAAAAGCCACACTGGAATTTGCCAAACTGCATGCTGACAAGCCACAAAGCTTGTGGGAGAATGTCCTATGGACAGACGAGACAAAACTGGAACTTTTTGGCAAGGCACATCAGCTCTGTGTTCACAGACGCAAAAATGAAGCATACCAAGAAAAGAACACTGTCCCTACTGTGAAAGATGGAGGAGGTTCTGTTATGTTCTGGGGCTGCTTTGCTGAATCTGGCACAGGGTGTCTTGAATCTGTGCAGGGTACAATGAAATCTCAAGACTACCAAGGTATTCTAGAGAGAAATGTGCTGCCCAGTGTCAGACAGCTTGGTCTCAGTCGCAGGTCATGGGTCTTGCAACAGGATAATGACCCAAAACACACAGCTAAAAACACCCAAGAATGGCTAAGAACCAAACATTAGATTATTCTAAAGTGGCCTTCTATGAGCCCTGATCTAAATCCTATTGAACATCTGTGGAATGAGCTGAAACATGCCGTGTGGAGAAGGCACCCTTCAAACCTGAGACAACTGGAGCAGTTTGCTGATGAGGAGTGGGCCAAAATACCTGCTTGTCACAACTTGCAGTTCCCAGTCATGTGCCTCAGCTGCGCGCACACCTGCCCCTCGTCAATCACAGACTATTTAACCCACTCGGCCCAGAACATCGGTCTGGAGCCGTCTGTTAATCAACGCTCTCAGTCCCTCTGCAGGATCGTTCCTTCCCGACCTGCAGCATCTCCTACCAGCAAGTAAGCTGTATTTTCACTCACCTGTCTTCCAGTCTCTCCCCTGTGCACAGGTGGATTCCCTGGCGGCGGATTCCTCCCGTCCTCACCACCTCCTCTTCCTCCTCATCCACTCCTCGTCGTGCGCGCAGCAGGGCACTGTCTCCCAGGCAAGAGTTCCTTTGCCAACGCCAGCCACCGTTACATCTGCAAGTAAGCAACATTCGGTACATTAACCCCGCATGGTGAAGGTGAACTCATATTCCTGTCTCTGCTCTGTCCATACGGTTGCCTGGCTGCACGGCATGCCATTCTGCCCCCGGCGCTCCTCGTTCACCCACAGACCATTCACATTCCGCATACACGCATCCATACATCTCTTGTTGTTGAATAAAGCCTTTGAATCTCACCTGAGACCTGCGTGCGTGTTCCCTGGGCCAGTAATTATGTCAGTACGGCTCCAGCAAGGCAGCCCAGCGGACAGCGGGCTCGCACGCCGTCTTTCCACCCTCGAGGCTCGGGTGGACTTGATCGCTCATCAACAACAAATTATACTCAATCAATTAACTACAATTACTCACCGGCTGGATCGCCTCGACCCCCAGCAGGCGTTCCCCTGGCTCATCTTGGCAGGTCAGCTTCCGCCACTCCCTCAGCTAGCCAGCCTACCTCGGGAGCGCCAACCCGGCTCACTCCAATCCCCACACCCGCACGCTTTAATGGGAAACTCGGTGAAGCGCGGGGGTTCATCCTGCAGTGTGAGTCGGTATTTCAGCGCGTTCCCGGGGATTTTCCCTCTGACCACAGCCGGATTGGGTACGTGGCTAACCTCTTTGAGGGGCAAGTGTTAGCTTGGGCTTACGCCGTCATGGCGAAGCCCGGCTACGCGAACCTTTCCTATGCCCAATTCGTGCGAGATTTCTTTGAGGTTTTTGACCACTCGCATCGTGACAGCGTTCTAGCCAATCGGCTTCTTAACCTTCGCCAGGGTAGCCGGTCGGCGGCCAATTACGCTGTTGACTTCCGGGTGGCAGCGGAAGAGGTTGGCTGGGGCGAGGCATCTCTCTGCAGCATCTTCCTCCGCAGCCTCTGTTCTAGTCTGGGGGATGAGTTGGCTAGCCGGGATCTTCCGGGACGGTTATCTGAATTAATCTCCCTAACTATCAATTTAGATAACAGGCTGCGAGAGCGGGCCGCCGAGCGGAAGTCCTACAACCGCTCGCGCGGAACCCCCGCCCGCGCCTCTCAGTCTCGCACCCTGGCGTTACCTGATCCGGAGTCCGCCGATGAGCCTGAGGCGATGTTGGTCAGGTGAACCAAGCTCCCCCTAGTGGAGAGACAGCGCCGCCGGGAGCTGGGCCTCTGCATGTATTGCGGGGGCGACCAGCACTCCGTGGAGCATTGTCCGATCAAGGCAAATGGGGGGGTCCGCGAGTCACTGTAGGGGGCCTCGCGGACGCCAACCAGCCAAATCCCCTCTCAAATTGTTCACTGCCCATTAGGTTCTGTCACAATTCCACCGGGCACCTCACTCACACACTGGTGGACTCGGGGGCAGAACAAAACTTTATTTCCAAGAGCCTGGCAACCCGTTTGGGCATCCCTTGTCAAGCATTACCAGCTCCCCTCAACCTCGTCACTCTCTCTCGTTCTCCCCTGGAAGTAGTGACGCATCGCACCAAGCCGGTGTCGGTCATTGTCTCTGGCAACCATCGAGAGGACCTCAGCCTGTTCGTCCTGTCCACCTCGGTGTCCCCCGTCATCTTGGGCTACCCGTAGCTGCGCCTCCACAACCCCGTGCTTGATTGGCAGTCCGGCAGCGTCCTCTCGTGGAGCTCGTTTTGCATGGGCACCTGCCTCCAGTCTGCGGCTTGTGCCCCATCCTCTCCTCTTCCTGCTCCTGACTCATCTCCCCCGGACCTCACCCTGGTGCCTCCGGAGTTCCACGATCTGGGGCTCATCTTTAGCAAGTCCAAGGCGATGTCTCTTCCCCCCCACCGCCCGTATGACAGTGCCATAAACCTCCACCCGGGGGCGCCGTTACCATCCGGTCGCCTCTACAGCCTGTCTGCCCTGGACCGGGAGGCCATGGACACATACATCAGGGAGTCGCTCAGCGCCGGCATCATCCGCCCCTCCTCGTCTCCACTCGGAGCTGGGTTTTTCTTCGTCTCCAAAAAGGATGGATCCCTGCGGCCGTGCATCGACTTCCGGGCCCTGAACGACATCACGGTGAAGGACAGATACACCCTGCCGCTCATGGACTCTGCCTTCCACTCCCTCCAGGGGGCCACCTGGTTCACCAAGCTGGACCTCCGCAGCGCATACCATCTCGTTTGGATCCGGGAGGGCGATGAGTGGAAGACGGCATTTCGGACGCCCAGCGGCCACTTCGAATACCTGGTCATGCCATTTGGGCTCACCAATGCTCCTGCCGTCTTCCAACGGCTCATTAACGGTGTCCTGCGAGACTTCCTGGGGGTCTTCGTATTCGTATACTTAGATGACATCCTGATCTTCTCCAGGTCTCGAGAGGAGCACCAAGCCCATGTGAGGCGGGTTCTGCAGTGGCTTTTGGAGAACAGACTGTATGTTAAGGCAGAGAAATGCGAGTTCTTCGCCAAGACGACCTCTTTCCTGGGTTTTATCATCTCCCATGATCAGATCCTCCCCGACCCTGCCAAGGTCAAAGCGGTGGTCGAGTGGCCCACCCCTTCTTCCAGGAAACAGGTACAACAGTTCATCCGTTTTGCTAATTTTTACCACCGCTTTGTGCCTAACTACAGCTCCATCGTCACCCCCCTGACCCGCCTCACCTCTCCCAAGGTGCCCTTCCAGTGGACCGAGGAGGCAGCAGCAGCATTTGAGACCTTGAAGACGGAGTTCTCCTCCTCCCAGGTCCTGACCCAGGTTGACCCCACGCTGCAGTGCTTGGTTGAAGTGGACGCGTCTGACACGGGGGTGGGGGCAGTTTTGTCCCAACGTTCTCCGGTGGATGGGGTGATGCGCCCCTGTGCCTTCTTCTCCCGGCGCCTGTCTGCGGCTGAGCGCAATTATGACGTCGGCGACAGGGAGCTTCTGGCAGTAAAGCTCGCGCTGCAGGAGTGGCGTCACTGGCTGCAGGGAGCAACGCAGCCTTTTATGGTCTGGATGGACCACAAGAACCTGGAGTATCTGAGGTCGGCCAAGCGCCTGAATGCCCGCCAGGCGCACTGGTCTCTGTTTTTCGCACGCTTCAGGTTCACGATCACCTACCGTCCAGGCTCCAAGAATGGGAAACCCGACACGCTGTCCAGGCAGTTTGCCCCTGACACCCCGGAGGAGCGGGACCACACCATCCTGCCCGACTCATGCGTTGTGGGGGCGGTTTCTTGGTCCATCAGGGACAAGATCCGGAGGGCGCAGGAGACCGAACTGGACCCTGGTGGCGGCCCGGCAGGGAAGCTCTTCGTGCCATCGGCGGTTCGGGGGGATGTCATCCATTGGGCCCACACGTCCAAGCTCGCCTGTCATCCTGGCATCTCCCGGCTGGTGGACCTCCTTCAGCGCTCTTTCTGGTGGCCCGGACTTCAGAAGGACATCGCCAATTACGTCTGGGCCTGCCCCCAGTGCGCTACGAGCAAGACCCCGAACTCACCTCCTGCAGGGCTGCTCCATCCCCTGCCAGTCCCGGGCAGACCCTGGTCACATATAGCCCTGGACTTCGTTACTGGCCTCCCCGTTTCTAATTCATATGACACCGTCCTGACTATTGGGGACCGATTCTCCAAGGCCGCTCACTTTGTGCCTCTCCATGGTCTCCCCACGGCACGGGAGACGGCCGATCTCCTAGTCCAACATGTGGTCAGACTGCACGGGATCCCAACGGACGTCGTATCTGATCAGGGCCCCCAGTTCGTGTCCCAAGTGTAGAGGTGTTTTTGCAACGCCCTGGGGGCCATGGTGAGCCTCTCCTCCGGTCACCACCCCCAATCCAACGGGCAGTGTGAGCACGCTAACCAGGAGTTAGAAGCTGCCCTGCGCTGCGTCACCTCCTCCAACCCATCCTCCTGCAGCTCTTACCTGGCCTGGGTGGAATGTGCCCACAATTCAACACGGTCTTCGGCTATCGGGATGTCCCCCTTCCGGGCGTCATTGGGCTATGATCCCCCTTTGTTCCCCGAGCAGGAGAGCGAGGTAGCAGTTCCATCCATCCAGGCACACCTGAGGCGCTGCCGGAGCCTGTGGACCAGGACGCGCAAGGTGCTTTTACGCACGGCGGAGCGCAACAGCACTACGGCTAATCGCCACAGGAAGCCTGCTCCCGATTACCAGGTGGGCCAACAGGTCTGGCTATCGGCCCGGAACGTCAGTCTCAAGGCCGAGAAGAGGAAGCTGGTGCCACGCTTTATCGGCCCCTTCACCATCTCTAAGGTAATCAACCCGGTGGCTGTGCGTTTGGCCCTCCCCCCCTCCCTCCGTGTTTGCCCCACGTTTCACGTTTCAAAGGTCAAACCCATGATCTCTGACCCACTCTGTCCTCCTCCTAGAGCACCTCCCCCTCCCGTGATGATCGACGGCTACCCGGCATGGGGGGGTCACCTCCATCCTGGACTCCCGGCGCCGAGGTCGTGGGCTGCAGTACCTGGTGGATTGGGAGGGGTATGGCCCGGAGTGGAGATCCTGGGTGCGCTCTTCCTTTGTGCTGGATAAGGATCTTATCTTGGAGTTCCACCGGGCGCACCCGGATAAACCAGCGCCAGGAGGCGCTGCTCGGGGGGGGGAGTACTGTCACAACTTGCCGTTCCCAGTCATCTGCCTCAGCTGCGCACACACCTGCGCCTCTTCAATCACAGACTATTTAACCCACTCGGCCCAGAACATCGGTCTGGAGCCGTCTGTTAATCAACGCTCTCAATCCCTCCGCAGGATCGTTCCTTCCCGACCTGCAGCATCTCCTACCAGCAAGTAAGCTGTATTTTCACTCACCTGTCTTCCAGTCTCTCCCCTGTGCACAGGTGGATTCCCTGGCGGCGGATTCCTCCCGTCCTCGCCACCTCCTCTTCCTCCTCATCCACTCCTCGTCGTGCGCGCAGCAGGGCGCTGTCTCCCAGGCAAGAGTTCCTTTGCCAACGCCAGCCACTGTTACATCTGCAAGTAAGCAACATTCGGTACATTAACCCCGCATGGTGAAGGTGAACTCATATTCCTGTCTCTGCTCTGTCCATACGGTTGCCTGGCTAGAAGGCATGCCATTCTGCCCCCGGCGTTCCTCGTTCACCCACAGACCATTCACATTCCACATACACGCATCCATACATCTCTTGTTGTTGAATAAAGCCTTTGAATCTCACCTGAGCCTGCGTGCGTGTTCCCTGGGCCAGTAATTATGTCACTGCTGAGAGGTGCAGAAGTCTCATTGACAGTTACAGAAATCGTTTGATTGCAGTGATCGCCTCAAAAGGTTGTGCAACAAAATATTAAGTTAACCTCTTGCACGCCGGTGTACCGCGGGCGGACACGTCTCTGTGTCCTAGAGCGCACTGAAGAAAAAAACCCCTGCATTTCCATTCTTCCACTACAGACACAGCCGTGAACAGAAAGCCAAAGGAGTGCTTTGATTGGTTTAGATGTGATTGACCTCTCATTCGACTAATAAGAGCCTTGTATTGGGTTTCTGAAACCTTGAAGAACCAATGACTGAAAACCTAGCAAGAAGGACCCGCCTACCAACGGCTGCGAATACAGCCAGCCAATTGAAGCACAGAAGTTCGAAAGCGTGCGTCCCTTGCCTAAAATCTGTTTTGTGTAAGGCTGGGTGACACACAGGCGTTTGCCAGTCTTTTTTTCTTACTACTGTTCTTATTTGTTTTGAAAAATCGTTCGCCAAAACCGCAATCATGGAAGCGCAAAACCGCAATAATGGAATCATGGTTTGACCGGGTCGCGTGACCAGAACCACGACTCCGTAACAAGCGGACCAGCGTCATGTTCGTCTGACAATGAGGAAGAGAAGTTCGCCAGCGACACTGCTGTTGTGGACAGGTAAGTGTTATAAGCTAAATTATTCTTTATCCCTGAAAATTGTAATCCAAATGACTTTTGACCGATCTGTAATTTACAACTGTGCGTTATCGCAACATGATGGACCTGGACTGGAGCGGTCCGGGTCCGTCATGTTGCGAACAGCCCCCCCGTCATGTTGTGAACGCCCCCCCCCCCTACTCTTCTGTAGCGGATTGCAAATATATTGCAGATATTTTAGTCCAACTGTGCGTAGTAGACCGCAGTGCACCGTCACCACTTTCTGTCATGTAGTGATGGGTGATGTCCGTCCTCTGTAGCGGGGTGGGTGGGAGTTGTTATCTTCTACATTACAGATATTTTAGTATAATTTTTAGTGCACTGTAGGTTATTTTTTCTTGTAAAAAAAAAAAGCCACACATTTTTTACGTGGCATGCTTCTTTGTGTGTGGGGGCTTGTTTGTTCATTCATTCATTCATGAATGAATAAACAACCCCCCCCCCCACACACACACACACAGCCCTTCACCTTTCATTAGAGCCCAAGATAAAGCTTCTATATTGAATCATTCAAAAGTTACAGACGTTTTTCCAAACTGTGCCATTTGGCACAGTTCAAAAACGCCTGGGAACAACCTAAGAAAAAAGCTGTGTAATATATTCATTTTTTGTGGTATTGTTACAAAATTTTGACCTCAGCTGGATAGCACTTGGTTCTACATTTCTGTTGCATTTTCCAGCCAGTATCTGAAGCTGTGTGTTATTTGCAAGCATTTGTATCCAAAAAAACACCCAGGCAAAATTTATTTTCTTCAAGTTCAGTATGTTTAGATGACTGTTACTCAGTGGCAGGAGCACTTAGAGAGATTATGACTGTTTTGTCAAAAAATTCAAAGTGTTTTCTTTTAAATGAGACCAACCCCATGAAGATGCTGCAAAGGGTTGAAGAACAGCTTTTGATTTACTTTGGGTACGTTATTTTTAGGCGTTTTTAGGAAAATTGACCAGAGTGCAAGGGGTTAAGGGTACTATCATTTTTGTCCAGGCCTGTTTCATGAGTTTGTTTGGTTTTTTTTGTTTTTTTTTTTGTTTTTTTAATTTAAGTTTTTGTAAAGGGTATACATGTCATTACAGCATTGCATTGTTTACATTTTCATCACATGTTCCCTTTTTTTGTTTTTTGACAACATTGGAAAAATAATTATTACAACACCCTTTTTTTAAGTGAAAGAAAAAGAGAAATTAAAGAAAGAACAAAAAAACAAAAAAAAAACAAAACAAGAAAAAAAAACAAAAGAGCAGAAAGAAAAAATAATAAAAAAAAAATAATAAGAGTATCAGAGTAGCATTGGAACAAAGAGAGGTGCCATTACTGAAATGGTATTTGTCAAAGATTAGATCTAATGGAAGACACATATGCGTTCCAGAGTTGCCAAAAGCTCAAGAACCCATCCATGTCCTGTCTCAGTACGAATGTCAACTTTTCCATCGAATAAATGTCTTGAATCACATTAATCCAATCTTCAGGTGTAGGATAATCCTTCAACATCCATTTTTTTGTTAGAGCTTTTTTACTTGCCAATATTAAAACAGTGAATAAGTATTTTTCTCCTCGTCTTTCCTGTGATTCCGGTAGTAAACCCAAATACAAAGTTACAAAAGAAAAGGGAACTGTAATTTTGAATATTTTCCCCAATATTGTCTGTACATTGGTCCAATATTGGTGGATAACTGGGCATGACCAAAACACATGAAAATGATTTGCAGTCTCTTCACCACACAAGCGCCAACAATTCAAACCCTTACGAGTAAATTTGTTTTGTGCAGGTGTTCTGAAAAATCTTACCAAATTTTTCCATCCAAATTCTCTCCACTGCAGGGATGAGGTACTTTTCCATTGCTGTTTATTTAGCTTTTCCCATATTTCCAATTGTAAAGTGAAATTCCCCTCTTTTTCCCATCTCTCTTTTATATATGATGTGTTGTCTCCTTTTAAGTCTTGAAGACCTTGGTATATTTTAGAAATGTATCTGATCCCTTGGATCCCTTTATATGCCATTAAGAAGACCTTCAGAACACCTGACTGGGCCCTTTCCAAATCCTCCTTTTTAAGTATATTGTTTATGTGGTGTCTAAGCTGAAAGAACCTGTAAAGGTCTTGATTTATTAGACCTTGTTTTTTCAAATCTTCAAAACTTCTTAAAATTTGCCCTTTAAAAAAATCGTAATATTTTATCAGTCCGTTCTCTTTCCACTTTTTAAATCTAGTGTCTGTTTTATTAGTAGTAAAGTCTTGATCATAGGCAATCCATTGCAGTAATCGATAGGGTTCTTTAGTTTGATTCTCTCTGACTATCTTAAACCAAATTTTTAGCGGGGTCTCTATCCACGGGTTAGTGTTATTCAAAAGTTTAGGTAAGGCATTGTTCCCTATTATCGCCTGTAGGGGAATGTCACTTGTTATTTGGCATTCCATCTCCTTCCATTGTGCAGTGTAGACTGGGTTACATATCTCTACTAAAGTTTTAATTTGTGCGGCTTTAAAATAGTCCCTGATATTTGGCAGCGCGAGCCCACCTTTGTCTTTGTTTAGCTGTAGGGTTCTATATCTGATTCTAGGTCTCTTGCTCTGCCATATGAATCTTGAGATCCTTCTGTCCAGTTCTTGCCATGTTTTTTTGGGAGGTTCTACCGGTATTGTTTGGAAAAGGTATAGAAGACGTGGAAGTATATTCATTTTGACTGCTTCAATTCTTTGTGCAGTACCCAAGAATGGTATCATATTCCATCTTGCTAGATCAGATTTTGTTTTTGCCATCAGTGGATCATAGTTTAGTGTTATAATTTTGTTGAGTTGTTTCGGGATATTGACCCCCAGATATTTCATAGATTCCATCTCCCAGTTAGTTTTGAGTTTGCTTAGTAAATATTGATTTGGGTCATAGTTGAATGTTAAAATTTGGGTTTTATGCATGTTTAATTCGTACCCCGATAAATCTCCATACTCTGAAAAAACTGAGATTAGTTCTGGAAAAGAGGTGTCCGGCTGCCCCAGGTATATTAAGATGTCATCAGCAAAGAGTGCTATTTTTATGTTCCTTCTGACCAAGTGTAATACCTTGAATTTTTTGATTCTGTCTTATCCATTGGCTCAGAGGTTCTATGAAGATTGCAGAGCAGTGGAGACAAGGGGCAGCCCTGATGACATCCTCTTTCCAGTTCAAAAGATGATGATAATTTACCGTTAATCCTTATTTTAGCTGTTGTTTTTTTATATAATGCCTGGATAGTTCTAATGAAGTTGTTATGAAAATTGAAACTGGATAAGATTCTATATAGGAAAGACCAGTCAACCGAATCAAATGCTTTTTCAGCATCTAATCCCAATATGGCTGCATTTAAATTATATTTTTTTATATGATGAATTATGTGTAAAGTGCGTCTAATGTTGTCTTGTGTCTGTCTTTGTCTTATAAAACCTGTTTGGTCTAAATGAATTAAGTCTGTCAGTATATTTTCTAACCTTTTGGCAAGGAGAGTGGTAAAAAGCTTATAGTCCTGATTTAACACACTGATTGGTCTGTAGTTGGAGCAGTCTAGTTTATCCTTTTCAGGTTTAGGTATGACTGCAATGACCCCTTCTCTCCAGGAGGAGGGGATTTCCCCTGTGTGGAGGACATAGTTAAATGTTTTCAGGAGGAGAGGAGATAGTTGCCGTTTAAAGGTTTTGTACCACTCTGCTGTAAAGCCATCTGCTCCTGGGGATTTGTTAGCTTTAAGTTTCATAATTGCTTTTTCTAATTCTTTAGGTTGTATTTCTGACAATAGTGTTTTATTTTGTGACTCAGTAAGTTGGGGAAGGTTTAATGTATTTAGAAAGGCTTCGGATGTGTTTTTATGTTTTTTGAGGGAGTACAAGTTCTTGTAGTAGTTCTCGAAGCTTTTAAGAATTTCCTGAATTCTAAATTTTATTTCCTTTGATACTGGGTCTCTGATTTTGTAGATTGCTGTCTCCGTTTGTTGTTTCCTCAATTTATAGGCTAGTAATTTTGCCGATTTGCTACCTGTTTCATAGTATTTTGGTTTCAGAAATGTAAGTTTCTTCTGGATTTCTATTGTGTAGATCTCATTTATTTGTTTTTTAATTTCCTTAATTTTGAGCGAGTCATTAGATTGAGTGTTGTCTTTGTGCTCTTTTTCTAGTTTCTTAAGTTCTGACTCTAATGTGATTAGTTTTTCTTGTCTCAGTTTCTTTTGGATTGCCAGTTTTGCGATAATCTTTCTCCTTATTACAGCTTTGCATGCGTCCCACAGTATTAAAGGGGATACTTCTCCATTATCATTTTCTTCCAAATATCTGAGAATATCTGATTCCAATTCATCTTTCAGTGGACCTTTCAGCACATTTGAATTTAACCTCCAAGAAAATGTATTATTTGTGTATTTTTGGATACTTAAGTCCATATAGATCGGACTGTGGTCAGAGAGATCCATCAGTCCTATTTTACATGTTTTTACTCTTCCAATGTCTCTATTAAACATAAAAAAAATAGTCAGTCCTTGAGTATGATGAATGTGGTGCTGAGTAAAATGTATAATCTTTTACACTGGGGTTGAATTCCCTCCACACGTCACAGATTCCCATTTCTTTTAGTAGCATCCGAGTTTTTCTACTTTGAGTGTTATTATGATGTGGAGAATTACCTGATGTATCCCAGTATGGATTCAGTCTTAGATTGAAGTCTCCACCACATATCACTAAACCTTGGGCTTTAGTTATCATTAGGTCAAATACATTTTTATAAAATTTCCAGTTAGCCCCTGGAGGTGCATATACATTCAGCAGGGTGATATCTTCTCCCTCTAGCCGACCAAGTACCATGCTGAATCTCCCTTCTTTATCTTTGTGTTCTGATTTTTTTTCAAATATAATTTTGGCTGAGATCAATGTCGCAGCCCCCCTCCTCCTCCCTGACTTATATGAAGATGAAGAGATCATTTTAAACCCTTGTCTATTAAGTTTAGTGTGCTCCACGTCTGTTAGGTGGGTTTCCTGTAAAAATATTATTCCTGCTTTGTCTTTTTTCATTTTGCCTAGAATCTTGGATCTTTTAACTGGATTCAGGATCCCTTTTACATTATATGAGATTATTTTGGTTACACCCTGTTTCTCCATTGTGTTGTCTTATTTAGTATAACAGTGTGGTGGCCCTCTTTTATGCTACTCAGAAACTGAAAGAACATTAAGAACATAAAAAACATTAAGAACATAGTATATAAAACTTTAAAACAAAAAACTGACAAAAGATCTTCTTGAGCTGAGGTCTTTTTAGTGACCTTAGAAGAGCCTTGATGGTGTGTTGGCTCTGAGGGAAATTCCTCAAACTCTGTTACGTGCTTAGGGCCCTCTCTTACTCCTGTAAGTTGTCCCATGTTTTTAACGTGAATTTCAGATTCCAGTCCGAACTTGTAATGATTTTCTTTTCTTTTCTTTTTTTTTTTTTTATGCCTATACCCTATGAAATTGTGTGCAACCTTCCACCACCATCATAGCAAACAGTCACGTTAATACAGTATTTGTTAGTGTGGAGAGATCATGTGGTTCATTGTCACATTTCTATTTTAACCAGTTTTTTTTTTAAATACTTATTTGTTTTTATATTATGTCTGTTCCATGAAATGTTTTACCACTTGATACTTGCTGATTCTGCATCTCCTTTAATGTTTGTTACCTTGTAGGAGGGGGGTTGGATGCGCAGATTGACTAAAAATATCGTTATTCCCTCCTGTAAACTCTGTTTTTCCTTATAGCTCTGGCGCTGGGTTTCCCGCTGCTGGCTCGTGGATTTTGAGAGTCTCTGTGTGGACCACGTTTGAGCCTTGATTCTTTCGATCGGGTCTGCTGTGGGTTTATATACCGTTACCGGGAGCCCTCTTCTCGCCATATCCGTGGTTGCTTCTTCCGCCGAGTTGTAGAGACACGTCTCATCTCCGTAAAGCACCCGCAGCTTCGCCGGAAATGGAGTCTGAAAGCGCAGTTTCTTCTCTCGTAGTACCTTTTTAGTGTCATTGTATTCCCGACGCTTTTTAGGGACCTCCGGGGCGTAGTCATGTTCCACAAAAACTTCTCTCTCTTGGTGCATAATCCTTTTTTCTGCCGAGCCAGTCTCACATCCTCTTCTTTTATTCTGGAGTTGGAGAACTTCACCACCACCGATCTTGGTGGCGCTTCCGCCGACGGCCTTGGGGCTAATGTACGGTGTGCCCTTTCTGTCTTCAAGTCGGTGGATTGGGGAATTTCCAGCTTCTTTCTCAGTATGGATTCCACACATGCAGCCATTGTGGTGAAACCATCCTCGACTCCTGCTTTCAGATCATGAATTCTTATGTTGTCTCTTCTTAGTCTTCCTTCTTGGTCGGTTAGCTTAGCCTCCAGTCTTGACTGTCGTTTAAGTAAATCCAGCACGGTGTCTTCCAGCCCTTTTATTCTTTCCTCTGCTTCCATGATTCGGTCCTCAGCCTGGTCCACTCTGCTGTTTGTCCTTTTTATTTCGTCTTTAATTTCACGGAATTCGGCCCAACACTCTCGGCGAAATTATCTTAGTTCTTAAGTACCATTTTTAAGCTAACCTTGTTGCTAGCTTCATTCAGCTCCTCTGTTTTAGAGGGGATGTCCTCCGGGTCAGATTCTTCGGCCGATGCGTGTCTTGGCCTGGTAAATGTCGATCTCTTCTGTTTTCCTTTAGGCATAATGACTTTGTCTTTTGATTTTCACTCTTCCAAAAATCTGTTAAATCTGATTTTCAAAGTATTTTCACGGATCGGGTCTGGGAGCTTCAGCGTTAAGCTGCTATCACCATGGTGTCCAGCCCGGAAGTCATGAGTTTGTTTGTTTTTTTAAATAATTCTGTTGAACTGCAATTCAAAAGCATCGTCTGATTTTCATTGGTTAATTTTCATAGAATTTTTATTTATTACCACTTTTGTCAGATTCAAATTATTTCTGTGACCATTGTGGGTTTTTCTTTCATTAACAGAGGGGTACCAACAATTTTGTCCACGTCTGTATTTGCAGGTTTTTTCTCATAAAAAAAATCTTTTATTCCATCTAGCTACAGTGCTCCGCACTGGGTGTGTTTATATATTTACATAGTTATTCCACCTAGCTACAATGCTCTGCACTGTGTGTTTATATACTCATATATTTATTCCATCCAGCTACAATGCTCTGCACTGTGTGTCTGTGTATATATATATATATTTATAGTAATATGTACATATGTATATTAGCTGCTCTTGTTTTTTGTTTTTTTTTCTTGCCTTCTGATTATTGCTCTGAGTTTTGCTATCCCTGTGCTGTTGCAATCCTGGAATTTCCCCATTGTGGGACTAATAAAGGCTTATCTTATCTTATCTTATAAATTTGCAACTTTTTCTTATAATTTTGCAACTCTTTTTCAAGTAAATTTGTAACTTATTTACCCAAATTTGTAACTTTTTGCTAGCAAATAAACAGTTTTTTCCTAATAAATTTGTAACTTTTTCCCTCAGATTTGCAACTTTTTTCTTAGAAATTTTCTCTTTTTTTTCTCAGAAATGTGCAATTTCCTCATAAATTTGCAACATTATTCTCATAAGTTCATGACTTTTCCCTGGTGAATTTCCAATTTTTGCAAATGTGCCAACTTTATTCATGGAAACTTGTGACTTTTATGTAATGAATTTGCAAACATATTTTGTTTTTTTAACTTGGGATTTTATTCTCATACTCCCATTAATTAAGCAGTTTTTTTTCCTGTAAAATTTAATCTTTTTTGTGGCTAACTGCAACTTTTTTGTAAACTTATTCTTGCAAAATTTTCAGCATTTTTCTTTTGTAAATTTGCCACATTCTTCTCATAAGTTTGCAGCTTTACCCTTGTAAATTTGTTCACAGACGTGGACAAAATTGTTGGTACCCCTCTGTTAATGAAAGAAAAACCCACAATGGTCACAGAAATAACTTGAATCTGACAATAGTGGTAATAAATAAAAATTCTATGAAAATTAACCAATAAAAATCAGACAGTGCTTTTGAATTGTGGTTCAACAGAATTATTTTAAAAAACAAACTCATGAAACAGGCCTGGACAAAAATGATGGTACCCCTAGAAAAGATTGAAAATAATGTGACCATAGGGACATGTTCAACCAAGATGTGTCCTCTAATTAACATCACAGGTGTCTACAAACAAAGGGGTACCAACAATTTTGTCCATGTCTGTATTTTCATAAATATTGCAGGTTTATTCTTGTGAATTTGTGATATTTATTTAACCAGTTTGCTACTGCATTTTGTAAAATGGTGACTTTATACATGTGAATTTCTAATTTTTTTTCTCTTGTAAACTATTGAATGTTTTTCTTGTAAATTTGCACCATTTTGCTCAGTCTTATAGTCATAAATTTGCAGCTTTATTCTTGCCCATTTGTGGCATTGTACTTTTGAGTTTGCAAGTTTTTTTTCCTCGCAAATTGTTTTCTTTATCCACAAAGCTGCACGGGGAGACCCATTGTAGCACCGGAGCCACAGGTTTCAAACCCCTGACCAAAGGGACCCTCCTGTCCATTTTTATTTATTTTTCCCCTCATCCTCCGTCTCCCCCCGGGCCGTTTCTCAGCCTTTATTTATTTCTCAGAGCAGCAGAAAAGGAGGCGGCAGTGAAAGGCCTGTATACACCTCACAGCTGGGGGCTGATGGGACTTTTTACCCCCGCCGTGTCCCGTCTGTGAGAAACAACTCAAAGGCCCAATTTTTCCCACTTCTGGGCCCTGTCAGGGTCCCAGGTCCAGACTCAGTCGTGTTGGCTGAATCTCCAATAAGGAATGGAGAAAGGACGATTATGTAAGATGACTGTCAAAACCTGAGGGTCCTTATGGGACACAGAAAATAGAAAAGTAGAGAAAAACTTGTTCAGTTATGAGGGGAAAAATGCAATAAAAAAATAAGTTTTAAAAAAGTTAAAAATTTGCACTGAAAAATCACAATTATTAAAAAAATGAAAATAATAACAAAAATGTTACAATTTAGCAGAGAAACGTGAAAATATAAGTAAAAAATACATAAATTGCTGGGACAAAAATTTCAAATAATAAAAAAGTTGCACATTACAAGAGAAAAAAAAGTTGCAAATTTATGGGAACAAAATGCTGAAATTTACAGGAAGATTTTCTGAAATTTTTGTGGACAAAGTCCCAAATTTATAAGACAAGACTTTGGAAAATGTAAATCTTAAAAAAAAAATTGTACATTTATTTGTAAGAAAAAGGTGCAAATTTACGGCAAAAAGGTTGAGGACTTACTGGGGAAAATACAATATTAGGAAAAGAATGCAAGTTAATTTTTGAAAAAGTCACCAAATAATAATAATAATAATAACAATAATAATACAAATATAATAGCTTGGTGGAACAGTGGTTAGCACTGTGGCAGCACAGCAAGAAAGTCACAGGTTTGATCCCACCCCCTGACCATGGGTGACCCTTTTGTGTGGACTTTGCATGTTCTCCCTGTGTCTGTGTGGGTTTACCCTGGGCACTCTGGTTTCCTCCCACAGGCCAAAGACATGCAGGTTAGGTTAACTGGCATCAACTGGGGATTCTAAATTGTCCTTAGTAGGGCTGTGCTATATGATGATATAGATCGGTGACATGAAAAAATAAGTCTACCGTTTCATATAAAACTGTATCGTTTGTATCGGGATTTAAAAGACATACCCGTTTCTACTTGTCACTGCCCGGCCTTTTCCCCAGCGGTGTGACAGGTGCACCACAGCAGCCAACAGCAAGCTAATGTTTTGCCGCTATTTCCATGGAGCTGCTATTTCTGTGCCAAGGATGTGGGACTTTTTCCTCACCGTGCTGTGTCAGAGAAGATAGTCCTCTAACCTCGTTTTAATTGGAAGTAAGTAAAGTTAACACCATCTTTCTCCAATTATAAAACAGCAAATGTTAAATGATGATGCTAACTTGTCACTAATAGCAAACATTATAGTGTATCAGACCATCGTTCTGGTTTAAATCACTGCCGAGCTGTCAGATTTCACGCGCCCCTAGTGATACAGTGCAGCAACTGCGCCTGTCAACTGAATCTGTCATCCCAGCTGTACTGAGGATTTGTACTGATCTGCCAGTTCAGAAGGTTGCAGACACGCGTTGGAGGAATCATGGCTGACATGGAATACACCAAAGAAGAAGAAATCCTTCTTCTTCTTCTCCTTTTTCCTGCTTTGATCTTACTAGACTAATATGGCCGCCATGCATCGTCGTGCATTGTCAGATAAAACTGCATTATACACAAAAAATAGCCACGGAATACAAACAAAATTGACGTGCGATAATCATAAGAGTTTGTAGATGTGGTAGACAGCATATATGACTGACAGAATGCAAAGTAATGACCACGATGGGTGAAAACGGACCGATCACGCCAACGGGCAAGCCCCCCTTCGCCAGCGGTAGGTGACGAATTTCTTTGTTTCTTTACATTGTAGTGATTTTCTGGTTCATATACTTTGAAGATAACAATATACCCCGGTAGAAAAAACAGTGTCAAAAAACAGAACCATTGTGTAAATATGTCCAAAGTCCACTTTTGACTGAGTTATGTAATTTAATATAGCTGCTGCATCATTATGCAAATTAGATGCGTAAATTTATTCCTATCTGAAACTTTGGATCATATTCTACATCTTTCTAATTGACAGTAAGCCATTATCTCTTGCAACTTTCAAGTTATAGCCTTGGAAATCTGAACTATTTTTTTGACAAAAAATCTTTACCACTCTTGACCACTAGGGGTTATGTCGTCAAACGGCACCTGGGACAGTTAAAGGTTAATTTTGTCTGAAAAAACATTACTAAAGCTGCAAAAGTGCGCGACAATGACAGCACACACAAAATAAATAAATTAAAATGTGCCAGAGGAACAAACTGGCTCTTAGTGTATCTTGATTTCCAATAATTTTTAATTAGGCAAGTAGCAATAATGAATAAAGTTGAAGTCATCTCAAATGCACATTAAAAAACAATTTTATAACAACACTGCAAAATTAAGAGGGGAAAAATGCATAAAATTAATGACAGATGAATTTGTACAGTTAATTTTCTCAGTATGTAATTTAAAATGTAGAAAAAGAGATGGTCCTTTTTATTGGTTATCATATAAACTATAGCATTTACAGAAAATGTTTATCGTGATATATATTGTTATCGTCAAGTAAGATTACTTATACTGTGATATTGGTCATTGTATACTGGTCATATCGCACAGCCCTAGTCATTTGGTATGAATGTGAAAGTGAATGGATATCTGTCTCTCTGTGTTGGCCCTACAATGCACTGGCGATTTGTCCAGTCTGTACCCTGCCTCTCACACAAAGATGCTGGGATAGGCTCCAGCCCCCCCACAACCTGAAAAGGATTAAGCGGTAGAAGATGGATGGATGGAATAATAATAATAATAATAATAATGCAAATTTATAAGAAGAAAATTTGAATTCATAAAGAAATTTTTAAATTTACTGAAAGAATATTCCAAATCAAAAGAAACAGGTACAACTTTACAGGAAAAAAAATTACTGTAAAGAAATTTTACATAAAAGTTGTCAATTAAAAAAAAATGTTCACAATGCATAATAAATATTAACATATAACATAGTAATATACTGAATATATTATTATTATTATTATTATTATTATTATTATTATTATTATTATTATTATTATTAATAATAAAAATAATAATAATAATAATGAAGTTGTACATTTCTTGAGAAAAAAGTTGTAAATTTATAAGAAAAATTATAGAAATTTGCTGGAAGATTTTGTTAAATTTTTGTCCCAAATTTATAAGACAAAAATGTGAAATTTTACTTGGATAAAAGGCAACATTAGAAACTAGATATTAGAAATTTAAAATTAACAAGAATACATTTGTATTTTTAAGTGAAAAATTTGTACATTAATTTTTAAAGTTTTTTTTTTTCATCTTGCACATTTATTTCTAAGAAAAATATTACATATTTACAGCAAAAAGTTGAAAGTGAAATATTTGGAAAAAATATAAATTAACTTTTGAAAAAGTTACCAAATAATTTAAAAATGCAAATTTATGAGAAGAAAGTTGGAATTTTTAAAGAAATTTATAAATTTACTGGAAGAATCTTCCAAATCATAAGAAACAGGTGCAACTTTCCAGGGAAAACTGAAATTTTACAAAAAGTTAGCAATTTTTAAAAAAGTTCACCATTTTATAAGAAAAAAGTTGCAAATTTCTGAAAAAAATTAGCAGCATAATGTTGAAAATGTAAATGAAAAATAGAACTTAGTGATGAAAAAGTAGCAAACTTAAAAAAAGCAAGAAATTTACAGGAAGAATTAGAATTATAAACAAAGTTGTAAATTTACAAGTTATAAACTGATAGAAATAATGTTGTAACTTTTGAGAAAAAGCCCTAAATTAACCAGAAAAAGTAACAAATGTAGTTGAAAAGATTAAAGCCACATTATTGTTTTGAATATGTAAGTTTTTTCTCATAAATGTTATGTTTTGTGTAAATTTTCTATTAAACTTTCTGGTTTTCTTGTATTTTTAGCTTTTTTCTTGTATATTTGTGATTATTTTAAACACACAGTCACACTTCTGACTTGGTTTATAGGCCCTTAGAATAGAGGGTTAGCATTAGTGAAAGCGCTTTGAGTGGTCTTTGTGACTAGAAAAGCGCTATATAAGTGCAGGTTAGTTAGTTAGTTAGTTAGTTTTTAATTCTCACAGCAGATTATCGTCCCCTGTGATCCTGGTAATGTAAAAAGCAGAGGGAAGTACTGTATTTGTAAGGTGGTGGTGGTGGTGGGAAGGGGGTCTGTAAGGATGCTTTAACATCTAAGTTTGTTTACTTTGGTCCAACTCAGTTGATAAGCTTGTTACTTTATATCATTTTCTCCTTGGTTCGGTTCCCTTTCACGCAGGCAAAAATTCAAGCGGACCAAATTCCCTCATGTTAAATCCCACAAGACTTACATCAGAACGTTCTCTATTCTTATAGAGGGTATGCAGGTGATATCACTGAACAGAACTCAGTTAAAGTTAAAAAAACAAACAAACACTGATGCTGTGGTCGGAATGTTCACTCCCTCTATAGTGAATTTACATATTTATTTAACCGTTATTTATACAGGGTAGTTCCAGTGAGAGGAAACCTCTCTTTTTCAAGGATGCCCTGTTCACACTCACACCTGTAAGCTGCCCAGTGGCCACTGAGCAGCTTGGGTAAAGGGCCTTGCTCAAGAGGCACCATAGTGGGGTTAAGGAGGGTGGATCAAACACTGCCATGTTATCCGTCCCACCCAGATCTGATCTTGCCAGTCCAGGGATTGAACCCACAACCCTCCGCTCACCAGTCCACATCCCTAGCCATTAGGCCACCACTGCCTAATGGTTAGGGATGTGGACTATATAGTAAACTCAAATAACAACTCAATAACTCAAACAACTAGAAAAGCACTCATAGAGCGCATACCTCCGCCAAGGCTCCTTCCGTTTCTCATGGATCACCTTCAAAATGTAAAGGGTTTGTGTGTAGGCCTATAGCCACTTGTGGTGAAAATTGCATCAAAGTCTGTCCATCCGTTCTGGAGTATTGTTGCTAACACACTGTGAGAAGATAAGAACCTTGGCTGAGGTATGCATTCTCAGATCATCACCAAAATATAATGGGCTCCTCTCTAGCCCAAGAACCACCTCTGGTAAAAATTTCATCCAAATCCATGCAATAGTTTTTGTGTAATCCTGCTGCACAAATACAAACAAAGCCCTTGGTGGAGGTATGCAGTCTCAGATCACCACCAAAATCTAATCATCTGTAGGATACCCCATTTCTGACAATCTCTGAAAATTTCATGAAAATCCGTCCATAGCTTTTTGAGTTATCTTGCTAACAAACAAACAAACTAGAAAAGCACCCGGAGAGCGCAGACCTCCGCCATTACGGAAAATGCCATTTTCGTCAATAACTACTGAACCACTAATCCTATCATTGTGAATCCAATTGCTAGTCATATGTTTTCATGGTCAAGGAATCGGAAAACGTACACACAAACACTGTATGGGGGGAACTGTGGCGCTTGGCGGAGGTCTGTGCTCTCCGAGTGCTTTTCTACTTTATGTTGTGATATGAAGCTCTCCTCTCACTTCTCCATTGGCTGCATATATATATATATATATATATATATATATATATATATATATATATATATATATATACAGTCACATTGTATTATGGGATATATTGGCTAATGTACTGACCATCTGTTGTACACTACTTTTCAAAATGCATTGTGGGATATTCTGAGTGTACTGTACAGTGAATGTCATTTTCAGTTACGATTTCAAACAGCACTACCAAATGGCTGATTCTGTCATGATTCAGTTCAAGAGAGAGGCTCAAATGCAGAGTGACGGAGTACACACCACTAAGGTGGCAGCAAACCTTAGGAGAGAGTAAGACATGGGAGTGAGGGACAGGTCAACCGAGGAGTAATAACTTAATGTGGCTTTTTCACAGGTAGCAAACCTAACGATCCAGCATTGAGCTCCTCACACGCTGGCTCTTAAATACACTGGAAAACCAGGAAGCAGCACGTGTGTCAGTCACGCAGGTGTGGGTAATTACTCCGCAGCTGGGAAGACAGGAACAGGAGGGGGAGCACGCTCGCCTGATCATCATAGATTCACTGTATAGAACACAACATGGGGAAGGAGTGAAAGTTTTGAACACAGCATGAGTGGCAGCATTAGGGTGTATGCAGTAAAACACAAAAAATACACACTGTGTTCAATCACAGCAGTACACAGAGTACCTGCTTGCATTGAGGAGAGCTAATCTTATCATTTCATCTTGTATTAATTGGCAAAAAATGAAATAAATACATAATTAAAGACTGAATCAGTTCTTCACTTACCATGTGCTCCTTGGTCTTTACCCACACATCAGTACAGTCAAGTCAGTGGTGTGGTGTTAACATGTAAAGTAAAAAAAAAGGTGCTCTGTGTACTGCTGTGACTAAATATTTTGTTTGATTTTTATGTTTTGCTGCATACAAAATAAAGCTGTCACATGTGTTTTGCCACTCAGTGCTGTGTTGTTATGGTAACTGTCCTGTAACTGCCAAGAATTCTGTTCCAATGCATCCCCTCTATTGGTCAGGTTTTTTTTGCTGCAAGAACAGGAAAGGTAAATACAGGAAGTAGGATGACTACTGTGCATTTATGCATTTCTGGGGAGAAAATAATACAAATCGTAGCGTAGTCTACGGCGGGTTTTCATCGCCCTGGTTAACATTTATTACATTATGTGCATATACCACATTTGGCAAATCGTACAGTTTGAAAATGAAGCGCAGCTACGGATGGAAAATAACATGTTAACATTCATTAATCCTCCAGAAGCGTGACGTGCTCAGCCACAGATATTTTTGAAGATCCATCAGGTATGTACAGTGGTATAAAATGTTTTAGTTAGATGTCCAAAAGGTCTTGTTTTAGTGCAGTCCCTTTCTCACCTGCAGAACCGCACCAGAGTTCGCCAGTTGATTTGAATTGGGACCACCTCTCTCAGGTGGTCTCGGTACGGATGGTTTGGTGCACACCTGAGTGGGATTACCGTGTTCTTACCAGACAAAACGAACCGCACTATTGGAGAGAACCAACTCAAGTTCGATTGAAACGAACTAAAGCCCGTAGGTGTGAAAGCACCCTTAAACTCTTCCTTTTATGGTGGGGGGAGCATCTTCTTAAAGCTAAGACACAAAAGAAACTTCTGCCATTGCTCAGTTTATGGTTTTCAATGTTTTTTAATGCTTAGGACTTCTTTTTTTTCTTGTAAATTTGCAACTTTTCTTGCAAATTTGTTGTTTTTCTCATAAATTTGAAAACTTTACCTGTAAGTTTAGGGATTTTCTTTTTCTCATAAATTTAATAGTGCATTCTTGTAAATTTGTGCAGTTTTTCCTCCTAAATTTGCAGTTTTCCTTGTTACTCATCTAAATCATCTGAGTCTTTTTGGGAGCAACTTTGCAGTTTGATACTTTAAACTTTTTTCTATTGATTTTTGTAACTTTTTTATAAATTTGCATTTTTTTCTTCCTCTGAAATGTGCAACTTTTCCCATAAACTTGCAACTTTTTTCATGTAAGTTTCCAGGTTTTTCTACTTAAATTTGTAACTTTTCTGTGTTGCAAATTCATGAGTTTTTAAAACTTTTCTTTTGAAGTTGAACACATATTTACACAAAGTGTGATTTTATTTACAAAAACTAGCAACTTTATTTGCAACTTTTTCCCCACACAAATCACAGCATTTTCTTATAAATTTGTGATTTTTTTAACATATAAATGTGTAACTTTTCTAATAAATTTACAGTAGTGTTTTTTCATAAATTTGCAACTTTTTTCTCTTAAATTTGTAACGTTTTTCTTGTAAATTTGCAGTTCTGTGGGGTTTTTTTTTTAGAAATTTACAGTTTTTTTCTCATAAATTTGCAATTTTTTCCCATAAATTTGTAACTTTTTTGTTGCAAATTTGCAAAATTTTTTCTTCATAAAATTTGCAGCTTTTTTTCCTCATAAATTTGCAGCTTTTTTCTCATAAATTGTAACTTTTTTCTTGTAAATTTGTAACTTTGTCCATGTAAATTTGCAATTTTTCCTCTTAAACTTCCAATTTGGTTTTCATAAATTTTCTTTTCTCATAAATATGCAACTTTTTTTTTTTTTTTTACAAAATTTGCAAACGTTTTCTTGTAAACTTGCAACTTTTTTAATCCTAAATGTCTGACTTTTCATCTCATGAATTTGTTACTTTTTTCCTGTAAATTTGCAACTTTTTATTGTAGATTTGCAACTTTTTTCCTCAAACCTGCATTTTTTGTTCTCATAAATTTGCAGCTTTTTTTCCCTGTAATTTTGCAGCTTACATTTGTAAAGTGTAACTTAAATTTACTCTTCTTTTCTCATAAATTTACAACTTTTTTTCTTACCACCGGTGTGATGGTCTAGTAACTAGACCGTCTCTGTCTCCTTCCCTAGACCGTCTCTGTCAACTAGACTCTAGTTGACAGAGCCTCCACCCCACAACTGGGAGGTTGGGGGTTCAAGTCCTGGCTGTGTCATACCAAAGACCATATAAAATAGTACTTCCTGCCTTCTAGCTTGTTGCTCAGCATAATAGAAGGGGAAGTTGTTTGTGGTGGCGCCTTGCATGAAAACGACCCCTCTGATTCTACATGTGATTAACATTGTCGATAGGAGAAACGTAATTGTGTTCTACTGGGGACAGCAGTGGCTCAGGAGGTAGAGCAGGTTGTCCAATAACCACATGGTTGGCAGTTCAAATCCCGCTCTCCCCAGATATCCTGCCATTGTGTCCCTGGGCAAGACACTTCACCCCCAGTTGCTCCTGGTGAGTCTGGAAGCGCCATGTTAGGCAGCATGCCACCATCAGTGTGTGAATGGGTGGATAGCAGGATCTGTAAAGCGCTTTGGTCATCAAGAGATGAGAATAAAAGCGCTATATAAGTGAATGCCATTTACTGTACATGATGGACTGAATGACAACAGAGATGGCTTCTTCTTAAATTTGTAACTTTTTTCTTATAAATTTGCAAATTTTTCTTATAAATTTGTAACTTTTTCTCATAGACATAACTTTTTCTTCGAAATTTACATTTTTTTCTCAGAAATTACCTTTTTTCTCCAAATTTGCAACTTTTTCTAGTAAATTTGCAACTTTTAGCTCATAAATTTCAGACTTTTTACCTCATAAATTTGCAACTTCTTTTCTAGTAAATTTGTATCATTTCTCCAAATTTGTAGCTTTTTTCTAGTAAATTTGCAGTTTTGTCTGTCTGTCTGTCTGTCTGTTTGTTTGTTAGCAAGATAACTCAAAAAGTTATGGACGGATTTTCATGAAATTTTCAGAGATTGTCAGAAATGGGGTATCCTACAGATGATTAGATTTTGGTGGTGATCCGGATCACCGTCTGGATCCAGGAATTTTTTTAAAGGATTCTTTTTTTTTTTTATTTAACATTGCGAGATAGGGCCATTTTCAATATTTTTTCAGTATTTTTTTTTCTGCATGTAACTCTGCCAAAAAATCGCCAGAACACTTGGAAAAAAAAAAAATACAGGACAACATGCCCACAGGGGAACTGTGGCGCTTGGCAGAGGTCTTCGCTCTCTGAGTGCTTTTCTAGTTTTCTCATAGATTTACAACTTTTTTTCTTAGAAATGTACATTTTTTTTATCAGAAATGTGCAACTGCTAAATCATTTGCAAAATCTGACCCCTCTCCAACATGCTTCCTCATCAGTCCAAATACAAAATGCAGCAGAAACCATATGAATCATGTCACACACGTTTCCTGTTTGATCGCCCATGCGTAGCTATTTAAGGACCATCCAGAACCCCCCTCAGCCCCCCCCCCCCACCCCCCGACATGAATCATTTAGGGCCAACAAACTCTGAGCTAAATGCCCCCCCCCCCCCAATCACATTAGCCTAAGTGATATGGGAATGCACGACCAGACTCACACTCCCTTCTTTTTCGCTCCTCCTTTCAGCTCGGATAAAATAGCCACTCCTTCCAGAGCTTTAAGTTGCCTTAAGCTCCATCCTGGGATAATAGGCTGTTTGCTCCCCTAAAAGACCCCGGTGTGGAATAATGAGGGATCAAGACGGGGAGTACAGACAGGGAGAAGGAGATTCAGGAGGAGAGCTGACTCTCGACCGATACAAAACTGTACACTCACAAGATGTTTTTTTGTTGTAGATGCTTGAATGAATTGTGATTAAAAAGCTTCTTTTCTGGATGTTAATTGCATTGAGAAAGAAAAAAACAGGACAGGTGTCTTTATAAACTACAGTCACTTGAAACATTTATTGTGCTCGGGCGTTCAGGCGTTGCAATTTTACTAGGAAAAAAGTCACAAAACGGCCGTGTTTTAGCAGAGCGAGAGCACAATTATACAAACGGAACCTGGATTTTTGTTGTAGCTTACTGTTGTTTGAGCGATGCTTCCCCAACAGCACACATACGTACATCATGCCAACATCGGTCCAACATACCAAGTTTACATTGGGAATACATCTTATAGAGGTTGTTTGGACATTGGCATGCCGACGTCTAGTCTATGTTTTGACCATGTGCAGACAACTTCTATAAGATGTATTTCTGATGTAAATTTGCTGAAGCTGGCCCAATGTATGTGTGCTTTTGGGGTTGATTACGTTTTAATGAAAAAGGTTCTTGTCTGGATGTTGGTTGCTTTAACATAAAAAACAGGGAAAAGTGATAGAAGTCTTTATACTATAGTCATATTAGACACCCCCAAATTTATAACAGATTTTTTGGAAAATGTCATAGGTGGCGTGGAAAGTGTTAGTGTTTTTTTTTCCTTTCACTTGTCATGTCAAAACTGTCACAGTCTGGGCATGATCATGTTTTTCTCATTCTCCCTGTGATTAGTTATGATTAGCATTATGTGTCTCCTGAATTTCCCCTGGTCTGCCGTGTCCTCCCTTGTTTGGTCCTGGGTCTGTGTGTATCTGTTTACCTACTATTCTAGCTCCTCATGTTTTCCGTAAGCCTAGCCTCTGTATTGTTGTCCCGGTTCATTGTTAGGTTTCATGTACATCCCCTGTCTGATTGTCTCTACAGCCTCGCCCATCCTGTTTTGTAGCTGCTCTCCCAGCTGTCTTATGTTTAGTCAGTTATCTGTTCCCACCTGTCCTATGTTATCTTCATTACCCCCTATATTATTATTATTATTGTTATTATTATTATTATATACCAGTGATAGTCTGTGTCCAGTGTGGTGTCATTAATGGTCCTGCCTTCTGTGTTCCCAAGTTAGTTATCTGTGCCCTGCCTAGTTTAGTTTTATTTTCAACCCACGTGCTGTCATTCTTTTGTGTTTTGAGTTTAGTTTAATAAATCATTGTTTGCACCATATTCCTGCCTGTGCCTGAGCCCTCCGCTACTCCAACCTTGTGACAAAAAAGCCAAATTATATTTACCATCATTTGATTTTTTTTTAAAAGGAATAAAGCAGAAAGACGGCCAAGTTAATTAATTTCTGCTGTATTATGCTCAAGAGATCTGTCATCTGACTTCACTGATTAATATAATTGTGTATCATCTGCATAACAGTAGAAATTATGCAATGATTTCTAATAATATTATGTAATGGAAGCATCAGCACGTATGTCATTACCGATTTTTCACTGCTCACGTGGACTTCCTGTCACTTACTCATACCCATTTATTTCCATTTTTGTCCTCTTTTCCTAATTCCAGTATTTAATGTCTCCTGTTTATCTTGTTTTAAATCTTAAATGTACTAAATAACTAACAAACAACACTTTTTTCCTTCTTTCCCCCTCTGCCTACTGAAGCTCACAAATACTTTGTTGCAGGTAAGCACTTTGCTTCTCTGTTGATTCTCTGCTGCTGCTACTTTAAAGCTAGCTTTCTTCTGATTGGCTGCTGAGATAACCATATATGGAAATTCTCAGTAGGCAATTTGTTATTTTTTAACAAGGGGATGGAGGTATTCACCAACTTAAGATGAGGTACAAATGAATGTAAATTAGGTGGAAATTTGCAAGAATAAGATGCAAAGATTTGATAAAGGATGCTAATTTAAAAAAGTCACAAATTACAATTTGATTACACAGAATAAGAATTTAGGCAGCATCCAGACAAGTATAGCAAATTTATGAGGATAAAAGTTGAAAATTTACAGGAAAAAAGTCATAAATTTGTGAGGAAAAATGGAAAATTTACACAAACGACATTTTTTTAAAATTGAACAAAATAATTGAACATTTCCAGAAAAAAATACAAATTTACAAGAACTTGTAGATTTATAAGAAAAAAAATATGAGAAAAATCACAAATCTATGAAAAAAGTTGCAAATTTACAAGAAAAAAGTCACAAATTTATGAGGAAAAAAATGGAAAATGTACTGGAAAAAAGTTTAAAATTTTTGAGAAAATAATTGAAAATTTACAGAAAAAATATAAATTTGCAATAAAAATATTAACAAATTTATAAGAAAAAAAGTTGCACATTTTTAAGAAAAGTCACAAATTAACAGAGAATAAGAATTTAACCAGAATTTACTCAGCATCAAGATGAGCACTGCAAATTTATGAGAAAAAAGTTGAAAATTTATGAGAAAAAAAATGAAAATTATGAGGAAAAAGTAACAAATCTATGAAAAAAAAGTTGCAGATATATGAGAAGAAAGATAAGTTTTTCAGAAAAGAAGTTTATGATTTGTGGGAAAAAAGTTGAAAATTTACAGGAAAAAAATTCAAAAATTTATGAGAAAACGGTTGCAAATTTATAAGGAAAAAAATTGAAATTATTAAGAAGTAGTCAAAAATCTGCAAAAAAAGTTGCAAATTTACAAGAAAAAAGTCACAAATTTATGAGGAAAAATGGAAAATTTATGGGAAAAAAGTTGAAAATTTTTGAGAAAATAGTTGAACATTTACTGAAAAAATTACAAATTCACAAGAAAACAACTTGTAGATTTATAAGACAAAAGTTACATTTTTAAGAAAAAAGTTACAAATTTATGGGAAACATTTTAAAATTTACAGGAAAAAAGTTGCAAATTTGTGAGAAGTCACAAATTTTTGAGAAAAAGTTGGATTTTTTTTGCATTTCTGCTTAGAAATGGTGGTTGAAAGTAATGTTATTCAGCTGTGTAAAATCCTATAGAAAGGTGTATGATGAAATGTCAGAACAAAGGCACAGCATAATATATAGTATGTTCACTTTGAAATGTTTCATGTGATGTTTAAAGCATTTTCAGTTAAAAACGTCAAGCTAACAGCAGATGCATCCGCATTAGTTTTAGTTGACATTCTCTCTCATTTGGTTCAGTTTTACTTCTGCAGGTTTTTGCTCCGTTTTCACCTGTTTACAGTTTGTAGACTAACCTTCGGGCTCCCTTTCTGTTTCACGTTCTCATGTTTGCAGTGAAGTGCTCATGTGCTGTTTTATTTAGAGTCTAGCACTTTGTGATTTGCATGTGTTTGTTGCTCATTTTCCGGTTTTGTCTCTGGATTTTGTCCTTCACTTCTGCCTCGTGTAACACTGTAAGCCTGGATGAGTTTGAAGTCTAGTCAAGGACAGTGGGAGAAGATTGTCTAGATGTTGCAGAATTACAGTTTTACCAGTTAGTCATGAAGAAAAAAAGTGTCTGAGTTACAAGAAAAAAAGTCACAAATTTATGAGGAAAAAAAAAAGAAAATCCAGAGGAAAAAATAGTTGAAGATTTACAAGAAGAAAATGGAAATTTTACAAGGAAAAAAAATTGCAAGTTTAAGATGGAAAAAGTTGCAAATTTATTAGACAAAAATGTCATGTTTATGAGGAAAAAAGACAGCAAGTGTAAGAAAAAAGTTTCAGCTTTATAGGAAAATTGCAAATTTATCAGAAAAAAATTGCAAATTTCTGAGAAAAAAGTTACAAATTTAAGAAAAAAAAATTCGAATTTATAAAGAAGTTTAAAATTTATAGGAAAAAGCTGCAAATTCATGAGAAAATATTACAAATTCATGAGAATAAAAGTTGCAGATTTATGGGAAGAAAAGTCTTTAAATTTATGAGAAAAAAGCGGCAAATTTATGAGGAAAAAAGTTGCAAATTTACAGGAAAAGTGACAGATTTATGGGAAAAAGTTCCAAATTTCTGAGAAAAAAAATAGTAAATTTATAAGAAAAAAGCTGTAAATTTATGAGAAAAAAGTTGAAAATTTACAGGAAAAAAGCAGCAAATTTATGAAGAAAAAAGGTGCAAATTTAGAGGAAAAGTGACAAATTTATGAGAAAAAATAGCAAATTTACTAAAAAAGTTGTAAATTTCTGAGAAAAAAAATAGTAAATTTATAAGAAAAAAGTTATACATTTATAAGAAAAAAAGTTGAAAATTTACAGGAAAAAAGCGGCGAATTTATGAAGAAAAAAGTTGCAACTTTACAGAAAAATTGATAAATTTATGAGAAAAAGTTCCAAATTTCTGAGAAAAAAATAGCAAATTTATTAAAAAAAAGTTGCAAATTTAAATGAAAAAAGCAGCAAATTTATGAAGAAAAAAGTTGTAAATTTATGAGGAAAAAGCTATAAATTTATGCAAAGAATTATGCACATTTAGTAGGAAAAAAGTAGCAATTTTACAGGAAAACAGAAAATTTGATGTAATTTTTTCATATTTCTGAGAAGAAATTTTGCAAATGTATAAGAAAAAAAATTGTAAATTTATGAAAAAAGCAGTAAATATATGAGAAAATAAGTTGCAAATTTACAAGAAAAAGTTGCTAATTCATGAGAAAAAAATGAAAATTTTTGAGGAAAAAGTAACAAATGTAGAAGAAAAAAATGTGATTTTGTGAGAAAAAATTTGAAGGTAATCCCCCCCCCCAAAAAAAACAAAAACAAAAAACAATAAATACGTAGCTCTCGGGGCCCCTAGAGGCTGAAGGGGCTTGTTGCATTTGCGTACTCTGCTTATAGTGATAAACAGCCTACAAGAGCCCTCTATAGAGGTCCAGTACGACTTGTAGATACTCAGACACAGCAGCAGCAGCTGTATTTTGTTATTTTCTGTCACCGCTGTGCATTAACTGAGCATGACTATGTGGGATCCACCCTGGAGGGAAGCTTCAGACTTTCCCAAGATTATGTAGCAGAGGGCAAGGGTTGGGGTGAGGTCAGGGGTCATGCATACCGGAGTTATGCACGCTGTGGCGGTTGCAGCAGTCTGTGACCCGTTTCCTCTGGGATCTCATTAACCGCCGTACAGGCCCAGTCCAAGAAAGCTGCTGCAGCACAGCCAAGAGGAGACTGAGACACCTGAGCAGAAAAAGGTTGCAGATTTTAGAGGGAAAAAAAAATAGAACTTTATGAGGAAAAAGTAGCAAGTTTTTGAGGAAAAAAAGCTGCAAATTTAAAAGAAAAAAGTTGCAAATTTATAAGAAAAGGTTGCAGATTTTGGGGAGAAAAGCTGCAATTTTTGAGGTAAAAGTTGCAAATTTTTAAGACAAATGTTGCAAAGTTGCAAGAAAAAACTTGCAAATTTATGAGAAAAAGTTATACATTTATGAAGCCAAAAGCTGCAAAATTATGAGGGAAAAAATAGCAGATTTTTTTTTTTAAAGGTAGTAAATTTACATTTAAAAAGCTGCAAACTCATGAGGAAAAAGTTTTAAATTTTTTGAAAAAAATCTGCAAATTTAAGAGAAAAAAGTTGCAAATTTATAGAAAAATGTTGCGATTTTTTGAGAGAAAGTTGCAGTTTTTTGAGGGAAAAAGTATCAAATTTATGAGGAAAAAGTTTCAAGTTTGAGGAAAAAGGTGCAAGTTTTTGAGGGAAAAAAGCTACAATTTTATGAGGACAAAGTAGCAAATTTTTTGAGAGAAAAAAGCTGCAAATTTAAGAGAAAAAAATTGCAAATTTATAGAAAAAGGTTGCATTTTTTTGAGAGAAAAGTTGCAGTTGTTGAGGAAAAAAGTACCAAACTTATAAGGGAAAAAAGTTTCAAATTTGAGGAGAAAGGGGTAAATTTTTGAGAGAAAAGTTGCAAATTTACATGAATCGAGTTGTTGATTTATATGGAAAAGATTGCAAATTTATAAAAAAAAAGTTGCAAATTTTTGTGAAAAGATGTAAGCTTTTGATTTTAAAAAAGCTGCACATTTTTGAGAGAAAAACATTGAAAATCTACATGAGAAAAAGGTCCAAAATCTATGAGACAAAAGCCAGTAATTTTTGGATTTATAACATCCTCTATCCTGACCTGTGTGGGGTTTAATTACAGACCTGTCCATGACTTTCTCCTCAATCATCTCTATTCACCGCCCCCCCCCCCCAAAAAAAAAAAAAATTCCCATTTTTTACTCCTCCCACCCTTTTCAGAAGCATTGCACTGTTAACAATGGACTCTGGTAGAGAGGACATCTATTGTAGGCTTAGCCATGCAGCGGGCTGACACCAATTTCCGTCATCCGCACTAGTGACTCTTCTTGTGTTCCTCCCTGAGCCAGAATGCCATTATCAGCCCGATGATGCGACTTTGAGATTGGGAGGGGCAATAATCTGCAGACTGCTTTAGGAGGTTTGGGTCTGTGGGGAGAAATCAGAACCGCAGGGTGAATCTACCACTACTTCCTGTTTCCCAGGAGGTTGACTGTCATTCATTTTAAATGGTGCCTGAGCCGCAGTGTTCAGTGGTCACGTCCTCCGTGTCTCATTGGGAAAATGTGTGTCTGTCTGTGTGAACGGCTGCACTTCATAAACTCAGAGCAGTCACAGACTTTTTGAAAGTCTTTAACCTCTTGCACTCCGGGATACCGCGGGCGGTCACGTCTCTGTGTGTCCTAGGGCGCACTGAAAAAAAAAAAGCTGCATTTCCGTTCTTCCACTACAGACACAGCCGCGAACAGAAAGCCAAAGGAGTGCTTTGATTGGTTTAGATTTGATTGACCTCTCATTCGATTAATAAGAGCCTTGAATTGGGTTTCTGAAACCTTGAAGAACCAATGACTGAAAACCTAGCAAGAAGGACCCGCCTACCAACGGCTGCGAATACAGCAAGCCAATTGAAGCAGAGAAGTTCGACAATTGAAAGTGTGCGTCCCGTGTGTAAAATCTGTTTTGTGTAAGCCGCTGGGTGACACACACGCGTTCGCCAGTCTTTTTTTCTTACTACTGTTCTTATTTGTTTTGAAAAATCATTCGCCAAAACCGCAATCATGGAAGCGCAAAACCGCAATAATGGAATCATGGTTTGACCAGAACCACGAGTCGTAGCAAGCGGACCAGCGTCATGTTCGTCTGACAATGAGGAAGAGAAGTTTGCCAGCGACACTGCTGTTGTGGACAGGTAAGTGTTATAAGCTAAATTATTCTTTATCCCTGAAAATTGTAATCAAAATGACTTTTGACTGATCGGTAAATTACAACTGTGCGTCATCGCCACATGACGGACCGCGGCGAGCACGTGGTCCGTGCGCCGCGTCCGGATCGTGAACGCCCCCCCCCCCCCCCCGCTACTCTTCAGTAGCGGCTTGCAGATATTTTAGTACAACTGTGCGTAATAGACCGCGGTGCACCGTCCCCGCGGTCCATCATGTAGCGATGGGCGATGTCCGTCCTCTGTAGCGGGGGGTGGGGTGGGGGGTGGGAGTTGTTATCTTCTACATTACAGATATTTTAGTATAATTTTTAGTGCACTGTAGGTTATTTTTTCTTGTAAAAAAAAGCCACACATTTTTTACGTGGCATGCTTCTTTGTGTGTGGGGGCTTGTTTGTTCATTCATTCATTCATGAATGAATAAACAACCCCCCCCCACACACACACAGCCCTGAGTGTCACCTTTCATTAGAGCCCAAGATGAAGCTTCTCATATTGAATCATTCAAAAGTTACAGACGTTTTTCCAAACTGTGCCATTTGGCACAATTTGGCACAGTTCAAAAACGCCTGGGAACATCCTGAGTAAAAAGCTGTGTAATATATTCATTTTTTGTGGTATTGCTACAAAATTTTGACCTCAGCTGGATAACACTTGGTTCTACATTTCTGTTGCATTTTCCAGCCAGTATCTGACAGCTGTGTGTTATTTGCAGGCATTTGTATCAAAAAAAAACACCCAGGCGAAATTTATTTTCTTCAAGTTCAGTATGTTTAGATGACTGTTACTCAGTGGCAGGAGCACTTAGAGAGATTATGACTGTTTTGCCAAAAAATTCAAAGTGTTTTCTTTTAAATGAGACCAACCCCATGAAGATGCTGCAAAGGGTTGAAGAACAGCTTTTGATTTACTTTGGGTGCGTTATTTTTTGGCGTTTTTAGGGAAATTGACCAGAGTGCAAGGGGTTCACTGCAAATTTATGAGGAAAAAAGTTGCACATCTACAGGAAAAAAGTTGCAAATTTATTATAGAAAAGTTGCAAATTTAAGAGAAAGGAGTCAAATTTATTTTAGAAAGTTGTGAACAAACAAATTTAAGATGAAGGTGTAAGTTGAAGAGAAAAAGCTGCAAATTTACGTAAAAAAAATTGCTGATTTATGAGAAAAAATGCAAAGTTGCTAGTTTTTATGAATGAAGTCCCACATTTTTTGCAGAAAAATTCTGATGAAAAATGTTGCAAATTTCAGAGAATAAACTTAAATTTGCAACATAGACAAGCTACAAATTTGTGTGGAAAATGCTGTAAATTTATGTGGGAGTATTCCATATTTTGCAGCTTGAGTCACATTTTTTTTAGGCCAAATCAGCTCTTTTTCCACATTAGAATGTGTAGACTGCTGAGGTCAGAGTGAGACCTGGGCCCTCCGTCAGTCACCATATCTAGGGTTGTCCTGACCGTCCACATCAGCCCCTCCTCTCTGATAAGAGGCTAACAAACTGACAGGCTCAGAGATTCTCGACCACCACATCACTGTTTCTTTTTTTTTAATCTGATGAGTGAACGTGTCTCAGGAGTGCTGCCCTGCTGCATTTACAGGTGCAGAAACTAAATGCAACGTGTTCAGGTGCTGCAGAGGATGCTGGTCAGCGCCGTGCTGTGCTCACTGTGTCCGCCAGTGCCCACAGTTAACCTGTGAGCTCTGAGGCTCAGTGGGAAACTTCCTGTTCTCCTTCAAGGAGAGGGTGTATCAGACCAGGGCCGTTTCCTGGTTTGGGGGAGGGGGGGTGGCTATGCAAGATTGCACTTCGGGGCCCCCTAGTGCATCAGTCTGGTAGCAAGAAGAAAACAGGCTTTCCATTTGCCAGCATGCCTTGTGAGTGATGGGACATGTTAAGTGTTGGAAAATGAGCATCATCTCCTTGTTTAGACTGTAAGTGTACTCTGTGTTACTGTTGTACACATGTTCAAGGCTGTGATATTTGAGTTTTAACTTTGATGCACCATTGTAGCTTTGCTGCACCATGAGTTGGTTGGAGTTTTATGAGAAAGTTGAAAATTTATGAGAAAAGTTACAATTTTATGAGAAAAAAGTTACATATTTATGAGAAAAAAGTTGCAGTTTGTCAGTGTGTGTAGAAAGCTGGACCCAAATGCGAGACTTAAAATTCCAAAAGTTTTATTTAAGAGCTGACCAGGCTCTGGCTAGCTTGAGGGTCTAAATAATAATCTCATAAGGCAGGCAAGCAAAAATTGAACATGAAATAATAATCCATTAGGCAGGACAAACAGGAAGCATGGGTAACGCCAAAACACTCAAGGAAACCAGACAGAACACAGACTGAGACGCGTAAATGTAGACAGGGGGAGTAATCAAGACAACACGGCACAGGTGGGGAGAACAGTCATGGCTGACAGCTGACACATGAGGAAAAACAGAGGTGACAGTACGGGCGGGGCTACACACACAACTACAGACGGAGGGTGCACAGAAACATGAACAGAGGATCAGAGGGGAAACAAGACCATGACAATAATAATACTAATAATAACCGACTAAACCCATGATAATAACAACAATAATAATAATGAAAACCCAAGGCAACACAGGAGAAAATGTCAAACAAGAACAGAATCGTGACTACAACAACAAACAACAATAAATGCAGAAATCCTAAGATGCAAACTCAAAGCGAGGACAAGGGCTGGGGCCCATGCCCTGAAAACAAGAAACAAAGTCATAACTCAGAGTGAGGACATGGGGCCCAGTCCACGGCCTGACAGTTTTATGAGAAAAGGTTCCAAATTCACAAAAAAGAGAAATTTCTGAGAAAAGTTTCAAATTTATGAGAAAAAAAAGTTAAATTTAAAAGAAAAGTTGCAAATTTCCAAGAAAACAAAAGAGAAAACTAATGAGAAAAGTTGCAAATTTATGACAAAAAAGTTACAAATTTATGAGAAAAAGTTGCAAATTTAAGAGGAAAAATGGAACAATCTCTGAGAAAAAAGTTGCAAATTCATTAGGAAAAAGTTTTAAAGATGAGAAAAGGGTGCAAATTTACAAGAAAAAGAATAAAATTCTGAGAAAAAAGTTGCAAATTCATGAGGAAAAAGTTGAAAATTTCAAAGAAAAGTTGCAAATTTACAAGGAAAAAGAAAATTTTCTGAGGAAAAAGTTGCAAATTTATGAGAAAAACTTTCAAATTTACAAAAAAATTGGAAAAAATTCAGAGGAAAAAGATACAAATTCATGAGGAAAATTTTTTAATATATGAGCGAAAAAGTTGCAAATTTACTGTAACTAATGCATATGAAGGACAGATTCAAATACAGGACTAGGGTTTGCAAAGTTTATAGTGAACAACGCAGCTTGAGGGCTGGAAAACACAAACGCCGACACGGCAGACAACTTACAGTTGGTGAGAGAAAACCGTCAAACGTACTGATGAGGAATGACTTAAGGACGTCTCAGGGAGAAAGAGCAGAATAGTGTAATAAAGAAAAAATAGGGGAATAAATAGTGAGCTCGATAATCAGAAAATAAGGAACAGCTGTGACTGACTATGAACTAAGAGACAGTATGAGAACCAACCAGGAAATGGAACTACCACACTAAGACTAGGCAGGAACAAAAACACTGGAAACACTTCAAAATGAGTCAACTCAGAAACAATGATAAGGTAAGGAACAATACATAAACCCTGCCAAAGTAACTGAGGATAATAATAATATTGATAATAATGATTATAACAATAACAGTAATAATGATAATCAGTACTAGGATAACACAAAGTGTGGACGTGATCACAGACCAGGTCCAGATCATGATATTTACAAGAAAAAGGTTGTGGAATTAATGGGACAAAAGTTGCAAATTTATGAGACAAAAACTGCAGATTTACAAGAAAAATGCTGCAGATTTAAAACTGGTGCTTCAGATACATTGTACTCTCTTATGTAACATAAAAAAAGGTTTATGATGAATTGGGGGTGGGGCAATTCTGTTTTTTCCAGGTTGAGGGGGCATGTCCCCCTTCCTGTCTCCCCTTGATTTACACCTCTGGCTGTATTAAATAACTGTAATTCTTGTGTGCTGTTCTTTTGAGAGGAATGAACTAATAAACTAAACAGTAACAACTGTAGAGTCTCCGTGAGAAATACTGACTGGACTGATGCATTTCATGTGGGATTAACTGTGCTGCAAAACTCAGCCCATGTACAGTATGTGGGAGCTGTTTTCAATCATGTGGTGGTTGTAACTACCTTGGTTGTAACAACCTCTACTGTTGCTTCAGAAGAAGAACTTCTTCCCCTGCTTCTTCCCCGGTGTTTATCCCACTCATGTGGGATTTATCTCTGCCAGTAAATATCAAGTTTATCTTGTGCATGTGTTGTATCTGTCTCAAGGTGTCCCGGACCTTTCCAGCGTTTACATGTCAACTCTCACTTGCTGGAATGCAAGACATTTATTTCTGAAAAGAGAGCCCACAACTGTTTATTTCCATCGGCATATGGACCGCGCATAAATGTTTATTTCCAACTGAATCTCTCTGTGGTTGAGTGTTTATTTGAGAGACAATACACTCTCAGAAGCATGTGTTTGGTGTCGAGAAGCAACTCCAGCTACTCCGACTCAGCACTTCAGCAGCTACAAACATGAAAGGCTCTATGTTTTTTAAATGAATGGAATATATCAGCATAAAAACAAAGTGTGTGATTAAAAAAACTCGCCTTTAGTGGGAGCCCTGAACTTGTTTCTCTGCAAGGAGACAATCTGTCATGACCTGAGCACTGGGGGTTCCGCCGTGCTCAGTCTCATGGCCTTTCGCCATATTTGTATATTTGTTGTATCTTAGGTTCTTGGTTCCTGTTATTTTTTCCGTGGTTGGTTTTCATATATCTGATATTGTTTCTTATTCTTCTTATCCCCCTGTTTATATCATCATAGTTTGCTACTCTCTTATTTTGTATTTGTTTGTATTTATCCCTCAGTCCTTATTTGTTGGCATTTAGTCCTTTATTATTGTACTGTTGTGTTCACTCTCTCCAGGGCTGCAGCTGTCAGTGGCACTTGGGGATTTTTGCTCTGTTGTGGGCGGTGCTCCTGTCAGCTGTCAGTCCCGTCTTCTCCCCTCTCATTGCTCCCAGCTGACCCCAGTTTGTAATCATCATTTTCTCCTGTCCGCTCATGTGATCCACACCTGCATTCATTTGTGATCATTGCCTCCATGTTTTATTTAAGATCTTTTTTTCTGTCATTCATTGTTGGAGCCTCAGCTATCTGTCGTCGTGCATCAAAACCCTTTCCCCGTTCTGGTGCAATATCCTGTGTTATCCTGCCTACTCCTTTGCCGTCTCAGCCTGGAAGTTTACTTTATGCACTGTTTGGATTTTTGTTTGTGCACTGTTTGGACCTTTATGTTTTCGTTCAATAAATATCACAACTACAGTCCAGCGTTTGGGTCTTCATTTCTGCCCTGAGGGGCAAATCGTGACACAATCTCATTTGGGACAAGACAAAAGTTGTGGAATTAATGAAAAAGTTGCCAATTTAAGAGAAAAAAAGTTGCAAATTTACAAAAAAAAAAGCAGCAAATTTTTGAGGAAAAAAGTTTCAAATGTATGAAAAAAGAAGTTGCAAATTTACAATAAAAAAGTGGCAAATTTACTAGAAAAAAAGTTGAAAATGTACAAGAAAAAAGTTGCGGAATTAAATTTCAGAAGTTGATTTAGTTTAATGTTTATTTGAAAGGGACATTACATACTAATGAACATTAATATAAATTTAAGTATGCCAGATTTAGCAATACTGCTAATTTGCATCTGTAGTCCCCCAGTGGGTCACAAAAACACACTAACAGTCATACATGAGGAGAACATTTGCAATGAAACTGTACAAAGTGGATAAGAGAAAGAGATAAGAGAAAAAGTTGCAGATTTACAAGAAAAAAGTTGCAAATTTGAAAGAAAAAAGTTGTGGAATTAAATGAAAAAAGTTCCCAATTTAAGATAAAAAGTTGCAGTTGTTTTTACAAGAAAAAAAAGGCTAGAAATTTATGAGAAAAAAGTGTTAAATTTATGAGAAAGTTGCAAATTTCCAATAAAAATGATGCAATTTTCTAGAAAACGTTTTAAATGTATGAGGAAAAAAGTTGCAAATTTACTTGAAAGTTGCAAATTTACAAGGAAAACTTGTAAATTTAGAAAAGGAAAAACACACTCCACCGAGCGCTGAACCACCTGGAGAACCCATGGAGCCACGTGAGGATGCTCTTTGTGGACTACAGCTCAGCTTTTAACATCATCATTCTGGACATCCTGATCAACAAACCGCACCTCCTCCAGATCCTCCCCCACATGCTCTTGGATAAAAAACTTTCTCACCAACCGTCCACAGTCAGACTTGGCCCCCACCACTCCTCCGCACTGTCTCTCAGCATTGGCTCCCCCCAAGGCTGTGTGCTAAGTCCACTACTGTACTCCCTGTACACCTCTGACTGTATTCCAACCTACCCAACCACCATCATCATGAAGTACGCGGACAACACCACCTTGGTTGGGCTCATCACTGACAACAGTGAGAAGGCATACAGGGCGGAGGTAGAGAATCTGCTGCTGTGGTGCCAAGCAAACAACCTGAAACTAAATGTCCAAAAAAACAAAGCACTCATACTGGACTTCAGGAAGAACAGGCAGGACCACCCCCACTCCTCATAAATGGCGACCATGTGGAAACCGTCCCCATCTTCAGGTTCCTGGCCACCCACATCTCCTCTGACCTCTCCTGGACTGTCAACACCAAGGCCCTGGTGAAGAAAGCCCAGCAGCGGCTGCACTTCCTCCATGACCTGAGGAAGAACAACTTGGACCAGAAGCTGCTGCTGGCCTTCTACCGTTGCTCTGTGGAGAGCGTGCTCACCTACTGTCTGGGTGTGTGGTACTCAGGCTTTACGGCTGAGAACAGGAAGGCTGGGCAGAGGGTCCTCAACACCACCCAAAAAATCATTGGCAGCCCTCTGCCCTCCCTGGAGGACATCTCCAGATCCTCCTGTCTCAGAAGGATCTAGGCCATCACAGGAGACCCCTCACATCCTGCCCACCACCTGTTTGACCCGATTCCCTCTGGATGACAGTTCAGAACGATCAGGTCCCACACCTCCAGACTGACAAACAGTTTCTTCTCCTGGGTCATCCGAACTGCAGTCAGCAAGAGCCCCCCCTGTCCCCCCTCCCTCCGAATGCTCACATGGTCAGAACTGAGGACTTTTTAATTATCACTATAACTCACCCGTTTTTGCACTCCTCACTTTCATGTATATTGACCCATCCATGAAACCACTACCATACCTGTGTATATTTCCATAATCCTGGGCTATTTTTACCTCCGCCAAAGGGGGGAGGTTATGTGATCATCGGCGTTTGTTTGTTTGTTTGTCTGTTTGTTAGCAAGATAACTCAAAAAGTTATGGACGGATTTTCGTGAAATTTTCACAGATTGTCAGAAATGGGGTATCCTACAGATGATTAGATTTTGGTGGTGATCCGGATCACCTTCTGGATCCAGGAATTTTTTGTTTGTTTGTTAGCAAGATAACTCAAAAAGTTATGGACGGATTTTCATGAAATTTTCACAGATTGTCAGAAATGGGGTATCCTACAGATGATTACATTTTGGTGGTGATCCTGATCACCGTCGAGAAGAAACCCGCCATTACGGAAAATGCCATTTTCGTCAATAACTAATGAACCACTAATCCTATCATTGTGAATCCAATTGCTTGTCATATGTTTTCATGGTCAAGGAATCTGAAAACGTACACACAAACACTGTATGGGGGGAACTGTGGTGCTAAACCGCCATTACGGACAATGCGATTTTCGTGAATAACTACTCAACCACTAATCCTATCATTGTGAATCCAATTGCTAGTCATATGTTTTCATGGTCAAGGAATCTGAAAACGTACACAAAAACACTGTATGGGGGGAACTGTGGCGCTTGGCGGAGGTCTGCGCTCTCCGAGTGCTTTTCTAGTTATTTCAGTCGTGTGTTTAATCGTTTGTTCTGTAACTGTGTTTTATCTAATCCTTCTATCTTACTTTACTGCGCAGTAGCCTGGCGGAGCACCCACAATTTCCTTGTACTGTACAACTGTACAATGGCAATAAAGCCTATTCTATTCTATTCTATTCTATTCTTTTCTATTCTATTCTTCTAAACTAGAAAAGCACTCGGAGAGCACAGACCTCCGCCAAGCGCCACAGTTCCCCTGTGGGCATGTTGTCCTGTATTTTTTTTTTTCCAAGTGTTCTGACGAATTTTTGGCAGAGTTACATGCAGAAAAAAAAAATATTAAAAAATATTGAAAATGGCCCTATCTCGCAATGTTAAATAAAAAATAAGAGCCTTGGCTGAGGTATGCATTCTCAGATCATCACCAAAATGTAATGGGTTCCTCTGCAGGCCAAGAACCACCTCTGGTGAAAATTTCATCCAAATCCATCCAGTAGTTTTTGTGTAATCCTGCTGCACAAACACAAAGAAAGCCCCTGGTGGAGGTATGCACTTTCAGATCATCACCAAAATCTAATCATCTGTAGGATACCCAATTTCTGACAATCTGTGAAAATTTCATGAAAATCCGTCCATAACTTTTTGAGTTATCTTGCTAACAAACAAACAAACAAACAGACAGACAGACAGACAAACCAACGCCGATGAAAACATAACCTCCTTGGCGGCGGTAAAAATGAATTGCCTGGTGGGCAATTCCAGGTTGTGGGGGACATGTCCCCCCATCCCCCCCCCCCCCCGATTTACGCCTGTGATGGCTGCTGTGTGAAAGTCCCACACATCCTGCCCTCTCTGGTTGGATAATTTTAATGAATCAGCCAACCCTGTGCAGCGGCGTGACCTTGGCGGTGGATGCAGACTCAGCATGCTTAGACAGCGTTGAATTCCTCCACATTTAGTCATCAGGCGGACCTTAAGTAAAGTTTACGCCTCTTGATCGACAGCTGTGATACGCCGCGACTTGTGTGAAAAATTATTATGGCCCAGAGGCATGTTTACTCAGTTGCACATTGGCTAGCTCTTCGTTTATTACACTGGAAGGTAAAAGCTCTGCTCATTCTCTCTGTCAGAACTTGTGTAAGTTGAAAGACTCTGCTGGAACACGACCAGGAATTCTCAGATTGATCCAGGACACTCTTTCCCCCAGTGTAGTCGTGGGAACTCCAAACAAAAAGGGAAAAAGGTGCAAATTTATGAGGAAAAAAGATACACATTTCTACGAAAGTTGCAAATTTGTAGAAAAAATTATTGCACAGTTGCAGTGCAATAATTGCACAGTTACAGTGCACAGTATCTCACATATTGCACAGTTGCAGTGCAATATGTGAGAAAAAAAGCTATAAATTTATAGGAAAAAATCTGTAAATTTTTGAGAAAAACGGCAAATTTATATGAAAAACTTGTAAATTATGAGAAAAAAACCAAATTTATGAAGAAAAAAATGCTAATTTATTAGAAGAAAGTTGCAAATTTATTGGAAAAATCTGAATTTATGAGAAAAAAGTGGAAAATTTATTTGAAAAAGTTGTAAATTTATGAGAAAAAAGTGACAAAATTATGAAGAAAAAGTTGGAAATTTCTGAGAAAAATTTCAAATTTATAAGAAAAAAGTTTTAAATTTATGAAGGGAAAAAGGTATAAATTTATGAGAAAAAGTTGCAAATTTATTGGAAAAAAATCAGCAAATTTATGAGAAAAAAGCAGCAAATATATGAGGGGAAAAAGCTATTTGAAATTTATTTGAAAAAGTTGTAAATTTATGAGTAAAAGTAACAAATTTATGAGAAAAAAGTTGCAAATTTCTGAGAAAAATTGCAAATTTATAAGAAAAATGTTTTCAATTTATAAGAAAAAGGGTACAGATATATGAGAAAGTGACAAATTTATATGAAAAAGTTATGTTATGAGGAAAAAATACAAATTTATGAGAAGAAAGTTGCAAATGTATAGGAAAAAATGTACAAATTTATGAGATAAAAGTTGCAAATTTATTGGAAAAATATCTGTAAATTTATGAGGAAAAAATAGCAACTTTACATGAAAACGTTAGTTGGCACATCAGCTGTGAGTTCTGAGCTACATGGAAACTGTTATCTCAGTGCTCTGTTGAAGTTTGCATCTTGGCCGTGAGCTCGTCAGTCACGCGTTTCCCTGCCTGCTGTGTTATTATTACTACCTGGATCTGTGTCTGCAGGCTGCAGCACCACACCTTCTTCAAAGGTTACCACTTAGAGTGGCTGGAAGGCACATGTGAAAGTGTGGAACTGCTTTATGGGACCTGAGCCAGATACACAGTATCTTTACTACACAGTTCCAGTGTATTTTAGTACTGCTTTTGTCATTTCATGCAGAGAATCATAAGTTAACTTAGACTTCAACACACTGCTTTGAATCCATGGCTGTGTTTCATTTTCACACAGTTTTATTTGTCTCAAGGAAGTTGGGAGTGGCAGAGAAGTATGTGAGGGTGGTGCAGATGAGAGTGGAGATACCCTGGGCCCGGGGATTTATAACGAACATGATAATGAACTTGCTCAAAACTTACAGTTTCTGGTGGAGATGGAACAGGTATCCTGAGTCCGCCTTGGAAGATTCCAGGTGACATCCCTGAGAATGAGGATATTGCGTGGCAGAACTTTAGTGTTTGCTTATGTGAGTCCAGGTTTGGAGAAAGGGAGAGGAGAAACACGTGGTGAGCACACTTAGTTGTGGAGTCTCAGCAGATGGTGATGTGAGCAGTCTAACGGTCCTGCGATGAGAGTAGGAAATGAGTTGGTATAAGCATGCATGGACTGATTGGAAGTAGGTGGTGGTTGTTAGCGCAATAATTAGCCGAGATAATTGGATGATTGTGTGTGTGTGTGTACTCAAACCTGGATCACTACAGTTGGAATGACAGATGAAACCCCTTCATGTTTGCCACAGTGATGGACAAACAAGGTCAGGCAGGATTCTCCGTGGACTTTGATGTTTGCAGACGATAATGTGATCTATAGTGAGAGTAGGGAGCAGGTGGATGATAGCTTTGAGAGGTGGAAGAATGAATGAAAATCAGTAGAAGCAAGACAGAATATGTGTTTGTGTGAATGAGAGGGAGGCAGGTGTAACGGTGAAGATGCTAGAAGCAGAGGTAGTAAAGGTGGATGAGTTTAAATACCTGGGGTCAACCGTCCAAAGCAATGGACAGTGAAGAGTATAGGTGGGGTGAAGTGGGTGGAGACGAGTGTCAGGGGCCATGTGTGACAGAAGGATAGCAGAAATATCTACTTCCTGTATTTCTCGTCACTGTGGCATCCATCTGACCAATAAGTGGAGAGGATGTTCTTGCATAGTTTGAAGCAATGCATGTTGGTGTGAAAGGAAATTGGAAAAAATGGACAAATGACCCAAGTTTTTTTAAATGCTAAATTTCATGTCCTGGTCAGACAAATTTCAATCAGTTGAAGAAGATGACACAGTTTCTACTTAATGAGAGCAGTAAAAATCCCACTGAAGAAGTTACTGGATGAGTGTTTATAATGATACAAATACAATTAATGATTAACAGTCTGTTTATCCATAAAATAGATTTCAGTTAACATTACTGATTTTATGTAAATTAATGAATCAGGCATAGATCAGATATCAATACAAGATGATGGGAGCGGATTATTTATGCATGTATAATTTGCTTTTTGACATTTTCTCCTCACAGGTGACCCATCTTCCTTCCAGTTTATTTGTATAATTTGAATAGCTGTTGGAGGAACTACAGAGCCATTTCATCAGTTTCCTCACCGAGATCACCCGTTCTGATAGTTTTCATTTGCTGCCATCTAGTGGCTGTCTGCGCACATTACAATTTCAGCTGGCTTAATTCTCAGGCACCAGTCTGTTGTAAATGGGGAAATCTCTCCCCTCTCATCAAGAACATTAAAAATAAACACATTAATAAACAAATTTACAGTGTTTTTTCTTGCAAAGTTGCAGCTTTTTCTTATAAATTTGCAACTTTTTCCCTTACAAAATTACATTTTTTTTTCTTACAAATTTGTAGCTTTTTTGTTTGTTCTCTCCCCTCCCAACAAAAACATTAAAAATAAACTTGGACCATTGTCTAGGTAAGCAGAAAAACAGTTAAAACATTATAAAAATTTAACCAACATCCACAAGAATGTGTCAAATTTACAAGGAAAAAAGTGGAAATTTACAAGAAAAGCAGAATTCACAAATGCAGCAGGCCCTCCTTGAGCCACTAGGGGGCCCTGAAGCTACAGGAGTACCCTCAACATTTTTGGGGGAGAATTAACATGACCTTCAAACACTGTTCCTTTAAACTTGCAACATTTTTCTCATACATTTACAGTTTTTCTAGTCAGTTTTCTATACTGTTGTTTTTAAATATGTGATTTTTCTTGTAAATTTGACTTTTTTTCTTAAAAATTTCCAGCTTTTTAAAATTGTTTTGATGCTTTTTCCTTTCAGATTTCTCACAGTTTTTTTCACCTTCAACTTTTTTTCTTTGATTTGTGACTTTTTTTATATTGTAATTTTACAACTCTTTCTTAGACGTGACTTTTTGCTCAATAATTTGCATCTTTTTTTCTTATAAATCTGCTCCTCCTTTGCATAAATTTGTCCCTTGTAAATTTGCTCCTTTTTTCATAAATTTCCAGGTTAGTTCTTAAATTTTTCTTATTTTGCTACTTTTTTCTTAATAACTTTAATTTTTTCTTGTAAATTTTCAACCTTTTTTTTTAAACAAATTTACATTTTTGACTTCCTGTAAATTTGCAACTTTTTTCTTACACATTTGCAGCTTTTTCTTGGAAATCTGCAATTTTTTTTCTTTAAAATTTGTAACTTTTTTCTTGAAAATTTGCTACTTTTTTGTTACAAATTTGCATTTTTTCTTATAAATTTGCAGCTTTTTTCTTTAAAATTTGTAACTTTTTTGTTGAAAATTTGCAACTTTTTCCTTCCAAACTTTTAACTATTTTCTTACAAATTTACTTTTTTTCTTACAAACTTGCTATGCTTTCTTACAAATGTGTAACTTTTTTCTTACAAATTTGTGGCTTTTTTCTTTTTTCTCTCCCCTCCTAACAAAAACATCAAAAATAAACTTGGGTCATTGTCTAGGTGAGCAGAAAAGAATTAAACCATCATAAACATTAAATTAGCATCTACAAGAATGTTGCAAATTTACAAGGAAAAAGGTGGAAATTTACAAGAAAAGCAGAATACATGAATGCAGAATGTCAGATATTCCCACATAAACAACAAGCAGCATGGACGTGATGACACAGGCACAGATGGCCTCATCACGGCCTGCCTATATTAGGGGACTGACGGCGGGAGACTGCCTCTTTGGTGCTCCACCTCTAGACGTACACTGACCTGTTCCTCCTGTTAGTTAGCATATCGCTAGATTCTGTATGTAACACGTGTTACGAGCTTTCCTTAATAGAGCCACCGGTCAGCACAGCCACCGCCTCCGCTGTCCCTGTTTTACAGACAGAACACTGGCAACAAGGAGGAACCTTAATAACACTGACATGGAAGCGTGCTTGGCACCCCTGCCACCGTTCCTCGCGTCCCCGGGTGAGCCGCCCATCCCATGGCCTTGCTGGTTTGATTCATTCCGTGCATACGTATCGGCTACGGACCTAGCTAGAGTCAGTAAGATGTGGCTGTGGGCGATCCTGATTCACAGCCTGGGTACTGAGGGACAGCGGGTGTTTAGCTCATTGGGACCAGCGGACACATACGAGGAGTGTATCGCGCTGCTAGCCAGACATTTCACAACACCCAAAAGCATGCTGGCGATGAGGATAAGGTCCCGCCATCGCTGACAGAGAGTGGGAGAGACGGCCCAGCAGTGCGTCGCGGACCTCTGCTGTCTGGCGAGCATGTGCAGGTTTGGGCAACGAGAGAATGAAATGGTGCGGGACCAGCTTGCAGAGCACACCAACAACTTGTGGCTGCGGGTGAAGGTGGTGGGGTTAGCATTCCAGCTAGAGGCTGCCGACAAGCTAACATCACAGCTAGGTAACCCACAACAACGGGCCCTGCTAGCACAAGCAGTTACCCCAGCAGAGGAACCTGGTTACACCACGACCTTCATGGAGGACACCGAGGTGAGCTCCGCGGGACTAAGGAACATCACGAGACACTATTTGTGCGGTAACTACGGCTTCACAACGCACCAAGAGCAAGCATGGTCCTGCCCAGCCAGGGGGCAGCGATGTGTGCCAGTCGACACAACTGACATCAAGCTCAACAGAACCACCAACAACCATCATCCAGGCAGTGGGCTCCAGAAGGGCGGTATACATGTGGTGCACAGTGAGGTTAGCCTCCGTCAGCTTACTGTTGCTGCTGGATGACTGACATCTATGATGAACTGGGTAACTGTAAAAAAATTCTTCCCTAACCATCCTATTGGGAAGATTCCAGTGGAGCTGTACGGCTATGGGCACGCACGCCCGCATTAGCCTTGTAGGGACCATAACGCTGACGGTTCGCTACAGGTCAAGAGTCCTCCCGGCATTCACCTTCCAGGTAGCCACACACGGGGACAACATCCTGGGGTGTAATCTTTTTTACAAACTGGGCTTTACCATCCATGATAACCTTGGGCTCTGTTTGACCGCTGATGATGGGAGCGCAACACACCTGGACGAGGGAACAGCCGCTCCAAGCTTGACACCGCAGAGAGAACACAGCACAGAGAGAGGCCACAAACCGGACTCGTCTCAGATCCTCGCCCAGCATAAGCCTCAAGGAGCCGCCACAGAGCTGCAGGAGAGGGAGTTCGTGGCCAAAGGGGACCCCAGTGAATGACAACAACCCAGCGTGCGTTCCGTCGCTGGTGACAGCGACACATCACCGCAACCACAATCAGCACCAGGAGAGAGGGGGCAGAAGCCAGACTCATCCTGCGTCCTTGCCCGGCATCAGCCTCAGGGAGCCGCCGCAACGCTGCAGGATAGAGAGTTTGTGGCCCAGGAGGACCCAGCAGAGCGACGCCAATCGAGGGCATGTCCTGCCACCGGCGTGAAAGGCACACTGCCACAACAGCAATGCCGAGTGCAGCCGAACCGATCACAGCTTGCAGTGCTGGAATGGGTTTGGGTCCGACGATCCGAACGCCTGGACCCACAGATGGTCCCGTCATTGTTGATGAGAATTACCGTGCAGTTGGGGTCAGCCACCTTCTAGATGGCCGATGATTTGAGATGGCACGCCAGCCGTCTGCGAAAGGTGAGCTGCCCCAGACCAACTCGTGATGCTGGAGCTGATCCAGCCAGTGTGGGACCCGGACTGGGACTCCACTGCACCCAGTGCCTCCAGAGCCGCGCCCACCGTGGGCTCGCCAGAGGCCCCTGAACTCACACCACAGCAGTGACCCACTCAGTCATGCAGGGTCAACCGGTGGTCCAGCCGGTGGCCCAGGTTCAGTTTACAATACTGTTGTGAGTTTGAAGAGTTTTGAAAATGTTCATAATGTTTTTGTCTTTCCCAGGGAGGAGGCAAATGTTGGATATTCACATATTAACAACGAGCAGCACGGATGTGATGGTGCAGGCACGGATGACCTCATCACACTGTGCCTATATTGGGGGACTGACGGTGGGAGGCTGCCTCTTTAGCGCTCCACCTCTAGATGTACACCAACCTGTACCTCCTGTTAGTTAGCATACTAGCTTGTTCTACATGTTGTCTAACTAACTGTTCAGTAAAAGCCGCAGTTCAGCATAGTCAGCGTGTCCGCTGGTCCCTGATTCTCACACATAACACAGGGGTGTGTCTTTGATTGCATATACTGTAACCCGTCCCTGCTGTGCAACAGAGGTGGCAACTTTTCAGAAAAGCTTGGAGTGAGATTTAGAGGGAATTGTGTACTGGGGAAACTGGGGAGTAGGGGTGGAGTGAGTGTGCATGCGCACTATACACATAGTTATTTTTTCATGGCATGCACTTCTTTACCTCAGAATAAGTTTGAGAGCGTGTTCAGTCTGCTTTAGGCTGCCTTGAGAGCTCTTATTGTGGGAAAATATGAAGAAAACCAACATGATATTGGCAGTAATTTGCTCATTTTGGAGTTAGAAGTGGGGTTTGTGGATTGAGAGAGAGGGCAGAAGAGTGAGACTCACTCCAAAAGCATGGATGTAACACATGCTATGAGCTTTCCTTAAAGCGAGGTAGTCGGATCCGGGAAAAAAATTTTTTTTTGTGTGCATGGAAAGAAAATCCTATAGACACATATAGCGTGATTGTCTGCGAGTGTGAATGACTTGTTCCATGAGCAAATGTACGTTTTTTGGTCTGTGGCTGTTTACATCGGCCAGGATACTTCATGCGCTGATGGGCCGTAGGGATCCCATATTTTACATCCGGAAAAAAACAGTGAAACGGGAACAGCAGGAAGAGCCATAGTATCGTCGTCTAATCCTTTTATAACACATTTCACAACTAATAATAGTAACATTTCAACAAAAAATGTGCTATATTAACAACACGATCGCATTTTGCACATGGCTCGCTCTCCAGCGGCGGCCCCGAGAAGTAAACAAATGCAGGGACGCTTGAATTCTTTCGTCCCGAAAATATCATTTTTGAATATTAATTATAGCTAAACGGGAGCAGTTTTGAAGCCGAAATTTCACATACAAATCCTAATATACGTGTTCTATACACCATCGGCTTTTGGGTATCCGACTACCTCGCTTAAAGCGAGTATGGTCTCGGATACTTCTCAGGGCCGCTGCCGGAGAGCGAACCGTGTGCAAAATGCGATCGTGTTGTTAATATAGCACATTTTTTGTGGAAATGTTACTATTATTAGTTGTGAAATGTGTTTTAAAAGGATTAGACGACGATACTATGGCTCTTCCTGCTGTTCCCGTTTCACTGTTTTTTTCCGCATGTAAAATACGGGATCCCTACGGCCCATCAGCGCACGAAGTATCCTGGCCGATGTAAACAGCCACGGACCAAAAAACATACATTTGCTCGTGGAACAAGTCATTCACACTCGCAGACAATCACGCTATATGTGTGTATAGGTTTTTCTTTCCATGCACGCAAAAAAAATTTTTTTTCCTGGATCCGACTACCTCGCTTTAATAAAGCCACCGCCTCCACTGTCCGTTTTACAGACAGAACACAGCAGGCCTCCTTCAGCCACTAGGGCCCCCAAGCTACAGCTTTACCCTCGACATTTTTGGGGGGAGAATTAACATTATCTTCAACCATTTTTCTTTGAAACTGGCAACATTTTTCTCATAAATTTACTGTTTTTCTAGTCAGTTTTCTACACTTTTATTCTTAAATTTGAGAGTTTTCTTGTAAATTTGACTTTTCTTAAAAATTCACAGCTTTTTAAAATTATTTTGAAGCGTTTTCCTTTCAAACTTCTTGCAATTTTTTTCATTTTCAGCTTTTTTTTTTTGATTTGTGGTTTCTTATGCAACTTGCAGCTTGTGGCTTTTTTCTTGTAAATTTACAGCTTTTTTCTTACAAATATGCAATTTTTTTTTCCTAAATTTTCGCTTTTTTCATGCAAAATTGTGACTTCTTTTCTTGCAAATTTGCAACTTTTTCCTATTTGTGACTTTTTTCTTGTAACTGCAACATTTAAAAAAATGCAGCTTTTTCTTACAAATTTGCTATTTTTTCTTGTAAATATGCAACTTTTTTCTATTAAATTTTCTCCTTTTTTCATGCAAAATTGTGACGACTTCTTGCAAATTTGCAACTTTTTTCTTACAAACTTTTAACTATTTTCTCACAAATTTACGTTTTTTTCTCACAAATTTGCTATTTATTTTTTTTTTACAAATGTAACTTTTTTCTTACAAGTTTGTGTTTTTTTTCTTGTAAATTTGAAGCTTTATTCTTAAAAATTTGCTACTTTTTTCTCCTAAATTTCCATCTTTTTCATGCAAAATTGTGACTTCTTTTCTTGCAAATTTTCAACTTTTTTCCCCATTAAATTTGACTTTTTTCTCATAGCTTTGCAACATTTTTTTGTAAATTTGCAGGTTTTTTTTCCTACAGATTTGCTCTTTTTCCTGTAAACTTACAACTTTTTTCTCCTAAATTTTCATCTTTTTTCATGCAAATTTGCAACATTTGTAAATCTGCAATGTCATATGGATGCTGGTTGATTTTTTTATACTGTGTAATGGATAAATATTTCTTCTGTTTATTGAGACGATGTAACATCTCTGTTGGGAGGTGAGCGACCCCTCCCCCACACCCCTCCTCAAACACAGTGTTTCATTGGCCCCCCAAAAGCTAGAAACAGCTCTTAATCATGTAAACTGATTTGATTCTGTTAAGACGAGCAGCTCCACTAGGGGGCACACATGCTCCAACACTGAGCCTCCTCTGATGACGGGTTGTGAGGAGTCCAGACCTGAACCCTGCCCTGAAGCTCAGTCCTCCTCATCTTCATCATCGTCATCTTCCCCTTCCTCCTCCTCCTCTGGGGTCACCCTCATCAGCGTTTCTCATAATAGGGTCACGGCAGACGGAGGACATTATCATTCAAATACGCACTTTTCACATGAATAGCAACTGCAGCTCAGGCAAAACGTGCTGCACTGAGCTATTTTAGTTTAATGATGTTTCTTTTTTTTTCAACTTTATGGCAGCATCTGCTCTTCAGAAAAGGAAAAACATTGCCGAGAGTGACAGGAATGAGGAATGAGAGAATATGATGAGTTCCTCTTCCAAACAAACTGTGTGTGTGTGTGTGTGGGGGGGGGGTTGTTGGTGTGCATTCATATTTAATTTATCATCCGATCTGCCGCTGCACCCCACCCCTCTGTCGGCCTGTAGCAGCCGGTGCAGTGCTCAACATTTCGGCTGAGCTGCTGGGGGGGTATTGTGTTGCTTCTATTGTAACCCAGTAGGTCAGGAGGGGGATAACCATATCTAGGGCAGAGGTCAGCAACCTCTGCTACGGAAAGCAATTTTTCACAGAAATGCAGCACACATTTCAACCTTAAAATGAATATGAGTTCTAGAATACACTGGCTTGTTAGCATACGCACAACATGTTTGCTCATTGTGGTTTTTTTTTTTTAACTTGTTGGCTTTCCTTATAGACTTGCATGTTTTTGGATCCTGATTGCTTTCTATATAAATTTGTGTGTTTTTGGACCCTTAAGGCCGTGTCACACCTTGACGATTTAGGCAGCGTTTGCCAAACATATAAGAATTGGTCTAAAACACTGGCATATGCCGAAATTTTCACTTTTAGCCATATGAATCGCCTGTCCATAAAGAACTGGACGTATACATAACATATTGCAACTTATATAGAATATTTCCATAACTTATAAATAACTTAAACCGACTAATGTTTAGTGTGTTGCCGACGCTCACAACTTATGTGCAACAATAGTCTAACTTCTGCATAGCTTATCCTAACTTCTACATAGCACAGTCATGCCAAACTGCCGTTGTCTCCCGATCCACGAATCCTACGTGTGGGAGAGATCATCTCTGTTCAACCGAAATGTTTCTCCCCTCCAAAGACCACGGCGGGGGCATGACCGACCTGGCAGAGCTATGAAATCTGTCAGGTCGGTCACGCTGCCTAAAACAGCTGATGTGACACATCAGGAATGTCAGATCACAGTGGTCACAACCTGGCTCAAAGGCACCTGAACTGATGGCGATAAAAAAAGTTTATTTTCAATAAAGTGAAAAAAAAACCAAAACAAGATAATGCATGGAATGTGCTTTTGCTGGGAGCTGCAGCCAGGGGACAGCAAAGTGTGATTTATCGTGGAAAATAGCTGAGCTCTCTGCTTTGGGCGATCAGCTGATTGGCTCCTCCTCCTCCAGTGTTCTGACATTTTGGCATATCTATCAGAACAGCACTGGACAGCTGATGGTACAGACTGCAGTCAAAGGTAAAAAACATGACAGAGGGCAAAACAGCGATTTGAATCTTTATCCTGTAGCTTGAAAGTGCTCCGACATATCCCCGACAGGTCCTGTTATGCAAAAAAGTACTTGTTTAGCTTTGTGTGTGTGTGTGCACGCGCGCGTGTGCGCACTGCAGGCAGCAGCTGAGCTCTGTACAGGTTTTTCCTGTGAACCAATGCTACAGATACAATAGGGTAGCTGTAAATTAGAAACCTGTTCAGTAAGTTACACATAGGTTCAAAGAGCCTTACTCATATGTTAGACATAAGTTTTAGGTACACTAGACATTAATCGCGACGTATTTTGACTTATGAGTAACTTGTGAGTTGCTTACAAGTAAAGTGTGTAAACGAGCGCATAACTTCCTGTCACAAGCCTGGCTCGCTGGCTTGGACATTAAAGGGAGACCACACAGAGGTGCCAATTTAAACAATATTTATTTAAAAACAAATAGACAGGTCTGTAAGTGTCAGTGGTGTGTGAGTGTTATGTGTGAAACAAACACAAACAGTCCAGTGTTTCCTCTGGCTTAAAGACCTTGGCGTGGTGGCAACATATTTTTCGGGGGGGGGGGGGTGGTAAACATACCGGAATATGTTAATTTTATACTATTTATTTCTTTTTTAAATTTTACACAGTAACGTTGCATATGGAACTTACCATTTGAAGTATTGTACAACCGAGGCTTGAATGTTGGAATATTGAGCCAGTTGGAGTCCCACCCAGACGTCCTGCGTTTAGACTTTTTAGTGGTGTTATCCTTCTCTCCTTCCTCTGCTCTCACCTCTCCTGGACCCGCTGCCTGAACACTTTCCTCTCTTTGGCTCCTCTCTTCTGTCTCATCTTGTCCTCTCTGAGCTCTGTCTAATTCAGGTTCTCTCTGTCTATGGTGGTATACAGACTGGTTGTGCACAGGACTCACTCCACAGCAGACAGCCATCCAGCTTGAAGGAGAGCCATCCTGCACCTTGGACACAGTCCAAGGACGGATAATTTTTTCACACATAAGGAGTTGTTCAGAGCTCCTTATACAAAGATATAGAGTGATGATAATCAAGTTAGTGGTGGTCATGCACCTGTAAGCTGGTTGCCAACCGCCTATCAAATCTAAAAGAAGAACAAGAAGAAAATATCAAGTGTCATGTTTTGTCCTGCAGGATTTTTTTGTCATGGTTTACATAAATGACAAAAGATATGTGTATTTTTTGTATTTTTACCTCCGCCAAAGAGGTTATGTTTTTACCGGGGTTTGTTTGTCTGTCTGTCTGTCTGTCTGTCTGTTACCAACATAACTCAAAAAGTTATGAATGGATTTTGACGAAATTGTCAGGACAAGTCCGAAATGGGACAAGGAAGAAATGATTAGATTTTGGGAGTGATCCGGATTACCATCTGGATCCAAGAATTTTTTAAAGGATTCTTTATCATTGCGAGATAGGGCCATTTTTAGCATATGTGAATATAACTCCACAATAAATGGTCAGGACGCTTGCCAAAAAAAATACAGGATAAGATCCCAATAGGTTCTAGGAAATATCAAAGACTGATCCGGATCCTGCAAAAAATCCAGATACTGTGATCCAGAACAGGAAATAATAGGGGATCTTTGGAATTTTCATCACTGTAAGGTAACAAATGAAGATATAAAAAATATACAACAAACACCAAATTATAGCCAAGACACTGAGGAATCAGTAGTGTGCCACTGGATTTGTTGTATCTTCAGAAGCTATGGAGCTATATCCAGAAGAAAACCTCCATTACTGAAAAAGTGCTTTTGGTCAATAACTACTGAACTAATAAAGATATCAATGTTTTTGAACAACTGGTCAGATTTGAGGTCCTAAAGCAAATGAGCATGAACTGGATCCTTTGCAGTTTGCCTATAGGCCTCACAGAGGAGTGGAGGATGCCACTGTCACTCTGTTTAACATGCTTTTTGAACATCTGGATTTTAATGGGACACATGCCAGGCTTTTATTTGTGGACTTTTCTTTCATACAATCCAAACTCATATTTTAGTTGAAAGGCTCCTGCAACAATTTGATTTGAGTAATAATCTGGTGGGTTGGATTCTGGATTTTTTAACCAACCGGACACAGAGCGTAAGGGTCAATGGTACATTGTCTGACCAGAAGTGTTCTTCTACTGGCTCTCCGCAGGGGTGTGTGTTGTCACCACTACTCTTCATCCTGTGCACAAACGTGTCGGAGCAGACATGACAACAGACACATTATAAAGTATGCTGATGATTCAGTTATTGTCAGTCTCCTCCAGGATGGTGAGAGTGGCCACGGCCCAGTAGTTGATGATTTTGTTGACTGGTGTGAGGATTCCTACCTGCAGCTGAATACGACAAAAACTAAAGATATGATTATTGACTTTAGGAGGAAAACTCCCAGGCACAAAGTCACTGTACTAAAAGGCCAGACCACTGAATGTGTACAATCCTACAAATATCTTGGGATGATTATTGGTAGTAATTTAAACTTTGAAGAGAACTGTGAAAGGGTGTGCAAAAAGGGTCAGCAACATTTGCATTGTTTAAGGAAACTTGCACGCTTCCAAATTGACCGAACCATAATGACAATGTTTTATTGGGCTTTTATTGAATCTGTTTTATCCTTTTCTTTGGTGTCATGGTTTGGTCAGATAAAACTGAAACAGAGGAAATCCTTGGATCAGGTAGTTAGATGGTCCAGTCGTTTGCTTGGTGAGTCACAGCTGAGCCTGACATCCCTGTACACCAGACAAGTACAGAGGATGGCTACCTCTATTTTAAATGATGACTCCCACCCTTTGCACTGCAACTTTCAGCTTCTCCCCTCCAGACGGAGGTTTGCTGTCCCAGAAAGTAAAACCCAGCGCTACAAAAGCAGCTTTATTCCTGCTGCTGTTAAAGAGTTGAACAAGATGTAACAATATATTGCACATAATTTAGTTACCTATTTATTAATTTCATTTTATATTTACTTATTTTTGTAGGTTTTTTATTTGGGTTTTAAATCTTTTATTAGGTTTTAGACTTTCGAGTTTTTAACCTCTTTGACTAGTCTTTAACTTTTTAATATGATCCTTCTCTCTTATCATCTTGTTTTTTGGTTTGTTTTTTTTTCTTTTTTTTCTCTTATTTCTTTGTCTTATGGCCTGATTGATGGAGCCTTGAGTACTTTTATCATGTTTATAGTCAGCTTCATGTGTGCCCGTGTTTGTGTTCATGTTGAATGTAATTGTGGTTTGTAAATATGGATGTCATCTGACTGCCAAACAAATCTACCTACGGATCAGAATCAGAATCAGATTTATTGCCATTGTTCATGTAGTACACAAACTAGGAATTTGTCTCGGTGCAATGCTGCAACATTAAACATGATAAAATAAAAGAAATAAACTATACATGCAATAAAGTGTAGAATAAGAGTGAGTAATACTAGTCAGCAGTTTAAATATATTAGCGAGCAGCAGATAATGTCGAGAACCATATAGTGCAGTCGGTAATGCAGGAAGAAAACAGTGATGATTGACATGAGTCTGGTTGAGCTGCTGTACATAGTGCACGAGAGTCAATAAGTCACTTAGTGTTCAGCAGTCTGATGGCAGAGGGGAAGAAGCTGTTCATGTGACGGGAGGTTTTAGTCTGGATGGACCGAAGTCTTCTACCTGAGGGGAGAGGGGCAAACAGTACGTGACCAGGGTGTGAGGGATCGGCTATGATCCGGCCAGCACGCCTCCGGGTCCTGGAGATGTACAGATCCTGGAGAGATGGGAGCTTGCAGCCAATCACCTTCTCAGCAGTGCACACGACGTGCTGCAGCCTTAGTCTGTCCCTGGCGGTGGCTCCTGCGTACCACACGGTTATGGAGGTGGTGAGGATGGACTCGATGATGGCCGTGTAGAACTGCACTAACATCTTGGTGGGTAGCTTGAGCTTCCTCAGCTGCCGCAGGAAGAACATCCTCTGCTGGGCCTTTTTGATGAGGGAGCTGATGGTCGGCTCCCACTTGAGGTCCCTGGTGATGGTGGTGCCTAGGAAGCGGAAGGAATCAGCAGTGGTGATGGGAGAGCCTGTGAGGGTGAGGGGGGCAGAGGGGTTGTGACTTTCCTGAAGTCCACAATCATCTCCACTGTCTTCAGAGTGTTCAGCTGCAGGTTGTTGTTGTTGCACCAGGACGCCAGCTGGGCCACCTCTCTCCTGTAGGCGGACTCGTCGCCGTTGGAGATGAGCCCGATGAGGGTGGTGTCGTCCGCAAACTTGATCAACTTGACAGACTGGTGGCTGGAGGTGCAGGAGTTGGTATAAAGTAACCTGAACCTGAACCTGAATGTGAATTCAGTTGCTAAAGGTATGTTTTGATGGTCAAGGCATCTGAAAATATAGATAAAATAAATGTAGAACTATTATATTTGGGGAAAATCCCAATATTAGGGGGAACTGAGGTGCTTGGCGGAGGTCTGCGCTCTCCGAGTGCTTTTCTAGTTATTCTAGTGTTTCTTTTTTTTTCCATTGAGAGAGTAGGGAAGGGAAAGAAACATTCATAATAGTAATGTACTCACGCATACTATTTTTTTTTACTTTTTCCTTATAACAGTTTACATTTTTGACCATAATTTTGCAGTCAGAACAGAACAATAATTCTGATTACAAAGAAAAAATATTAATAAAATTGTATGTAATGAAATAACTTAAAATGACCAAGGATGCCATTATTGCTGATATAATATTTCTTTATATTTATAGTTTCATTTTGTTTTGTTTTTTTAGAAATCTCCTCACCACCCAGACAGCAGGAAAAACCTCCCTTATTTTGAAATCCAAATGTTGGCACGTTTAGTTTGAAGGCTGCCGATAGACTAAAGTCATTGACTTCATGAATTTCAGTCATCTTAACTTGCCAGGTACATAATAGGGAATATAACTTAATATTGTAGTGACTGGTGAAATATATCCTCAGCAATTCATCAGTCCCCCTTGCCTTTCCCTTCATATGAAGCAGCTGCATTTGAATTCTAACCACATCTCTTAGCTAAGCGACTCTTCCATTATTGCTCCCGTTTCCAGCGGAATAAAACCATGATAAACGCCAGTGCTTACATACTTTTTCTGATTTTTTTCTGCATTTAAAGTACTTTAATAAACTCATGTTTCTCTCGAACAGTCATGCTAGCGAGACACTCTGCCTGGTGACAGACTGGAAAGCTCGCGTGGACGGACGCTTCTAAACTCTGTGCGGATGACGGTCACGTGCGTTGTTTGTGTGCGCGCTTGCGGAAAGTCATTGCTTCATATATTTTTTTTAACTTTACAGTATATCTTCTCATAAGCGCGGCGGAAATTTTTCTGGCTTGGCGGGCCACCACCCAGAAATGTTACCAGAGGAAACTGCAGTCACTAGCCAACCCAGTGACTGTACGCCTCTGTCAGGGGCTGCAACTATGCCCAGCAGCACACCCAAAACCAGAAAGCCCACAGGCTGTAAACAACAGAAACAGGGCTGCCAGCACAACCCCAGCCAAGCGACAGACAACAGAAACAGGCCATACGCAGAGCACGAACACAGAAGGCAACCAGCCTCCAGCAGTAGCAGAGTGCACTACTGACAGATACGCAGAGATGGCTTATATAGGCACCTCTCAGCCAGGGGTGGTCCTTCGCAGCTCCACCTACAACACAGGAAAAAAACACAGAGAGGCACCACTCCAGAAAAGGAGAGGACATATGCTCTGCTTATGTGGGATGTTTCAGCCATGCGCTGGATACGTTGGAAAGTTTTCAGCATGCTGAAAATTTTCACAGGAGCTTGCTGTACAACGCTGTTTACCAGTGTTCTTCAGCGTTCTCTTAACTTGTACAAAACTTATCCATAACCGATTCCACGTACGCCAGCGTATTCTCCAAATTTTGCATATGTTTGGCAAACGCTGCCTGTCCACCAAACGCGTTTTTTTCGCCTGACCGCCCTGAGCATTTTTTTTTTTCACTGTTCATGTGCTGTGCTCTGGGAAAAAAAAACTATGTGCCCTCTATCCCAGCAACAGCTTGTCACTCTCAACTCATCACTTCCACTTTTCCTATGGTCAGACTTTCTACTGATTTTTTTTTTATAGCAGTCTCTAAATATCAATGGACAGGAAACATATTCTAGCAGCTCTGGATGTAAAATATGATAACATGGAAAACAGGAGTCTGAGTTGAGACTGTATCGGCGTCCCATGTCCCACCCTTCCTTATTCTGATTGGCTGCTTAGAAAGGTCTGACTGACGAGCTCAGCTGTAGTCTGAAAAGTTGAACTTTTTTCAACGCTGAGCGCCCTGAGCACCGCGGCAAAAAACGGCCACCACTCAAAGCGTTTCAGTGCCGAGGGCGCTCAGCGCTGTAAACGTTGGACTACATAGAGAATGAATATAAAATGGTTGCCCAGAGTGGAAAAACACATTTGGTGGACACGCAGCCTAAATTGTCTAGGTATGACAGGGCCTTAATGGTTTTCTATATATTTGTATGTTTCTGGACCCGGGTAGCATTTCATTTAGGTTTGTATGCTTTTGTGTCCTGATGGCATTCCGTATTAAACTGCATGTTCTGATAGCATTCCAAATAGAATTACTGAACCCTTATCACACTCCGTAAAAACTTCCATGTTTTTCAACCCTGGTGGTTTTCAGTATAAACTACTGTGCTTTTTGACCCTAATAACACTCCATATAAATTTGCATGGGTTTCTATATAAATCTGTTTTCAATCCTGAAAACAGGTGACTTTCCATTTAGATTTGTGTGTTTTTGGACCCTTATAGCATTCCATATAGATTTACATGTCTTTTTTTGGACCCTTGTGGTTTTCTGTATACACGTAAATCTGTCTTTTTCAAGCTTGGTGACTTTCCAAATATATGTGTGTATTTTTGGACCATAACAGCGTTCCATATAGATGTCTATGTTTTAGCTTGGACCCTGATGGTTTTCTGTATAAATCTGTTTTTCAACCCAGGTGACTTTCCAATAAATTTGTGTGTTTTTGAACCTTTATTTCATTCCATATATATTTGCATGTTTTAGTTTGGACCCTGATGGGTTTCTATATAAATCTTTTTTTCAATAAATTTGTGTGTTTTGGGGCCCTTATAGCATTCCACATACTGTGTGTTTGTGTGTTTTTGACCTGGGCGGCTGTGCCTTCTACATGGCCTGCATGATAACTGAAGCAGCTCCTGGACTCAAAAGCACTAATTAGTGATTTCTCAGCAGCCATGATAGATAGAAGCGTCCTGTTTTTAAAACATAAGTTCTATGTTCCAGGTCACTGTAAAACATGAGTGCTCTATATACAATAGCCTTCAGTGTAGACTCAGGATAAACTGATGTGCACCGTCTGCCGTGCTATTATTATTATTATTATATAGATGATCTTTCACCCATGGGTGCACTCTGTGTACATGCAGTGGGTTGGAATGATAAGGGTGCACGTGCCCAGGGGCACGCTAAGCAGTCAAATGCCACTTTAAGGGGCAGGAGGTGGTGGTGGGGGGGGGGGGGGAGGTTCCCATCTGTTGTGTGTGCATGTGTTTGTGCATACAGCCCCTAACTACCCTGTCCATCACCAGATTAAGACCCCCTGACCCAGAATCTCTTCTCCCTCCCACCACCAATTTCCTCCTCTGGACAGGCAGCCCCCCCTTCCCCCGGGACAGACATGGGGTGAGGTCTCCATTAGACCAGACCCTAATGTGAGGTGGCGGTGTGGCATCGGTAGAAAAATGGGAGTTAAAAGCAATAATGTCATCTGTGGATTTAGATAGGGTGGCTTAAAGTGTTGGGGGGGGGGGGGGTGTCTGTGATTGCTCTTCGCCCCCCACATGGGCTAAAAACATGTTTCCATATGGAGGTGGATTTCACTGGAGAAAAAGGGGAAAAAAATTGCTGCCGTCTTTGGGTTTTGGCAGCTTACGGTTATTAAAGCTTGGGCGTAATACTCCAGATCATGATGGAGGCTGATTGTTTGAGGGCACTCTGCTCATTTGGATGTGGATATATCCAGTATACCTACTGTGAAATAAGCTCTGAGGATTTACGTTTTTATTATGAATCGGATCCGTTAGGGTTAGAAACGGGGTTTATCATTTTGCAAACAGCCTTGTCAGCCTAAAAATTGGAGATCGGTGATATATTTATTCATCGTCCTTCTCCTACCTGATATGTTTTGGAGCTTCAGGTGTGGGGGTTGCTGGACTCTGCTTGCTCTTGACTTGATACATATCTTGTCTTGATCATATTTGGGAATCCTCTCGCATCGAGGCCGAACAGACTTGGCGACGGCCCAACTGTCCAACCCTGTTACCCATCCATCTGCTGTATCTCTGCCTTTTGTTCCTGACCCTTTGTAGATCCATGCCACTTTCCATAATGGGTGCTCAGGTTTCCTCCCACAGTCCAAAGACGTGCATGTTAGGTAGGTGGGTTTTTTTTTTAAAAAAAAAAATCCCGCAGCGCCCCACCAACCCATCCATCCATCTTCTTCCGCTTAATCCTTTTTGGGTCGCGGGGGGGCTGGAGTCTATCCCAGCATCTTTGGGTGAGAGGCAGGGTACACCCTGGACAGATCGCCAGTCCGTCACAGGACCAACACAGAGAGACAGACAACCATTCATTCTCACAGTCATACCTAAGGACAATTTAGAACCCCCAGTTTGATGCCAGTTAACCTAACTTGCATGTTTTTGGCATGTGGGAGGAAACCGGAGAAATCCCGGAGTAAACCCACGCAGACATGGGGAGAACATGCAAATTCCTCACAGATCACTGCTGGTCGGGGGCTGGGATCGAACCCCGGCCAAGAGTGAGTTGCTGTGCTGCTGCAGTGCTAACCACTCCGCCACCGCGCTGCCCCCCACCAGCCCAAAATGTTATAAAATGACACATTGTAGCCAATTAGAATGTAATAGGCTAAAAATTGAGTGGGATGGTTATATTTTTAATGCATTTTTCTGTTTTCGTTACAACTGTTTTCAAATGTCGGCCACATACCGGCTTGTTGACATTACTGTGCTCTCCCCGCTCATTTGGCTTCAGTCCAAAATGGTCCCACACTGGAGCTTTGGAATTCAGTTTTCTATTTATCCTTCCAAACTTTCTGTAACTGTGCAGCTGTCAGGAAACTCAGCCATGAGTGGTTCTGCAGCTCTTATGTTGTGTGAAACATGGCGCGATTACATACAAATCAGAATTGATATTCTGCCATTACAGGAGAATAAATTAGTTTGGGTAGACAGATGGGCCGGCGGAGCTCAGTGACTCTCACCTAGTTATGCCCCATTCATGCTCCCAACGGATCCCTGACACAGAGAAGGCATAGGAACCTTTTGTCAACAGATGCCTAGGTGGACACATAGTGTGACTGTCTCCGACTGCTGTGGAGCCGACACCAGCCTATCCTGGTTCGGTGAAGGGCACTCTCCCTGTTCAGCTCCACTCTGTGCTCTTTGGTGCATCCCGGTCCCACGTTAATGTTCACCCTGTAATACTCTGCTCCTCTTTTCCATGGAAGCCCCCTCTGAAAAAAACAACATATCCCACTTTGTGTGGCGTTGGACACAAAACGTGACACAACAACACATGGCCCGTGCATTTTACAACAGAGAGCAGCAACCACTGAACCCTATAGACCGGTGTATTCCAATCAACCACTGATCTGTGCTGAGATTGACACAAGGTGAAACAAAAGTTCTGTGAGGACATGAAACTTGATAGACCGGAGAAATGCACTTTTATCTGCAGGAGATCAGACCCACATCTCCTTAAAGTTTGAAAAAGCCATGGAGGATTGTTGAGGTATTAATTTATGCTAACATAACCCACACCTGTGGCTCTTCAGTTGTACTTTCAAAGTGGTGTTTGACAATTTCCCACGGCACCCTGAACATCTGTCTCGGCACCTCCAGTGAAAAACACTGTATTAGGTTAACTGGTCATCGTGAATTGGTCCTAGGTATCTGGTAAGAATCGACTAGAAGGTAAGTGGTTGTTGAGATCCATCCATCCATCCATTCAACCACAGACTCCCTCCTCAGGCGTTGACCCACTGGAAGCTTTGTATAAATCCAGGTCACCATTAACCAGTATCTCCACTAGTTTTGTGTCATTTGTCCTCGAAGCCTCCACGCACCACCAAATGTTCACAAGCACCATTCAACCCCGAACCCCCCCCCCCCCCCCCCGCCACCACCACCACTATGGATACCCCGTTCTGCACTAATCTGGATCTCTTTTTGTGACAAAACAACAATAAGATGTGTCTGCATGTCTCTGTGTGTCTGTGATGATTTTAATCAGCGCTGTGGCACAGAGCGGTGCCTCTCACCCCCCACCACCACCCAAACCTTTTTATTTTTCAGTAGCAATTACCACCACTGACAGTGACACATTTTGATTTTTGACACGTTGGCTCGCGGCGCCGCACCATGTTGCACCACGCCATAACAGCGTGTGGGCTTGTTTGTGATGTAACAGCGGAGCATATGGGGGCTTTACGACGGAGACCGTAAGCATCCGAAAAAATACTGCGACTTTAATGGAAAGCATGGCCCATCAAGTCAGGGTGTGGGAGGCAGCATCTAAAAGCCATTAACGTCTGGGCTTCCACTGAATCCTTAATGATGAGGCGCTGGAAATAATGCGTCCACAAGTGCACCGGTGTTCAAAATGATTGTTCATCAAACTGTGAAAAAATGGCAATTGTCACTCTTTTCCTTATTTTTGGTTTGCAGTCTGAAGTCAGAGAGCTTTCAGGGTTGGGTCTCTGTCTTAATGTCTAACCCATGGGGTCTGTAACCTGCAGCAAGGGAGCTTTGATTTAAAAAAAGACCAGTTTATTTTTAAAATGGGTCAGTTTTATCCGGTGGGTGATTCTGGGGGGGGGTGTGCCCTCCCCCTTGTTAACCTCTCATCCCCCCATTCCCATTCATAGGTGCAAATCAATGGAGGCAGGGGGAACACTGCCCCCCCACCCTGGAAATTTACACCTTTTTTCATAAATTTGTGACTTTTCATACATTTTTTAATTCATACATTTGCATTTTTTTTTCTTAAAAATTTGCAGTTTTTTCCCGTAAATTTTCAACTATTTCTCATAGATTTGTAACTTTTCCTCCAAAATTGGACTTTTTTCTTTTTCTTCAAAATTTGCTTTTTTTCCTGTAAATCTTAAGCTTTTTTCCTCATAAATCTGCAACTTCCCCCCCCCCCCAAGTTTGCAACTTTTTCTAAAAAAATTTCTTACTTTTTTCTCATAAACTTGCAACTTTTTCTAAAAAAATTAGCATTTTTTTTGTAAATTTGCAAGTTCTTTTTAAACTTTTTTCCTCAAAAATCTGCAACTTTTTTGTCATAAATTTGTGATTTTTTTTCATACATTTCATACATTTTTCATTCATCCATTTGGCAAATTTGTTTTGAAAATTTGAATTTTTTTTCCTGTAAATTTTTAACTATTTCATATAGATTTGAAACTTTTTCCTGAAAAATTTGTGACTTTTTCTCATACATTTGCAAATTTTTGTCTTCAAAATGTGCAATCTTTTCCTGCAAATTTCAACTTTGTTCTCATTGTTCTGAAACTTTTTTCTCTTAAATTTGTGACTTTTTCTAAAAAAAAAAAAAAACTTCTTTTCTCATAGATTTGCAGCTTTTTCTAAAAAAATGACTCTTTTTCTCATAAATTTGCAACTTTAAAATGTGCTTTTTTCATAAATTTTCAGCTTTTTCTCATAAATGTGCATTTTTTTCAAATTTGCAAGTTTTTTTAAAAACTTCTTTCTCATATATTTGCAACTCTGGTCTCATAAAATTGTGATTTTTTTCCCTGTAAGTTTTCAACTTTCTTTCTTGTAAATTTGCAACACTCATCTGAGTTATTTTTAAATTGACATCTTTTATCAAATATTTGTGCCTTTGCTCTTGCAAATTTGGACCTACTTTACATTTTTATGTTTGAACCTCATGATAAATAAATTGGTGAAGCCCCCCCCCCCCCCATTAAAAATAACAACTCGCCTGGATTTATCATCATTTAAAGGGACTAATAAATTTTGCAGGTTTTGGGGTTATAGAGGATAATAGAAGAAAAGGTAAAGAAAACGTTTTCTTCACCTCTTCCTCTGGATCCTCGGCCATCCTTTGGGGTCATTTTTAGGAAATGACTCATTAAATTTAAGTGGTCTGTTTTTAATTTCCTCAAGTGTCTGCTCTCATTATCAGTGAGATGAAGCCCTGATCTGTTCTGCTGTAAATTGAATAAATTGGTTTGGGGAAAAGGTCGGCATCCCCTGCTACAGAAGCAGCCACACAATTATTGCCCCAAAAATTCTGTATCAACCTGCAAAAAAATACTCTGATGACTTCGGTGGACAAGGGTATCATCTGACTTTTGATGCACATTTTCAACTTTTACTTGCAGATTTTCCAGATTTGTGTTGGCTTTTTTCATGCAAATGTGCTTTTTTTTTCTTCTTCATGGACTCCTCACTTTTTTATTAATATTTTTTAGCTTTTCTCTAAATTTAAATTTTCTATTGATATTTTTTGTTTAAATTTGCATTGTTTTTCTTGTCCAGTTGCTAATTTTGTCATATAAATGTGCTACTTTTTGTGTAAATTTGCAACTTTTTTCCAGGTAAAAATATGGCTCTTTTTACCTGTAAATTTGAGATTCACATATACGGATGTGCTCAAATTTATTGGTGCCATTTCACAAAAAACTGCCCAAAAAGCCCTCAACATACTCAACATTCAGTGGTCATCATATTTGTCACAAATCAAACTTTTGATTATTAATTCAGTTGAATATTTTATATAAGTAACCAAATTAAAATGGAATGGACAAAGAAGATTGTACCCTTAATTTTAATATTTCTCAACACCTTTTGCAGGAAAAACTGCCAACAATGAGACATCTGCATTTGCCAGCAGGTATTTTGGCTCACTCTTCCTGCTCAGACTGCTCCAGCCATCTCAGGTCTGAAGGGTGGTGTCTCCACACTGCAATTTTCAGATCTTTCCATAGGTGTTCAATCGGATGATGATCTGGGCTCTTGGAGAATAGTTCAGTGTGTTTTCTCAGCCATTCTTGAGTGCCTTTAGCTGTATGTTTTGGGTCATCATCCTGTTGGAGGACCCACGACTTGTGACTGAGGCTGAGCTTTCTGACACCAGGCAGCACATAGTCTTGAGACTTCATTGTTCCCTGCACAGATTCAAGGTTCCCCCATGCCAGATGCAGCAAAACAACCCCAGAACAAAATGGAGCCCCCTCCTTGTTTCACAGTAGGTAAAGTGTTCTTTTTCTTTTAAAGCTTCATTATTCCTTCTTTAAACATAGAGCTGGTGGGACTGGCCAAAGAGCTCCAAGTTCGTCTCATCAGCCCAAAGGACACCTTCTCACAACCTTTGGGGCTTGTTAGCATGCATTTTGGTTGGCTTTGTTATGTTTTTTTCTCAATAGTGGAATTGTTAAAAAGGTTACCAGTTACCTTGACCTTCAGCTTGAGTGATTTTGGATGTTTCCTAGGCTGTTTTTCTACAATACGCACTAGCCTTCGGCTCAACCAGGGGTTGCATTTCCTCTTGTGTCCACTTCCTAGGAGGTTTGCTACAGTCCCATGAACCTTATACCTTTTAAACAAAGTTGCCAAGGGTGTAATGTTTTTGACCCGTTCATCCATTTGACATTTTATATTGTCGCCACTCTAGCTTCTGTATTTCTGATCAGATTCGCTTACAGAAGCTTGAATTTCTCAGTACCTTGGACGAGTTTGATTTTGAGATAAATCTAATGTACGTGTAAATGTTGTCCATTTTATGTTGTTGCCAAAATAGCTTCTGCATGTCTATCAGACAGAAGCTTTGACTCAAATGAGGGGTTCTGCTTTTTTTTAGGTGGTAGTGGTGGTAGTGGTTCCAGTTCATTTTATGTTGACCACAGTTCATGTTGACCACAGTGTCATTAGAGGCCCTTGATATTATGGATGGGCAATATGGCCTAAAAATGATATCACGATATTTTAGCAAATTCTCACAATGACGATATTGTTTGCGATGTCATGTCACAAATTTTTCTTTTTTTCTTTTTAATTTATAAAGAACAGTTTCAAAGGCCAATGCTATTTACCTTCAACATATTTAGTAAAAACAAAACAAAAACTTTTTTGTTTATAAACAGCAGCTTAGGTTGAGTTTCAAATATTTTTTATTCTGTATCAAATATTACAAGAAAATAATATAAACCACATTGTAAGTGCAGTTACGTAGTCGTGGTTTTTATGCTGAATAAGTTGACCTGCATTAATAGTCTTCATTACATGGACATTTCCTGGGACTTTTTGGCTCTCATCGCACTGAAGATGTTTGGTTTTAGGGTTTTTTTTGGTTTGGGTGGAACCGAAATGTAATGAAAATAAAACCCCGGACATTTCAGACGTCAACACCACTCCAAGGTGAGTGGTGTTGTTGGCGTGTTGTACGGGCGGAAAAAAATGTGGGCAGATCATCTGCATTGGTGCACCGTTTTTTTTTTAACATGGCAGCAGTCTGAAACTGCCTTAAAACTAAAACATTTCAACACAGCTAGAGGCAGATGTTCCAACCATGGAGTGGTAGTGTCATGTTTGTTTTGCTGTTTCTGGTAACATGTAACTTCCGTCAGCAGCGTAACGGTGTGACATTAAAACGTAGCAGAACCCAAACATCGTGATATTCATTTTTACACAGGTATCAAAATTTATACCGGTATTATTGTGAACGATACGATATGGCACAACTCTACCTGATATGGGGATGTTTGGGGTATGTCAGCTTGCTCACTAAGGTTCTTTAATATTAGCAACTGTGGCTACGGGAACATGAAGCTGCTCGGAGATGGTTTTATACCCTTTACCTTTAACATGGTTATCTATAATCTTCTTTCTGAGCTCCTTGGATAGCTCTTTCCTTTACTTTCTGTCTTATTACCAGGTCATGTTTTCATCCCTGTTGGTTTGTTTGTTTGTCTGTCAGCAGGATTACGCAAAAACTACTGGACAGATTTGGATGAAATTTTCACCAAAGGTAGCTCTTGGTCTAAGGATGAACCCATTAGATTTTGCTGATGATCTGAGAGCACATACCTCCACCAAGACTCTGTCTTCTCATAATGTGTTAGCAAGAATACTCCAAGACTACTGGACAAGAGTTTGATGAAATTTTCACCAGAAGTGGTTTTTGGCCTACAGACGAACCCATTACATTTTGGAGGTGATCCATGAGGGATGAGAGGAGCTTTGGTGGAGGTATGCACTCTCTGAGTGCTTTTCTAGCTATTATTTTTATTTCAAGTTGTCTACTTTAGCGTTTTAGAGCCGAGGCCATACCATGACTCTGAGCCACTAGAGGAATGTTTGTTCTTTTAATATTTATATTATTATTATTATTATTGTTGTTATTATTATTAGTAGTAGTAGTAGTAGTAATTCATATATTTATTAATTTAATTGTTTTATTTTTTGTGTCAAAGCCACAGAGAGCCACTGTTATGGTTACACTGCAGCAAGTGGCTATGGTTTGGGGGATTTTATCTTTTTTTTTAGCAAATGTACCTTATTTATGAGGTAATTGCACCCTGTGGCAACCCCCATTTCTCATGACAAAAAAATAACAAATATCACAGCTCCTTAATACGATAAACACACCGTTATGGGCAATTCTTTGCTAAACCTGGCACACCAAATTAACTTTTTTATTTTTTCCCCTCCCTTACTGTCATGTAGCAATAATCCATCTCTGCGTTTCTTAATGTACGAAACGTTGTTATCGGAGCCTTTCAATTACCGTTTGTACTCCGGGGCCGATAATTACGTACGCCCCGAACACAAACATCCATCCCCTCTGCTGTGGCTCCACCGAATGTTAAAGTGGGCCCATTAAAGCTACATTATGCCGACTCCCCTGTGTGATGTAACTGGGCTAAATGGGAGCACTGGAGGAGAGGCTGGGGTGGGGGGATCCATCTGGGGAGGGAGGTGGTGGTGGAAGGGATCTGTACGGAGCCACAAAACAAATTTAAGTGTTAAAATGACAGTAAAACAGCCAAGATAGAAGAAGAAACTTGCAGTGTTTGGGTGATTTTTTGCAAGATTGGTGCCGCTGTGTTTGTAATTTGCAAGAGTTCAAACCCTATAAAAAGAAAAGAAAAAGCAGCCAGTTTACAAGACAAAAGTAGTAAATTTATGAGAAGGAAAATGAACTAATTTATGAGAAGTCACCGAAAAAAGAAAAAAAAAGTTGAAAGTAGTGAGTTTATGAGAAATAAAGTTGCAAGTTAACGGGGGAAATTGTGTAATTTTATGAGCAAAAAAATGAAAATGTATGAGGAAAAACATTTCAGATTTACAAGAAAAAAGTCACAAATTTATGAGGATTTATGAGGAAATTCTTAATTTTAATTTTGAAGATTAATTAGTGAATTTGTCATAAATTTGTCACCTTAAGACTTTTAAATTTTCAACGTTTTTCATGCGAATTTGAAACATTTTTCTCACTGACTTAAGACTTTTTCTTGTAAAGCTTTATTTTTTTTTCTAAATATATTCCCAACTCTCCTCTTACAAATCTGCACCTTTTGTCTTGTGAAATTTGTTAAGTGTAAGGGAACCACTGTTTATGAGCAAAAGGGCCACATGTGGCTCTGGGGGCCGCAGGTTGCAGCCCCCTGCCCTACAGTAATTGGCGGTTTTGGCTGTCTTGTCACATACGTGCTTAATTGGCGTGCTGAGAGGTCGAGAGAGCATTGGGGGTGTAAGCAGGAGCTGGTGGCTCGTGCATGAAAATGTGCATAGATGGTGTGCGCATGTGCACGCGCATACGTGTGTGTGTGGGGGGGGGGGTACCAGAATGTTTCTACGTTTATGAGATGACAGACAGACAGACGTTTCATAAGCATAAAGCATTAAACATTTACGCTGACCTACAAATGCTGACAATAACCCCCCCCCCCACCACCACCACCGTCACACCCATCACTTCACCCTCACATCCTCTACAGAAGACACACTCGGGCACATTGTTGTTTTCTTTGGTCCATAATGAGGACACGGCAGCAGGAAGCTGGAAAGACGGTCGTTTGGGTGGAGAGTCGGGGCTGTGGTGTTGTCAGATTGTTGAAATACGATACGAGGCCCGATTACGATGAGCTAAAGTGTGGATTTGCACATTTTTTACCAGTGGTTTTGGTCGTTTCTGCCAGCGCATTGTCTATTTTCACACTTTGTGCACTCGTCCTCCAAATACTGTAGCATTTCACTTGTTTTAAAAAGGGTGCAGCTGGGCACAAAGTCAGTATTTCTCCAACAAAAACCATGTCTTAAGTCAGTGGTGCATTATCATTCACTATTTAAGTGGTGTGTTTTAAAATTGTACTCGTGCATGCATTGACATGAGCATGTGAGGAACACTTTTTTAAAGTGACACTTCTTAACATGTCTGTAACATGTTTTTTATGACTTACAAGACATATGAAGAGCAAAATCACTCAGATGTCTCTTGTGTATGTTTTTTTGCTTTAAAGTTTCACTTAAGCCCTGCCCCCTGAAAAAAGGCGAGTTTCAACAAAGCGATTTTGGTGACGTACAGCCGCTGGCACGTGAGTAGTGTTGAGCCAGTCAGGACTCTCTGGCCTAACTGAAGTTAGTCTTCAGGGCCAGTTAGCATTTTTTGGACAGCTACTTTCAAAACTTGACCCAAATTAAGATGGCTTTTACAATTAAACTGCTTTTGAGGACGATGCAGTTTCAGTCATTATCCAGGGCCACCGTGCATACAACTGGGCATGTCCTTCAACCGGTAAGTCTTTTTATCACAGCATTTATGCTGTTTAGTGTAGCGCTAGCCACTATTAGCCTTGTGGAACGTGGATTGGGCCTAGTCACCAATTCTGGGAGGTTGTGTATGAGCACGACCTTTCTCCAGCACAAAAACAACCTCTCCACTGAGCTAAAAGCCATTATAATGGTAATCCACCTTAGATCATGCACCCCTGCTTGTTAAAGGTGAGGACAGTAGCCATTCAGAATGGGTTATTTCATGTTACACCCAAAAAACACCTCTGAATAGTTAAGAGAGTGAGGAAAACCCTTTTGTGCTTTTGGCCAAAATTGGACTTGGGCATGCCCGTATGAGTTTTGAACCTTTGCCAGTGCACTATTGACTACAACAGGGACAAAAATTATTTGTATTAAAAGGGACCCTAATGCTCTACTGTGGTCTGGCATCAACTTCTAAGTGAACTGCAGCCCCACTCTGTTCATTTCTCTGTTTTAGCAACAGCTGCCTTAACATGAGTAAATGAACCAAAATTTTAAAAGGTTCCTTCCACTATGACTCACACCAAGCTACTCTAGTAAAGTACAAGAATAAATTCATTAATCTGTGGATCTATTGAGCTATTTTACCTCAATAATGAGATTAAACTGCGGAATATAACACAATCCAATTCCATCCTCCATTACAGCCCTTTTTTTTGCTGTAATTTGTCCAATGAAATGGGTGTAGCCTCCGAAGGAAAACCGTGGCCTGCCAATGACAGACAATGACATGAATCAGCAGCTGCGCTTCTGAGGGGCCCCCGCTCTGACAAACTTTATCTCCTTACGTCATGATTTAGTGCAGAATCGAGTCCGTGAAGAGGCAGCAGCTGCAGCTTTTTACTCTGTGGTTTTTAAGAAAACAAACGTGGGAGACGCGGACTGTTTATCATGATCGACTGCAGATGTCACTCCACTAGAGAGAGAGGGAAGAAGGGAGGACAAAATACAGCGGGGAGGATGAGAGGGAGGAAATGAGAGTCTCCATCGGTCTGTCTCTCCTCATTCTTGTTCTCTCTCGGTCCATCGGTGGTCTGTAATGGACGTGATGGAAATTGATTTTCAGGTGAATTATTTTGTGCACGCCACCTCAGTCTGAGGGAGATAATGTTCCTTCCCCTTCCCCTCGAACCTGGAGAGGCCTCAGTGACTCTCGGCATGTCCTCTGCTGTACGCCGGCCAGCAGGGACCGCATTAATTGTCTGTTTCAATATTCTGAACAGTTTCCCTGACTCTCTCACCTCCAGCCTTCCTGCTCCACTCGTCTACGAGGCGGCTGATTGGCCAGTTGATAGGAGGGAAGGTGACGGGAGGAAAGAACAGTGGAGCTTCAATCGTCAGAGCCGTTTCTAGCTATAAAGCATAGTACGCAAAAGCTGTGAGCCCACCGGGGCACGCAAAGTACAAGTTCACCTTCAGCATTTTTGGGGGGATAATAAAAATTACAGTATCTCACAAAAGTGAGTACACCCCTCACATTTTTGTAAATATTTTATTATATCTATATAATATACATTTAATATACATTTGCTGCCCACATATAAAACTGCTCTCAGAAGAGGCAAGGTGGAGACGAGAGACATTGATGTGTGGACAGAGGATTCAGTGCACAGCCTCCAGGAATGCTTTAACTGTACAGACTGGGGGATGTTCACACTGGCCTGCGGGGATGATTTGGACTCTTTGGTGGACGTCACATGCTCATACATGGCTTTCTGTAAAAATAAGATCGTTCCACGTAAACGTGTCAAAATATATCCCAACAACAAGCCATGGGTTACAAAATCAGTTAAATCCTGCTTACAGAGGAAAGCACTTGCCTTTAAACAGGGGTCTGTTTCTGAGCTACAGGTTGCCACAAAAGAGCTGAAGTCCGAAATTTTAAGAGCAAAACAGAATTATAAATCAGAACTGGAAAGCAAGATGGCAACAAAGAAACTTGGTTCAGCCTGGGCCAGTATGAAAACTATTGCAGGCCTTCAGAGCACAGAGTGCAGTAATTGTGTGTTTTTAGATGGTTTTAATTCAGACACAGAGCTGACTAATGCTCTTAATTGTTTTTATGGTCGTTTTGACTCCTTTGATTTTAGCACAGAAACCCAAGATTTGAAACAGAAACTCAAAGACAATCAGCACTTTAATATTGAGGTGCAGGATGTTAAAAGGGAGTTCTGCGCTGTAAAAGTGAACAAAAGTCAGGGCCCTGATAATATGAGATGAGATGAGATGAGATTCAACTTTATTGTCATTACACATGTATGAATACAAGGTAACGAAACGTGACTTGGCATTTGGGCACGCTCTGCAGAGCGCATCCAAGGCCGGGGCAGCCGCTAGGCGCCAGTCATAAAGAAGAAAGGAAAAAAAAGAAAAAGAAAATGGATATGACACAGTAGGCGAGAGAAAAAAACATGTTTTATCAGAATGACGCTCGGCAAGTGAGCGAAATTTTGATTGCAGGCAAAAAAACCCTCAATGCACATTTAGCAGACATTTAGCAGGAGATCACACACAAAAGTTGAGAGGCAGTGTATTGTATGCATGTAATGTTGTATGCATTGTGTAGTGTAAATGTAACAGTTGTTAGTGAGCAGCAGAGGGCGCCTCCTGGCAGTGGATAGATGTTATAATCATGTGACTTATAAACAAGTCCAGAGTCCAGAGTCTATCTCTCTTGCTCTCTCTCTTGCTTCCAGAAGGCACATGGGCATTGTCCTTGAGGGTCCAATCCGCTGATACGACAACAACTGATTGTCGATTGTTTGGGTAGACATAAGAGCCGGTCCTTCCGCTTATCTCAATCAGGAGGAATGTAAACACGGGGCAAACAAGGTCAAATCAAATCAAATCAGCACAGTGCACTCAGAGAATAGAATTTGTCCTCACCCGTGTAATTCTGTGCTTCCATTATATGTGCAGGCTTAAACTGTTTTTCCATGGAGAGCACAGGGCTCCAGATGTATCCCTCCACTGAATCGTCATTCAGTTCACCGTTTGCCGCTACTCGTGCCCTCCCCAACTGGTCGAATTTGATGAAGGAGCTTGCCGGGTCCGCTTTGATCAGCTCTCTCACCTTCCTTCAATTTCTGATGCATCAGGGAACTCCACAGCCAAAAATAGAAGTCCTGAGATCATAACCAATAATGTTTCCACAGACGCATGAATTCCAATGTCCATGAGTCTCCTCGTAGGTTCCAATTCTTGGGCTCCCCCTTGGCCCAATTCTTGTTGAAAAATAGTGACAATAGCACATTTAAGCCTCTTCCAAATCCATAATTTCCGTTTAGATTAAGATTCAGCAGAAGAAGAGCGACTAAACACAGACAAAAACGCAACATTGCAAAAGCTGGGAATAGATCAGGAAGGCAGGAGAGGAGGGAAGAAAAATGCGACTGTTCTCTCTCAAGGCAAGAAGGAAGAAGAATATATGTGGGCGCTTGGTAAAGTCCTGTGCACATGAACTGAGTCCTAAATTTCATTACATTTTCAATAAGTCCTTACAGACACAACATGTGCCTAAGATCTGGAAAGAAGCCATGGTTGTTCCCGTTCCAAAATCCAGCTGTCCTAAAACGGTAAACGACTTTAGACCAGTTGCTTTGACTTCAATTTTAATGAAAATTTTTGAAAAACTGGTCAGATGTGAGGTCCTAAAGCAGACTGAGCATGCATTGGATCCTCTGCAGTTTGCCTATAGGCCTCACAGAGGAGTGGAAGATGCCACTGTCACACTGTTTAACATGCTTTTTAAACATCTGGATTTTAATGGGACACACGCCAGGCTTTTATTTGTGGACTTTTCCTCCGCCTTTAATACAATCCAACCTCATATCTTAGTTGAAAGGCTCCTGCAACAATTTGATTTGAGCAATAATCTGGTGGGTTGGATTCTGTATTTCTTAACCAACAGGACGCAGAGAGTAAGGGTCAATGGTACATTGTCTGACCTAAAGTGCTCTTCTACTGGCTCTCCTCAGGGGTGTGTGTTGTCACCACTACTCTTCATCCTGTACACAAACATGTGTCGGAGCAGACATGACAACAGACACATTATAAAGTATGTGTTACAACCCGAGTGCCGGTTCCGTCCGCACTCGGATCTTATATCATCATTTCCAGGCTTTGACAGCAGTGGGCTCCTTCTAGCTCCCCGGGCTCTTATTGTGACAGCGCCGGGTGGAGCTCCCTGCTGTCAAAGTCAACAGCTGTGCTGCATTCGGGGTCATTAGTGACCGGTGTTAAAAGCGGGCACTGAATGCACCCCGATGCAGCAGTCTCTGTTAAGATAGTCCCTGTTAAACTACCTTCTGTGAGACTTCACCTTCGTTACTACATCGTCTGACGCATCGGGCGTTCCCCGGCTCAGATGCTGTCCATTCATCATCCATTGTAAGTTATCCTGTGATTGTCCTAACCGCACTGTTGTGTGTATTATTCTCTGTTCCTGCACTTCCTAATAAAACATCACTGCAACTCACTGGTGACTGCTGGCGTCTTATGGTGGCTCGTGAGGGCCACCGTGACAGTATGCTGATGACTCAGTTATTGTCAGTCTCCTACAGGATGGTGAGAGTGGCCACGGCCCAGTAGTTGATGATTTTGTTCACTGGTGTGAGGATTCCTACCTGCAGCTGAATACGACAAAAACTAAAGACATGATTATTGACTTTAGGAGGAAAACTCCCAGGCACAAAGTCACCGTACTAAAAGGCCAGACCACCGAATGTGTACAATCCTACAAATATCTTGGGATGATTATTGATAGTAATTTAAAGTTTGAAGAGAACTGTGAAAGGGTGTGCAAAAAAGGTCAGCAACATTTGCATTGCTTGAGAAAACTTGCACGCTTCCAGATTGACCAAACCATAATGACAATGTTTTATCGGGCTTTTATTGAATCTGTTTTATCCTTTTCTTTAGTGTCATGGTTTGGTCAGATAAAACTGAAACAGAGGAAACCCTTGGATCAGGTAGTTAGATGGTCCAGTCGTTTGCTTGGTGAGTCACAGCTGAGCCTGACATCCCTGTACACCAGACAAGTACAGAGGATGGCTAACTCCATTTTAAATGATGACTCCCACCCTTTGCACTGCAACTTTCAGCTTCTTCCCTCAAGACGGAGGTTTGCTGTCCCAAAAAGTAAAACCCAGCGCTACAAAAACAGCTTTGTTCCTGCTGCTGTCAAAGAGTTGAACAAGCTGTAACAATATATTGCACATAATTTAGGTACCTATTTATTAACTCCATTTTATATTTACTTATTTTTGTAGGATGTTACTTGGGTTCTAAATATTTTATTGGGTTTTAGACCTTTTAGTTTTTAACCTCTTTGACTAGTTTTTAGCTTTTAATATGACCCTTCTCTCTTACCTCTGGTTTTTCTCCCATCTCTTTGTCTTTTTATACCCTGATTGATGGAGCCTTGAGTATTTTTATCACGTTTATAGTCAGCTTCATGTGTGCCTGTGTTTGTGCCTATGTTGAATGTAATTTGTGGCTTGTAAATATGGATGTCACCAGACTGCAAAACAAATCTACCTACGGGTACAAATAAAGTAACCTGAACCTGAACCTGAATATCTTTTCATGAGACAACACTGAAGATATGACACATTGATACAATGTAAACTGTACAGCTTGTATACTGTAACAGTGTAAATTTGCTGTCCCCTCAAAATAACTCAACACACAGCCATTAATGTCTAAACCGCGGGCAACAAAAGTGAGTACACCCCTAAGTGAAAATGTCCAAATTGTGCCCAAAGTGTCAATATTTTGTGTGGCCACCATTATTTTCCAGCACTGCCTTAACTCTCTTGTGCATGGAGTTCACTAGAGCTTCACAGGTTGCCACTGGAATCCTCTTCCACTCCTCCATGATGACATCATGGTGTTAGAGACGTTGTGCTCCTCCACCTTCCGTTTGAGGATGCCCCACAGATGCTCAATAGGGTTTAGGTCAGGAGACATGCTTGGCCAGTCCATCACCTTTACCCTCAGTTTCTTTAGCAAGGCAGTGATCATCTTGGAGGTGTGTTTGGGGTCGTTATCATGTTGGAATACTGCCCTGTGGCCCAGTTTCCAAAGGGACGGGATCATGTTCTGCTTCAGTATGTCACAGTACATGTTGGCATTCATGATTCTCTCAATGATCTGTAGCTCCCCAGGGCTGGCAGCACTCATGCAGCCCAAAACCATGAGACTCCCACCACCATGCTTGACTGTAGGCAAGACACACTTGTCTTTGTACTCCTCACCTGGTTGCCACCACACACGCTTGACACCATCTGAATCAAATAAGTTTATCTTGGTCTCATCAGACCACAGGACATGGTTCCAGTAATCCATGTCCTTAGTCTGCTTGTCTTCAGTAAACTGTTTGCAGGCTTTCTTGTGCATCATCTTTAAAAGGGGCTTCCTTCTTGGACGACAGTCATGCAGACCAATATGATGCAGTGTGAGGCGTATGATCTGAGCACTGACATGCTGACCCCCCACCCCTTCAACCTCTGCAGCAATGCTGGCAGCACTCATTCGTCCATTTTCAAAAGACAACCTCTGGATATGACGCTGAGCATGTGCACCCAGGTTCTTTGGTCGACCATGGCGAGGCCTGTTCTGAGTGGAACCTGTCCTGTTAAACTGCTGTATGGTCTTGGCCATGGGGCTGCAGCTCAGTTTCAGGGTGTTGGCAATTTTTTTTATAGCATAGGCCATCTTTATGTAGAGTAACAATTTTTTTTTCAGATCCTCAGAGAGTTCCTGGCCATGAGGTGCCATGTTGAACTTCCAGTGACCAGTATGCGAGAGTGTGAGAGCGACAACACCAAATTTAACACACCTGCTCCCCATTCACACCTGAGACCTTGTAACACTAATGAGTCACATGACACAGGGGAGGGAAAATGGCTCATTGGGCACAATTTGGACATTTTCATTAGGGGTGTACTCACTTTTGTTGCCAGCAGTTTAGACATTAATGGCTGTGTGCTGAGTTATTTTGAGGGGGCAGCAAATTTACACTGTTATACAAGCTGTACACTGACTACTTTACATTGTATCAAAGTGTTATATCTTCATTGTTGTCCCATGAAAAGATATAGTGTTTTCTTCTCCTGAATTTCAGTTATTCTCATAAATTTGTGACTTTTTTCTTGTAACTTAGCAAAAAAAAAAATTCTTGTAGAACTGGGATTTATTTCCATTATAAATTTGCTCCTTGTTTCTTGCAAATTTGCAGGTGTTTTCTTCTAAATTTGCAACTTTTTAATCAAAAATTTCCATTTTTTTCTTTCAAATTTACAACTTTTTTCTTGTGAGTTCGAAACTTATTCTCATATATGTGTGACTTTTTTCTTGTAAAATTGCAACTTATTTCTCATAAATTTGTGATTTTTTTTCATAAATTTGCAATTTTTTCTTAAATTTGCAAATTTTTTCTCATAAATGTCTTAATTTTTTTTTTCTTGCAAATTTACAACTGTTTTTCACTTCATGTAAGAGCACGGCCTTTCTCCGGCACAAAACCAGTCTGTCCTGTGAGGTAAAAGCCATTATAATAGTAATCCACCTTGGATCATGCGCCCCTGCTAAATTTGCACATTTTTTTCTTGTAATGTTGCGGCTTATTTTCTTGCGAAATCACAACTTTTTTGAAACTTTTTTCTCATAAATTTGCTCCTTTTAACTAAGTAGACGGTTGTGCTGTTTCATCCCATATAGCAGCAATGCTCTGCACTGTGTGTGTTTATACATTTACATATTTATTCCATCTAGCTACAATGCTCCGCACTGGGTGTGTTTATGTTTATGTTTATATTTATATATCTATATATTCATTCCATCTAGCTACAATGCTCCGCACTGTGTGTTTATATATCTACATATTATTCCATCTAGCTACATTGCTCCGCACTGTGTGTTTATATATTTACATATTTTTTCCACCTAGCTGCAATGCTCCGTACTGTGTGTTTATATACTCATATATTTATCCCATCCAGCTACAATGCTGTACACTGTGTGTCTGTGTGTATATATATATTTATAGTAATATGTACATATGTATATTAGCTGCTCTTGCTTGCTTGTTTTTTTTCTTGCCTTCTGATTGTTGCTCTGAGTGTTGCTATCCCTGTGCTGTTGCAATCCTGGAATTTCCCCGTTGTGGGACTAATAAAGGCTTATCTTATCTTATCTTATCTTATCTTAAAATTTGCAGGTGTTTTCTTCTCCTGAGTCTGAAACTTATTCTCATAAACTTGTGACTTTTTTCTTTTAAAATTGTCACTTTTGTGCTTGTAAATTGGCATGTTTTTTTTTTCCTCGTAAAACTATGACTTATTTTCTTGTAATCACTCATAGGGATTCTGGGTATTTTTTTAATTATATATATGTAACGGTTTAGCTTTTTTTTTTTTGTTTGTCTAGACCAGGGGTCTGCAACCTTTGTCAACCTAAGAGCCACTTTGCCCGTCTCTGACTAAAATAGAAGTGGCTGAGGACCGCAACAGCAATTTGACCTTTAAAATAAAGATTATGCTGCTTATAAAGTTTTTTATTAGGTACGGTAGTCAGTTAGTGTGTGTGTGTGTGTGTGTGTGTGTGTGTGTGTGTGTGTGTGTGTGTGTGTGTGTGTGTGTCCCCGTCTGTCCGCCTCTCTGTTTCAGCTCTCCTGGTCAAAATTAAGTGGAACTAAAGGCTTGTTTATTGCATCAGCATATTTTCTCGACTTTTAATTTTCCAGAATTTTGAAATAATGCTTTGTTTTTGAAATAAACACAAATATAGCTCACCTTTACCCTCAATGGAATGGTACTGCGCATGCGCCCGGAAACTCCTGCCAGAGGAAAGTACTCAGCAATCTGTCAATACTGGGTGAACAAATGTCCATCTTTCTGCCCGTCTGTTTTCTTCTTCTGCCACTAAACAGCAAAAGCTCCTGTTCGTCTTGATTGTCATTGTATTCACATACCTCCAGCACCTCCACCATTTAAAACATCTTCTTCTGTGATTGCAGCTATTAAAATTAGTTTGGTGGCTCTTGGCTGCCGCCAGCAGTATGGGCATGTGAACTGCAGATTATTGTCACTGCGCAAGTGTGTACTCCAAAACTGCTGGAAGGATTTGGATGAAATTTTTACCAGAGGTGGCTCTTGGGTTAGAGAGGAACCCATAACATTTTGGTGATGATCCGAGAACGCATACCTCCACCAAGGCTCTGGCACGAGGCAGTAGCACCTTGGTGCTTTCATTTATACATAGCTCTGAATATTATGCGGCATTAATGAATTCATACTACAACAGTGGAAAAAACTGTTAAGCTTTATATATAGCTTCACTTGTGAAATAAAACTTTTACAAATATATTTCAAATTGTTTTGTGCTGAAAAATACATTTCTGAATATCTGACCGTAATTTTTTGTATAGTTATTTAATTATCAGCACATTCATAAATTGTTTAGATCTGAAAAATATTGTCGATCTCCTACTTTCAACAGTGATCACACAGCTTTAGTTCCTGATATTTTAATAAATTAGAGACGAAAGTTTTATTTAGAAGAAGCTACTTTTCACCCTTTTTATGTTTCCTCATAATGCTCCATATCCAAATGTATTACTATAATATAAATCTGTATCCTTCACCTGTTCTCCAGACTCTCAATTTGACAACTAGTGGATTGGTCGTCTGATATTCTTCTTTATTTTGGAATAAAACAAAAAGAATTCTAAACAGTACTTCACAATAAGATGCCAAATCCCAACATCACATTTCCTCCCCCCTTAGAAAAGTCCAAAATCACACACACAATTAAGAACATTAAGAAAAAATTAGGACCTGAATCATACACTAGCATAATGAAAACTAATGTACTCAACTGGTGTAACACATTCACACAACAAAAACTAAAATAGAGCTTATGGGTGGACTACTGTACAGTCCACACGGCACAGTGGATTATTCTGCCACTGTATAAGCTAAAGAAAAAGTCCATTATCAAACTAAAATCACTGCCGTGTTCCTAAACTAAACAATAATACACAAAGTAATCCCATTTTACAACATACATATACATAAGAACATCAGAACTGTCAACATATATACTGACAGTACTGTTCCTTGGGCAGGAAGAGTAGAACCGGCATAAAGGGGCCCAGGGCAGCCCCTCAGCAAGTGTGCCCCTGGAAACAGCAAGCCCTCGGGACGATGGCTGATCTTCTGGATGAAAGCGCCTCTTCTCTTCACCACCAACTTCCACTCTTGTCCAGCCCCGTCACCTGAAGCCTCTTCCCGGACACGCCGAAGCTGATTGGTGTGCCTTGCCAAGCCATCGAACAGCTGAAAGTATGCTGCGCCTAGCTTAGCCACAATGCGCAGACACTCGTGATGTTTAGCTGGCTGTCATCTGGCCCATCTTTGCCGTGGACGTTCTTCACCCCAAACCCGAACCAAGTCCATAACCCTCAGTGGGGCTCAGCTCAGCCTGAAATGGTGCTGCTGAGCATGCAGTTTTACCATGCTTGTCGGTTTGGCCTCGACCCCTTCTAAAATCATTGTAGTGTTCACCATTGTAGCTGCAGACCCCCCATCCCCCTGCGGCCAAGCTGCGGAGGAATCTGGGGCTATCACATTGGTGTCACTCGCAAGCGCAGGTGCCTCACCGCCACGCTTGGTACCCCCCTCTACTGTTTCCCGAGTGCCGGCACTGAGACCCTCCTGCACCGAACCTGAGTGAGGCTGGTCCTGCTTGACTGCCGTGGTGTCCGTTAGCTCTGCGTCCCACACAGTGTCCTCAACGACCACCGGAACCAGAGGGTTCCACTGGCTACAACTCGACCATTCGTTCCCAGCATCGTCTTTTATGGCGAAACCCAATCCATAAAACAAGTCACAGCCTACCTGTTATTGCCTTGGGCTGTCACGTGGAATGTGAAGTCAACCATTGTTGCAGACTTGTACCGAACCGTTAACTCCAAAGTCCCAACTGTGCACAGCCTGCCACCTCCATAACCATACAACGGCACCGGGTTACCTTTAATCCTGTAGTGGGGGAAGAACATTCTCATCGTGGTCCAATTCAGCAATGACCCCTCCACTCCCGTGTCGAGCAACAGCAGCACCTCCACGGCGTCCAACTCCACTGTGCAAAACGTGTACCCGTTTGTGCTGGGGAACACCGTATAGATGGTCGTTGGAGGCGGGGAGAGTGATTTCTTCCATGGGCTCTCCGGTTTAGATACACAGCACACTCTAGCATAATGGTTCAAGCATCCACATCTGCTACAATGTGCTCCCCTGGCCAGGCAGTCCTTAGCCTTATTGTGGTGCGTCACGGACCCACAACCCTTGCAAAGGGGTTTTCCCGGGGCAGACCTTCGGCTAGCAGTGTTGGCTTCTGTAGTATCATCATCCAAGCTATCCTCGCTATCCGAGTCCGCAACATTTGCTGTGGCAGGAGGCTCCGGCGGCCGCTGTGACTAGTGCCAGTTTAGCTCCAAAGCTAGCTTGTCTGCAGCCTCCAGTTGGAGAGTTAGCTTGACAGCTCTGGCTAATGTTAAGTCATTGGGCGCTGTGAGTAGCCTAGCCTGCAATGCGGCGCTACATGTGTGTTCCGCAAGCTGGTCACATACCAGTTCATCTAACAGTGGCCCAAAGCAACCACTTGCTAGCTAGTTGCTTTAAGGGAGGACTCGCTGGCCCTTAATACCCAGGTTGTGAACAAGTAGCGCACGTGCTGTTAACTTGTCAAGCTTACCCAGGTCCAGTGCGGTGATGTACGTCTGAAAAGCCTCAAACGACATCGGCCAAGGCACTGGCGGCTGACCTGGGAGCTCGAGGAAGGAGCGAAGTGGTGTAATGCGTGCCTCCATGATTTAATCCTCGATCGGCAAATGTTATGTATGGTAAAATATCTTGTTAAAGGATGAGGCCAGATGACTGGACAAACACAGCTTTATTGAACGTTGGTGGAACAGTGATTACACAGTAGGCACCAGGCAGAGGGTACTGGTCCAAAGAGGTTGCAATATGGATGCCCTCTGGTATTTATAGGGCGGTGCAGTGGCGGAACAGGAAGTGCCTGCCACTACACCATACTTCGCAATAAGGTGCCAAATCCTAACATCACAGACTGTGCGTCACTACCGTGCTGAAACAGCCCATGGAGGAGGCAAGATGTCACTGACTATGACTGACTGACAGAGCAGTGACTTGAAACTCATGTATTTGAGAAGGAATCATGACCAAAATTAAAGGACGGAACAACTAGTATCATATTTGATCCTTTGAAATAGCTTTTGATTAAAATTCACTACAGGTACCCTTTAAGGGTTATTAAGGTGGTGATTTTAGATAATCACATTTAAGACTTTTTATTTTTTATTTATTTTGTGTACTTTCCCAGAGGGAAATTCAGGGCATCCACCTAGATGGATGAAGCAGCCACGGTACGGCGCCATCCCTTCATCATTCACACACACATTCATACCTAGGGCCACTTTAGAATTGCCAATTAACCTAACTTGCATGTTTATGGACCTGTAGACACTAATGAGGCGGCTGTTTTTCTCCTTGTTTGTGTTCTTGTGGAGAAATTCTCTCCACACAAGCATACATGAACACAAATTAATCTGTCCACACAGAATTAGACTCTGTTTTCCTCTGTGATTTTACTTTCTCTGGATCTGTTCATGTCTTACCGAGAGTGGCAGGACGCGGCTGCTGTCCGTGCTTCTCCATATGCACTGAGGACAGAGAGGCTGAGCGGCTCTCTGTGCAGCCGCCGTCAGATGTGACACAGTCACGCATGGTTGACAGCATAAATAATTTAAAATATCTATTTTGTGTTCATAAAAGTATGTGTTTCTATTGAGAAATGTATTCAATTGCAAGCAACAATAATTTAAAAAAAAAATAATTAAAATGAGCTTCATTAATTTCCCTGTGTTTTGAGATATAACTGCAGGGAGCCGCAGCATGTGGGCTGAAGGGCTGCAGGTTGCTGACCCCTGACCTAGACCCACATTTATTTGATTTTTGTATGTTTTTGTTGCGAGGAAAGTGATTAGGGGACCCCAAACACAGTCTTGCACAGGGCTCCCAAAAAGCCAGAAACGGCCCTGCTCATTAAAATCAAAAGAAACGAGACGGAAATGAAACATAATTGCCTTGAGCTGTAACTTCAGCCCCCAAACAGCCTGAAAAAGCCTCAGCTGCCTGACCTCGGCTCAGAGCGGGATTTGGCTTCAGAGCCTGAACAGCTGATGATGCAGGACATAACTTAGAGTAAGCTCGATCATCCAGTCAGCCGAGTTTATCTTTGCTCTGTCCCATATCCCTGAGTCAATACTGTTGACTCATCGACCACCTCTCTCTCTCTGCCCATCGATAAAGCACACTACAGCCTTTTAGCACCATATGAAGAAGAAACAAAGCAAAACGACCCCCAGAGAGCGACCCAGCCTTAGGAGAACAGAGCCTGGTGGTGACGATAAAGGCCGAGTCACTGGACGGAACATTGAGATGTTTCCTCAGGCTGATTTCACTCAATAACCCCCCCCCCCCCCCAAAAAAACAAAAAATCACATTCGTGTGAATGGATAAAATGAAAGGATTAAGAAGGTGAAAATTTGAATGTGGAAGGACTCGGACTGCTGACAGGCCTCTCATATTTCAAAAGTGTTCATTCTTCTTCTTTGGATGATTCAAGCAGGGACGTTTCTAGCTTTTTGGGAGCCTTAGGCAAAATGGTGTTCTCTTTAATGAAAGAAAAACAAAAATGTAACCAAGGAATGATGAAAATTTTAGGAAAAAGTTACAATTTACAAGACTTAAGCTGCAAATTTACAATGAAAAAGACACTAAATGTCATTTACAAGAAAAAGTTACAGATTTACGAGACTTCAAAAATCATTTTCAAACTTACAAAAAAGACAAGAAAAAAACTGCAAATTTACCAGAAAATTGCACTAGATTTGCAAGAAAAAAGTTGCAAATTTACGAGAAAAAAGTTGCAGATTTGCAAGAAAAAAAGTTGCAAATTTATGAGATAAAAGTTGCAGATTCACAAGAAAAAAGTTTCAAATTCAGAAGAAAATAGTTGCAAATTTACAAGATAAAAGTTGCAAATTTACAAGAAAAAAGTTCCAGATTTGCAAGAAAAAAGTTGCAAATTCAGAAGAAAAAAGTTTCAAATTTAGAAGAAAAAAATTGCATAGTTACAAGAAAAAAAGTTGCAAATTCACAAGAAAAAAGTTTCAAATTCACAAGAAACAAGTTGCAAATTTGCAAGAAAAAAGTTCCAGATTCACAAGAAAAGTTGCAAATTTGCAAGAAAAGTTACAAATTTACAAAATAAAAGTTGCAAATTGACAAGAAAAAAGTTGCAAATTCACAAGAAAAAAGTTTCAATTTCAGAAGAAAAAAGTTGTAAATTTACAAGAAAATAGTTGCAAAATTACAAGGAAAAAGTTGTAAATTTACAAAAAAAGTTGCAAATTTACAAGATAAAAGTTGTAAAATTGCAAGATAAAAGTTGCAAATTTACAAGAAAAAAGTTGCAATTTTCCAAGAAGAAAGTTTTAAATTTACAAGAAAATGTTGCACAGTCACAAGAATAAAGTTGTAAATTTATGAGGAAAAAAATCATAAATCTCTGTATCTAATAATACTTTATTTTAGCTTTTATGTTCTCACATTCATCCAATTTTTTGTTACTTAGACCAGGCTGTGTTCACTACTGAAGCTAGTGGCTGCTAGCCATTTAACATTAGCCTCAAAAATTGGCACCGGCCATGCCAAAAACAGAACTCAAAAATGATGAACAAGTGACTGCAGGGTAAACTGAGGCTTATTTTCTTTTAAAGCAGAATGCACTGAAATGGCCTGTTTTGAGGAAGGCTCCTTCAGCTGGGTGTAAAATGGTGCTGCAGCAATTAAACCCTGAGGTGCTTCGGCCAAGTCACATCTTGGAGACGTGCCGACATGTGGAAAAAAAAGCCATATGAAGGGCACTTTAAATCCATCCATGTGTCTATGGGTGTGTAGAGTGTAGAAATGAAGCATAGCCAGACGTTTGTGCTCTCTGAACACTTCGTCATTGTTAATACCTCAGCCTTGACAAACACAGATGTAGAAGAACAGAGGAAGTAATGCTGACTAAAGGTCAGTCTGGATATCTGCACCTGGCTCTGTGTTTTCTCACGCGGCTCCGGTTTGAGGTGAATTTTAATGCACCGGATTATAACTGTTCATCCATCCATCCATCCATCCATCCATCCATCTTCTACCGATTTTCCGGAGGTCCGGGTCGCGGAGGCAGCAGTTCAAGCAGAGAAGCCCAGACTTCCCTCTCCCCAGCCACCTGTTCCAGCTCTTCACAGGGGATACCAAGGCGTTCCCAGACCAGCTGGGAGACATAGTCTCTCCACCGAGTCCTGGGTCTGCCCCGGGGTCTCCTCCCAGTGGGACGTGCCTGAAACACCTCAAGTGGGAGGCGTCCAGGAGGCATCCTAATCAGATGCCCATACCACCTCAACTGACTCCTTTCAATGTGGAGGAGCAGCGGTTCTACTCTGAGCCTCTCCCGGATGACTGAGCTCCTCACCCTATCTCTGAGGGTGAGTCCAGCAATCCTACGGAGAAAGCTCATTTCAGCCGCTTGTATCCGCGATCTTGTTCTTTCGGTCATTACCCAAAGCTTGTGACCATAGGTGAGAGTAGGAACGTAGATTGACTGGTAAATTGACAGCTTTGCCTTAGAACTAAGCTCCCTCTTCACCACAACAGACCGGTACAACGTCCGCATCACTGCAGATGCTGCTCCAATCCGGATTGTCTGTCGATCTCTCGCTCCATTCTCCCCTCACTCGTGAACAAGACCCCAAGATACTTAAACTCCTCCACTTGGGGCACTGTTCATCAATAATAATAAAGGAAAGTTATTATTCTGCCCGTGTAAGGGAGCGAGTACCATTAGTGCTTCCAAATGGGAGGGGCTACAGACAATTAATGTTTTCATCAGTGGATTATCAGTCCTTTTTCCCCTTACTTCCCTGTGAAATGTCAGACAGCAGTGGAAACACCCAGGGCTGTTTCTAGCTTTTTTTTTTTTTTTTTGTGGGGGTGGGGGTGGGGGCTGTAAGACTCTGTTTAGGGGTCCTATTTTTTTGAACATAAACATTTTTTTGAACAAAGTGGGGGGTGGGGGACAAAACTGCACCACTCCCATCAAAAACTTCAAGACAAAAAAATAAACATGGGTCACTGTATAAATGAGCCAAAATAAAATAAGATAAAATCATTACATGAAATCAGAATTTAATCAGCATCTATGTGAACGTTGCAAATTTACAAGTCCTAAATTTGTAGGAAAAACATTGAAAATTTACAAAACAGTTGCAAATTTATGGTGAAAAAAGCTGAACATTTATAGGAAAAAGGGAGCAGAGTTACAAGAAAAAAAGCCAGTTTTATAAGAAAAAGGGACAAAAATTTATGAGAAGAAAAGTCAAAAATCTATGAGACAAAAGTCACACATCTATGAGAAAAAAAGGTTTCAAATTTACAAGAAAAAAGCAAATTTGCCAGAAAAAAATGCAGATTTACAATAAATAAAGGTGCAAATTTACAAGAAAAAAATGTTGCAAATTTACAAGAAAAAATGTTGCAAATTTACAAGAAAAAAGCTCGAGAGAACCCTAGTGGCTGAGAAGGCCAATTGCATTTGCGTACTCTGCTTTATAGCTAACGACAGCTCTGGAATCACCTCCGCCGCAGCACCACCTCTTTAGGATTTCTGTGGCAGGGCTGGGGGTAGGATGTTTTGTTGGTCCTCAGACTCGGAGCCAGAGCTCATCCAGCTGCATCTTCACTTCTTGGACTCCATCCAGAGCTTTGAGCAGGCAGGCAGGCAGGCTGTCTTACCCAGCCATGAAGAGCTCCCCCGGGGGCTATCACACCAGAACAACACCCCCCACCCCCCTTCCATCTTAACCACGGACAAGCTCTGGATCCTGACACCGGCTGAAACACACATCAGCCTCTGAGCAGCTCCCTCTCTTCCAAAGACAGCCGGGTCTTCAGGGTTACGCTGCTCAATTTCTCTCCCTTTTTTTCATCTCCCACTCTGGTTCTTCCTCTATCTTGGCAGGAGCTGCTCGCACCTCACACACCAGCCATTACCCTCTCCTCGCTGTCATCCCAGCTCCCCTGTCTTTTCTCCTCTCTGTTCGCTCACCCCTTTCAGGCTCTTAACATCTAATCCCTCATGTTTTTACCACTTTTTTTTTTTTCAACAGACTCACTCTACCAAATTATTTTCATTTTTTTTTAAGTGTAGGGATTTGCAGCCTCAACTGTGGAAGGAACCATTTTGGTCAAACAGCAGAAATGTTGCAAATTTGTAACAAAAAAGTTGCAAATTTACAATGAATAAAGTGAAAATTTGTAAGTGAAAAAGCTGCAAATTTACAAGAAAAAAATACACAAACTTTTAGTAAAAAAGTTGCAAATTGACTTCCGGTTATGGCTGCCACGTAGGACGGACGTGTCTCGCTCTGCTCTGCTCCTGGAGAAAAAAATCGGCAAATAACTCTCTCATTTGGGACAGAACGTATCCCAGCATTTGAGCGAGGATATGTCGGCGAAGCCTAAGGCTGGAAAACCAGGAAAAGGAAAAAGCGAGCCGCCGAAACAGTCCAAATTAACGGACTTTCAGGTCTGTGACGCAGCAAACAAGGCTCCATATATGGCGGAGGAGGCTGGCGGCGGTGCGATTTCTGCGGGGAATGGCGCAGATGCGCTGATGGCTGCCATGAGTTCAATGAGAGCGGACTTTTCCTCTAGATTTGATGGGATTATGACAGCGTTGGAAGGAATAAGAAAGGAATTGGGTGACTGTGTAGAACGAACGGCGCAGATGGAGCTCCGTCTCGCTAGTGCTGAAGATGACGTCACCCGTCTTCAATTAAAGGTGCGCACTTTGGAAAAAAAAAATAAATCTCTGGAAGATAATATTTTGGATTTGGAATCTCGGTCGAGACAGAATAATTTGAGGCTGGTGGGTCTTCCAGAGGAATCAGAAGGTCGGGACGTATGTTCCTTTCTGGAAAAGTGGATTCCGGAGGTGCTGGGCAGCGAGGAGTTGCAATCAGCAGTGGTTCTGGAAAAAGCACATCGTATTGGCCCACGGAGAGATAAGGGACCGCCGAGGACCTTAATTATGAAGTTTCTTAGCAACAGAGACAGGATGAAGATCTTCAACGCTGCACGTGCTAAAGGAGAGATTAAACACCAGGACCAGCAGGTGCGGTTCTACCCAGATTTGGCCACAGGAATCCAACAATTGAGGAAGCAGTTTGATCCCGTACGTAAGGAGCTGCGCAACCTTGGGATTCGTCTTGGTGTAATCTATCCTGCGAGACTGCTGACCACGTATGAGGGCAGAACCCACATCTTCAAGACCCCAGAGGAGGCGCAGGAGTTCATCAAGAAGATCAAAGAAGAAGAAGAGACTGGTGGGAGCTAAGCATGAACAAAATATAAGGTAGAATAATTAAGCATTTGCACAGGCATCTGACTGACTTGAAGTAAATAGTAAGTTTACAAAATATAGATTGTATTATATATTAAAAAAACAAAACAAAAACAAAACAAACAAACAAAAAAAAAACTATGATGTACAAAGTTGTTAAAAATTTTGGAGTTAAGTTGGAAAACTACAGAGGAGAGTTAATGTTACGTCATTAAAAGCAGTAGAGTTAGGGTGATTGGGAGGATGAAGAAGGAGTGGCTTAGGCTGTTCCCCGTGGGTGTGGAACGGTCGATGGCTATATCGGGAGACAGAATTTTTCTTTTGATTTTGGGGGGTTTGCCACAAGTGTGGGAAGGGGAAATTTGTTTGTGTGTAGTTTGTAGGATGAATGTTCAACCACTCATGTTTTTGCTTCTCTGTATGAGCATGTTTACACTGCAAGGTAATCCTAAACTCTCTATTGATCATGGACCAAAGTGTTAATCTTAATTTAACTTCATGGAATTGCAGAGGTCTACAAAATTTAAAAAAACTTAAACAAGTTATGAATAAAATAAAGGACATGGGTTCAAGAATTGTGTTTTTACAAGAAACTCATCTGATAGAGGAGGATGTTAAAAGAATTAGGAGTAGATGGCAGGGAAGTGTATTCACCTCTTCATTTTCATCCCGAGCCAGGGGAGTTATGACTCTCATACATAAATCAGTTCCTTTTCAAGTGAAAAATGTAATTGGAGACAAATTTGGAAGATATGTAATCATTCAAGGTTCTTTGCTATTAGAAAATATAAATCTTGTGAACTTATATGGTCCCAATATAGATGATCAGAAGTTCTTTGCTAATTTATTTCTCATCTTATCATCACTTACAGGGCAACATATAATAGCAGGGGATTTTAATTGTACATTGAATCCAGGTGTGGATAGATCAACAGGACTGGATTGTACGCACATTGGATGTAGGATGACTATTAATCATTTTATGAAAGAATTGAGATTGTTAGATATATGGAGAGAAATGAAACCACAAGTTAAAGCCTATTCTTGTTATTCTAGTACCTACAAGACATTCTCACGTATTGATTATTTTTTGATTTCCACAGAATTAAGGTCCAAGATTCAAAACTGCTTTTATGATAACATCGTGATCTCTGATCATGCACCCTGTTGTCTAATATATGTAGATAAAAAATTGACAAAGGAATCAGGTAGATGGCAATTTCAGCATAAATGGCTTCAGGATGAGGAATTTGTCAAGTATATAGAAAAACAGATAGACGAGTTCTTTGACATCAATACTACACAAACATCAGCATGTGTAAAGTGGGAGGCTTTCAAAGCTTTTATTAGGGGACATATTATTAGTTATACAGGATCAAAATCTAAGAAGACTCGAGAGGAGAGAGCTAAATTGGAACATAAAATAAAAAATCTTCAGGAAAAAGTGTATGCAGGAAGTGACCCAAGGTTGGAGAATGAATTACTGATTTTGAGAGCTGAATACGACAAAAAATCAGCGAATAGAGCTGCCTCGAGTCTTCTAAGATTGAAACAATCTTTTTATGAACAAGGTGAAAAATCAGGAAAATTATTAGCATGGCAGATTAAACAATTGGAAATTAAAACACCAATTACCAGTATTATAAGTAATGGACAGGTAGTTATAGATCCTTTAGAAATTAATAGAGCCTTTAGAGATTACTATGAAAAATTATATGATACCAAAAATGAACCTGATTTAACAAAACTAAATGGGTTTTTGAACGAACTATCTATACCGTGTATTCCAAATGAAAACAGGGAGATATTGGAGTCTAAAATTAGTCAAGAAGAAGTTGGGCTAGCCATTGATAATATGAAATCAGGAAAAAGTGCAGGACCAGATGGTCTTCCAGTTGACCTTTATAAAAAATTTAAGAATAAATTAATAAAACCTTTTTTGGAAATGGTTTTAGAAGCATTTCAAAATAATAATTTACCATCATACATAAATAATGCCTTAATTATACTGCTGCCAAAACCAGGTAAGCCCTCTAATAAATGTGAAAATATGAGACCAATAAGCCTATTAAACGCCGACCTTAAGATAATCTGTAAAATTTTAGCAAGACGAATACAAGAAATTTTACCAAATATTATTAATCGAGATCAGAATGGCTTTATAAAGGGAAGACAAGGCTTCCATAATGTAAGAAGACTATTTAATATTATTTATTTTAATAAAGAAGCACCGGATACAGCTCTCCTATCATTGGACGCCGAAAAGGCCTTTGATAGAGTTGAATGGCCCTTTCTTTTTGAAGTCCTACAAAGGTTTGGACTTGGAAATAATTTCATAAAATGGGTTCAAATAATATACAATAATGCTACAGCAGAAATCCTAACAAATAACAATATTTCAAAACCAATAAAAATCAATAGAGGATGTCGACAAGGCTGTCCACTTTCACCTTTACTGTTTACTATGGCAATTGAACCTTTAGCGATAGCGATACGTTTACATTCACAAATATATGGAATTAAAGTTGGACCAACAAAACATAAAATCTCCCTGTACGCCGATGATATAATTTTGTTTATGTCGAATCTAAAAAAATCAATTCCAACCTTGTTGAATTTAATAAAGAATTTTGGGGAAATATCAGGATATAAAATAAATAAAACTAAATCTTCAATATTAATGCTGAATGAGACCCAGAGAAATTACTCAGCCCCTGAGGTAAATCAATTCAATGTTGTAAATCAGTTTAAATATTTAGGAATCCAAATTATGCCTAAGCTAGAATCAGTCGCCAGTGTCAACTATGAAGCCTTAATGTCAGATATCAGTGAGTTAACTCAGAGATGGATGTCACTACCAATGTCGATGATCGGGAGAATCAATATACTTAAAAGTAATATTTTACCTAAAATACTTTATTTATTTCAATACATTCCCTTATCACCACCTTTAGATCTATTCTCAAGAATAAAAAAAAAGTTAGTGGAATTTATATGGAACAACAGGAGGGCTAGATTACGTTTGTCTTTATTATATTTACCATTTGATCGTGGAGGTCTGAAATGTCCAAATTTTATGTTGTATTATTGGTCGGCACAACTGAGGTCTATGACATATTATTTTTCATCAAATGATCTCCCTCACTGGACTGAAATGGAATCATACAATTTACCTTTACCTCTTCCCATATTCATATACTCAGATTCGGCAAAAAAATTACAAAAACAAGTTAAAAATCCATTTGTAAAGCATATGATCAAAATATGGTGTGAAGCTAAAAACTATTTAAAAGAACCACAGTTATTGTCACAATTTAGTCCAATATGGGGTAATCAATATTTTAAACCAGGGAGAGCGGACGCTGTATTTAAAGTATGGAATTTAAAAGGGATACAAAAGATTCAGGATTTATATTTGCCAGGTGCAGACAACATAGTGTCTTTTGAAGAGCTGAGGATCAAATTTAATCTCAATAGAACACATTTTTTTAAATATCTTCAACTTAGAAACTTTATTCGATCAAATCAAAATAAAGCTCTCACTCGACCTATTTATTCATCCTTGGAAAAAATGATGATGAAAGATAGTAAAAGAAAGGGTATTATTTCAGAGTTTTATAACTCATTGACACTATCTTCAAGTGAAAATTCACTGAAAAGATTAAACTACTGGAAAGAAGATCTGCAAATTGAAATTTCAGAGGAACAATGGGAATTGGCTTGTACAGAAGCTCAAACCAAATCAATAAATGCACGCCTTAAATTGATACATTTCAAATGGTTAATGCGGATGTATGTTACACTGGAGGAGTTAAATAGATATAACAAAAATATACCAGATACATGCACAAAATGCATGGAAAGTAAAGGAACCCTATTTCATTGTTTATGGGAATGTAGATTAATAAGAATGTTTTGGGAAGAGGTGAGGGTAACAATTGAAAAAATAATCTCAAAACAAATCATATTGAATCCTAAACTGTTTTTGTTGGGTCTGTACCCAGAAAAGCATAATTTTAATAAAAGTGAAAGAACATTCATAGACCTCAGTTTGCTTAATGCCAAAAAATGTATTGCACTATTATGGAAAAAGACTCATAGACCAGATGTGACTCAGTGGTTAAGACAGATGTTAACAAACCTTCCATTAGAAAGAATAACATATATACTAAAATCAAAGGAAATTGTGTTTGAGAATATATGGAGACCTTTTATTGATTATGTAAAAAATTTAAACATAACTCTTGAAGAAGAAGGTGAATGATGTGTGTGGACCTTGTAAATTCCAAACTGGTGAACATAATATGTATACTTATGTATTGGATTGTCTAGACTAAACAGAGGAGCATTGTTGAAGACTTGATTTTGTTGGTGGTTGTTGGTGTTTTTAGTGCATTTTTTTTTTTTTTTGTAGTACTTTAGTGTTAGTGTTTGATTGTTTGTATCATGTTTGTTAAAAAAAAAAAAAAAAAAAAAGGTTCAATAAAGATATTGTGGAAAAAAAAAAAGTTGCAAATTTACAATGAATAAAGTGAAAAATTGTCAGAGAAAAAGCTGCAAATTTACAAGAAGAAAGTTACAAATATGTAAGAAAAAAGTTGCTAATTTACAATGAATAAAATGAAAATTTATAAGAATAAAAGCTGTAAATTTACTAGAAAAACACAAACTTGTAAGAAAAGAAGTTGCAAATATGTTAAGAAAAAACTTTAAATTTGTAAGAAAACAGTTAAAACTTTGTAAGAAAAAAGTTGCAAATTTAAAAGAAAAAAGTTGCAAATTTACAGGAAAAAAAAGTTGCAAATTTACAAGAAAAAATACAAAAACTTGAAAGAAAAAAGTTACACATTTGTTCAGAAAAAATTGCAAGTTTACAAAAGTTGCAAATATGTTAAGAAAAAACATTTTAAATTTGTAAGAAAATAGTTAAAAGTTTGTAAGAAAAAAGTTGCAAATTTACAAGAAAAAAGTTATAAATTTGTGAGAGAAAAAGTTGCAAATTTACAATAAATAAATTGAAAAGTTGTAAGAGGAAAAAGCTGCAAATTTACAAGAAAAAAGAAACTTGTAAGAAAAAAATTACAAATGTGTTAAGAAAAAAGCTGTAAATTTACAAGAAAAAAGAAACTTGTAAGAAAAAAGTTACAAATTTGTAAGAAAAAAATATCAGATTTACAAGAAAAAAGTTGCAAATTTACAGGAAAAAGTTACAGATTCACAAGAAAAAAATAGCAAATTTACAAGAGAAAAGTAGCAAATTTACAAGAAAAAATGTTGCAAATTTTCAAGAAAAAATACAAAAACTTGAAAGAAAAAAGTTACACATTTGTTCAGAAAAAATTGCAAGTTTTTTTTCTTTTTTTCCACAATATCTTTATTGAACCTTTTTTTTTAACAAACATAACACAAACAATCAAACACTAACACTAAAGTACTACAAAAAAAAATGCACTAAAAACACCAACAACCACCAATAAAATCAAGTCTTCAACAATGCTCCTCTGTTTAGTCTAGACAATCCAATACATAAGTATACATATTATGTTCACCAGTTTGGAATTTACAAGGTCCACACACATCATTCACCTTCTTCTTCAAGAGTTATGTTTAAATTTTTTACATAATCAATAAAAGGTCTCTATATATTCTCAAACACACTTTCCTTTGATTTCAGTATATATGTTATTCTTTCTAATGGAAGGTTTGTTAACATCTGTCTTAACCACTGAGTCACATCTGGTCTATGAGTCTTTTTCCACAGTAATGCAATACATTTTTTGGCATTAAGCAAACTGAGGTCTATGAATGTTCTTTCACTTTTATTAAAGTTATGCTTTTTTGGGTACAGACCCAACAAAAACAGTTTAGGATTCAATATGATTTGTTTTGAAATTATTTTTTCAATTGTTACCCTCACCTCTTCCCAAAACATTCTAATTATTCTACATTCCCATACACAATGAAATAGGGTTCCTTTACTTTCCATGCATTTTGTGCATGTATCTGGTATGTTTTTGTTATATCTATTTAACTCCACAGGTGTAACATACATCCGCATTAACCATTTGAAATGTATCAACTTAAGGCATGCATTTATTGATTTGGTTTGAGCTTCTGTACAAGCCAATTCCCATTGTTCCTCTGAAATTTCAATTTGCAGATCTTCTTTCCAGTAGTTTAATCTTTTCAGTGAATTTTCACTTGAAGATAGTGTCAATGAGTTATAAAACTCTGAAATAATACCCTTTCTTTTACTATCTTTCATCATCATTTTTTCCAAGGATGAATAAATAGGTCGAGTGAGAGCTTTATTTTGATTTGATCGAATAAAGTTTCTAAGTTGAAGATATTTAAAAAAATGTGTTCTATTGAGATTAAATTTGATCCTCAGCTCTTCAAAAGACATTATGTTGTCTGCACATGGCAAATATAAATCCTGAATCTTTTGGATCCCTTTTAAACTCCATACTTTAAACACAGCATCCGCTCTCCCTGGTTTAAAATATTGATTACCCCATATTGGACTAAATTGTGACAGTAAGTGTGGTTCTTTTAAAGTGGTTCTTTTGTTGGTCCTCCGAGTCTGAGGACCAACAAAACATCCTACCCCCAGCCCTGCCACAGAAATCCTAAAGAGGGGGTGCTGCGGCGGAGGTGATTCCAGAGCTGTCGTTAGCTATAAAGCAGAGTACGCAAATGCAATTGGCCTTCTCAGCCACTAGGGTTCTCTCGAGCTTTTTTCTTGTAAATTTGCAACATTTTTTCTTGTAAATTTGCAACATTTTTTTCTTGTAAATTTGCACCTTTATTTATTGTAAATCTGCATTTTTTTCTGGCAAATTTGCTTTTTTCTTGTAAATTTGAAACCTTTTTTTCTCATAGATGTGTGACTTTTGTCTCATAGATTTTTGACTTTTCTTCTCATAAATTTTTGTCCCTTTTTCTTATAAAACTGGCTTTTTTTCTTGTAACTCTGCTCCCTTTTTCCTATAAATGTTCAGCTTTTTTCACCATAAATTTGCAACTGTTTTGTAAATTTTCAATGTTTTTCCTACAAATTTAGGACTTGTAAATTTGCAACATTCACATAGATGCTGATTAAATTCTGATTTCATGTAATGATTTTATCTTATTTTATTTTGGCTCATTTATACAGTGACCCATGTTTATTTTTTTGTCTTGAAGTTTTTGATGGGAGTGGTGCAGTTTTGTCCCCCACCCCCCACTTTGTTCAAAAAAATGTTTATGTTCAAAAAAATAGGACAATGGGAATTGGCTTGTACAGAAGCTCAAACCAAATCAATAAATGCACGCCTTAAATTGATACATTTCAAATGGTTAATGCGGATGTATGTTACACCGGTGGAGTTAAATAGATATAACAAAAACATACCAGATACATGCACAAAATGCATGGAAAGTAAAGGAACCCTATTTCATTGTTTATGGGAATGTAGATTAATAAGAATGTTTTGGGAAGAGGTGAGGGTAACAATTGAAAAAATAATCTCAAAACAAATCATATTGAATCCTAAACTGTTTTTGTTGGGTCTGTACCCAGAAAAGCATAATTTTAATAAAAGTGAAAGAACATTCATAGACCTCAGTTTGCTTAATGCCAAAAATGTATTGCACTATTATGGAAAAAGACTCATAGACCAGATGTGACTCAGTGGTTAAGACAGATGTTAACAAACCTTCCATTAGAAAGAATAACATATATACTGAAATCAAAGGAAATTGTGTTTGAGAATATATGGAGACCTTTTATTGATTATGTAAAAAATTTAAACATAACTCTTGAAGAAGAAGGTGAATGATGTGTGTGGACCTTGTAAATTCCAAACTGGTGAACATAATATGTATACTTATGTGTTGGATTGTCTAGACTAAACAGAGGAGCATTGTTGAAGACTTGATTTTGTTGGTGGTTGTTGGTGTTTTTAGTGCATTTTTTTCTTTTTTTGTAGTACTTTAGTGTTAGTGTTTGATTGTTTGTATCATGTTTGTTAAAAAAAAAAAAGGTTCAATAAAGATATTGTGGAAAAAAAAATACAAAAACTTGAAAGAAAAAAGTTACACATTTGTTCAGAAAAAAATTGCAAGTTTACAAAAGTTGCAAATATGTTAAGAAAAAACATTTTAAATTTGTAAGAAAATAGTTAAAAGTTTGTAAGAAAAAAGTTGCAAATTTACAAGAAAAAAGTTATAAATTTGTGAGAGAAAAAGTTGCAAATTTACAATGAATAAATTGAAAAGTTGTAAGAGGAAAAAGCTGCAAATTTACAAGAAAAAAGAAACTTGTAAGAAAAAAGTTACAAATTTGTAAGAAAAAAATATCAGATTTACAAGAAAAAAGTTGCAAATTTACAGGAAAAAGTTACAGATTCACAAGAAAAAAATAGCAAATTTAAAAGAGAAAAGTAGCAAATTTACAAGAAAAAATGTTGCAAATTTTCAAGAAAAATGTTGCAAATTTACAAGGAAAAAAGTTGCAGATTCACAAGAAAAAAAGTTTCAAATTTGCAAGAAAAAAGTTGCTAATTGACAACTGTGGAAAGACCCATTTTGGCAATTTACCAGAAAAAAGGAGCAACATGACAGAAATTTACTTGCACAATCATGAGGAAAAAAGGCATAAAATTTTCAAGAAATGCTGAAAAATTCAAGTCAGAAAATAATTTTAAATTAACCAGTCCCTCCAGGATTTCATAGGATGTTTTTATGATTGTTGCGGCCCAAAAAGCCTGAATTCGCAGGAGCTTTTTTAAAATTTCCAATAAAAGTTGCAATGTTTGGAGAGTTTTTTTTTGCACTAAAAGTTGTTGGAAGAATTACAAATTTTAAAGCAGATGGTTTTTCCAGCTTACTACAGTGATATTCTATATAACAATACAAGAAAAGCACAGGATTGTCAAACATTTCCTATTACAGTGATTTGTGAATTAAGCAGAAACTTCTGCTATACAGAAAAACTCTTTTGTGCAACAGCAAATACAGACATTAACACAATACCCATTACACCAGCTAAACTGCATTGAATGCATGTTAAAGAGTAGAGATGTGGAAATTATTTGCAGCGCCTTCATTTGAAAACTCCCTACAGTCCCCAACCACTCGGTACCGAGCGGAAAGGAAAAAATAAAGAATTTATTCTGTTAGTCTGTATTGTCTATTGGAGTCTGTGTTTTTCCAGGGAAAAAAATGCAGACAGTGTTCCTATGCCTAACTCCTGTCTATCTGCTGCACGTCTTCACACACACACACACACACACACACACACACGTGTCTCATCAGACACACATCTTTCATTTACCGGGGGGGGGGGGGGGCTTTGTCCGTGTCCAGACCAGAGGTTCACAGCTTTAAAGCTCATTGACAAGATGTAGTAATGATTTTACCTCTAATAATAATAGGCAATCCCTCATATCACTGAGAATGATGTCTACCTAAGGGGGATACAGAAAGAAAGAAAGAAACAAAAGAAAAAGGTTTAATGTGTCAAGAGGTGGTATGAGTTCTTAGATGACTAATGAGACCAATTTGAGCCCTGCACTCCCTTCCACAGATGTGACAGGTAGTTGTTGTTTGATGGGGGGTCGCTTGTCCAGGGTGTTGTGCTCTCTGCTTCCTCCTCCGTCGCTTCTCGGCCTCCTTCTTGAGACGAGCCTCCTCAAAGAGAGCTGCGGCATGATGCACAGCAAGGCGCCATGCTGACCTGTCCTCAGCCAGTGCTGTCCATGAACGCAGTGTAGCGATGCATTTGATTGGTTAGACTGAGCGTTTCAGCACCACTCAGCTGAAATATTGATTGGTGAAATTGGTGGAAGTTGATGAGGATTGGCCAAAATTGCGGGAAAGTTGCAGTGATTGGATAAAGTTGCAAGGTCACGCAATAGTTGCGCTGATTGGCTGATTTTGCATGAATTGACGTGATCGCAACATCACAAAATCCTGGAGAGACTGATTAACATGGAAAAAGTTAAAATTTTCTTAAAAATGTAAATGTAGGAGGACAAAAAGGTCTCAAATTAATAAGAAAAGCTACGAGGGCTGCTCATTAAAGATTTTGAACCAAACTTGTTACAGTTATCAGTCTTTCTCTACATAGGTACCACCAAGGGTCACACTTCTCCCATCGCTTTATGCAGCTGGGAAGACCTCATCTGTACAAGTCAGCAGGTTGTATCAGAAGTCACAACTTGACCTCGGAAATCAGCATTTCATCATTTTGGAAGTGCTTTCAATTTAAAAATGACTTCATGGCTGGAAAAAGGTGGAAGTCAGATGGTTGGATGGATGGATTTCATAGCCACAGGATTGTTTCTGTCTGGGCAACATATGAGTTGTGAACCAGGGCATTTTCTTACAGGAGGTAGACACCTTTGGCCTCTCAGTTTTGATGGCCTTCCACATTCTCTGCGGCACTGAAGCGTAGTAAGTCCTGGTAATTGTGGTACCCTTTTCCAGGAAATCCATCATCAGTATGCCATGTCGATCCCAAAAGCCAAAAAAGTTGCAATTTAAGAAGATGGAAAAAGGGTCCAAATATGCCGGGGGGATTTTCAAATTTATGAACCTAGTGGGAAAAAGTCCCAAATTTTGAAGGGATGGAAAGTCACAAATCTATGAAACTGGGGGAAATGCTGCAAAATTTATGCAAATGTATGGCAAGGAGGAAGAAGTTTACAAGAATGTTTGAACGGGTTGCAAATTTACCAAAGCCACAAATGTGTGCGTGGGGGGAAAAATTACAAACTACGAAGAAAAAGTTGCAGTTCTATTGCAGGAAGTGGCAAATTTACCAGGGGAGGATGTTGCAAAATTTATAAAACTGGAGTTGAAAAAGAGGGAAAGTTGCAAAGGGCATAAATGTATTCATTTAGGGGGCTGGAAACAATATAGTGGGGGGTGGGAGGCATATCTAGTTCTTGGGCTGTAATAGTGACACCTGTGGTTTAATACGTCTCTCTTTACTTTTCCATTCTCACTTCTTCTGCCATTCTCACATCTCGCTGAAGCGGCCGACCCAGCTCTACCCCCACAGAGCTCCCCCCTCCTTCTCCATGTTCCCTCTTTTCTCTCTCCATCTACCACTCTGCTCTTTCAACTCTGCACTAATTTGTCTCCTCCTCCTGTTCCCCCCTGAGACGTGTCCTCCTGCAGTGTGAGTGGAGGTTTGATTGCAGCATAGTCGTGTGTGAGGCTTCATGTGTAAGGGGAAAAAATGAGAAAAGCGTGAAGTCGGTACAGTTGGAGTTCAATTAACCCCCCCCCCCCCCCCCAATCTCCTGCTTCTGCTTTTGTGGTGGAGCAGCAGATTTCATCAGATCAGTGGTCTGCAACCTGCGGCTCCAGACACACGTGTGGTTCTTCTGCCCTCAAAACCAGAGGCTCTCTGTGGAATTTTGTCTTTACATTTATTCCTTTTGATCTTTAATGTGATAAAACAAAACAGATTTACATTAACATTCATGTAAATATAATCAGTAGGTGGTTTGAGGAGGGATGCTATCCCCTGTTAGCAAAATGACCCAAAAGCATCGCCCTCGTCAACCTGCCACCCCACCATCCCCATCCATAGGTGCAAATCAAGGGGGGACGGGGGGACATTGCCCCTCCCAAGCTGCAAAAAAGAGAGAATTGTCCCCCTCAATATCATCATAAACCTTTCTGTGTCATGTTACAGAAGTGAATAAAATGACTTTGAACCACCAGTTTTAAACAGAAATGTTTAAAAAATTTGCAAGTTTTTTCTCAAAAATGTGAAGCTTTTTTCTTGTAAATTTGCAATATTTTTTGTAGATTTGTGACTTTTTTCCTAAAAAAAATTGCAAATTTTTTTTATCACAAATTAGCTATTTTTTCCTCTAAATTTTATTTTTTTTTCTTGAAGGTTTACAAATTTTTTCTCATAAATTGGAAACTCTCCTCAAAAATGTGAAACTTTTTTCTCATAAATTTGCAACTTTTTTCTCAAAAATGTGCAGTTTTTTTAATTGAAAATTTCCCGTTTTTTCTTCCTGTAAATTTTCAACTTTTTTCATGTAAATTTACAACTTTCTCAAAAGTGTGCAACTTTTTTTCATAAATTCTCATAAACCCTGCTTGTTTCAGGGTCAACAGTTGACCTGAATTGCTTTCGCTATGTGCTGTTTTTCTTTTAATATCTTCCTGCCTGCCTCAGCAACTACAGATGGAAATTAGTGAGAATGCTATAATCTGCTACACAGCATCTTGACCCTGTTTAATGTTTTTTCTGTACATGGTCCCTGACAAATAAACCAATAAACTAAATGAAACTTAACTAAATTTGTGACATTTTTTCCCAAAAATTTGCAGTTTTTTAATTGCAAATTTGCATTCTTTTCCTGTAAATTTTCAGCTTTTTTTCTGGTAGATTTGCACCTTTTTCCTGAAAACTGTTTTCCACAAATAAATAATCAAATTTACTACCTTTTTTTTTGTAGATTTGTGACCTTTTTCCTCATAAATATGTAACTTTTTATAACAAAGTTAGCAATTTTTTGATGTGAATTTTCAACTTTTTTTCTTGTAAATTTGCAACTTTTTTCTCATAAATTTACTATTCTTTTAATTGCATATTTAGATTTTTTCCTGTAAATTTTGAACTTTTTCTTGTAAATTTTGAACTTTTTTCAAGTAGATTTTTAACTTTTTTCTTAAAAAAAATTTGTGACTTCATAAATAAATAATTTCCAACTTTTTTAGATAGATAGATGTACTTTATTGATCCCAAACTGGGAAATTACAGTGTAACAGCAGCATGACAGTTGACAGCCAAACAACAGAAACACACAGGACAGACAAAGGGATTACCCAAGGAAAGTAAAAAAGAAACTAACACGACTATAAAACCTATATACATCATAGCTTAATATATGATGACCCGTATAAACACATGAATCATCCCATTGCACAAAGGAGGACTATCAGGAGCAGAGTGAAAATGGGAGGTACCAGTTAGTCTGTAAGGTGCAGTGTGGCAGCATAGCTAAATTTTGGTAAGTTTGTGACTTTTTTCCTCATAAATTTGCAATTTGTTTTGGTAAATTTTCAGCTTTTTTTTCTTGTAATTTTGCAGCGCCCATCTGGATGCTGGTTAAATTTTTATTCAGTGTAATTAAATTGTAATTTGCAACATTTTTAATTTTTTAATTCGCATCTTGTATTACATCTTTGCACCTTTATTCTTGCAAATTTGTACCTAATTTACATTTATACGTTTGTAGCTCACACTTGTTAAAAAGCAACAAATCACCTACTGAATATAGCATAGACCAATGTATACACTGGATTTTATGCTTTATGTTATTAGATTGTAATCAAAAGAACTAGATGATAATAAAACATTTATTCTTGTAACTTGGCTGTTTTATCTGAATTGTTTTTGTGGATTTTTTTTATCTAAAATTTTCTTAAAGTGCATTTCTTTTCATCGTCGAGGCTATCGTGGGGTCCTAATAAAAGTAAACCACCCACGTCTTCTGCCCCGGCTGCTCCCTCAGGGCAACTCACCATCCAGCAAATCATTTATCACACACAAATGGCTCTGATCGTCTCTGTCTCCTCATCTCTGCACTTAAGGGCTTCGTCCCAGATTCGCCATCACACATGTGAGCAACATTTCCAGGATGTGTACCACAGCGCTGTGTCCAGATGTTCAGCTAGCCCTTTATTAACCAGCATTCAGTTTTCAAATCTGATATTGTGGATGTTTGGCTTTTATTTTGGTTCCATCTACCATATCAGAGAAATGAAGACCATAAGAACATATTTCATGCCTTCATCTATATGCTTCAGTTCTTGGAGTAGTGTCCATTTGAGACATTATTTTTGGACGCTGCTACTGCTCTCGCTCATCAACAATCGTTTGTCTCGCTGAACATCTGCATATCATCAGACGGTCCCAGATGTTTAGAACCAACAGAGGAACACAGCTGCTGAAGGAAGGATATTTGGATTATTGCTTGGGATGTTCGTGAATATTCAGAGCAACAAGGACTGGTATTTGGGACAGCCCTGAATACGCAGATAGTGTATATCTGATGGAAATCAATTAAGAGTGTAGAGTAAAGCTGAAGAGTTACATTACAGCAGGCCTGCGTCATAACAGTGATCCAGGTCTATATCAGTGAGATGTGGCTAAGTTTGAATTCTCACTGTTTACCCAACAGTGATCATAATACTGTAGGCTTATGTGTGTGAATCTCTACTGGTTGCTTGGCAACCTCAAAATGACGACAAGTCTCAGGCATTTTATCTGCTGTAGGTGATGTAATGTGCTTCCCATACTGTCTGCATGTGTTGGTACTGTATGCTCTGCATGTCTGCTGGATGTATATCTGTCCTGCAAGGACATGTTCTGGAACCATTTAGTAGAACTATTAACAGAGGAACACTCGAGAGTCTCTGCTCTGGAGTAGGAGCTATAAAGGTTCCTGAAATGGGATCCTTGGAGTCTAAGGGTGGGTAGGTGACTTGTTATTTTTTAACCCCTTGACGCCTGAATTTATTTCCAATTGTGAACAAAATTTTTTTTTTTAATTAAAAAAAAATAATTCATAATTGAAAATCATTGGTTTTTTTTGTTGTTTTTTTTTTTGATTGATGCGAATTCGCGACAACAGGCATCAAGGGGTATGGGGGGTATTCTCCAATTTAGCATAAAATATACTCACTGCCAATGAAAATGCAACACTAGAAAAGTTTGATATTTTTGCAAAGTTTTATGGAAATGGTCAATAAAAGGACACAAATTATTTTTAGACATCTTCAAAACAATATCAAAGATTGACAAATGAAAATCTGTGTCAACAATTTTCAACAATGAACAAAACAAAAGCACCCTGACTTTCTGAAATCACAACAAAAGGACTGTCTTAAAAGCAAAGATCAACATGGAATATGGCCTCCATTTGCATTAATGCAGGCAGTAATGCACCTCCACATGGACCTCACAAGCTGTCTAATGTTGTCCTGGGGGATATTTAGCCACTCCTCCTGCAATGCCACAACCAGGTCCTGTCTGTTCTGCGGTGCCTGTACTCTGGCTGGAACATGTTGCCCAAGTAAATCCCACAAGTGTTGAATGGGGGATAAATCCAGAGAATAAGAAGGCCAAGGAAGGAAATCAAAGTTCTGATGCTGCAGGTACTCTCTGGTGACTTGGGCAGTATGTGAACAAGCGCTTTCCTGCTGGAACACCTGGGGGTCAGGGTGGTCCCAAAAGAAGGGCTTAACAACAGGTTGCAGAACATGGTCAATGTACCGTTGGGCGGTTAAAGTGTCATCAAGGACAACCAACTGTGTCCTGTAGTTACCTGAAATGCCGGTCCACACCATGACTCCAGCACCACTCCATTGATTGACCTGTCGGACACAACATAGGGCCTTGGACTGATTTGAGATTTGTCAGAGAAAAGAACAGCGTTCCACTGCAGTAAGGTCCACTTGTTGTGCTGACGAGTCCACTTGTGGCAATTTTGTTGCTGCTCTGCCATCAGGATCATCCCTGAAGAATGGGTCTTGGGGCCCCTGAGGCACCTTTTTCACAGTATTGGTCGAGATCCTTGGCTGGCATCTCTCTGGAGTTTCCTGGACTATCTGGGCGGCTGTGTGGAACCACTCTCGGAGGTGCTGCAGCACGATGTACCGGTCTTGCTCTGGGATGGTGACACATAGTCGTCCTGGACGGGCTTTATCAGCCACAGACCCCGTTTCAGCCAGGCATTGTTATAACTCAACAATGGTTGATGCATTGCGGCCCAAACGGGGCACCATCTGTTATGCCAACATTCCGCCCTCCAAAAGGCCCAAAGCATAGTTACGTTCCTCACGTGACAGTGGCGGCATCGTAGAGAATTCACAACATAGTGCTATGCATTTTTGTTCATCTTTATATCGGGAAGATGACCACTCTTTAAAATCACCCTGTTTTGACTTTTGAGTGCCCAAAACAAACAACGAGCTCAAAAAGACTATAGAGCCAAAGCTCAAAGGCAGTGAGTCGTGACAGTGAGTACAACCACTGAAAATAAGTTGTAGACATATTCTGAGTCATGCAAACACTTATTAACCCCTTGCACTCTGGTCAATTTCCCTAAAAACGCCTAAAAATAATGTACCCAAAGTAAATTAAAAGCTGTTCTTCAACCCTTTGCAGCATCTTCATGGGGTTGGTCTCATTTAAAAGAAAGCACTTTGAATTTTTTGGCAAAACAGTCATAATCTCTCTAAGTGCTCCTGCCACTGAGTAACAGTCATCTAAACATACTGAACTTGAAGAAAATAAATTTCACCTGGGTGTTTTTTTTGGATACAAATGCTTGCAAATAACACACAGCTGTCAGATTCGGGCTGGAAAATGCAACAGAAATGTAGAACCAAGTGTTATCCAGCTGAGGTCAAAATTTTGTAACAATACCACAAAAAATGAATATATTACACAGCTTTTTTCTTAGGTTGTTCCCAGGCATTTCTGAACTGTGCCAAATTGTGTCAAATGGCACAGTTTGGAAAAACATCTGTAACTTTTGAATGATTCAATATAGAAGCTTGATCTTGGGCTCTAATGAAAGGTGACACTCAGGGCTGTGTGTGTGTGGGGGGGGTTGTTTATTCATTCATGAATGAATGAATGAATGAACAAACAAGCCCCCCCACACAAAGAAGCATGCCACGTAAAAAATGTGTGGCTTTTTTTTTTACAAGAAAAAATAACCTACAGTGCAATAAAAATTATACTAAAATATCTGTAATGTAGAAGATAACAGCCCCCCCCCCCCCCGCTACAGAGGACAGACATCATCCATCGCCACATGACGGACCGCGGGGACCGTGCGCCGCAGTCTACTACGCATAGTTGTACTAAAATATCTGCAATATATCTGCAATCCGCTACAGAGTAGCGGGGGGGGGGGGGGAGGGAGGGACCGTTCACGGTCCGGAGGTCCGTGCGCCGCGGTCCGTCATGTGGCGATGACGCACAGTTGTAATTTACCGATCGGTCAAAAGTCATTTTGATTACAATTTTCAGGGATAAAGAATAATTTAGCTTATAACACTTACCTGTCCACAACAGCAGTGTTGCTGGCGAACTTCTCTTCCTCACTGTCAGACGAACATGACGCTGGTCCGCTTGTTACGACTCGTGGTTCTGGTCACGTGACCCGGTCAAACCATGATTCCATTATTGCGGTTTTGCGCTTCCATGATTGCGGTTTTGGCGAACGATTTTTTAAAACAAATAAGAACAGTAGTAAGAAAAAAAGACTGGCGAACGCGTGTGTGTCACCCAGCGGCTTACAGAAAACAGATTTTACGCATGGGACGCACACTTTCAATCGTCAAACTTCTCTGCTTCAATTGGCTTGCTGTATTCGCAGCCGTTGGTAGGCGGGTCCTTCTTGCTAGGTTTTCAGTCGTTGGTTCTTCAAGGTTTCAGAAACCCAATTCAAGGCTCTTATTAGTCGAATGAGAGGTCAATCAAATCTAAACCAATCAAAGTACTCCTTTGGCTTTCTGTTCGCGGCTGTGTCTGTAGTGGAAGAACGGAAATGCAGCTTTTTTTTTTCAGTGCACTCTGAGACGCGCAGTGTGCGTCCTAGCGCGCACGAGGGCGCGCTAGGATGCAGAGACGTGACCGCCCGCGGTATCCCGGAGTGCAAGAGGTTAAAGCTCATATAGGATGGACCCAAAAATATTTACACAAAAATTGTGCTGTGTTTTCATTGGCAGTGAAGGTACAAATATATAAATGTAAATTAGGTACGAATCTGCAAAAATAAAGGTGCAGTTTATAATTTATTCATGGTGTGGGTCTGTTGTGGTTGGGGAGTGATGCTCGGACTCTTTTGAGGGCAAGAGTGGAGAGGGGCCCGAACTCGGTTTCTTCTGGGGTCCCCTCTGGTGTAGGAAGCATGTTGGGAATTTCCGAAGAGACTGTCTGGCAATGATTTTTGTTTTGGGTTTTTTTGCTCATTTTGGGTGGCTAGCTTGTGGGTTTGGTTTTCGAGCGTCACTGCTAATTGCTGAGGTGGGCATGTGTCAAGATTGCGCAGACAGGCATGACAGGCAGGAAGTCAGGCACGGGAAAAGAAAGAATAGCTGCAGACTTCCATTTTTTTCTGTGATCAGGTTCCTGGGGTCCACGGGTCTATCATATGTGCAATATATCTAGTATACATTGTACTTTATCCTATATGCTGTTGGTACAGTATGGCTACATGCAGAAAAATAACACTTTATTTTATTCAGTATTTATTTAACATTGAAACTTTTGCTGCTTTATTTTATTTTAAATTAATCATCATTGATGTGGAGACAATTAGTCAGAAAAAGCAAACTCATACAACAGAATAAACAACCAATTAATTGATACAATGATTAAGAATCACCAAAATATGAGATTCTTTTAAAAATCAGCATAAATAAGCCTTTGTTGCTGCTTTCCAATTTGACTCAAACAACAGGTCTTTTCATTATTTTTTCATGGAGAGTCTCTGTTGTTTGGGGAAGAATGCTGTGGCAGAATTTGATTGAATCTGCTGCTTTGTGCGGTTTAAAAATAGAGCTGGTGTTTGTTAGTATTAGCGGTAATAGCCACCAAGGCTGAGGAGACAAAGAAAAGAACATCATCAGAAGGAGACAATCCAAACGAGAAGAGCTCTGCTGAAAGGGCTGCAATCTCCACAAGAGAGAGAGACAAAAGAAAAGATTTCAGAGGTTTCTGCTGGAGAAAAATAATGTGTCAGCTTCTTCTGCAGTGAAGAGTGCTCCATCTTCAAAAAAAAGTAGAAGTATCAGGACTGAGCAGTGTCAGATCCTCAGTTTTATACGAAGGGCTACCACAGGGATAAAAAAGAGAAATTGTGACGGACTGGTCTCATCTGTAAACATGCAGCTCTGTATATAGGCCCTTAATCCTAAAAAAATACCTCTGACATTTTGGGGCTAGTGGTATGTAATAATTGCGTGGCACTGCTTTCAAAAAAACCCTCATGAATATGGATGTGTTGTGAATGTCTCTCAGCATTTAAAGTTTTCTAGGCTGCAAGGCTAAAAAAATCCTTTTTGGAGATCTTCAGACACTTCGTTTTTTCTCTCCTTCTGTCTGTGTTGTATTTCTCATGAGCGAGGCGAGCCCAGACAAGCGGAGCCGCTCTCCCTGACACCACGCTTGGTTAAATTTTCACGTTCGTTCCTGGTGGCAGAGTTGGGTCTGTGTTGAACTCTAACACTATTTGGAAAAAAGAAAAAAGTTAAATTTAACTGGAGAGAACTGGCCCTGAAATGATCCACTGTTGTACTGAAGTACCAAAACTGCAGTTCTGCAAACGTCCACCGGGAGCCAGTCCCCAAATGGGAGCCAAGCCCTATAGAATGCCATTTAAATTCAGATTCAAATAACTTTGTGTACAAAATGTGCAATTCTAGTTTCTCACTGCTTACCTGGACTTTACATATATTGATGGGTGTAGAGCAATCAGAATATAGTTAGTAAATTAGTGTAGTGATTTACAAACATAAAGAAAAAACCTGTAAAAAGTCTGGGATGGAGTATACTAGGGGTGTGGAAAATTCAATTTGGCATAATATTGTGATACTTGGTACTTGCCATGATCTCTAAACACACATGTCGATCTTTTATTGATTATAGATAAATATGCAGATATTGGAAACTCTTGGGTGTTATTTACCCTATTAATTACCCAATTACCATCAATTAATTACTCCAACGGCACACATATATTGGGCTGATGTTGGTGTGATGTATGCGTGCTGTTGGGATAATCAATTGAGTTTTCGGTAAGCGTGCATTTGCAGGTAAAATCATAGTTTGTCTCATGAGATTTGCTTCCAGGTATAGCAATTAAGAAGTAGTCAGAAAAACGACACTGGAGGAAGAACTGAGAAATGCGCCGAAAAGTTAACTTCAATGTCGGGACTTTTTTTTTACCGACGCAGGCATGTAACTCTGGAAGCAGCGCAGTCAGTCTTGTTCAAATGCAGCAGAACACAGGCAAAATAATTAAAGACGGCTTATAATGAAAACAAATGTGGTCTACATCTACATAGTACATCATAATTGACTCTTTAGTTCATCTGAAGATGCCAAGAAAACGCGAGCAAAGTACAAGGATGCAAACACTAAAAAGAGCAGAAGCTAAGTTGCTGTTAGCCTCTGGCAGCTATCCGCATCATCTCAACCGTTTTACAGAGGGAATGGACTAAGCTAAGGCTGTATTTAAGATCCCAATAAGAGACTTTTTCACATTCACTGGTGGTAACACAATCATGGGTGTGTAAAGGATTCCCCTAATGCAGCTAACAGACTAATTAGCCGCCACACATATAATGTGACCCACAAACCCCCAAGAAATACTGTATGTGTTGTAAACACTGGACAGTGTTTATTTTGTGTGTGAAATGACAATAGTCCTGTTCTTTATTATATTATGCTTACTTACTACCGCACCGCAGTGATATGATGCCATATTTTTGTGTAATGTTGCTTTAATTACGAACCTTGTCAGTAAGAAGAATGGAGGGAAAAAAAATATGAGAAAAAATGAAGAAAACGACATGAGAGGGTCAATTAACCATGACACTGATTTAAGGTCAAATTGCCCCTAAAACTCAGAATATTACAAATAACAACACCCCTCTCTGTAACATCCAATGGCAGCAGCGTTAGCGGATGACAGTCAAGCCAAAACAGCTGCAGGTAAAGCTCAGCCACCTCCACGCCCAACAAAGTCACCTCCATTATGTGGTATTGCAATACTCAACATGATACCAAAATACTTATTGTAATCATAATATCATGATAGTATTGCACTGAAAACTGCACATGTGTCGGCGTCTGTTTGTAAACTCGGTCACTTCTACACGTACTGGTTATCTTGTCTGGTTTTTTTTGTTATATTAGCTTTGTTTTAAATTTTTATCTCTTTCACTGATATTAACTTTTTACTTAGTGTTAGCTCAGTAAATACAACAGCCCGTACTGGCTCACAGGTGAATCAGACCCCGATCAAGGCTGTTCACCGGGTTAGGCTAACCCATCTGTTTTAGCTAGCTAGCTAGCCACTTCTGGCTTGGAAAGCCATGGCTCCATCCCCAACCTGTGTCAGCTGTGTTTCCCTCTCTAAGAAGGTTTCTAAGTTGGAATTGAGACTCTCTAACCAAGATTCGGGAGGCTGAAAACCATCTGGATACTATAATTTTTTCAACGGACATCGGCGCCAGCGACGGACTCGCAGCTAGCAGAGATGGCTACTTACCTGGGTGAAATTAGCACATCGCCATCCACCTCCACCCCTGCTCCGGTCACCTCAGCCATCTCCAGCACCAAACACTGGCTTCAGCTTGGAGCTAAATCCAAGGCCCCGGGTGGATCTTCACAGCCTCAATGCGCGCCCTGGACCATGGTTGGGCCCAATAGCAAATGTCGGGGATTGACCAGACATGGCCGCACCTCCTCCCTTCCCCTTTTGCTGGAAAACAGATTCGACATCCTTTCCCTGGAAGATTTCCCCCACCTGGACGTTGATCTTCCTTCCATGGCCGCCCCTCCTCCTTCAGCAGCGGCCCAAACCCACAAACCCCAGATCAAAACTACCTTAGGTGTGCCAAACTTTACGCCAGCTCCAAAAAGAAGAGAGTGCAACCCCCCGCACCAGCGCCCCGTCGCCACTGCAGCAACAACAGTGGCAAAATTATCCACCATTTCAGAAGCCACCGACAAAGTTCACCCAGTCGATGCTGGTAATCGGTGATTTAATAAGGAGGAACATCAGAAGCAGGCACTGTGTTACAAAATTTTTTTCCTGGGGCTGTAGTGTAAGACATTGAGGCTCTTACCCCTGACCTATTAAATGAATACCCCCACGCTAAAACTGTCATTGTGCATGTTGGATGCAACAACATCCCAGATGAAGCATCTGAGATCTTAAAGAGAGACTTCAGGAGCTTTCTGTCCACTCTTAAGAACTGTGGCAGACGTGTGTTTATTTCTGGGCCACTTGCTCATTTTAGAAGAGGTTGCAATTATTTTAGCAGAACACTTAGCCTTAATACCTGGTTGTGTTCAACATGTCCTACTTTTAACATTGGTTTTATAGACAATTTCAACCTGTTCTGGGACTGCCCATCATTTATGAGGCCAGATGGCATCCATCCAAATAGTCTTGGTGCACGTGTTCTAAGGGACAATCAGTTTTATTCCATTCAGCATTTTTTAGGACAGTGACTGAAAGCTACTGTGTTAACTCACACCAAAGTTCCTGGGTTTGCCAACCAGCCCTTCTTTGTTTCCACTTCTCATATTAATCCCATTAATCCAAATAATTCCCGCTGTTTAGATCAGTCTTCAATTCATAACCCCACAGAGATTGTGTCTGTCTCCCATTACCAAAAACATTATAACCCAAGACAAATACAACATAACTTGATAAAGATAAAAACCACTAATTTACCACAGTTAAATAAAATAATTAAATGCGGACTGTTGAATATAAGATCTGTCAGATAAAGCGACCTTAATTAATGATATGATCACGGATTACAATATAAATATACTCTGCCTCACAGAAACATGGCTACACCCCGATGATTTTGTTAGTATCAGTGAGGCTACACCCCCCCCCCCCCCCCCCCCAGCTATGGTAATATTCATTTTCCTAGAAACACTAGCCGAGGTGGTGGTGTTGGGGTAATATATGAATCCACATTACCAGTGAACCCTCAGCCTAAGCTAAACTCAAATTATAACTCTTTTGAATGCTTAATTTTTAGCTTAGCACATCCATCCTGGAGGTCAGAGCAGCCTATTTTATTTACCACAGTATATCGCCCTCCCAGTGCTTCTTTTGCTGAATTTATGTCTGAATTCTCTGAGTTCTTAACAACCTTAGTTCTTAGTTCAGACAAGATTATCATAGCTGGTGACTTTAATATTCATATAGATGTTGATAATGATAGTCATAGTGTAACATTTCTCTCCCTCTTAAATTCAACTGTTTTTTTTTTTCAGTGTGTTAGTAAACCAACCCATCATCATAATCACACCCTTGACCTGGTCTTGGTCTATGGTGTAGAAATTGATGAGCTGCTTGTCATCCCTCAAAATCCTACACTGACTGACCACTATTTGATAACGTTCAAATTTGTGCTATCCGATTTCACAGCATCAAGCAGAAATATAGTTACCAGATACTTATCTGATAGTGCCATGGCTCGCTTTAAAGAATTAATCCCTTCAGCACTTACTGTATTACCATGTCTCAATATAGCAGACAGCACTGACTACTTGAATCCATTAGAATTAGACCTTTTAGTTGGTAGTACTGCAGCCTCACTGCAGTCAACACTTGACTCCATAGCCCCTCTTAAAAAGAAAACTATTAAAAATAGGAGACTAGCTCTATGGTACAAATCCCACACCCGTAAGTTAAAGCAGAAAATTAGATCTTGTGAAAGGCTTTGGTGTGCAAATAAGACAGAAGAATCTTGTTCAGCCTGGAATACCAGCCTTACCACCTATAAGAAATCTCTCTGTAGTGCTAGGCGACAGTACTATTCATCCTTGATAGAAGAGAATAAAAACAACCATAGATTTCTCTTTAGCACTGTGGCTCAACTAACCAAGAGCCAAAATGCCATAGATCCCTACATCCCTCCAACTCTTAGTGCTGACGACTTTTTGAATTTTTTTAATGATAAAATTGTCAGTATCAGGAATAATATTAAAAAAAAATAGCCCCTCTAAAAATACCAAGCCTCTACCTAACACTGCTGTGCCCACAGGCTCAGAACTCCACTTTTCTAAATTTTCTCGTATTAATCATTCTGATCTAGCCCTAATAGTGTCAGCCTCTAAATCAACTACCTGTCTTTTAGATCCAATCCCCGCTAGACTAGTGAAGGAATCGGTATCTCTGATTAGTCCATCTCTTTTGAACATAATTAATATGTCCCTATTGACAGGACATGTACCGCAGTCATTTAAAGTGGCAGTAATTAAACCTCTACTTAAAAAAAACCCTTCGCTTGATTCTGGGATTTTGGCCAATTATAGACCAATATCTAACCTCCCCTACTTTTCCAAGATCCTCGAAAAAGTAGTCGCCAATCAACTATGCACCTTTTTAGAAAAAAATTCTATATTTGAGAAATTTCAGTCAGGTTTTAGGAAACATCACAGCACAGACACAGCCTTAGTGAAAATTACTGATGACATCCTTATGGCATTTTATAAAGGACTTGTCCCGGTCCTTGTTTTATTGGACCTCAGCGCTGCCTTTGATACCATTGACCACCATATTCTGCTAGAGAGTCTTGAAAAGCAAATTGGCCTAAATGGAACAACGCTAAGATGGTTCCAGTCTTATCTATCAGATCGTTCCCAGTTTGTTCATGTCCATAACAAGTCCTCTACTCAGACCACAGTTAGCTATGGAGTTCCGCAGGGATCAGTACTTGGACCTGTATTGTTTACATTACGTATGCTGCCTTTGGGAGACATTATGAAGAAGCATTCTATTCATTTTCATTATTACGCTGACGACACTCAGTTGTATTTATCCATCAATCCAGATGATCCTAGCCAGTTGGGTTTACTCCAGGAGTGTCTTAAGGATATCAAAACCTGGATGAACTACAACTTTCTATTGCTGAATACAGATAAAACTGAAGTCATCGTCCTTCACCCCAAACATGCTAGAAGTACTCTTTTTAGCAAGATAAAAACACTAGATGGCATTGCACTCGCTTCTACGTCTTCTGTTAGGAATCTTGGAGTTGTCGTTGACCAAGATGTGTCTTTCAACTCTCATATACAGCAAACCATTAAGACCGCCTTCTTCCATCTGTGTAATATTTCTAAAATTAGGTCCATCCTGTCTCATAAAGATTGAGAGAAACTTGTCCACGCCTTTATCACCTCTAGACTTGACTATTGTAACTCACTTTTATCAGGTTGCCCAAATAAATTCATAAAGTTTCTCCAACTCATTCAGAATGCAGCTGCACATATCCTTATGAGAACAGGGAGAAGAGTGTCATGCGGTGACCCTCGCGGGCCACCATAAGACGCCAAAAGTCACCGGTGAGGTTTGCATAGATGTTTATTAACAAGACAAGACGAGACGAGACATAAAGCTATGAGCCACTGAGGGCAAAACACACACTATTGGATACAAGGGATCGTAGGGCTAACCCCAGCCACTACGACCTTAACTATGAACAAGACAAGAATAAGCACGAACCTGACATGACGAGGACCAGGAAGGATTGACGATACTCCAGCATCAACCAGCTGTCAGCGCCCGCTAATAAAGCCGGCGACTAACAAGCTGTGATGCCGAACAACTGATCGACCTTGACAGCCGGAAACCCCACCGAGCGCTATCACAATAAGAGCCCGGTGGAGCCAGAATGTAATCCACAGCTGTCAAGGCCGGCAGAGATGATGCATAGCCCGAGCGCGGACGAGATTGGCGCTCGGGTCATGACAAAGAGATCACATTACTGCAGTTTTAGCTTCTTTACATTGGCTCCCAATAAAATATAGAATTGAATTCAAGATATTGCTCTTAACCTACTGTATAAAGCTCTTAATGGTATGGCTCCTCCTTACCTGCAAGAACTCTTAGTTCCTTATCATCCAACCAGAGCTCTGCGCTCCCAAAAATCCAAACTACTAGTTGTCCCCAAGGTATCTAGAAGTAGATTCGGAGGTAGAGCTTTCAGCTATCAAGCTCCCTTCCTGTGGAACCATCTTCCCAGTTCAGTTCGGGAGGCAGACACTCTCTTTTTATTCAAGAGCAAATTGAAATCTTTTCTCTTTGATAAGGCCTTTACTTAGAAATGCTGCCCCTGCCAGGCCTTAGCTTGCATGTGCAGCCTGGCCAGGCTTGGTACTGGACTGTTTGGCTTTGAATGTTGTATTTGTATGTTTGTTTTTGAATGTAGCTACTCAACCCAGCCGGTCGGGGCGGATGGCCGTCCTCTATGAGCTATGGTTCCGCCTGAGGTTTCTGCCCGTTAAAGGGAAGTTTTCCTCGCTTGTGTCACCACAGTGCTTGCTCTTAGGGGTCTCTGCTGGGTTCTATAAACTAAGAGTGGGGCCTAAACCCACTCTTTTCTGTAAAGTGCCTTGAGACGACCTGTGTTGTGATTTGGCGTTATATAAATAAATTGAATTGAAATTGAATCATGACCCAAGTATTGCGGTAGCATTGTATCGGGATTCCCACTACTAGCGCACACTGGAACCATCATTTGTGTCATGATTAGTAGCTAGAGGCTCATGTGCAAGGCAACCAACACCAGAGTAAGACACTCAGATGCGGAAAAATGTTTAATTCACAATTTATTGAAAACACACTAAAGTAAAGAAAACAGCACACGCCGGAGAATCACACAGCCTGCAGGGGAGAGAACGAGAGCTGGTTAGATGTGAGGAGTTAAACTGGGAAAAAAAGGGACATGTGCAGAGGATTTCTTACAAGTATCGAGCAGAGAACCCAGCAGTGAAACCCACTGGGGAGTTGGAAGAACCAGCAGGGCAGAGCTGGCTGAAGGAGAGGAATAGGAGTGGAGCTGGGAAGAATCTGACTGGGTGGAGAAGGCAATCCTCGGAGGAGGCGATGAAGAGGGCAGGTGAGCGCACTGCAATCCTGGGGACACACCGCTAAGATGGCAGAAACCTGGGCAAAGAGGAGGAGAAGGGAAATTAGGCTTGAGTTTCAGTAATAATTCTTGACCTTAATTCAGGGCAGCAGTACCCAATGGTCCAGTGCTGATGCATTCACAAACTGATCTTTATAAGTGCTGTCAGTGAAGAGGCAGCAAGTGCGTCCACTCTCGCAGGTGTGTTGATGACCTGCGGAGCCAGGAAACAGATGAAGAACCTCCCACAGAAAGGGAGGGGGAGTGCGCTCACTCAATCATCACAGTGCCCCCCCCCACCCCCCAAGGGGCGCCTCCTGATGACCCACCAGGCTTGTTGGGATGAGCCCGGTGAAAGGCTCGGACCATCCCCTTGTCATGGAAGTTAGCACCGGGGATCCATGATCTCTCTTCTGGTTCATAGCCTTCCCAGTAGACCAGGTATTGCAAGCCCTGTGACATATTTATCGGCCCAGGAAACACGCACGCAGGCTCAGGTAAGATTTAATAGCTTTATTCAACAGCAAGTGGTGTTTGGGTGCGTGTATGAGATATGTATATGTATTGTGGGTGGACGATGAGAGTCGGGAACAGAGCAGCACGCCGTGCAGCCAGGCAACCCTATGGGAAGAGCAGAGGCAGGAAAATGAGCTGGGCTTAACCAAACGGGGAAGTAATACAGAGTAATGCTTACTCGCAGATGGGAAGGTGGCTGGCGTTGGCTAGGATCTTCGGCCTGGGAGACAGCACCCTGCTGCACACATGACAAGATGTGGAGATGCGGGAGGAGGAGATGGCGAAGAGGGGAGAATCCGCCGCCAGGGAATCCACCTGTGCACAGGGGAAGACTGAAAGACAGGTAAGTGGCAAACAGCTTACGTGCTGAGGCGAAGAGAGGCAGGATGGAAGAGACGATCCTGCTGAGGGTTTGAGCGCGTAGTAGAACAGACGGCTCCAGACCGATGCTCAGGGCCGAGTGGTCTAAATAGCCCATCACTGACGAGGCGCAGGTGTGCGCGCAGCTGAGGTGGATGCCTGGGAGCGGCGAGTTGTGACACCCCGGCCCCAACAGAGGAGGAGGTAGCTTTTGGGGGAGGGGGGAGGCAGAGAGGGCTGGCGGAGAGGGGCTTGATCTTGGAGACATGGAATGTGGGGTGGAAGCAGAGTATCGGCAGCAGTTTCAAATGGACCGTCACGTTGTTGATGATCCTCAAGATGGTAAAGGGACCAAGGAAGTGAGGTGACAGCTTCCTAGACGCTGTCTTCAAAGGAATCTGGTCCACCGACAACGACATGCTCTGACCGACTGGATATTTGGGCACTGGGGCCCGCCTGTGGTTCACGTACTGGCGATTCCGTTCAGCTGAGTGGAGAAGGGCAGCCCAGGTGGACCTCCACAACCAGCGGCAGCGGCAAGCATGGGCCCCCACAGATGGCACGGCAACGTTCCTCTCCACCATAGGCAGCAGAGGGGGAGTGTAGCCCATAGACGCATCAAATGGTGTTACTCCGGTGGCTGAGGAGATAGCAGAATTGTGGGCGTACTCTACCCAGGTCAGATGGGAGCTCCAGGTGGACGGGTTATAGGAACCCACACATCTCAGAGCGGCCTCCAGGAATTGGTTATCACGCTCAGCCTGGGCCTCATCAAGAGAGGAGGTGCTCCCATGAACCACCAGGTCATTACAGAGGTTGGAATTCAGACCCAGGAGGAAGGCGCTGCATAAGGCAACGTCATTCCACCCAGAGTCCACTGTGGCGACCCGGAACTCCACAGAGAAATTGGCAGCAGACCGATTCCCCTCTCGGAGCAACATAAGGTGGCGCATGATGTTCCCCTCGCTCTCCGAATGATCGAACGCCCGGGAGAACTCTTGCACAAACCATTCAAAAGAATAACTGGGGCCCTCGGGGCTGACAAGAACGGACTGAGCCCAGTTCAACGCCCAGTCCCGGAGCAGGAGGGTCATGAAATGTATTTTAGATGTGTTGTCTGGGTACTCCCCACCCACCTGTCGCAGATAAAGACGAATGTGGAGCAAAAACCCCTTACATCCCCCCACCTCCCCCACGTACGGGGCAGGTGAAAAGAACCATGATGGTCTAGTAGGTGGTGGTGACTGCCGGAGCAGCTGGTAGAGAGGGAGGACCCTGACAACGAGACAGATGGCAAAGGTGTTCTGAAACAGTGGTTAACTGATGCGTAATCGTTTGCAATTGCTCGGTGAGTGCAGCCACCTGTCGCTCTGTAGCGTCTAACTGGACGAGCGCGGAGTGCTCCCCTAATGTAGCGCCTGCTGAGCCTCGGAGATGGCTGGACCGTTCTGTCATGATTAGTAGCTAGAGGCTCATGTGTAAGGCAACCAACACCAAAGGAAGACACTTAGACGTGGAAAAATGTTTAAAGCACAATTTATTGAAAACACACTAAAGTAAAGAAAACAGCACATGCCAGAGAATCGCACAGCCTGCAGGGGAGAGAACGAGAGCTGGTTAGATGTGAGGAGTTAAACTGGGAATAAAGGGACGTGTGCAGAGGATTTCTTATGAGTATTGAGCAGAGAACCCGGCAGTGAAACCCAGCAGGGAGTTGGGGGAACCAGCAGGGCAGAGCTGGCGGAAGGAGAGGAATAGGAGTGGAGCTGGAGGAGAGTCTGACCGGGTGGAAAAGGCAATCCTCGGAGGAGGTGATGAAGAGGGCAGGTGAGCGCACTGCACGCACACCGTTGAGATGGCAGCAACCTGGGGAAGAAGGAGGAGAAGGGAAATTAGGCTTGAGTTTCAGTAATAATTCTTGACCTTAATTCAAGGCAGCAGTACCCAACGGTCCAGTGCTGACGCATTCACAAACTGATCCTTATAAGCGCTGGCAGTGAAGAGGGAGCAGATGCGTCCACTCTCGCAGGTGTGTTGATGACCTGTGGAGCCGGGAAACAGATGAAGAACCTCCCACTGAAAGGGAGGGGGAGCACGCTCACCCAATCATCACAATTTGGAGTCAACAATAATAATAATAGAATAACATGCAAGACTGAACAAGTTAAAATTATAAATTAATAAAACATATTTAAAAACACATTACTATATAGAGAGGAAGAAATAGTTAAAAACCTTTCACAATTATTTTTTAAAAAGTCACAAATTTGCAACAGAAAACCTGCAAACTTATGAAAAATTGTGGATTTACAGTGAAAAAAATTACTTATGAGAAAAAAAATGTGAATTTACATGGAAAAACAGCAAATTACAAGAAAAAAGCCATAAATTTAGGAGAAATGGTTAAAAATGCTGTAAAATGCTTAAGCTACAATTTGTCTTAATTCTGACGTTTACAGAACAGTTTATACTGACTACTCAAACACATTTTGTGGATCTATGCAGAATTTTTATTTCTATTTTTTTCTTTGCAGCAAACTTGTGAAACGTTAATCTACATCACAGAGGTTGCCGACCCCTGGTCTATGGCATAACGATCCATTAATGCTGGATGTTAGTGTTGACCGTTCTGATGACAGCCAATCAGACAAACTGGTTCATTTGTTGCTATGGAGACAGGAGGATGTGATCTGTCTCCGAATCCCCGTGGACTCGCCACGGGCCTGGAAGGGCTCTTAAAGATTGGATGACAAAGATCAATGAGGGTTGGAGTGGACCAGGAATGGGAAAGGGGAGGGGGGTGCTGAAAACCTGAGAAGAGGCCTGGGACTGATGGGGGTGGGGAAACTTAAGATGGGAGAGGTTCACATCAACGTTTTTTTTTTTACTAATTCGTCAACATTTGTAATAAGCAGATCTTCTTAATTTTGCAGGTTTATTCTTGTAAAATTTGACTTTTTTTTACTTGTATGTTGCGTCTTTTTTCACATTTATTTGTAATTTTTCCAAATAAGCTCTGTATGTGTCCACTATTCACAGGAACTGCTATTCCTGCTTGCAAATTGCCCGGATGCCAAACTCACACACATTGAACCTTTCGGTGGGTTTATGAGTGTATTTACACTCCACAGCTGCAGGTGGCAGTAATGCATGTTGGTACTGGTACTTGATGTTAAAGATAAAATAAGAAGTCACCATTTAAAATAAGAAGAGATAAAACAAGAATAGATAAAATAAGAAGTCAGTTTTTGTTTTTTCTACCCTTTGCTAACATTAGCTAGTAGCTAACTATTACCTGATTACTTTTTAAACATATTTTTCTTTTTTGTATATTTGTGACCTTTTTTCCAAATTTGAAATTTCTCTCCTACATTTGTATCCTTTTTTCTGTCCCTTTTTTAAATAGTGAATTTTCTACTTTTCTCATAAGTTTGTGAGGTTTTCTTTTTGACAGTTTATCCATATATCTGACTTGATTTTGACAAATTTGTGACTTTTATTATAAATTTGCTACTTTTATTATAAATCTTGCATATTTGATTTTATTCCTCTCTTTGAGTCCTGCCTGTAGTAAATTTGTGACTTTTTTTCCTAACATGTCGGTGACTGATTCCAGAGTGGCCAGAAACAGTGACTAACACTTCCACCTGCATTTGGCTGCGGTGGGCCGGTGCTGATGTCAGTCCCTGGAAACGTCCTCCTGTTTTTGGATGCGGGCGGCATCGCGTCCTGGCCTGTGCTTTGGCGAGCGTGGAAATTGCCAGTGTGTTATCATTCAGGAAATGTAGTGGCCGTGCAGAGAAATGAAAAGGAGAGGTAAACCTGACAGAATGCAAATGGCTGGCAGGTGTTGGGATGGAAATGAAATGAATGGCAGATGAGGTGTTTCTGCTCACCGTGTAGAAATACGGTGACAGGAGTGACCCAGATTGTCTGAGGCACTGCTTCAAATTGCTGCTCATTCCTCTTCTTCTTTTTCTTTTCGCTCTTTTTGAGTAGCGGCTCTTTTCCTCCTCCTCCTTCACTGCCAATCTTCCCTTTCTCCTGCTATCCCTCCTTACTTACTCTCATCTCTTCATTCTGAATGAAATCCCACAAATTTTTCCATTTTTCAGACCAAGGAGACATTTTTTCTGCATACGAGTCGTTACCGTAGCAACAGAGCAATAATTCATCCCCCCGCTGTCTCGTGCAGATTGTATTGCATTAAATCGGTGTGACATGGGAGACCCGGGTTATCGTTTATGCTCTCTGTACCTAATAGACTGATGCAACTCCAACTTCTTCTGCAAGGCGGGTGCATTTTTCTTTTTTCTTCTCTTTTCTATTTTTTATTTCTGATGGTGGAATTGAACAGAGAGGTCGTCAAACTCAGCTGGGGGGCACCAACATCAAGTTTTCGGAAGCTGCGAACTGGCTTGATATTAGTCTCCTCGAGGTTGGCCGCCGCTTTGCTTTGACCCCTCTGTCCACACTCCAGACGTGGTCATTTTCCACCAGACCAGGGGTCTGCAACCTGTGACTCCTGGGTCCAGAACCAGTGGCCCTCTGCAACATTAACAAAAAAAATATAAGGAAGAAAATTAATGTGCATCTCAAGAGTTGGAATAAGTTTTCTGTTGTTTTCATACTCGATTAAAATGTAATGTTTAATCAGTATTTATTTTTTGTATTTTGGATACTTTATTAACCCCAAAGGGAACTTCAGGGCATCCACCTGGATGGATGAGGCAGCCACGGTATGGCGCTAATCCCCTCACCATTCACACCTAGGGTCACTTTAAAGGCTCCAGTTAACCTAACCTGCATGTTTTTGGCCTGTGGGAGGAAACCGAAGTACCCGGGGTAAACCCACTCAGACACGGGAGAACATGCAAACTCCACACAGAAGGGTCCTCACTGGTCAGGGTGGAATCGATCCATTATTATGCTTAACATGAAATTTTCAAGCTTTTTGCTGAATAACTTTTTGAATGGAGGTAGTGAAAGTCAGTTTAAATACCTGGGGTCAGCCATCCAAAACAAATGACAGTTGATTTTCTGAGATGTGTTATGTCTGTATTTGGAGCCAAGGATGAGACCAGGTGTGAAACTGGACACACGTTTATTATAGAGGCACTACACAGTACTGGCACAGCCGTCAGGCAGAAGAGGTGGCAAAGAGACTACCCCTCCTGCCTGCTGCCTTCTTATAGCTGCAGGTGGTGGCGGAACCGGAAGGTGGGGCCGCCACCCGTACCACACAAATAAGACACCAAACTGTAACCCCCCACCACCACCACCACCACCACAAAAGCCAAAAACACACATACAATTCGGACCCACCCTAATTTGGAACCTGAATCACACACTAACAGCAATGATAAAACACAATACAAATGGCCTAACTCAGTCATTCCAAAATAACTAAAACTAGGGGAGACAGGTGGACTGCTGTCCCACCCTACACGGCGAAGCGGGTTATTCTGCCGCTTAAACGAAATGAATCCATGTAAAACTAAAATACTGCCATGTCTCCTAAACTAAAATAAAACAAATGAATCCCAAAACTACATACACTACCGTTCAAAAGTTTGGGGTCACTTAGAAATTTCCTTATTTTTGAAAGTAAAGCACTGTTTTTTTCAATGAAGATAATTTTAAACTAATCAGAAATACACTCTAATATCTAATATACATTGCTAATGTGGTAAATGACTATTCTAGCTGCAAATGTCTGGTTTTTGGTGCAATATCTACATAGGTGTATAGAGGCCCATTTCCAGCAACTATCACTCCAGTGTTCTAATGGTACAATGTGTTTGCTCATTGCGTCAGAAGGCTAATGGATAATTAGAAAACCCTTGTGCAATCATGTTAGCACAGCTGAAAACAGTTTAGCTGGTTAGAGAAGCTATAAAACTGACCTTCCTTTGAGCAGGTTGAGTATCTGGAAAAAATTATTATTTCAAATACAGATCATTATTTCTAACCTTGTCAATGTCTTGACTATACTTTCTATTCATTTTACAACTCATGGTGGTAAATAAGTGTGACTTTTCATGGAAAACACAAAATAATTGTCTGGGTGACCCCAAACTTTTGAACTGTAGTGTGCATAGAAACAACAAAACATTCTGAACACCAGCATAACCATCAACTTATAATATAGACACAATAAAACATTCCAAATACATGCACATTAATCAACCTATATACATACAGCCAGAGAAAACAAGTCTGTGGAGGCAGCCAGCCTCCCGGGCCGCAGCAGGTCGCCTCAGCACCGGTGCACCTCCTCTTCATCACCACCGGCTGCTCCGCTCGTCCAGGCTCATGTCCCTCAGTCCCTTCCCGGGCACAACGCAGCTTGTTTGGGTGCCCCCACAAACTGTCTGGAAGCTGGAGATGAGCATCCTCCCATCTGGCCACGACGCGTAACCGTCCCTAGCGCTCCTCCAACTGCCAACCAGCCCATACCTGCCGTGGTCGCCTCTCCTCCCAAATCCTGTCCTTGACCCCCAGAGGGGTTTTGCTAGGCTTGCAGGGTCTCTGCATGGCACATCGTTCTTCCGTGCTTAACGGTCCAGCCCCAACCTCTTTTAACTTCGCCGCCACCATCGCTGTTGTGACTCCTTGTTCACCAGTACCTTCCAGCTGAAATCCGGGAACAGATGGAGCCAGCCACTCGGTGCCACCCGCCGTCACAGGCATCCCGCTGTGCCGCCCAGTTCCCTCGTCCAGAGCCACTTGGGCTCTGGCACAAGAACCCTCCTGCGATGGCCCTGGGTGGGGCTTGTCTTGCTCATTCTCCAGGGTGCCAGGCAGTTCCTCATGCCACACTGCTCCGTGTACCACTCTCAGGATCGGACAGCCCCACGTCTTGGCCAACTTGCGCCGAGCCATCAGTTCCAACGTTCCCACCGTGTCCAGCCACCCTCTTCCACAACCACAAAGCTGCGCTGGATCTCTCTCAATTCTGACGTGTGGGGAAAAACATCTCACAGTCGTCTAATCCAGCATGGAGCCCACCGCTCCCGTGCCAGTCCACAACAACACTTTCATCCCGTCCAACTCCATCATACAGTATGCGTGACCGTTGATGTTTGAAGACACAGCATGAACAACTGTGACAGCACAAGAGTCCTCCTTGTGCCGCGGACCTCCTCACTCGGATCTGTGGCATCCCCTGGTGACTTGAAGCAAGTAGCCACATGTGCCGCAGTGCACTGCTCTTGCCGAACAATCTCCGTCTCTGAAATGGTGCTTCGTGGACCCACAGCCCTCACCTTTCACTGGCGTCGTCCTCCATGCTTTCCATGCTGACCAAGTCCACTGCATGTGTGGTCGGCAGTGATCCCAGATGTTGGTACAACAAGCACTCACTCAGCTCCAGTAACAGTTCATCCGCAGCTTCCAGCTGTTGAGCTAACCGGATGATTGTGGGCAGCGTCAATTTGCCTGAAAACGCAAGCAGCCTCGACGCCATCGCAGCGCCGTTGGTATACTCCGCCAACTGGTCGCGAATGACCTCCTCTCCCAATAATCCAAACTGGCACTCACTGACCACCAGCTCCAAGTCTGTCACGAACCACTCAATAGACTCGTCCACCCGCTGGCAGCACTGTCGAAACCAAATCTTGCAAACCATACGTTTTCCAGGGCACGAAAATTGTGCGCCATTAGCTCAACCACTGCAGCCAAGCTATCACAATCACTCACTGTGCTCAGAACACGCTGTACCTCCATCTCAGGATTGTGCACCAACAACTCACATACACACAACTCCTCCTGCTCCCCAAGGTCCAGTGTCACCACGTATGTCTGGAAAACGGAGCACCACCTCTGCCAGGGGACCGGTGGCTAGCTGAGAGCTCCAAAAATGTCCGAATTCCAAACTAACACGCTTCCATACCTTGTTTTAATCCACTTTTTTCCTCGTTGCCAAATGTTATGTCTGTATTTGGAGCCAAGGACGAGGCCAGGTGTCAAACTGAACACACGTTTATTATAGAGGCACTGTATAGCACTGATGCAGCTGTCAGGCAGAAGAGGTGGCAAAGAAACTGCCCCTCCTGCCCGCTGCCCTCTTATAGCCGCAGGTGGTGGTGGAACCGGAACGTGGAGCTGCCACCCGTACCACACAAATAAGAGATCAAACTCTCACAACAAGATGCACTTCTATGAGAATGTCATAAATTTACAAGAAAGAAAAGTTGAAAATGTATGAGCAAATTTTAAAAATTCCAAATTTATGAGAGTAAAAAAATGTACACAAAAAACATCCATACATCCATCTTCTGCCGCTTTTCTGGAGGTCCAGGTCATGGTGGCATCAGCTCAAGCAGAGAAGCCCAGACTTCCCTCTCCTTGACCACCTGCTCCAGCTCTTCAGAGAGGATACCAAGATGTTCCCAGACCAGCTGGGAGACATAGTCTCTCCAGCAAGTCCTGGGTCTGCCCCGGGGTCTCCTCCCAATGAGACATGCCCGAAACACCTCAAGTGGGAGGCATCCATCCTGATCAGATGCCGAAACCACCTCAACTGGCTCCTTTTGATGTGGAGGACCAGCAGTTCTACTCTGAGCCTCTCCCAAGATGACTGAGCTCCTCACCCGATCTCTAAGGGTGAGTCCAGCAATCCTACATAGAAAGCTCATTTCTGCCACTTGTATCTCATTCTTTCGGTCATTACCCAAAGCTCATCACCATAGGTGAGGGTAGGAACTTAGATTGACTGGTAAATCGACAGCTTTGCCTTAGAGCTTAGCTCCCTCTTCACCACAACAGACCAGTACAATGTCCATATCACTGCAGATGCTGCTTCAATCCGTCTGTCAATCTCTCGCTCCATTCTCCCCTCACTCGTGAATAAGATCCTGAGATACTTAAACTCCTCCACTTGGGGCAGGAGCTTGTCCCCAACCCGGAGAGGACAATCCACCTTTTTCCAGCTGAAGACCATGGACTTGGACTTGGAGGTACTGATTCTCATCTCAGCCACTTCACACTCAGCGACAAACCATCCTAGCAAGACCTGAAGGTCATTGCTCGATGAAGCCAACAGGACAACGTCATCTGCAAACAACAGAGATGAGATCTTACACAAAAACCTAACTAAATTATTAGAATGAAGTTCCAAAGTTTAAAGAAGAACTTGAACATTTACAAAAAAATCTTGCAGATTTGCAGAAAAAGTTGTAAATTTACAAAAAAAAGTTACAAAGGCCAAAGCAAAAAAAAAAAATTGCAAATTTGTGAGAGCAGAATTTGGAATTTGCACAAAAAACAAAATTATAAGAAGGAAGTTGCAAAGTTGCAAGAAGAACATTTGAATTTGCAAGGAAAAAACTTGCAAATTTACCAAAAGAATGTTGCAAATACAAAAAAAGGTCAAAGACATGAGCAAATAGCTGCAAATTTATAAGGGAAAACTCACTGATTTACTGGAAAAACACAGAATTACCAAATTTCAATAAAACAACAGTTACAAAAAAATTATTGGTATCACTTTAATCACGGTTAACAGTTTGTTGCTATTCGTCATGTGCAGAGTGATATGTTTCAAGTAGGGGGCATTAAAAGTCTCACCATGGCGACACTTTAATCACGATTAATTAAGGTTCATTGCAATTAATTGCGTCAGTGTGTTGATCGCATTAAATGCATTAAGTGAGATGCAGCATCATGCAGTTAACGCACCTTGATGTGATTAATCACAATTAAACCACTGTTAATCGTGATTTAGGTGACACCACTAAAAACAATACAACTTTACAAAAAATTACATAAAAAAACTTGATAGAATTTCAAGAATTTCCGTGAATAGTTGAGCAAATTTACTGGAAAAAAACTTCACTTATTTTTTTTTAATAAAATCAGGCATTTATGAGAAAAAGTCACATTTTTACAGATAAAAAAGTCACAAATTTATAAGAAAGAATTGTATCTTGGAAGAAAAACTCTTATATTACTGAGGTTAACAGTTCAATTTATACTTATGGTTCACTTATTTTACCTTAATTTTAAAACTCTCATATTAAGCTTTGGCATTCAAAATTTTGGGTCAAAAATAGCTCTTTCCACAGCAGAGGTTGTTGACATTTGCCCCAGATTGATTTTGGCCTCAAATCAGTAAGTTGGTGCTGCTGTGGTTTCCTCTGCCTTCATTCTTCTTCATTTCCCTCATTTATCAGTTCATTACCTGGATGAATAATGGATGAAGCCACTTGCTGCCTCGATGACACGCCAGGCGTGGCCTTGTCGTGCATTCGTGCTCCCAGACACCAGATCCACCATGTTTCCCCTCTGACTCCTCCCCCCCCGTTGCATCGCTTCAGATTGACGGGTGTGTCGATGTCGCCAGGGCACACTGTTGATGAAGTCTGTGTCAGAAATAGATGTATAATTCTGTAACTGTAATAGGATGTGAAACTGATGATTACCCAGTCAGTCTAGAGCCTGATCTCCTTCCCTTCCCCATGTGTGCTGTAATCTATGACAGTAAGATGATTTGGGTGAATGCCAAAGAAATGGTCTAGTACATGCTAAAACACAAACAGCTTTTGAGGCATTGCTGCTGGTATATAAAGTCTTATAAGCTGCCGAACTCGCCATGTGGAAGAACTGGGTTTTTTGGGTTAGAAAAGATTTTGTGAAATCAATTCTTTACCCCAAGAAACTGCAATTTAAAAAGCCCCTATTGTGAAATTTTTCCACGTATTGACACAGCTCCCAGAGGTGTATTAATGAAAGTCTGTGGCATGGTTTTGTCAAAACACCTCAGGGTTTAATTGTTGCACTGCCATTTTACAGAAAAGGAAGGAGCTCTCCTCACAATGAGCTTCTTCAATAGTATTTTTAATACGCTAATGAACGTCAGTTGACTGGCTCACCCTCTTTCATCATTTGTCTGAGTTCAGTTTTCATGGCAAGACTGTGTTTGAGGCTAATGTTTTTAGCTTTGGTTGTTGGACTAAGTAACACGTTAACAAATACTGGATGAATATTAGGGTTTTAAATACTCAAAAAGACTAATTAGTGGTCGATAGCATATGACCAATCCCTGGGGTCTGATAATCACAGAAACAACCCTGAATGAGTGAATGACTAACTGTGCTAATGGCAGCTAGCCGCTGCTAATCCACAAGGAGCCTGGTCCCAAGTGTAATAAGCTCTAATAAAATAAGTTAAAATACTGTCTATAAATAATATTTGTGATCAAGGATTGGTAGATGATCCAACTGGGAAAACGGGTGTCTAGCGGGGATGCTAGCAGACTCTTTCAGTTTGTACCCCGAGAAAGTCGAAGTCCATCAGAAATTCTGGCTAGGGCAGCTCAGACCAGCTAACGTTAACAGCCAATTAATGAATGAGCTTGTCTTGTATGGTGACTAAAAGTTACAACCCCCCCCCCCCCCCCCCAAATTCCCTGGTTGTGCTAAACTAGCCATGCTAGAGGTCCCAGTACCTATGTCTTGGTGTCTAAAAAAATAACAAAATAGGCCAGAATGATGTGAGATCTGTGGTGGACTGTGGTTTCATGAATGAGCTGGGACCAAGGATGTCTAGTCAGCTGACTAGGAGTTACAAAGAATAGCTCTGAAAACCACAGTCGGGTCAGTAGCTAGTTTGCTAGCTAAGCTAGCTACACTAGCTATGTGAGCTCCAAGGCTTAGTGGGAAACTTACTGTTCTCCTCCGAGGAGAGGGTGTACCAGACTATCCAGGAGGAAGATGTGGATCAGGTCCAATCCAAATGAGGCATTTTAGACAGCTTTGTAATGGTAGATTTGGAGATTACTAAAACACGGAATGGCTGGTACGGTACATAATGTTCTTTACACATTCCGTCGATATTCCATACATGTTCTTAGGTCCTGCTAGCTAGCAGTCCAGCCTCCTGACATTCCCAAGTGCCTTACATACGAAATGCTGGATAAGGAATGTTCCTTATGGACCTCCTTCCTGCTAGCTATCAGTCTCAAGTGTTTTACTTACACATTACGTACATGTTCCATTGACACATAATGTTCCGTACGGGACTCTAGCAGTCCTGCTAGCTAGTGGTCCAGCCTGCTAATATTTCCAAGTGCGTTACCTACATGTTCCATAGATATGGAACTTTCCATACGGAATGCTAGAAAAACACAGCGTCAGAGATAGTTTGCTTAAAAAGGATTTTTTCTAAAACCGGTCCTAACGGGGAAAAAACCTGATATGCTTTTTGTGATTTATCTATTCAGTGGATGTGGTCATATAACTCCCGTTTCTGTTACAGTTTGGCTTTAAATCATCCTGTTAAACCATAGACAGTGAATAAGGAGTGAAGTTGTCATTCAGTTGATGAAAGCCTCAAAACATTTGAAGCTTCGGACATCATCGGCCACGTGACATTAGTGTTTTGATACAAGCTTGGACACATTGAAGAGAGAGACAAGCTCTGAAGCCTCGGTATCATTCGCCCATCACTACTTACGGTATGTTCCTTAATTCCTTATTGCATTTATTCATTTATTAATAATTGCAATTGCATTTATTTATTACCATCATGTATGGAGCATGCTAAGTGTGGACTGCAGCTAATGATGAAGGCACATTAACACTGAATCAACAGCAGGTGGGATTGGTAGCACAGCGTTCCGCATGGAACATGTTCCATACTTGTTCAATTCAATTCAGCTTTATTTATAGAATAGAATAGAATAGAATAGGCTTTATTGTCATTGTACAGTAGTACAGTACAAATATAGCGCCATTTCACAACAACAGTCATCTTATAGCACTTTCAACTGTAGGGGAAGACCCCATAAATGCAGAAAGGCCCCAGGCAATCCCCTGTGAGCAAGCACTTGGTGACGGTGGAGAGGAAAATCTCCCTTTTAACAGGAAGAAACCTCCAGCAGAACCAGGCTCTGGGAGGGGCAGTCATCTGCTGCGACTGGCTGGGGGGTGAGGGGATAGAGAAGAAGAAGAAAAGAACAGACATGTAGAGAGCAAACAGCACGATGGGGACTCAATCTACGGGAGAGAACAAAGAGATGTTAATGACCAACAAAGATATTTAATTCAGAGTGAAGAAAGGAGTGAAGCCCAGTGCACTGATGGAGGTCCCCCGGCTGCCTAAGCCTATTAGCAGCATAACTAAGGGAGGGTTCAGGTATGAGAGGCTGTATGAGACATGTACGGAACGTACCATACCGGCCATTCCATGTTTTAGTAGGCACCAGTAGATTCTGAGGAAGAGGAGAACTCTGGTGCAGAAGGACTTTTGCCTCTTTGACGTCACAGACCATATAATGTCACAGAACACACTAGAATAAAGGGGAAACCCCAAAAAGTAGAGTAAGGATTCTTTAAATTGGGCTAACGGTGGGGTATTAACTCAATTTTACATTCAGCCTCAATTGGCTGTTTGTAGAAATACACTTTTTCCCCTCTTAGCGTTGGCTTAATTTTTCAGCCTCGAAGCGTTTGACATTTAGATAAATTACCCCAACAGCACACATGTCTGCCCCACGTCTGCTCAATGTACAAAGTTTGCATCGGGAATACATCTTATAGAGGTTATTTGCACACTGGCAAGACATTGGCTAGATGTTGGCATATTCCCGATACAAACTTGCTGACATTGGCCCAACATGTGTGTGCTGTTGGGTATGTGATGATGATACAATCTCCCAGTAACACCAAAATCCTTTTCTTTTGTTAGTTTCCACCACTGAATCTTTCATATATAACAGTACCCTACATCTGTTGCAGGTTAATGCCTTTATCCACAAATAATAAATGTTTTTTCAGTCCTTCTGTTCAGTCCTCAGATCCAGAGGCTAGAAAACACACAGCAAACGCTTAAATTCATGTTATTTTTTAAGAAATCTGCTTTGCTCTCTGTGGACGCTCTGATCCTCCACCTTTCCTGACACTAATTTACAGCCAAAATTGAAGCTAATTGTGGTTATTTTTTCCTTTTTTTTCCCCCTGTTGTGACCCAGCTTCAGGAAGAATGATGCTTTATTGATCCCGCCAGACAAATCTCGTTTCTCTTGTCCCTGCACAGATGGGGTCAAATGTCAGCACTGTTACAGTTTACGGCCTTTTTTACTCAAGGTCATTTTGCCAAAGGAGATGTTAGTCAAGGCGGAGGTTGGACAAATGCGGGAAATGTCCTCTAAGGTGTGAGACGTCCTGAGCTATCAGTAAGTCCTCAGGGCTCGTCGTGAAAAGAAAAAAAATCGTCTTTTTTCTTTTACATAGAGAATTTTTAGCGGTCCATTTATTTTAACCCTCCAGCACCTTGTGGCATTTGAAAGATGAAATGTGTCTGTCTGTCTCCATGGTTTTTTTTCCTCTGTAAAGTGTGTGAATTCTTATCTAGTGTGGCTGAATGTGAGTTTGATTGTGGTGGAGCTTTATGCAGCCCGGGTGGATGTGGCTGAATCCTTGTGCCTGATAGACAGGCCGCCTTGGGGGATGCAGTGCGGCATATTGTAGCCTTTCAGGGAGTCTGTTGATGGTTCTTTATTGGTTACTGCCCCACTCTCAGTGGTCGGTAATAGGCCACTTTCCCTGCCTTGGATTGCTCCTGACAGAAAACCATCTATGACAGGGTTGACCTTGCTAAACCCCTGAAGCTCAGCAAAGAGCATCGAAGACCATCTACAATGGAAGTGGAGAATCAATTTTAGTCTTCCTGCACTGACGATAGAGGCTGGTGTTTGTGGGGGTTTTTTTGGTTCCACTTTGGTGTTTAAATTTGTTCAGCAACTGCATCGTAAAATCTCTATGAATGGTTATTTGAGGGGGGTGCAATTCCCCTTCTTCGCAAACTGACCCAAAACCACCCCACTTGGTGCACTGCCATCCCCATGAAGAGTCCAAAAGAGTTCCAGGATATGATAATAATGAGCTACATTTACTATATGTTCTCAAGTAGTGATTGATTGATTATAGAATTTTTACTTGCAACTTTTTCCACGTTTCATAAATTTGAGACTTTTTCCCCAGTTTTGTAAATGTACAGCTTTTTCTCCCCAGTTTCATGAATTTGTGACTTTCCCTCATCTTGTAAATTTGCAAGATTTTTTTCCCCTTATTGTAAATTTGTGACTTTTTCCCCCATCTTTCAAATTGGCAACTTTTCTCCCCAGTTTCATAAATTTGCGACTTTGTCCGCCAGTTTTGTAAATTTTTGCCTTTTCCTCCCAGTTTCATGAGCTTGCGACTCCCCTCCACTTAATTTTTTTACTTTACCATCTTTCATATTTGCAACTTTTCCCCTGTTTTGCAAATTTGTGACTTTTTCTCGTCTTTCATATTTGTAATGTTCTAACCAGTTTTGTAAATTTTAGCTTTTTCTCCCAGTTTATTGATTTTGTGACTTTTCCCCATCTTGTACATTTCTAACTTTTTCCTCCCTTTTCATAAATTTGTGACTTTTCCCCATCTTTCATATTTACTACTTTTCTCACCAGTTTTGTAAATTTGTAACTTTTTTTCTCCCAATTTCATAAACTTGCAACTCCCCTCCCCTTGAATTTGTTCAGCTTCTTCCCACCTTGTAAATTTATAACTATTTTACTAAATTTGGTGCATACCTCAAAGTAAATTTATGGCTTTTTATAATAATTATATTAGCATCTTTTATCATATTTTTGCACCTTCATTCTTTCCAATTTATACCTAATTTACATTCATTGTACTTTAGGCTAAATTTGTGCATATCACTGACAACCACCACCATCCCTGTTGTGAAAAAATAAATCATCTACTGCTATGCTTCATTTACATGTAGGCATGGAGTCAAACAAACTGAAGTTTTGTTCATTTCAAATTACAGAAAATTGCTCTGCTGCTGGCCCGACAGAAAATGCTTTTAAAAGTTGAAGCTTTCAACTCCATCTCCAGTGATAACCTGATGTTGATGTTCTAATCAAACTGAGCTGTAAACAGTCCAACACATCTTCTGAGACATGTCTACCATTTCTGCTGTTTTAGTAAACAACAGAAATGAAAAGTAAGAGCTGAGAGCTTCACCGTTTTTCCATGAAATATTGGCAGAATTACAAAACGTTTTTCCACCAGTACCTCACCTCAGAACTACCGCAGCAATGGTTCCCGCCTACGTTTGTTGTCCACCTTTTGCCTTCTTAGAAATTCTTTGTCTTAGCAAAAAAGTTTTGCAATGCATTCTGGTAGTGAGAGGCTACAGTTCCAGTGACGGAACCGTGAGTCACCCAGAACTCATCTGCATAAAACCGAGGTGCGGTTTACTTAGTAGAAACAAGCGGTGACCAGCAAACGTTTAAACTAGCAGTCGTCGAGGTCAAATAAAAACAGATTCAGAAGCTAAACAACTTTTCCCAGAAGCAGTCTTTGCTGCTTTGTTTTGAAGATGAAGACAAAGTTTGCTGCCAAGTCTCCATGTTGGACAGTGTAAACCTGGGAGCAGGCTGTCTGCTCAGTTCTAAATCAAACTTTAAACTTTATTAACCCCTTATTATTCCAGCCAATTTTCCTAAAAAAGTGTCTAAATTTAGCATACGCAAAGCAAATCAAATTAGAAAATTTGAACTGTCCCACAGGCAGAACACTGGAATTTTAAGAGGATAAAAAAGTCCCAAAATTTACATGAAAAACTTCACAAAATTAATTGGAAAAAAAAGTCCCAAATTTACATGAAAAACTTCACAAAATTAATTGGAAAAAAGTCCCAAATTTACATGAAGAAGAAGCCAGCTTTATTGTCATTCAGTCCATACAGCCAATCATGTACAGTAGAACAAAATTACATTTCTCCAATGTTAATCACATGTAGAATCAGACAGGTTGCTGCCATGCAAGGTGCTGCCACAAACAACTTTTCCTTCCCCCATTCTATTATGCTGAGCACCAAGCTAGAATGTGAGAAGTATCATTTTTGTAGGGTCTTTGATATGACCTGGCCGGGGCTTGAACTCATGACCTACCTGCTGTGGGTGGATGCTCTACCACTAGGCCACCATTCCACACCAAAACTGAAAAAAGTCCCAAATTAACATGGAAAATGTTCTAAATTTACATGAAGAATCTCACAAAAGTGAAAAAAGTTCAAAATTTACATGAAGAATTTCACAAAATTGAAGAAAGTCCCAAGTTTACATGAAAAATGTCACAAAATGAATTAACCCCTTATTATTTCACCCAATTTTCCTATCAGTGCCTAAAATTAGCGTATGCAATGAAAATCTAATTCTTTCTTCACTGAGTAACAGTAGAAAATGTGACATGTGATCAGAATTTTAAGAGGTGGATCCATCGATGAACTGAATGAATGTTCATTTAAAGGGGACATATCAAATTTGAACTTTTCCAGTGCTTTTGAGGATGAATTTTGATATCTGCAGTGGCTGCTAACAGAAAAATTTCTAAAAAGAAACACAACCTTGTCCCTGTGATGTGAGAACTGGAGCTCACTGGAATTCTACCACCATTCCATCTCAATATCCACCCATTTGAATGGTAATGATAGCAGATATATTTCTATGAACTAGCTTAGCTGAGAGCCTGTGGTTTTTATGGCTACTCTGTATACATTCTATTCACTCCAAGAAATATCTGGATCATTAAACCATATTTGGGGATATATCTCATGTTATTGTGGGTTATTTAGTTATGTTTTGCCTGGTAATGTAATGTAAAACTGTAATGTTTTGCCCTGTAATCATGTTAGCTTAGCTTATCAAATACTGTTTTTATGGCTACTCTGCATTCTACTCATCACATGAAACATCTGTATTCCTCAGCTGGTCCATTAATCCACACTGAAACATATATCTCACATACAGGTGATGTTCAGGCTTACTCCAAGAAATATCTGGTTCATTAAACTGTACTCGGGCATATATCTTATGTTATTGTGGGTTATTTAGTTATATTTTGCCTGGCATGGCACTGTAATTTTGTTGTTAGCCTAACACAGTGTTTAATGCTACTCTCTATATATTCTACTTTCTAAAAAAAACATGTTTTCTCTAGCTGGGTCATTAGTTCCCACTGGGTCACATAGCTCACTTCCATGCATTATTCTGTGGTATTTTGTTATATTTTGCCTGGCATAGCCCTGTAACCAAGTTAGCCTAGCTTAGCGACCACAGTTTTTATGGCTATTCTCTGCTGTGTTCCCAGCTGGTTTATTAATGCAAACTCAATCATCTCAATTCCAGCCATTAATCTGTCTTATTTGGTATGCGAGAGAGGGCTGAAAAGTTCATAGTGGTCAAATTAGACCAAATGTGGATTATTTTTCGACGTAGGCCTCCCTTCAGCCCACACTTCTTCCATCGGTGTTGCAGTGCTTGGATCCCTGCAGTTGAAAAATAAACCATATTTGGTCAAATTTGACCAGTATAAGATAAGATAAGCCTTTATTAGTCCCACAACGAGAAAATTACAGGGTTGCAGTAGCAAAGGGATAGCAGCACTCAGAGCAATAGTAAATAAAATAATAAGATAAGAACTGGTTAGCCAAAGCAGTAAATAAATATACATATTTTATTTGAATGAATTTGAATGAATTTATTTATTTCGGATAGGATAGTACATTACAGGTTAAAAGAAACTGTATAATATAACAACAAGGTCAAATTAGACAAAGACTCCTTCTACTATACAATTCCACGTGAGTTATCCGAAATGGGTGATGGCTGAAGCCGCAGCTTATATTGCCCACCCATATTCCATCCAAGAATTCAAAGGAGAAAAAAGAGCGCTATATAAGTGCAGGTTAGTTAGTTAGTTAGTTAGTTAGAAAACAAGACAAGAGCGATTACAATTTAAAACAAGGCTAAGACAAAATGTGACTGAGAGAAAAAAGAAAACTGAGCTAGTCTAAGTTAAGCGGTTACTATTCAAAAACAAATCTAAGACATAGTGTCACAGAGAAAAAAATGAAAAAAAGAAAAACTAAGCTACAACACAACACAGGCTGGATATGTCAATCCTTATGTGAGTTTACATGTCGTCTTGTAAATATGTTTGGAGTATTTCTTCCTTTAGTTTTTGTTTAAATTGTCCAAGCTTTGTACATGATTTTAATTCAGGTCCAAAATCGTTCCATAATCTGACTCCTTGCACTGAAATACAGTGTTGCTTGGTGGTTGTTCTCACTGTAGGCTTTTGAAATATACATGTTCCTCTGAAGTGATATCGTTTCTCCCTTGTTTGGAACAACTTTTGGATATTTGCGGGCAGTGATAGATTCTTCACTTTGAACATTATTATTGCGGTTTTAAAGTCAATCAGATCTTTCAACTTGAGAGTTTTTTGTTTAAGAAAAAGTGGGTTTGTTGGTTCCCTGTAAGCTGCTTTGTTGATTATTCTAATAGCTCTCTTTTGAAGCATAAAGAGTGGATATATGTTTGTTTTATATGTATTTCCCCATACTTCATTCCAATATGTCATGTATGGGAGTATTAATGAATGATACAAGGTGTATAGTGTGGGTTGATTCAGCAAATTTTTCACTCTGTGTAATATTGCAATTGATTTGGATACTTTACCTTTAATATAATTAATATGTGGCTTCCAACACAGTTTGTTATCAATTATTACTCCAAGGAATTTAGTTTCGGATACCCTTTCAATCTCTACACCATTTACACTGAGTTTGGGTACTGGGTAGTTGTGATGGTTGTTAAAGACTATAAATTTTGTCTTGTTTAAATTGAGCGTTAATTTGTTTGAATCAAACCACAGTTTAAGCTTTCCTAATTCCTTTCCGAGTGTATCCAGAAGTTGTTCCAAATTGTTTCCACTGCATAGCAGATTAGTGTCATCAGCAAACAATATTAAGTCCATTTTTTCTGAAACTTTACATATATCGTTTATATATGTATACATATGTATATATGTATATGTATATGTACATATGTATATGTATATACATATGTACACAGTTATATACACAGTGCAGGAACACTGCAGTTAGATGGTATTAACAGCATTACAGTTAGCTCCATTTCCGGCAATATATAAATATAGATATAGATCCAGACAGTATATTTCACATTTGAATGAACAGTGTTGTTGCCACCCTCAATGACATAACGTTCGGCTCAGGAGACGCACACACACAGGCTCAGAGTAGTTCAAATAGTTTATTGGCAACAGGGGTGAATGGATGTGTGTCTGCGAAATGTTAATGTGTTGGTGGCGGCGTCTGCTTCAGGCACAGAGGCAGGAGACCGTACAGCCGGCAACCCTACGGGAGAGAACACAGAGACACAGGGTGACGGGCACACACCAACACAGGAGGAGAATAGGCGAGGGAGAAGCTTACTTGCTAGGGACAGATGACTGGCACAACAAGGACGGAACCCGGGAGACAGCCACCTGCAGGGCTCGGTGCAGCAGCGAGGAACGACAAGGGAACGGAGTTGTCCGCCGCCGAGGAATCCACCTGTGCACAGGGGAGCAGACTGGAAAAGATGAGGTAAGGATTTCTTACCACACAGCGTCGTGCTGAAGAGTAGGTTGCTTCTCATTGAAGGGGGGATGAAGTCTGACGGCTTCAGGCCGAAGCTCAGGGCGAGGCGGCCTATATCCCTCGCTGCTGATGATGAACAGGTGTGCGAGCAGGTGGCGCCGCTGATGAGCGGCGCGGCGTGACAGTACTCCCCCCTCTAGCAGCGCCTCCTGGCGATGGCTTCTCTGGGTGCGCTCGGTGGAAGTCAGCGATGAGCGATGGGTCCAACACGAACGACGAGGGTACCCACTGTCGATGCTCGGGCCCATAGCCCTCCCAGTCCACCAAGTACTGCAACCCACGACCCCGGCGCCGGGAGTCCAGGATGGAGGCGACGGACCAGGCCGGATGGCCACCAATCATCCGGGGCGCGGGTTGCGCAGCAGGAGGAGGGCAAAGGGGGTCGGTGACTGCCAGCTTCACCTTAGACACGTGGAAGGTGGGATGGATGCGGAGGGAGGGGGGGATAGCCACGCGCACAGCCACCGGGTTGATGATCCGGGTGATGGGGTAGGGACCCATGAATCGCTGTGCCAGCTTCCTCCTCTCGCCTTTTAAAGTTACGTCCTGGGTTGACACGTAGACATGTTGCCCAACTCTGTACGCCGGGGCAGGTCTTCTGTGCCGGTCCGCCACAGTTCTGTTGCGCTCCGCTGTGCGTAAAAGCGCATTGCGCGCGGCAGCCCAGATGGAGCGGAACTGCCTGAGATGCGCCCTAACCGAGGGGACAGTTACCTCACTCTCCTGCACCGGGAACAGCGGGGGGTCATAACCCAGGGACGCCTTGAAGGGGGACATCCCTGTAGCAGAAGAGCGAGCGGTGTTGTGGGCGTATTCAACCCAGGCAAGATGGTTACTCCAGGACGTGGGTTTAGATGCTGTTACACAGCGGAGCGCAGCCTCCAGCTCCTGATTGGTCCGCTCACACTGCCCGTTGGATCGGGGGTGATGGCCGGAGGAGAGGCTCACCTTGGCTCCGATGGCGTTACAGAACGATCTCCAAACCTCAGAAGAAAATTGGGGCCCCCGGTCCGAGACCACGTCCACCGGAATCCCGTGCAGCCTGACCACGTGTTGGAGGAGGAGATCCACCGTCTCCAGGGCAGTTGGAAGACCTCGCAGGGGAACGAAGTGCACAGCCTTGGAGAAGCGGTCCACGATGGTCGGGATGGTGTCATAGGAATTGGAGGCTGGGAGTCCGGTGACGAAATCCAAAGCGATGTGTGACCAGGGCCTGCCAGGGATGGGCAGGGGCTGGAGCAGACCCGCTGGGGGGGCGTTTCCCGACTTGTTGGTGGCACAAATTGGACAAGCCCGGGCGTAGCGGGCTGCATCCCTCCGCAGGCCCGGCCACCAAAAGGACCGCTGGAGGAGGTCTGTCATCCGGGAGGAGCCAGGGTGACAGGTGAGCTTGGAGGTGTGCAGCCAGTGGATGACCTCTCCTCGAACCGCGGATGGCACGAACAGCCTCCCCTCCGGTCCGCCGCCAGGGTCAGGTTCCACTTCCTGTGCCTTCCGGATCTTGCTCTCTATGTCCCAATCTTGCTCTCTATGTCCCAGGAGATGGCTCCCACAACGCACGACCTGGGCAGGATGGTGTGGAGCGTCTCCTCCGACTCCTCGGGGGTGAACTGCCTAGAGAGGGCGTCAGGCAGGCCGTTCTTGGAGCCAGGCCTGAAGGTGATGGAAAACTGGAACCTGGCGAAGAACAAGGACCAGCGCGCCTGGCAGGCGTTCAGGCGCTTGGCAGATCGAAGATATTCCAAGTTCTTGTGGTCCGTAAGGACCACGAACGGCAGGTCCGCCCCCTCTAGCCAGTGGCGCCATTCTTGCAGCGCGAGCTTGATGGCCAGGAGCTCTCTGTCCCCCACATCGTAGTTCCTCTCCGCCGGGGACAAGCGCCGGGAGAAGAAGGCACAGGGCCGTTTGGCGCCGTCGTCAGGCGACCGCTGAGATAGCACCGCCCCCACTCCTGTGTCCGAGGCGTCCACCTCCACGATGCACTGCAGCGCGGGGTCGACCTGGCGAAGGACCCGGGAGGAGGAGAACTCCGCCTTCAGCGCCTGAAAGGCAGCAGCGGCCTCTTCGGTCCACCGGAACGGGACCTTAGGGGACGTGAGGCGGGTCAGTGGTCCGACGATGGAGCTGAAATTGGGGACAAAGCGGCGGTAGAAATTTGCAAATCCAACGAACTGTTGCACCTGCTTCCGTGATGCAGGTGTAGGCCATTCTACCACCGCCTTTACCTTCTCTGGGTCTGGGAGCACCTGGTCATGAGAGGTGATGAAACCCAGGAAGGACGTCATTCTGGCGTAAAATTCACACTTTTCAGCCTTCACGTATAGCCGGTTCTCCAGCAGTCTTTGGAGGACCCGCCTCACATGGACCTGGTGCTCGTCCCTGGATTTGGAGAAGATGAGAATATCGTCCAGGTAGACGAACACGAAGAGGCCGATGAAGTCCCGGAGGACGTCATTAATGAGGTGCTGAAAGACGGCAGGAGCGTTGGTCAACCCGAACGGCATTACCAGGTATTCAAAGTGGCCGTTCGGGGTACGGAAGGCTGTCTTCCACTCATCTCCCTCCCGGATCCGGACGAGGTGGTATGCGCTGCGTAGATCCAGCTTGGTGAACCAGGTCGCCCCCTGGAGGGAGTGGAAGACAGTGTCCATGAGGGGCAGGGTGTAACGGTCCTTCTCAGTGATGTCATTGAGAGCCCGGTAGTCTATGCAAAGGCGGAGGGATCCGTCCTTTTTCCCAACGAAGAAGAACCCTGCCCCCCACGGGTGATGACGATGGGCGAATTATCCCAGCGCTCAGTGATTCTTTTAGGTTGGCGTTCATCGTCTCCTTCTCCGGCGCTGACAGGCTGTAGAGCCGACCAGAAGGTAAGGGAGCCCCCTGGCGGAGGTTGATGGCGCAGTCATAGGGCCGATGAGGGGGGAGAGACATAGCTTTAGTCTTGCTAAACACCATACCCAGGTCGTGAAATTCCGGAGGCACCACAGACAGGTCCGGGGGTGCAGCGTCCGTAGCAGGGGGAGAAGCGGACGGAGAGCAGGCAGCGGACTGAAGGCAGGTGCCCATGCAGAACGTGCTCCATGCCGAGACCCCAGCTGACTTCCAATCCAGGACAGGGTTGTGGAGGCGTAGCCAGGGATACCCCAGGATGACGGGCGACACAGAGTTGGGCAGGATGAGAAAGGTTATCTCCTCCCGGTGGTTACCAGAGATGATCACCGGGACCGGGACGGTCTGGTGTGTGACTCTCCCAAGGGAAGCATGGGAGAGGTTGACCAGGGAGATGGGGTCTTTGAGCGCCTGGCAGCGGATGCCCAATCGGGTTGCCAGGCTTTGTGAAATGAAGCTGCCTTCTGCGCCCAAATCCACCAGTGCATGGGTGAGGTGCCCAGTGGAGTTGTGGCAGAAACGGATGGGCAGCATTAATTGAGTGTGTGAGTTTAACCGATTGAGATCCGCAAGGCCCCCTACAGTGACTCGCGGACCCCGCCGACTGGCTTTCCGTGGGCAAAGCTTCACCGTGTGTTGGTCATCTCCGCAATACATGCAGAGATCCAACTCACGGCGGCGTTGTCTCTCCGCAGGTGAAAGCTTTGTCCAGCCCGTCACCATCGGCTCCGACTCCTCGGGCACGATGGTGGCGGCGCTGCCAGGGGGCGAGCTTGGAACAGGCGCGGCGAGGCTCCATGAGGGCGAGAAGAAGACGACTTCCGCCCTGAGGAGCGCTCGCGCAGCCTGTTATCCAAACTAATCGCTAAGGATGTCAGCTCCGCTAGCGTCTCAGGAATATCCCGCCCAGCCAGTTCATCCCTCAGATCATCCTTGAGGCTGCGGAGAAAAAGGCCGCAGAGGGAGCGTTCCTCCCAGCCTACTTCCTCCGCCGCTACCCGGAAGTCGACCGCATAGTCCGCTGCCAACCGGCTTCCCTGCTGGAGGGCGAGAAGCCGATTGACCTGGACCGTCTCGGTTGGAGTATGGTCAAAGACCTCCAGGAAGCGCCTCACGAATTGGTCATATGTGAGGGCGGCATAACTGGGCCTCGCCATTACGGCGTAGGTCCACGTTAAAGCTCGCCCCTCCAGGATATTCCCGATATAACCAATTCGGCTATGATCTGAGGGAAAGTCTCCGGGCACACGGTGGAAAACGGACTCACACTGCATAATAAACCCTCGCGCTCCGCCGAGCTTACCGCTAAAGCAGGCGGGGGTTGGAATGGGTGTGAGCCGAACCGGTGCACTCGGAGCCTGCTGGATGGCCACTGGAGCAGCAGGAGCCGCGCCACCCTGACGAGCCGGGGGGAACGACTGCTGGGGGTCCAAGCGGCCCAACCGGTTAGTCAAATTTAATAATTGATTGAAAATCACCTGTTGCTGATAGGCTAATTGATCCACTCGAGCCTCTAGAGTGGAAAACCGGTGTACGAGCCTGCCGTCTGCCGAGCCGCTCTGCTGAAGCCGTACTGACATAACGTTCGGCTCAGGAGACGCACACACACAGGCTCAGAGTAGTTCAAATAGTTTATTGGCAACAGGGGTGAATGGATGTATGTCTGCGAAATGTTAATGTGTTGGTGGCGGCGTCTGCTTCAGGCACAGAGGCAGGAGACCGTACAGCCGGCAACCCTATGGGAGAGAACACAGAGACACAGGGTGACGGGCACACACCAACACAGGAGGAGAATAGGCGAGGGAGAAGCTTACTTGCTAGGGACAGATGACTGGCACAACAAGGACGGAACCCGGGAGACAGCCACCTGCAGGGCTCGGTGCAGCAGCGAGGAACGACGAGGGAACGGGGTTGTCTGCCGCCGAGGAATCCACCTGTGCACAGGGGAGCAGACTGGAAAAGATGAGGTAAGGATTTCTTACCACACAGCATCGTGCTGAAGAGTAGGTTGCTTCTCATTGAAGGGGGGATGAAGTCTGACGGCTTCAGGCCGAAGCTCAGGGCTCAGGGCGAGGCGGCTTATATCCCTCGCCGCTGATGATGAACAGGTGTGCGAGCAGGTGGCGCCGCTGATGAGCGGCGCGGCGTGACACTCAATAGTAATTGTAATTGTATAAGTTGTGTATTGGATGGGACGATCTCTGTTATACAAAGTTGTGATGTTTAATACAGCCTCTATGAACAGCCCTAGTTAGATTATAAAGTCAGGCAGCAGCAGGTACGAAGGACTTGCAGAACCTCTCCCTTGAGCACCTAGGATGACGCAGCCTACCGCTAAATGAGCTCCTCAGTGCGTTCAGCGTGTCTTGCATGGGGTGGGACTCGGACTCCAGCAGAGATGACAGCTTAGCCGCCATCCTCTTCTCTCCTATCTCCTCCACTGGGTCAAGACAGCACCCCAGAACAGAGCTAGCATTTTGATCAGTCTGTTCAGTCTCTTCCTGTCGGCTGTCGTAATGCCACTGCCCCAGCAGACCACTCCAAATGTGATGGCTGTCTGATGCCACCACAGAATCATAGAAGGTCTTCAGGAGTGCCTTCTGCACTCCAAAAGACTTGAGTCTCCTCGGGAGGAACAGCCTGCACTGCCCCTTCTTGTAGAGCGCGTTGGTGTTGTGTGACCAGTCCAGTTTATTGTTCAGGTGAACAGCCAGGTACTTGTAAGATGTCACCATCTCAATGTCTGTTCCTTGGATGTCTACTGGTGCCGTGGGGGGTTGTCCACACCTGTGGCAGTCCGCCATCAGTTCCTTGGTTTTCCTCACATTGATCTGGGGGTAGTTCCACAGGCACCAGTCCACGAAGTCCTGGATAAGTCCTCTGTACTCGAAGTCATCCCCATCAGAGGTGAGGCCGACAATTGCAGAGTCATCAGAGTACTTCTTTAAATGGCAGTGCTGCGTGATGGCAGTGTTGTGTTAAGTCAGCAGTGTAGAGGGTAAACAGGAAGAGAGCCAGAACTGTTCCCTTTGGGGCCCCCGTACTGCAGTTGATGGTGTCAGACACACAGTCCTGGGCTCTCACAAACTGTGATTGATCTGTGAGGTAGTCCAGGATCCACGATGAACTTTTCAGCCTATGAACTTTTCACCCCCTTCCCCCACCTCATATATTGGGTTAGCATACCATTGTAATCATGTTATTAGCCTAGCTTAGTAACCATTTTTTAGCTACTTTATTTTATGCACCCTACAAATCATCTGTATTCCCAAATGATTTGTTCATCCACGCTTGATCCCATAGTCACTTTCGTGACTTATTCGGTCGTATTTTGGTATATTTTGGACAGCATGGCCCAGTAATCATCAGCAGACAAACTCACCAAGTTAGGCTAGTTTAGCTAATGCTCATGAGCATTTGGCGATTTATTTATTTATTTATTTTTTAACAAGGGAAATTGGGGTTGAAATTTTACAGGGGAAAAAAAAGCAAATTTTTGAGAAAAAGTTGCAAATTTGGGGAAAAAAATTGAAAATTTACTAAAAAAGTTGGAATTTTATGAGAATAAAATTAAAAATTTACAGGAAAAAAGTCACAAATTTTTGAGAAAAAAGTTGAAAATTTACAAGAAAAAAGCTGTAAATTTTTGAGAGTACATTTATGAGGAAACAAGCTGCAGATTTATGAGAAAAATTCAAAAAATTTTGAGAAAAATGTTGCAAATTTATAAAGATAAACATGCAAATTTACTAAAAAAAAAGATTCAAATTTATGAGAAAAATGTAGAAAATTTACAAGAAAAAAGTCATAAATTTTTGAGAAAAAAGTTGCAAATTTATGAGGAAAAAAAGCTGAAAATTCACAGGAAAAAAGTCACAAATTTTTGAGAAAAATTTTTTGAGGAAAAAAGTCATATTTATGTGAAAAAAGTTGCAGATTTATGAGATAGAAGTTAAAAAAATCTTCAGGAAAAAACTTACAAATTTACAAGAAAAAAGTTGCGGATTTATGAGAAAAAAAGTTGGAGATTTAAGCATTCCTGCTTAGAATCAGTGGCTCAAAGTAATTTTATTTAGTTATGTGACATGATTTATAGCATCTTATTGGGAGGGGTTAAGTAATTCTCTCCTTTTTCCAGCTTGTGGTCACCCTTTATGTACACCCATGAATGGGGATGGCAGGTTAACAGATGTGTTTGGGTCATCCCCCCTCAACTCACCTACTGGTTATGACTCTCCTTGACCCCCCAACCCCAGCACCACCACCACCAATCACCTGTCAGCCCAGCTGGATCACCTACCAACACTTGACCATAAATCTCATTCTTAGATGTCATTTTACTACAGTTTATTATACAAGTCTGTTTGTTTTTCCTCATTTCATGCTCCCCTGGCTGCTAAATACACTTTGTACCTTGTGTGCATTTTCACACCCGAACTGTATTTATTTTGGGTCCCTCAGAATAAACCCCTCCAAAACAGAGGATGCATTTTAATACCTGCTGCTAAGCGGGTCATTTATTTTCCTGCCTGTGATTGCAGCCAAAAAACAGCTATTTCGTCATTGTGGCACCATATTTTCATTAGGCTGCTGCTTCTTCTTCTTCTGCCAGCACACAACTGCACTCTTATCAAAAGAAACTCAAATTATTTACTAGGAGGGAAGAAAAAAAGAAAAGCGCAGAAGCTGTCTTGTTTGAGAGAATAACTTGAGCACATGCTGTCTGATTAGGCATATAAATAATTTATATTCCTTCGTTTATGGGCTGCATTTCAACACGAGGGGGATCGCTCGCCAATTAACGCTCCCTCTCTGCCCTCTATCTGAGCTTGACGTGCAGCCGGAGACGAGCCGAGAGGAAGGAGGAAATAAAGAGAGCGGGAAAAGAGGAGTCCATAACTATAAATGTAAATGAAAAGGTCTCGGTGGATAATGGCTCTTCACTGTCAGCCCGGATGCCAAGATAGTCAGAAAATTTTGGGAAATGTCACACAACGGTTCTAAAGCTGGCGTTGACAACTTCTACTATGGGAAAAACATCATTCTGAGAAATTTTTGGATCAAAGAAAATCTGCATGGAGCCATAAAACCAACATAAAACAACAAATTATATGAATGAACAAGCCTGTCAACATTACCAGCAGAAGTTTTTTTTCTCCTTAAAGAAAACTTACATTTGTTTTTGTTTGCTAATTTATGGCTAAAACGATGTTAATTTTTCATGCAACTTTTGCATAATTTGGAGGATACGGGGAGCAACAAAGAGAGATAGACAGCCATTCACTTTGACGGGCAATTGAGAATTCCAAGTTAATGCTAATTAACCTAATGTGCATGTCTGTGGACTGTGGGAGGCAAAAGGAGAACCTGGCAAAAACCCACACAGACAGGTCCCAGCTGGCCAGCTCTTGGGTTCAAACTCACAACCTTTTTTTGTTGGAAGGCGACAGTGTTATCCGCTGCACCATCAAGCTACTTACGCATGCTGGAGTTCAACATTTAGACAAGCACAACAGAAATCCACAGGTAAGTGTTGGAAGATGGATATATGGATTGGCTTGTTGTTATTTAACACTTATACAATGAAATTAGATATTGTGCAGAGCAAAAATAATTTTTATAGACATATCTAGTCCTCCTGAGCTGTTCTGGTGGGTCACATGACTAGTTAGCTTGTTAGCTGTGCTAACGGAGTCCTGGGTGAAGATCTAATTATGCCACCACCACATCAGTATTACAAGCTGAGTGGGATGGTATTTCAGCTCGTCCATTTTGTTGTTGGCTCATCCACAGTTGGTTGATGAGCTGACACAGCTGCCCATTTAGTTCCAGTGCACTTAAATAGTCTATCAACCATATAGGGATTACAGTTGGCTAATGATTTTACTGTTTTTACTGGTGTTGGTTGGTTTGTCTGTTAGCGATATTACCAAAAAAGTTCTGAATGGATTTTGATAAAATTTTCAGGAAAGGTGTGTAATGGCATGGGGAACCGATGATTAGATTTTGGTGGTGATCAGGATTGTGATGTGCATGCAGGAGTTTTTTGGGGGAAAGTAATAACAATATTGACCTTTCCTTTTAAGACATGTCTGCTAAGTTACATTCACCTCCGCACCCATACAAAGTGGTATGTGATGGTTGACATTATTTCATCTGAAGACGCCAAGAAAAAGCAAGCAAACTAAGCAGCTTATGAATGGATTTTGATTACATTTTCAGGAAAGGTGTGTAATAGCATGGGGAACAGATGATTACATTTTTGTGGTTCTCTGAATCACCATCTGGATCCACGAATTTTTAGGAAAAATCAGTATCAACTTGGTTAAATTTTACTTTTGCTGGTACACCAGAATTTCTGTAGCTAAGTTACCTAATACTTTTTATTTGTTATTTCAATAAATCTTATAGAAGAAAACTTTAATTAGTATTTTTCATCAATATCACTGCAGAAATGTTGCATTTAGAAAACTGCTGCATTTCTAACAATGTCATTTGGGGGAAATGAGCTGCTTGCCAGAGGTCTGCACTCTCCGAGTGCTTTTCTAGTTGTTTTTGCTGCCGTTTCTCTGTCTGTTAGCAGGATCATGCAAAAACTCATAGATGGATTTGGATGACATTTTCACCAGAGGTGGCCCCTGGCCCAAAGATGACCTCATTACATGTTGGAGGTGATCCGTGAGTGCATACCTTCACCAAGGCCCTATCTCGCAATGTACAGATTGATGGCGATATGGACAAACAAAGGGAGGCAGGGAGCCTTGGCAGAGGTATGCACTCTCTGCTCTCTAGTTGGGATGATAAATTGATTAAAAAAATTATTGTAAAACATTACATTTCATTATATATTTCTTTCATTATTATGCATGTTAAGCCTGCAGGGGAGAGGAGAAGGAGAGTGTGAGTTATGGAATGTTTGAATTTTGATGCAGAGCTTACTTGTTTCCCAAGGAACAGAAGGCAGAGCAGAGACCAGGTATATTTTTCCAGACTCGGTGGAAGAGTGGCAGATTGTTGGGTGAGCGTACGTGAACCAAGGAGGGCATGGCGGCTGACTGGCAGGTGAGGAAGCTTTGCTAAGGGTAAAGGAGCAGAGAAGCAGGCGAGCAGGAATCGTAGGTAAAAACGAGAGGCTTGGCATGGGGTCTACTTGTGGAAGCTTTACCACGTAACGATCCTACGTAGACTGATCAGCTTTTGAGACCTTTTATGACGGGGGTTGTAATCAGGAGCAGGTGCAGATAATCAGCCCTAATTGGTATACAACACAGCATTACTATTCTCACAAATTATACCAAGAATTACTGTAAGTTAAAGCCTATTAGAACACTTGCTGAAGTGGAGTGATACATACCTGGTGAAATGTCCAAATGTGGTTTTAGGGAAATATAGTCCCTCCTGGAATCCCTATCGTCCAATCAAATTGCTCAGTCGGCACTAAGTGCTGTGTAATACTATTTACTATACTATTACTACTATAGTACAGTGTTCTGTTTTACCTTCATTTGTGGCTCTAGGCAGATTTTTTGAGACAGTTTTATTATTTATTTTTTCACGGTGAAGGCTACTGACCTCTGATCTGACGTACCGTCATGGCTGTTAATGCCACTTTTTTTTTCCGTGACGTGACTTGGACTTCTCCCCAGTGACAGATGGCTGACTTGGCCTGAGACTGACATCTGTATCATCCTTCAGCTCGGTCAGAACCAGCCTCTCCTCCTCTCCAGCCTCCCTGTGCTCCCGCTGCTGCTGCTGCTGCTGCAATTGGCTCCATATGGCAGCCACATGCACATGGAGAAGTGTCACTCTCCGCTAACTCTGCCTACAGCAGCCAACAACTCCCAGCTCTGCTCTTTCCACATTTTGATTCTGCCATTCTTTTTTAACCAATGTCATTCCTACTCCCTCATTATCTCTTGTTCGTTGGAATATATAGATTATTTTACTTAAGGAGAAAATGGTGGTGTTGAAGACCTGAATAAATAGAAATGAAGGCAGAATTTCATGGATATTATTTCGTCAGTCTGCCAAAGGCTACATTCTTAACAAATGACTAAAACTTACACATTTAAAAAAAAATGGTTGTTTATGTACAAGGAAAGAAATGAAAGAAAACTTTTTCCTCAAAAATTTGTGACTTTTTTCTGATCAAATGTGCAGCTTTTTTCCCTGTAAATTTTCACCTTTTTTCCTTATAAATTTGCAACTTTTTTCTTGAAAGTTTTTGACTTTTTTCTCATAAATTTGCAATTTTTATCATGTAAATTTGCAACTTTTTTCCTGTAAATTTTTTTTTTTATAAATTTGCATTTTTTTCTTCTCAGTTTGCAGTTTTTTCCTATAAATTTGCAACCTTTTCCTCAAAAAATTGTGACTGTTAATTTGCAACTTTTTTCCTGTAAATTTTTCAACTTTTTCTTACAAATTTGCAACTTTTTTCTTATAAATTTGCGATACTCATCTGGATGCTGGTTAAAATTTATTTTGTGTAATTAAAGGTCATTTAACTCTCAGAGAAGTGCAGTAGTCTCTGTGAGTCCAGTGATCTTACAGAGAAAGCTCATCAGCCGCTTGTATCCGCAATCTCATCCTTTCAGTCATTACCCAAAGCTTGTGACCATAGGTGAGAGTAGGAACGTAGATTGACTGGTAAATCAACAGCTTTGCTTTAGAATTCAGCTTCCTCTTCACCACAACAGACCGGTACAACGTCCGCATCACTGCAGATGCTGCTCCGATCCGTCTGTCAATCTCTTGCTCCATTCTCCCCTCACTCGTAAATAAGACCCCAGGATACTTAAACTCGTCCACTTGGGGCAGGAGCCTGTCTCCAACCCAGAAGGAATTGTTTCCAGAAGGAAACAATGATTCATAATTAGACCACCTGGGGGTAATGAGAGAGGAGCGACTGGAACTGACAGCTGACAAGGCAACGCCCACCCGGAGCACAAACCCGGAAAAGCCACTGACAGCTGTCACCCCAGAGAAGGAACACAACAGTAAAGATATAAAGAGTAAAATATCACCAAACAAATGCAAATTAATACAAAGTAAAAATGTAACAAAACTAAAGCATAAACAGGAAAATAGCAAACAGTACAAGAATTACAGAAACCCAAAAAGCACAAAGCACAACAAATACATAAATGTAGAGAAAAAGCCATGAAACTGAGCAAGACGGAAACCTCCAGTGCTCCGCTCATGACAGAGCCCCCCCTCTCAAGGAGTGGAAACCAGACACCCCAGGGTAACATCAAAAGAAAAAGACCCCCCCCCCCCCAATAGGAGCACAACAATAACCCACCCCGGGTGGGTGGTGAGGGGAACACGCTAGGAACAAAAACAAAACCCCACTCAAGACCCACACCAGGTAACACCCCAACCACCTAAGCCCCCTGCACCGAGGAGCTGAACAGTTCAGGTGGGCGGCCAAAATAACAGGCCCAGCAGATAGCATGATGGAAAGAGTTGAGTGGCCTACCAGAGAATGTGGGCCACCCAACCCTGCAACACAGTCTGTCGGCTGGTCTGCCAGAGTTTTTTAGCTACCTGAACAGAAACGGTGGCCCAGGAGGCGTCTGCCCAACGGGAAGAACTAGTTGTGGGCACAATAGGGGAGTCAGGGGAACCATGATGATGTCACGTGGAGGAGAGAGAACCACGACGACCTCGGGCAGAGGAGAGGGAACCACAACGACCTCGGGCAGAGGAGAGGGGACCACGATGGTCTCGGATAGAGGAGAGGGAACCATGACGGCTTCGGGCAGAGGGGGGGGAACCACGACGGCATCTGGCAGAGGAGGGGGAACCACAACAGCGTCTGGAAGAGGAGGGGGAACCACGACGACATCAGGCAAAGGAAAGGGAACCACAATGGCGTCAGGCAGAGGAAGGGGAACCACGGCGTCCTCAGACTGGCCTCTAGCACCCTCGGTGGTCCCGGACTGGGACATTGCAGCACCTGCGGTGGCGCCGGGCTGGAGTGGAGCTGCACCCGTGGTGGCTCCGGACTGAAGTGGAGCTGCACCCGCGGTGGCTCCGGGCTGGGACACAGCTGCACCTGTGGTAGTCCCTGACTGGGACACAGCTGCACCTGCGGTGGACCTGGACTGGGCCAGAGCTTCACCCACGGTGGACCTGGACTGGGCCAGAGCTTCACCCACGGTGGACCCGGACTGGGCCAGAGCTTCACCCACGGTGGACCTGGACTGGGCCAGAGCTGCACCCACAGTGGCCCTCGGGCTGGACTTTAACGCCCACAGCGAGCCCAGACTGGAGCGCAGCACCCAAGTTGGTGTCAGGCTGGGGTGCAGCACTCACAACGGTTGCCAACTAGGACACAGCACCCACGGAGACCCAGACTGAGGAGGAGCTGCACCCACGGAGGTCCCAGGCTGGGACAGAGCACTCGCAGCAACCTCAGCCAATGGGGAAGCAGCACCCTCAGAGGTCCCAGGCTGGGACGGAGCACCCACGAAGACCTCATCCGTATGGGGAGCAGCACCCACCGAGGTCCTGGGCTGGGACGGAGCACCCGGGATGATCTCAGCTGGAGGGGAAGCAGCACCCACGGAGGTCCCAGGCTGGGACAGAGTGCCTGCGACCCTTGGAGACTTCTGGTAGAGCCGGACAATCATCTGTGGCCCTGGGGGAAAGCTCAGGCAAAAGAGGCAGAGAAACAGGGTCAGGGTCACCGGCAGCAGTGGAGCCCGGCGAGACGAGCTCAGGTGCAGCTGACGGCTGCACTTGGTTCTCCCCACCAAGAGCCCAACAAGATCTCTCCAAAATTGAAACAATGAAAACAAAGGAGAGCACTTGCCTGAGCTCAAGCTCCACCGGCGTCCAGGACTCCGTCAATCCAGGCCATGGTTCCTCAGGCCTGGCCCTCTGGAGGCCCAACTCCGGCTCTGCTGCGGTGGCCCCTGCAGCAGCCATAGTGGTCAGTGCAGCCCTGGTATCCCCCAGTGAGGTGACCCATGCCGGTGTCTTGTCCGGTGTGGATTCAGGAGGTCGATTTCCTGCTGGATTCTGGAAATGGATTCTGCTCAGCTGAGGCCTGAGGACGCATCTTCATCAGCACAGGCGTCCACTCGGTCTCAGCGATCTCCCTCCGTCCAGAGCATGGCTGCGGGGCTGGAACCGGGTCCTCCAGGGCTGCAGGCTCCTCCAGCATCCGGTGGCTGAGTCCTGGGGCTGGCAGACACTTAGGGGGCAGAGGAGGAGACATGGAGAGAGCAGGTGAAAAGTTTATTGCTACAGCAGGCAGTGAGGACTCAGAGGACTGCATTGGCTGAGCCTCACCACCGGGAATCAGGCAAAGTAATTCATGTGTCAATGATAGAGAATGAAAAAGCACTTGCCTGTGTTCCCAGGACGTGATGTTTTCTGCTGCAGTTGGCATAGAATCCGCCCTCTCCGTGGCTGCAGCTGTTGTGGGCCCCTCAGAGGAATGTAGAGGAGCTTCCCCTGCAGACGTGGTGATGGGTGGAGCCGGGAAGGAGGCAACCAATCCTTTAGCAGCGGAAAGAATCGCCGAGGAGCAGGGAGAGGCAGCGGCAGCGGTGAAGTTGGCTGAAGGAACACCCGGAGAAGAAAAACCAGATAAGGGAACTGCTGCTGGAGTTTTCGGCCTCTGCGAAGGAGGGGCTGCTGATGAGGAGGTGGAGGCGTTCCTCTGGCGATCTGGAGCTTAATGGTGATGTTGTGGAGCTGGTGGAGCAGGAGCAGGAATGGACACATTGGAGGCAAAGTAGGGTGTCTTCCGCGGAGTACGCTTCCGTGTGGGCACCAGGTTCGCTGGAGATGGCCACCACATCAGCCTAGGAAAGGATTGTTGCAGCACAGAGAGCGTGGCCAGCAAGTCCGCGAACTGGGCATGCCTCCATAACCCTGGGTACGCTTCGACAATGGTGGTCACAGAATCCACACTTTTCGAGATCTTTTTTGGGCTGCAAGAGGCAAAAGCTTCATCCACAAAACTCTGGACGAACTCAGCGGCCCACTGCTCCTCCACACTTGGAACCTCCACTGCCAATCTCCCTTTGCCTGTTGGAGGTCGGCATGCTGGCTGGAATTCTAAGGGGTTAATCAATAAAATTCAGCCAATATTCGTGAGCATGTTACTTAGTCTGACAACCAAAGCTAAAAGGCTAATGTTAGCCTCAAACTTGGCATTGCTGTGAAAACAGATGATGAAAGAGAGTGGGGGGGGGGGGGGGCTGGAACTGGAGCTCATCAGTATTTAAAGTATCATACTATAAAACACCCCATTTAAGCAGAGCTCCTTCGCCATGTGTAAAATGCTGCAGCGATTAAACCCTGAGGTGTTTTAACAAAATCATGTTTCATTAACACCTCTGTGTCAGCATGTGGAAAAAGAACCAACAGGGGCTCAGATGTGTTTTATTTATTCTAATATTAAAAAACCCCACTGAAAATAGTTGTTTTTTTCCACAGCAGAGGGATGGAGGTGGGCGAGTGTCCAGTTGTTGTCCAGGTTTCAGCTTTCGGGCCATTTGCTGGCCCGACGTAGGCGTGAATCAGGTCAGGCAGTGGGAGGAAGAGGCTAATGTGGCCTGAAGGGCCGAGGGCAGACAGGTGGGGGAGGCTCTGTGGACGTCCAGCCAGCATCAGCGTCAGGCTGGAGGTCAGACCGCGAGTCTGAATAAAGACAACACGCACAGATTGCAGTTAAAGTTGATTTTCTGGTGCCGGGGTCAGCCACCTCCACCATGAAAAGAAAAGAGATATTTTCAGCTATTTGTGGTTGAAAACTTTGGTACAGAGCGACATAATGTTTTAAAAATGTGTTAAAAAGAAGGGATTTGCAAATTCTCACCCCCGTTTGTTCTGATAAATTTGCAACGTTTTGTTTAACTTTGCAAAATTTTTATGTCTTAAATGTCCAAAGATGAACACATAAATGAATAAATTAAAATGATACATTTATGACCACCTTTTCCACAGAAATTTGCAGCTTTTACCTTATTTATGTATCGCTTATTTTTTCTTGAATTTGTTGTGTTTTGTCTTATTAATGTGTGACTTTTTATCATTAATTTATCTCATAAATTAGTCTTTTTCCTCACTGATTTGCAAGTCTTCATTTTTTTTCTTTTAAATTTGCAGCATTTTAGATGAAATTGCAAGTTTATGTCTTAAAAATGCAAAAATGAAGGAATACATAAACAAATAAAAGTCATACATTTTCTTTTTTCCTACTGTTTTTTTAAAAGAAATATGTGACTTTCTACTTATTAATTTGGAGCTTTTGTCTTATAAACTTGCACCTTTTTTCAAATTAATTTTTTTGTATTAAAAATTGAGATTTTATAAAACTTTTTCCTAAATTTTTTTGATTTTTTTTCTCATAAATTTGCAAATTTTTTCTGGTAAATTTTAAACTTTTTTCCTCATAAAGTTGTTGATTTTTTCTCTCATAAATTAGCATCTTTTTTCTTCTAAATTTGCAATTTTTTTCCTCAAAAATTTATAACTTTTTCCTGTCAAATTTGCTGCTTTTTTCCCTGTAAATTTTCACATTTTTTTTCCTCCTCAATTTGCAACTTTTTAAAAAATTTTTAGACTTTTTTCTCATCTATTTGCTAATTTTTTTCTTGTAAATTTTAAACTTTTTTCCTCATAAATTTGATTTTTTTCTCATAAATTAGCAATTTTTTATTGTAAATTTGCAGTATTTTCCTTTAAATTTGCAATTTTTTCCTGTAAATTTGCAACTTTTTCTTCAAACATTTATGATTTTTTCCTGTCAAATTTGCAGATTTTCTCCAGTAAATTTTCATCTTTTTTCCCCTCATCAATTTGCAGCTTTTTTGTTGAAAATTTTTGACTTTTTCTCGTAAATTTGCAATTTTTTTCTTGTAAACTTTACAGTTTTTCCTCAAATTTGTTGATTTTTTTTCTCATAAATTAGTGTTTTTTCTTATAAATCTTTAGGGGTTTTTTCCTTTAAATTTGCATTTTTTTTTTCCTGTGAATTTGCAATTTTTTTTCCTGTAAATTTGCAACTTTTTCCGCAAAAATTTGACTTTTTCCTATCAAATGTGTAGCTTTTTTCCTGTAAATTTTTACATTTTTTCCTCATAAATTTGCAATGTTTTTTCTTGAAAATTTTTGGCTTTTTTTCCTCATAAATTTGCTAATTTTTTTCTTGTAAATTTGCAACTTTTTTCCTGTAAATTTGCAACTTTTTCCGCAAAAATTTGACTTTTTCCTATCAAATGTGTAGCTTTTTTCCTGTAAATTTTTACATTTTTTCCTCATAAATTTGCAATGTTTTTTCTTGAAAATTTTTGGCCTTTTTTCCTCATAAATTTGCTAATTTTTTTCTTGTAAATTTGCAACTTTTTTCCTGTAAATTTTAAACTTTTCCTCATAAATTTGTAACTTTTTTCTCATAAACTTGCATTTTCTTCATGTCAATTTGCAATTTTCTTTCCTGTAAATTTGCAACTTTTTCCTCAACAATTTGTGATTTTTTTCCTATCAAGTTTGCACCTTTATCCTGTAAATTTTCATCTTTTTTCCACATAAATTTGCAACTTTTTCCTAATTTAATTTTTTTGTAGTAAAATTTGATAGTTTTTTTAAATGTTCCTAAATTTGTGACTTCGCCCCCATTTTTTTGTCTCCTATGTTTTGAGTTTTTGTTGTTGTAATTTGTTTCTTTTTATTGTCAAAGTCCCTGGGGAAGCGTCTTTCTCTGGGCATCAGAGCCACAGGTTGCAGACCCCCTGACCGCTGTGGCGCGTGGCTCGGTGAACGTTGTTGTGGGCTGTTTTCACGGCTCTCTGCGTCACCGCGGCCCCGTACTGGCACTGAAAGGCTGTCCGATGTGTCATATAGTGAGTCACAGCGTGCCTGTGTGTGTGTGGGAGCTCGTTCACACTTACATCAGTGCACCGCCATCATCACCACCACCATCATCATCATCAGTGCACCATCATCTGACTCACACAAGTGTCGGTGTCATTAGAAGAGAATTTGTCACCAACTCCATTATCAGAATAGTTTCAATGCTCCTGAAATATGTTTCAGTTCAGCGGTGATAACGGGCGTTTCGCACTGATTCGACTCAAAAATAAACAAGACGGATTGCATGTATTTCCTCATAATTGTTCAGAAGTTCCTGCTATCAAAGAACAAAGAGTGCATGCTTTTGTTCCTGGAAGCTTTTAACCTTTTTCTCATATATTTGCAAGTTTTTTCACAAAAATGTGACTTTTTTTCTCATAAATTTATAATGTTTTTCTTGAAAATCTTTGACCTTTTTCTCATAAATTTGCAGCTTTTTTCCTTGAAATTTTTGACTTTTTTCTCATATTTCTGACTTTTTTCCTCATAAATTAGCTTTTTTCTTGTCAATTTGCATTTTTTCCTTTAATTTGCTATTTTTTCCTGTAAATTTGCAACTTTTTCCTCAGAAATTTGACTTTTTTCCCATCAAATGTGCAGCTTTTTTCTTATAAATTTTAACCTTTTTGCCCTCATAAAATTGCAACTTTTTTCTTGAAAATTTTTGACTTTTTTCTCATAAATCTGCAAATTTTTTCTTGTCAATTTGCAGCTTTTCTCTATAAATTTTAAACTTTTTTGCTCATACTGTAAATTTGCATTGTTTTTCTACCAAATTTGCAGCCTTGTTCCTGTAAATTTTCATCTTTTTTTCCTTATAAATTTGTAACTTTTTTCTTGAAAATTTTTGACTTTTAGTCATAAATTTGCAAATTTTGTTCTTGTAAATTTCCAACTTTTTTTTCCTGTAAATTGTAGTTTTTTTTCTTCATAAATTTGTAACTTTTTTCTAAAAAAAATTGTGACTTTGCATAAATTTGTGTCCTTTTTTCTTATATAGTTGTCACTTTTTTCTTCTAAATTTGTAACATTTGCACAAAAATGTTGCCACTTTACAAGTAAAATAAGTTTCAAATTTGTGAGAAGAAACTCCACAAAATTTAAGAGCAAAAAAGTTAAGTTATATATTTAAGAGGAAAACAAAAACCACCCATTATGCTTAGTTTATGCCTAAAATTTAACTCTTTTATGTCTGTTTGTAGCTCCATGCAGGTGATTTAAATACAGAATTTTTTAAAAATCAAAAGCCTGGTAATTTACATGAAAAACTGCAAATGAAAAGCTGCAAATTTCTGAGAGAAAAAAACCTTTATAGTTGGAGGGTGGGTGCGCTGTATTTCTGCTTTTCAGATTCCAGTTTATTCTTAAATCTCTGTGGTTTTCACTTCATTTTAATGCTCAGATGTTTTTGTATCTGCGTGCAGATTTTTTTTGTGCAGAAATTGCTCTTTTGATCATAAAGTTTGCCGACCCCTGGCCATGTTGCTATTTAATTTATTGGTGAATCTAATTCTTACACAACCTACACATCTGAGACCACAGATTCTGCTTTCAGGGACATTAGCTCGACATCAAAAGTGGACGCCGAAGTCTTGGTGTGCGGCGAGCCGTGTCGTCAGGGGCCACAGCAGTGACACGCCAGCAGATGGCCCGATTGTCCCGCTACGGTGTTAACGCCAATCATCATAAGTCAGACTTCACTGCACCTTCCAGCAGATTCCCAGACTTTCCAGCCGTTGGGTCGTCTGGTAACAAGGAGGCTGGGGCACCTCACGCAGCTGTCCACAGATAATGACGCTAAGCTAATGAGGGACTGGAGGAAAAGAGGTCCAAGGTACAAGGACAAGTTAGACATTACAGCAGCCTCTGGTTAAAAGCTACAGTGTCACAACTGGCTCTAGAGCCACATGTTGCAGACCCCCGAATATGGCCGTACAAACAGGGGTTCCTACATGTCCTTAAATAACTGCTCCAGGCTTCTTAGTGAGTGTTTTCTGAACTAGCCCACCAAAAATCAGTTCAAAATAAATCTGCATCATTAAACTTCATGAAAAAGTCACAAATTTATCAGAAAAAGTTACAAATTTACAAGAAAAAAAATATGCAAATTTATGACAAAAAAGTTTGAAAGTTTATGACAACAAAGTTTGATTATCAAGAAAAAAAATCACAAATTTATGAGGAAAAAAGTAGCAAATTTGTAAGACAAAGTTGCAGATTAACAGGAAAAAATGTGACAAATTCATGAGAAGTCACAAATTCATTAGAAAAAGTTGCAGATTTACAAGAAAAAAGTTGCAAATTTATGCCAAAAAGTTTTGAAAGTATATGAGAACAAAGTAGCAAATTAACAAGAAAAAAAGTGACAGATTTCTGAGAAAAAAAAGTCTGAGAAAAAGTAGTTGCTCTTTTTAAGAACAGTGCAGGCTAATGAACATTGATATCAATCAATGTAAACTTGCCAGATTGTAGCCAGTGGCTTATTTCTATCTGTAGTGACAAATCTGTAAGTGACAAATTTTGGAGAAAAAATTTGAAAAATTTATGAGGGAAAAAATTCACAGTTTCCAAGAAAAAGTTGCAAATTAACAGGAAAATGTGACAAATTTATGAGAAAAAAGTCACAGATTTATTAGAAAAGTTGCAAATTTACAAGAAAAATATGCAAATTTATGGCAAAAATGTCTGGAAGTTTATGAGAACAAAGTTACAGATTAACAAGAAAAAGTGACAAATTTCTGAGAAAAAAGTTTCAACTTTGTAGAACTTTTTACACATATAAAGTTGCATTTTTTTCTCATAAGTAAATTTGTGATTTTTTTCATGTAAATTCTGAAGTATTTTCTCTTCAGTTTTTGAGGCTTTTTTGTTTTGCAAAAATTGGCTCTAGCTAAAAAAATTTGCTGTTTCTTCATGTAAATTTGGAAATATTTTCATGCACATCTGAAACTTTTTTTCTCTTAATCATCAGAGCCAAAGGGTTAAAAGCTACAGAGTCACAACTGGCTCTAGAGCCACATGTTGCAGACCCCCGAATATGGCCTTACAAACAGAGGATCGTAGCTGAAGCTTTTTTCTGAACTAGCCCACCTGCCGCAGCATATTAATAATTACCCACAGATAAACAGGAATGCAGCAGCACAAAATAAAACAGAAAATGACAAGTAAATACAGCAAATTATCCTGGAAATGAGGCACGCTTAAATGCTGGAGTGGGCCAGCAGAGATGGGCTTCAGCGCATGCAATTACCAAATCGTTCATAAGCAAAATGTCACAAATTTGAGGAAAAAAGTTACATATGAGAATGCATTGCTAATTGAAAAGATGTAAAAGCAAATATAAATTTACAAATTTAAAGAAAAAAATCACAAATTTATTATTAAGACCTTGCAAATTCATAAGAAAAAAGTCTCCAATTTATGAAAAAGATTCAGAAATTTTTAAAAAAAGGACAAATTTATCAGAAAAGTAACAAAAATACTCCAAATACCAACAGCACATGTTGGGCCAATGTCAGCAAGTTTGCATCAGGAATTCATCTTATAGAGGTCGTCTGTACATTGGAAAGACATTAGCTAGATGTCGGCATACAAAAGTTGAAAAACAATTTGACAAATTCATGAGAACAAAGTCACAAATGTATTAGAAAAAGTTGCAAATGTACAAGAAAAAAGAAACAAATTTATTTAAATAATGTTTGCGACAACAGTCACAAATTTATGATAAAAAAGTGACAAATTTAGGAGAAAAACATCGTAAATTTACAAGGAAAAAAGTTGCAAATTTATTAGAAAAAAAATTGCAAATTTAGAAGAAAAAAATGTGACAAATTTATGAGGGGAAAAAAAGTCACAAATTTAGGACAAAAAAAGCCACAAATTTACAAGGAAAAAAGTTGTAGGTTTACAGGAAAAAAGTACAAATTGATTAGAAAAAATAGCAAATTTACAAGAAAAAACTTGACAAATTTATGAGGAAAAAAGTCACACATTTAGGAGAAAAAAGGCCACAAATTTACAAGGAAAAATGCTGTAGCTTTATAAGAAAAAATGTGACAATTTTATGAGAAAAAAAGTCACACATTTAGAAAAAAAAAGCCACAAATTAAACTTGGAAAAAAGTTGTAGACTTACAAGAAAAAAGTAACAAATTTACAAGAAAAAAATGTGACAAATTTATGAGAAAAAAGTTGCAGATTTACAAGGATAAAAGTTTGTCATAAGTGTATGTGATAAAAACTGCATATTTATGAGAAAATATGACTAATTTAAAATATATAAAAGCAAATTTAAATTTACAATAAAAAGTTACAAATTTAAAGAAAAAAAATCCTAAAATTTATGATTAAACATTTGCAGTTCACCAGAAAAAGATTTAAGATTGATGAAAAAATTCAGAAACTTAATAAGAAAAGTGACAAATTTATAAGAAGTATAAATATGAAGTAAAAAAAAGTTGTAGGTTTATAAAGAAAATGTCACAAATTTATGAGAAAAAAGTTCCATATTTATTAGGAAAATTGCTAATTTAAAAAGAATATAAAAACAAATTTTAGTTTATGGGAAAAGTCACAAAACACAAATTTATGAAAAAAGTACAAAAAATTTTAAAGAAAATTGCAAATTTATATATATATAGAAAAGAGTAAATACATACATGGAAATATGAAATTTATTTGGAAAAAGTCACAAATTAATGAGTAAATTACAATTTTATATGTGGAAAAAATAGTCAACACTTGAGAGAAAAAAAATCACAAATCCACAGGAAAAAGAAAAAAACAGAAAATGACAAATAAATACAGCAAATTATCCTGGAAATGAGGCAGGCATAAACACTGGAGTGGGCCGCCGGAGACGGGCTTCAGCACAGGCAATTACCAAATCGGTTCAAAATTTTAACAGACTTTCTTTTCATCAGCGTCATTAAAATGTAGAGCGGACAGCAGGAAGGGATGATCTCTGATGCCATTAGCGGAGGCAACGGCGGCTCCACTTTTGATAGCTCCTGCTTTGAAAAATGGCCAGAATCCCACTCTAATGGGGTGTTGGTGTGTTCATCAAATGAGTTTTTTATCTTTGCTCTCTCTCACTAATGTACAAAGCTGTTGTTTACGCGGTTACTATTAGATCTTAGTACAGTCGTTCTTTTTTCCTTCTTCCTCCCCAAACGCATCATTTGATGAATGATTCACTCGAGGAACTCATACTTATTTCATGATGCACAATAGTTTTGGGCTGAAAAACGAGGTTCTGCCCACAGCCAGAAAATTGAGACTTTGTATCGCAGAACGAAGTTGAACGATGTTTTCTGTGTCTGTAAATGATGGATGGTGATGTTAAGATGAGGGGTCTCCAATCTGTGGCTCCGGAGTCACATTTCTGCTCTATTTGTCCAAAATCAGTAGTTTTGAAAATGTCTGTTATCATTAGGGACGTTTCTAGATTTTGTTTTGTGTGTGTGTGTGGGGGGGGGGGGGGGGTTGAAATGAAGAAAGAGTTCAAGCACTTTAAAATCCAAGAAATATATTAAAAATAAACCTAGGTGATTGTCTAAGTGTGTCGAAAAAATGAAACATTACATAGAATTAAATTAAAAACAGCATCAATATGAATATTGCAAATACAAGAGAAAAGCTTGTACAGTTACAAGAAAAAAATAACAATTTATTTTAAAAAAAGTTGAGAATTTAGGAGAAAAAAAGTGACAAATTTAGGAGAAAAAAAATCACAAATGTAGGAGAAAAAAAGCCACAAATTTACAAGGAGAAAGTTGCAGATTTACAAGAAAAAAGTAACAAATTTATTAGAAAAAGTTGCAAATTTACAAGAAAAAAGTTGTAAATTAGCAGAGAAAAAAGTGACAAATTCATAATAATAATGAAAGCACCACAGGTGCTGATGTCTCGGTGCTTGTGGCATGGTAGCATGGGTATTGTGTCATGCCATCTATGCACGGTTGCTTGGTATTTGTTGATGCAGGTATGACTCTGATGTCACTGTCACAATACACATAAGGTGTATGTCATCCCAGGGCTGACAAAAAAGAAAAAAATAGAGAAGCACAAGAATAAAATTAGGACCAGAAAGAAAAATGCTATATTAGGTTCAGGTTACTTTATTTGTACCCGTAGGTAGATTTGTTTTGCAGTCTGGTGACATCCATATTTACAAGCCACAATTACATTCAACATAGACAGAAACACAGGCACACATGAAGCTGACTATAAACATGATAAAAATACTCAAGGCTCCATCAATCAGGGTATAAAAAGACAGAGATCAGGGAAAAACCAGAGGTAAGAGAGAAGGGTCATATTAAAAGTTAAAAACTATTCAAAGAGGTTAAAAAACTCAAAGGTCTAAAACCCAATAAAATATTTAGAACCCAAGTGACATCCTACAAAAATAAGTAAATATAAGATGGGGTTAATAAATAGGTACCTAAATTATGTACAATATATTTTTACAGCTTGTTCAACTCTTTGACAGCAGCAGGAACAAAGCTGTTTTTGTAGCGCTGGGTTCTAATTTTTGGGACAGCAAACCTCCGTCTTGAGGGAAGAAGCTGAAAGTTGCAGTGCAAAGGGTGGGAGTCATCATTTAAAATGGAGGTAGCCATCCTCTGTACTTGTCTGGTGTACAGGGATGTCAGGCTCAGCTGTGGCTCACCAAGCAAACGACTGGACCATCTAACTACCTGATCCAAGGATTTCCTCTGTTTCAGTTTTATCTGACCAAACCATGACACTAAAGAAAAGGATAAAACAGATTCAATAAAAGCCCGATAAAACATTGTCATTATGGTTCGGTCAACTTGGAAGCGTGCAAGTTTTCTCAAGCAATGCAAATGTTGCTGACCCTTTTTGCACACCCTTTCACAGTTCTCTTCAAAGTTTAAATTACTATCAATAATCGTCCCAAGATATTTGTACGATTGTAACGGATTTCATTAATTTAATATGTGTATATTTACACTATGGCATGCAATCGCAGGTAAAAATATCAAAACTTTAAAAACTATCACCATAGTCATCAACATTGAATCAGTTTCACTCAGTGTGTAATGAGTATTGAGAGAGGTTCTTAAATTATCTTGCAAAAAAAAAACAAAAAACATTGAAATACAGTTTTTCTGTACAGTTTTTCTATGAAGAGAACATGCAATATTGTTATGTAGTTTCCATCACGTTCTCTTCATAGCTGTTTTGACTGCTCACCCTCAGGTTCACCACCCTGGACCTCAGAGAGAGAAACGAGAAGGAAAAAATGAAAATGTGATTATTATTACAGATGTGATAGAACATTTTTAAAGTCAGTGTCATCAAATAAATCTTATACACACATAAAAACTATATGGACATAAAAGCAATGTAAGAGTACAATTTCAAATCGCATTTAAGGAAGAGAGTCGATGCTGGCAGGCTTGATTACTTAAAATCAATTTTTTAGTCTCTCTGGAAAAATCTCTGTGATTTGTTCTGGTCTTCTGCCCTGGGGTCTCCTCCCAGTTGGACGTGCCCGAAACACCTCAAGTGGGAGGCGTCCAGGAGGCATCCTGATCAGATACTCAAACCACCTCAGCTGGCTCCTTTCGATATGGGGAAGCAGCGGTTCTACTCTGAGCCTCTCCCGGATGACTGAGCTCCTCACCTTATCTCTAAGGGTGAGTCCAGCAATCCTACGGAGAAAGCTCATTTCAGCCGCTTTTATCTGCAATCTCATTCTTTTAGTCATTACCCAAAGCTCATCACCACAGGTGAGGGTAGGAACGTAGATTGACTGGTAAATCGACAGCTTTGCTTTCGAGCTCAGCTCCCTCTTCACCACAACAGACCGGTACAATGTCCGCATCACTGCAGAGGCTGCTCTGATCTGTCTGTCAATCTCTCGCTCCATTCCCTTCTCACTCTTAAATGAGACTTTGAGATACTTACATTCCTCCACTTGAGGCAGGAGCCTGTCCCCAACCCAGAGAGGACAATCCACACTTTTCCAGCTGAGGACCATGGACTCAGACTTGGAGGTGTTGATTCTCATCCCAGCTGCTTCACACTCAATAGCAAACCGTCCTAGTAAGACCTGTAAGTCATTGCTGGATGAAGCCAACATCACAACATCATCTGCAAACAACAGAGATGAGATCCTGTGGTCATCGAGCATGACACCCTCCGATCCTTGGCTGTGCCTAGACATCCTGTCCATAAAAATTACGAACATCATTGTCATCATCATCATAGCAGTCTGTCGGGGGCAACAATGACTGTTTCATTTAGGTCTGATCAGATTCCTCCACGCAGCTCTGTCCTTCACCCTCCACTGCCAGGAACTCCTGGCCTTGTTAACCCGGGCAACGTCCGAGCCGGTATGAGTTGCTTTCTGACTGACCATTTCATGAAACTGCTTGCAAAGTTTTTGAGTACCGCTAGCTTTTGCTGGGCTAGGGGCACATTCTTGGCAGATAGAGGCATTATCAGTGGCAAGGACAGGCCAAGACAAACTGACTCCAGTATCTGCTCCAGTGACTGATCAGACGATAGGTTTGTTTATCTCTGCTCTTTGTGTAGTGTCACAATGCACCGACTGGCAAAAGTCAACCACAGATCTTGCGACAGATATGCTTATCTGCTATGTCCAGTCTCATCCCGTGGATCGGTGACAAAAGGCAGCCCTGGCGGAGTCCAACTCTCACTGGAAACGAGTTTGCCTGGGTGTTGGCAATATGAACCAAACTCGTGCAACGGTCATATCGGGACCGGATAGTGCGTAACAACAAGCCCGATACCCCATACTCCCGAAGCACCCCCCACAGAGACCATGAGGGACGCGGTCAAATGCTTTCTCCAAGTCCAGAAAACACATGTAGACTGGTTGGGCAAACTCCCATGAACCCTCGAGGATTCTTGAGAGAGTAAAGAGCTGGTCCGATGCGCGACAGCCAGGACAAAAACCACATTGCTATTCCTGAATCCAAGGTTCGACCAGCGGTCGGACTCTCCTCTCCAGTACCCTGGCATAGACCTTCCCAGGGAGGCTGAGGAGTGTGATCCCCTAAAGTTGGAAGACACCCTCTGGTCCCCCTTTTCAAAAAGAGGAACCACCACCCCGGTTTGCTATGCCAAAGGCACTGTCCCCGACTTCCACGCAACATTGCAGAGTCGTGTCAACCATGACAGCCCTACAACATCCAGGGTCTTGAGATACTCAGGGCGAATATCGTCCACCCCCGGGGCCCGGCCACCAAAGAGTTTTTTTTAACCACTTTGGCAACCTCAATCCCTGTGATGGGTGAGTTGTCCTCTCGTCCTCAAGCCCTGCATCCTCTATGGAAGGCGTGTCAGTGGGATTGAGGAGATCCTCAAAGTATTCCTTCCACCACTCGACGATGTCCCCAGTCGAAGTTAGCAGTGCCCCATCCGCACCATACACAGTGTGGACAGGGAGCTGCTTTTCCCTCCTGAGTCACCAGACAGTTTGCCAGAATCTCTTCGAGGCCAACTGAAAGTCTTGTTCCATGGCCTTACCAAACTCCTCCGAGTTTCAGCAACCACCTGAGCTGCACTCCGCTTGGCCTGCCGGTACACCTCAGCTGCTTCGGGAGTCCCACAAGCCAACCAAGCTCAATAGGACTCTTTCTTCAACTTGATGGTCCTCTTCACCACTGGTGTCCACCACTTGGCTCGGGGGTTGCCACCACAAGATGCACCAACAACCGTACAGCCACAGCTCTATGCAGTTGCTTCAACAATGGAGGTGGAGAACATAGCTCATTCAGACTCCATGTCTCCAGACTCCCTCGGATGTGGTTGAAGTACATTTTCTATATTGGCTTCATTTACAGTTATACTCAGATAGTGTGTATGATTTTGTTGGTAAAATACATGGTAGCTGTTTTCCCTATGTTCAGAGTGAGGCATGATTGATTAAGCCATTTTGACACTTTCTCCATTGCTATCATTAACTTGTCAGCCACTTGTTTGACATCCTTCCCATGTGTGTAGATGACTGTCATCGACATACAGTACATCTGAATTTTTATGTCATTTTCACGTACTGATGGAAAATCATTAATATACAAAGTAAACAGCAGCGAGCCTAAAATTGAACCTTGTGGTACTCCCATGGTGCATGCCTTTGATTGGGATACAGTATTGTTTATGCGCACATACTGGGAACAACCAGATAGATAAGATTTTAACCAGCTAAGGGTATTCATGGACAGTTTATATTCTCATAGTTTAGAAAGAAGGAGTTGCAAATTAATCGAAAAAATGTGACAAATTCATGAGAAAAAAAAGTCACAGATTCATTTGAAAAAGTTGCAGATTTACAAGAAAAAAGTTGCAAATTTATGACAAAAAAGTTTGAAAGTTTAGGCGATAAAAATGTGCTCATTAACAAGAAAAAAGCCACAAATTTATGAGAAAAAGTTGCAAATTTACAAGAAAAAATTGCAAATTAACAAGAAAACTGACAAATTTAGGAGAAAAAAGTGACAAATTCATGAGAAATTTGTCACTAAAATTTGAAATTTTATGAGAACAAAGTTGCAAATTAACAAGAAAAAAGCCACAAATTTATGAGAAAAAAGTTACAAATTTTCAAGAAAAAGTGTGAAAGATTTGACCAAAAGGTTTGACAGTTTGAGAACAAAGTTGCAAATTAACAAGAAAAAACTGGCAAATTTATGAGAAAATAGTCTCAGATTTCTGTGAAAAAGTGACACATTTAGGAGAAAAAAGTGAGGAAAACAGTGACAAATTAACAGGAAAAAATGTGACATTCATGAGAAAAAAGTCACAAATTTATTAGAAAAGCAAAATTAAAGAAAAATGTCACACATTTATGACAAAAAAGTGACAAATTTAGGAGAACAAAGGTCACAAATAAAAGTTGCAAATTTACAAGAAAAAAGTCACAAATTTCTGAGGAAAACAATGTTGTAAGTTTAATGAAAAGAGGCAAATATATATCAAAAAAAGCAGAAGGTAATGTTAATTCTCCCCCCTAAAAAATGTTAAGGGTGAACTTGTAGCTTGGTGGCCTCTAGTGGCTGAAGGGGAGTGTTGCGTTTGTGAACTGGTTACATTTCTGTCAACTTGCTAGTGGCTCTAGAGTTTGATTGATTTGACAAGCTCTAAATGTACATGAAAATTGTTCTTATCAGGAAAAAAACTTCCAACTTTTTTTTAAAGTTTAGTTTACTTTAGTTTTATTCTGGAATGCTCTGGGTGGTGGTAACCAAAGTAACCAGAAAAGACGGCCCTGTTGGATACTAATGATCTCAAATTGGCTAGCAGCCATGAAAAGCTCCTTAAGTTAGTTAAGATATTAAACTATAAACTCCAAGTGTTTACTGACAGTCATGAATAACTTAGTTATGGCTTGTGTGACCCATGGGTAAGTTGTCTTTTTATATTTTTTTTAGTTTAGAGGAATTAAGGTGTATTGCTAGCTAACCGGATGTTAGTATATAGCTGTTAGCTGCTGTACTTAAGAGGCTAGCAATGAAAAATTACTCTACAAATAGCTGTGGTTTTAGTAAAACACTTTTGTGTAAAAACATGTTTAAAAGTTGATATTGTAGAGAAAAGGATGCAGGTGACACAACGAGCTAGACAACACAGAACTTTATTCTTTCTCCAACAACATATCAGCAAAACAGCAATAAGCCTTCAGCGTCACAGTGCTGAGGCTAAAAAGCCTTTCAGGTCTCTGGGCACTCCCCTTTTATATCTTTATTCCCATGCATGGAGACCTGGAGCTTCCAACCATCATACATTGTTTTATGAGCAAAGAGAAGTGTGGCACATTAACATAACATTATGCCAGCGCCACTATTACACACTTCTTCTCTTCAGCGGCACCCACAGCTTTTACTCTCCCTGGGGGGCGCATAGACTCAACAGTCCCATCTGATGCCCCCTGGTGACACTTCCTCCTTCAGTCCATTATTCTACCCCTCCCCTTGCCTTCTGGGTGTGAGAAAACCCTCACACACTATGCCCCCACAATATGCTTTTAAAATTAAAAATTGTATGTTTTTGGACCTTGGGGAAGTCAGGTTATTTAGCACCTCAGACAGAGACAGGGAATAAGCATGGGAGAACAATGCCCAGGAAGGACAGAGGGGGTTGAATGCAGTGTAGTGTAAATATCATGCTGTGTGATGTGAAGTGCCATGAAACTTATGAAGTGTGACTTGTGATATAGAGAGGAGTGCTTGCTGTAACCATTCAGTCCATTCTGTGCTTGTGATATGCGAGTGTGTAATAAATCGTCTGTCATGAATCTGCCTCTTCATTTACACACCCCACACTGGTGACCCAAGACGTATTATGGAACACGAGGCAAGAACCCCGGAGCCGGCCCGGTCAGGAAGCCCCAGCGACGCAGCAGCCATTCCACAGACAGCCTGGACTGGAACCCCCAGCAGCGCGTGCGCGGTTTCAGTCAAGCTACCGGATTTCTGGCAGCATAACCCGCGCTCTTGGTTCCACCACACCGAGGCCCAGTTCGCCCTCCGGGGAGTAACGGCAGACAACACCAAGTTCTACCATGTGGTAGCAGCGCTGGACTCCCGCACAGCCCAGCAGGTAGCGAGCCTGCTCAATCAGCCACCAGCCCGCAACAAATATGAGGCGCTCAAGACTGCGCTCACCTGGCGTTACACGCTCTCGGAATGTGAGAGAGCGGAGAGGCTCCTGGCGCGGTCCGAGTTAGGAGATGGGTCGGCCGTCGACCTGATGGAGAAGATGCTGGCGTTAATGGGCATGGACGACGGGCACTTTCTGTTTGCCCACCTTTTCCTCCGGAACCTTCCAACAGAGGCGAGAGCGGTTCTGGCCAATTCGCCGTTGCTGGCCGCGTGTGACTACCGTGCGCTAGCCCAGGAGGCAGACAGGATCATCCTCACCACCAGGGCGATCACAGTCGCGTCGGAGAGAACGCATGCAGATGTGCGCCACCGTGCCAATTCAAGCACTCAGGAAAACGCCAAGGCCGGCAGTCGGCAGCAGCTGTGACCCTCGGTGAAAAGAACAAGCTGCTCTACATGACGGACGCGCGGTCAGGGAGGCGTTTCCTCGTGGACACCGGAGCCCAGAGGAGCATCATCCTGCCGACCTACGCGGACTGGCTGGCAGGACTTAGCGGCCCTGGGATGTTGGCAGCAAACGGCTCGGAAATTAAGACCTTTGGTGAGAGGACACTGATCTTATCTCTACACGGCTGTACATACGAGTGGACTTTTGTCGTAGCAACACTGAATTACCATATCCTGGTGGCTGATTTTCTGTGTGCACATGGTTTACTGGTTGATGTTGCTAACAGGCGCCTGGTTAATGCACTGTCCTTTGACTCGCTCCCCTGTATAGCTTGAGCGACCCAGCCAACAGCACAAGCCAACGTCACAGCTCCAGGTGGTAAGTTCCACGCACTGCTCACTCAGTTCCCAGCACTCATGGTCCCGACGTTTTCGGCGGCCATCGCTAAACACGAGATGGAGCACTTTATCACCACCACCGGGCCGCCCGTTTTTGCAAGACCTCGGCGCTTGGACGCAGCTAAACTGGCCATAGCACGCGAGGAGTTCACCAACCTGGAAAGGCTGGGCATCATCAGGCGTTTGAACAGCCCATGAGCATCCCCACTACACATGGTCCCTGAGACTGAGGGATCGTGGCGACCATGCAGTGATTTCTGCAGATTGAACAACGCCACAGCGCACGACCGCTACCCGATTCCCACATACAGCATTTTTCCATTCTTCTCACTGGAGCACGCATTTTTTCCAAAATAGACCTGGTCCGCGGTTACCACCAAGTCCCAGTGCACGCGGAGGACATACCCAAAACAGCGGTAATAACTCCGTTCGGTTTATTCGAGTTCCTGCGCATGCCATTCGGGTTAAAAGGCGCAGCACAGACGTTCCAGCGCGTGATGGATGCAGGGCTGCGTGATCTCCCGTTCGTGTTCGTCTACCTGGAAGATATCCTGGTAGCCAGTATGTCCGAAGACGAACATGAAACCCACCTCGGGACGGTTTTCTGGAGGTTGGAGGAGCACGGGTTGATAATCAACCCGGCGAAATGCCAGTTCGGCGTGACGGAGATTGATTTTTTTGGGGCACCGCGTCTCTCCGGAAGGAGCGATCCCGTTGCCCGACAAAGTGCGCGCCATGGCAGATTTTCCCCGGACTCTGACGGTCAGCGAACTGCAGGAATTTTTGGGGATGGTGAACTTTTATAACCGTTTCCTTCCCCGCGCGGCGCGGCTCATGCAACCATTGTACGCCGTGCTCAAGAGACAGAAACCCACGGATGGAGTCGAATGGACCCCGGAGCGAGAGCGGGCGTTCTCGGAGGTTAAAGCAGCCCTGGCAAACGCCGCACTGCTGGCGCATCTGGACCCGACGGCCCGGATAGCGCTCACCACCGATGCTTCAGACGTGGCCATAGGGGCTGTCGTGGAGCAGCGCGTCGCCGGGGCTTGGCAGCCGCTCGCCTTTTTCAGCAGAACTTTGCGCGACAGCGAACGTAAATACAGCGCGTTCGACAGAGAGTTGCTGGCTTTCCATCTGGCCATACGCCACTTCCAGTTCTGGCTGGAAGGGTGCAGCTTCACCGCGTTCGTGGACCACAAGCCACTAACGTTTGCAATGGCCAAAGTTTCAGAACCATTGTTGGGCCGGCAGCAGAGACAGCTGGCTGCGATCTCAGAGTTTACTACCGATATTCAGCATGTGTCGGATAAACTGAATGTGGTGGCAGACTGCCTCTCGTGCGCCGTGGTGGCCCCGGTCTATGTGGGGATAGATTACGCAGCCATGGCCGCGGAGCATATTAGCGATGCAGACGTGCGCGCGCTCCAGTCTGGACCAACAGGGTTAAGGCTGGAGAGCAGGGTGCTGCAAGATGGCGGCCCCCCCCCAATCTGCGATGTCTTCACGGGACACCCGCGTCCGGTGGTCCCGGTCGCGTGGCGCCGCCGCATGTTTGAGTCGGTTCACACTCTGGCGCACCCAGGAGTGTGCACGTCAGTCAAAATGGTGGGAGAGAAGTTTGTGTGGCCGAGCCTATGCAAACAAGTGAAAGAGTGGGCTGCAGCCTGCGTGGCGTGCCAATGAGCCAAGGTACACAGGCACACGAAGGCTCCTTTGGAGCCGTTTCCGGTACCGGCTAAAAGGTTTGACCATTTGCACGTGGACCTCGTGGGCCCCCTCCCACCATCACAGGGGTGTACGCACCTCCTGACAGTGGTGGACCGCACCACGCTCTGGCCAGAAGCAGTCCCGCTGGTGGCAACCACGTCCGTGGACGTAGCACGCGCTTTTTTAACAGCATTTGTGGCACGTTTTGGAGTCCCATCAGACATTATGTCCGACAGGGGCCCTCAATTTGTTTCCGAACTCTGGTCCGCGATGGCCCGCAGCCTGGGTGTTACAATTCATCGCACAACCGCGTACAACCCACAGGCCAATGGGTTATGCGAGCGTTTTCATAGATCACTGAAAGCAGCGCTCAGGGCTTCACTGACGGATGCAAATTGGGTAGACAGGTTGCCGTGGGTTTTATTGGGGTTACGCGCCGCGCCACAAGAGGATTTGGAAGCTTCCCCGGCAGAGCTCGTTTTTGCGCAGCCCCTACGGCTGCCCGGGGAATTTCTACCAGATAATCCCCCGCCGGGCAGTTGCCCGTCTCAGCTTTTGCAGCGTAGCGCAAACACAGGCACGCTGCCGGGCCCTGCCCACCACAGTTTTCCGCGTGCCTTCGTGCCTAAAACTTTGAAGAACGCGCAGTTCGTGTTCGTCAGACACGACGCCCACCGCCCTCCATTGCGCCCACCCTATGATGGACCGTTCAGAGTGTTGGAAACAGGGGATAAGCATTTTGTGCTAGACTTGGGGGGTAGACGGGAGAAAATTGGCATAGACAGACTCAAACCCGCCTTTGTAGTGGCGGATGAGCAAGTGCTGTTGGCTGGAGCCCCTCGGCGTGGAAGACCCCCACGGAGAGCTCCCCAGGGAAACGATTCACCAGAGCAGCCACACGGGAAGAACGAAGTCCCCCCCCCCCCCTCACCACAGCTCACCCGCAGTCAGACACGCTCTCAGCAGCCCCTCACCGGCACAGCAGCTCGACGGAGGCAGTAAACCCCAGTTACAGCAGATATGGGAGGAGACTGAAGCCAAAAGCGAGTGTGGACTAATGTCTGTTTTAGATGCTGGGGGGGGGGGGGGGGGGGGGGGTTGGGACCTTGGGGAAGTCAGGTTATTTAGCACCTCAGACAGAGACAGGGAGTAAGCATGGGAGAACAATGCCCAGGAAGGACAGAGGGCGTTGAATGCAGTGTTGTGTAAATATCATGCTGTGTGATGTGAAGTGCCATGAAACTTGTGAAGTGTGACTTGTGACATAGAGAGGAGAGCTTGCTGTAACCATTCAGTCCATTCTGTGCTTGTGAGATGTGAGTGTGTAATAAATTGTCTGTCATGAATCTGCCTCTTCATTTACACACTCCACAATGTCAGCATTTGTTTTTTAAGCTATCAGCAGTGTTTATGTTAAAATGTTTCGTTCATATTAAAAAATTGTCATGATTGGAAATGATTGACAGCTCACATGCAAGGAGTGACACCAGAGAAAACACACAATGACACAGAGAAGTCAGTTGAATTTAGATTTTATTAATTCAAAAAGGAAAGCTTTGTTAATTAAAGACGTCACTTCGCCAGAGGAAGACCCAGCCTGGAGGGAGAAACGAGAGCAGGTTAGATAAGGAGGGAGACTAAAAAGAGGAAAATAGGACTGCACTCACGTGGGATAAACAGAGAATCCGGCAGCGGAACCCAGCACAAACGGCGAACCAGAAGGAGATGCTGGATGGCAGGAGTAGAGCTGGCTGAGGTGTCTGACCGGGTGGAAATGGCTGCTGAAGTGGTGATGATGATGATGAGGCAGGTGAGCGCACAACAACCCCGGAGACACACCACGGAGATGGTGTGTCTCCTGTAGAAGAGAAGATGAGAAAAATTAGTAATTTCCCCCAGAGGGATAATATAACTTACTTGCTAGTAGGTAGTATACCCAACGAGCCAGCGCTGAAGCATTGAAGTGAACGTCCTTTTAAGCACTGGCGAGGCAAAGGTAGCAGGTGTGTCTCATCACGCAGGCAAGGTGATTGCCCGCGGAGTAGGGGAAATTTGAACAGGAAGGGAGGGGGAGAGCACGCTCATCAGAACATGACAAAAATATCTTTAAAATCTGACATACTATTGATATTTACACACAGCACTATTTTGAATAAAATATAAATTTTGTTTGGATATACAATTCTGCATCTACAGTTGGATTTCAGAGTTTATTAAAATAGCTAAGTATTTGAATTGAATTTGTTTATACCTGATTAATTGTCAGCAATATACATGAAAAAAGGTTATCATTTATAAGAAAAATGGCAAAGGCAACTAAAAAGTTGTAGATTCATGAGGAAAATGTCACAAATTTGAGGAAAAAAGCTGCATATGAGAAAACATTGCTAATTTAAAACATGTAAAAGCAAATTTAAATTTACAAAAAAGCAACAAATTTACTTATACACTCATAGAAAAAAGTCGCAAATTTATGAAAAGATTAAAAAATGTAAAAGAAAAATTACAAATTTATTAGAAAAATCACAAAAATATAAATTATATGAAATTTATTTGAAAAAATGTCACAAAAAGAAATGTATAAAAAGTCACAATTTTTTTTAAATAGTTTGAAATTTGTCATAAATTTGTCCAATAAAAGCTGCACATGTATGAGAAAAATGACTAATTTAAAAAAAGATATAAAAACAAATTTAAATTTACAAGAAAAGTGACACATTTAAAGAAAAAAAATCTAAAATTTATGATTAAACATTTGCAATTTACCAAAAAAAGGTTTAAAGCCGATGAAAGAAAAATTTCAACTTAATAAGAAAAGTGACAAATTTCTATGAAGTACAAATATGAGTTAAAGAAAACCCAGCCACAGGGGGTGCACAACCCAGTGTACTCCTAGTGCCGGTCCCAAGCCTAGGTAAATGGGGAGGGTTGTGTCAGAAAAGGCATCCGACATAAAACCTTTGCCAAATCAAACATGCGGATCATGACGAATGAGACTTTCATACCGGATTTAATGTAAACCTAAGCATGACGTTATTTTGGGGATTTCAACAGTAGGTTGAACACTGCTGCAGAAGTTATAAAGGCAACTTTGCCTGTCTGCATCTCACTCAGATGGTAAATTCATGTCTGTTCGTGTGTTTACATTGAGTTATAATGTAATCATGCTGCACAAAAAATTCGCCCATTCACGTTTGGTGTGAAGGCACCTTAAGAGTGTTGATGGGAGAAGTATAACAAAGGTCAGAAGGAGTTGCACTGTGTCTTTGTGGCTCTAGAGAAAGCAGATGATAAGGTACCAAGACTGTAAGTGTGGTACTGTATGAGAAAGTCAGGAGTGGCAGAGAAGTATGTGAGGTTGGTGCAGGACATGTATGAGGACAACGAGATGGTGGTGAGGTATGCTGTAGGAGTGACAGATGGGTTCAAGGTGGGGGTGGGGTTACATCAGGGATTGTCTCTGAGCCCCTTGTTGTTTGCCATGGTGATGGACAGGCTGATAGATGAGGTCAGGCAGGAGTCTCCATGGACCATTATCTTTGCAGATGACGTTGTGGGCTGTAGTGAGAGTAGGGAGCAGGTGGAAGAGAACCTGGAGAGGTGGCGGTATGGTCTGGAGAGAAGAAGAACGAAAGTCAGTAGATGCAAGAGAGAATGCATAAGTGTGAATGAGAGGAAGGCAGATGTAACGGTGAAGATGGAAGGAGTAGCGGTAGTGAAAGTAGATGAGTTTAAATACCTGGGGTCAACCATCCAATGCAATGGAAATGCACAAGAGAGGTGAAGAAAAGAGTGCAGGCAGTGTAGAGTGGGTGGAGACGAGTGTCAGAGGTGATTTGTGACAGAAGGGTAGCGGCAAGAGTGAAAGGAAGATTTACAAGACGGTAGTGAGACCTGCTATAATGTATGGTTTGGAGACGGTGGTGCTGACAAAAAGGCAGGAGATGGAGCTGCAGGTGGCAGAGTTGAAGATGCTGATTTTCATTGGGAGTGACTAGGAGGGACAAGATAAGAAATGAGTATATCAGAGGGACAGCTCAGGTTGAGTGGTTTGGAGACAAAGTAAGAGAGGCAAGTCTGAGATAGTTTGGACATGTGCAGAGGAGGGATAGCGGAGATATTGAACAAAGGATGTTGAAGATGGAGCTGCCAGGCAGGAGGAAAAGAGAAAGACCACAGAGAAGATTCATGGATGTAGTGAAGGAGGACATGGAGAAGGTTGGTGTTACAGAGGAAGATGAAGGGATAGGGTGAGATGGAGGCAGATGATCTGCTAAAGGGAGCAGCCGAAAGAAGAAGACAACAAATATGAGTTAAAGAGGTTGTAGATTTATGAAGAAAATGTCACAAATTTATGAGAAAAAAGTTTCATATTTACAAGGAAAATTGGCTAATTTAAAAGAATATAAAAGCAAATTTTAATTTATAGGAAAAGTCACAAAACACAAATTTATGAAAAAAGTAAAAAATGTTTAAAAAAATACAAATGTGTTTAAAAAAAAGCAGTAAATGCTTACATGAAAATATTAAATGTATTTGAAAAAAAAATCCCAAATTTACAAGTAAGTCACATATTAATAAGTAAATTACAAAAGGAATTGCAATTTTATATGAAAAAATTTAAAAAATACATTTCAAATCCACAGGAAAAAGAAAAAAGATAAAAAGTCACAAATTTATAACACAAAAGTTACAAACTTAATACAGGAAACAATCAACAGAAATTTGCAATAAAAAGCTACAAATGAACAAGAACAGTTAGAAAGTGTTAACAGTCACTTACCCTCATATTTATATATCTGTATTGTTGTTTTGGAGCTCAGCGATAAATTCTTTATGAACAAGACTCCGCGCTCTCTTCTTGTGAAGTTGCAGAAATATTCCCTCATGAGATCTGACCCTGTGGCAGAGCAGCTGGAATGAATCATGAATGTGAATTTTATAAAAATGATGCAAAAAGAGACAGAATTGCACCCACTTTTCTTCTTTTTTTGGCTTTGATGCTAATAAGTAAATCTCAGCTGAAATCTTCTCTTGCTCACTCAGTCCTTTTGGCCTTTGTAGCAATAGTTGTCATTCTGCAAAAGCCACAGATGTTTTTTCTTTTGGATCGATTAGATTGGGGGTTTGCAAACTGTGGCTTTGCTGCTGCATGTGGCTCTTTTTACTCATTAACCAGCAGATCCCTGTGGATTTATAACAACTTAATCAATTAACAAGAAATCTTCTTCGGGGTGCACTGATTGTGTTCCCTCCATGGCTGGGAAACCAACTTTCCTTCCCTCATTCTGAGCGCCAAGCTAGAAGGTGGGAAGTAGTATTTTTGTATGGTTTTTGGTTGTGAACACAATCTTTCAGCTGTGTTGGTGGATGCTCTACCACTAGGCCAGGTGTGTTGTAAATGAACAAGAAATATGTTATATATTTGTGAGGAAAAACTGCAAATTTAAGAGAAAACCTCAGATATTTACAAGAAAAAGTAGTATTTTTGTAGGGGTGGAAATAATGATGTAATACTATCACGACAATACAGCTCCTTAAGGCAAGACAAGTTTATTTGTACAGCACATTTCGTGTACAAGACAATTCAAAGTGCTTCACAATAAAACATTAAAGCATTACAGCAAATTGCAAAGGGAATACATAATGTATTCCCTTTTATTTTCTTTTATTACCTCCGCCAGGCCGGAGGCCAGGAGGAGGTTATGTTTTTGCCAGCATTTGTCTGTCTGTCTGTCTGTTTGTTTGTTTGTCTTGTCTGTTTGTCTGTTTGTCTGTTGGTTAGCAAGATAACTCAAAACGTTTTGGACAGATTTCAATGAAACTTTCAGGCGTTGTTGGAAATGGTACAAGGAAGAACTGATTAAATTTTGGGGATGATCCGGATCACCGTCTGGATACAGGAATTTTTTAAAGGATTCTTTAACATTGTGAGATACGGCCATTTTCAACATGTGTGCAGGCCCAATGGAGGGCGCTGCTCGTCGTGTCTGACGAACACAAACTCCGCCTTCTTCAAAGTTTTAGGCACAAAAGCACGCGGAACACAGTGGTGGGCAGGGCTCGGCAGTGTGCCTGCGTACCTGTGTTTGCGCTACGCTGCAAAAGCTCAGATGGGCAGCTGTCCGGCACGGGATTATTTGCCAGAAATTCCCCGGCCAGCCATAGTAGCTGCGCAAAAAGAAGCTCTCTGCCGGGGAAGCTTCCAAATCCTCATTTGCCGCGGAGCGCAACCCCAATAAAGCCCACGCCAACCTGTCTACCCAATTTGCATCCGTCAGTGAAGCCCTCAGTGCTGCTTTCAGTGATCTATGAAAACGCTCGCATAACCCATTGGCCTGTGGGTTGTACGCCGTTGTGTCATGATTTCTTTTGTTTTTTCTTTTGAATTCTTGGATGGAACATGGGTGGGCAATATAAGCTGCGGATTCACCCATCACACATTTCGGATAACTTATGTTGAACTGTATAATCAGAGAAGTTATTGTCTAATTTGACCTTGTTGGATTTTATTACCCCTTTTGTTATATTATTCACTTTCTTTTAACCTGTACTCTTAATCTATTCGAAATAAAGATTAATTAATTCATTCATTCAATTGCAACGCACGCAGCCTGGGAGTTTGCAGATGCAGGAGATGGACACAACACCAACACTTCAGTTTATTACCTCTGCCAAGGAGGTAATGCTTTTACTAATGAACCACTAATCCTGTCATTGTGAATCCAGTTGCTAGTCATATGTTTTCATGGTCAAGGAATCTGAAAACGTACACACAAACACTGTACGGGGGGGAACTGTCGCGCTTGGCGGAGGTCTGCGCTCTCCGAGTGCTTTTCTAGTTCCCTTTTATTTTTAGTTTGCTTTTAAAGCAAAGTAAAAAAAAGAGTTATGCAGTACCATATTGTTCGCCTATCCCAGGGGTCTGCAACCTTTGTCAGCCGAAGAGCCATTTTGCTCATCTCCAACTAAAATAGAAGTAACTGAGGGCTGCAACAGCAATTTGACCTTTATAAGGAGCATAATCTTTATTTTAAAGTTTTTTTTATATATACCTCTAAATATTATGTGGCATTAATGAATTCATACTACAACAGTGGAAGAAATTGCCAAGCTTTATATATAGCTTCATTCATGAAATAAAAGTATTACAAATATATTACAAATTGTTTTGTGCTGAAAAATAAATTTCTGAATATCTGATTATAATTTTTTTGTATTTTTTTTAATTATCAGCACATTCATAAATTGTTTAAATCTGAAAAATATGGTCCATCTCTTACTTTCAGCAGTAATCACACAGCTTTAGTTCCTGATATTCCAATAAGTTAGAGACGTACACTACCGTTCAAAAGTTTGGGGTCACCCAGACAATTATTTTGTGTTTTCCATGAAAAGTCACACTTATTTACCACCATGAGTTGTAAAATGAATAGAAAATATAGTCAAGACATTGACAAGGTTAGAAATAATGATTTGTATTTGAAATAATAATTTTTTTCCTTCAAACTTTGCTTTCTTCAAAGAATCCTCCATTTGCAGCAGTTACAGCATTGCAGACCTAACATGATTGCACAAGGGTTTTCTAATCATCCATTAGCCTTCTGACACAATGAGCAAACACATTGTACCATTAGAACACTGGAGTGATAGTTGCTGGAAATGGGCCTCTATACACCTATGTAGATATTGCACCAAAAAACAGACATTTGCAGCTAGAATAGTCATTTATCACATTAGCAATGTATGGAGTGTATTTCTGATTAGTTTAAAGTTATCTTCATTGAAAAAAAGTGCTTTTCTTTCAAAAATAAGGAAATTTCTAAGTGACCCCAAATTTTTGAACGGTAGTGTAAGTTTTATTTAGAAGAAGCTACTTTTCACCCTTTTTGTGTTTCCTCTTAATGCTCCTTATTCAGATGTATTATTATAATATAAATCTGTATGCTTCATCTGTTCTCCAGACTCTCAATTTGACAACTAGTGGATTGGTTGTATGATAATTGGCTCTCTGATATTATCTTTATTTATTCTGAAATAAAACAAAAAGAATTCTAAACAACTTTCTAAATAATATAACTTTAAAAGTCATATGGTGCAAATTAAGCCAATTAGAAATAATTACAGCAGAGTGGAAGTTGTTTTTTTTAAAACTTCTTCCACTGATGTTGGTTATAATTTAAAAAAAAGAAATGTGTGGCATTGATGGACAGTCTGCACTTCACTGTCCAAAACCACATTAAAAACATCAGGTAACAAAGTAGCAGCTATCCTGCAGACAAAAAGCTGATAACATCCTTAAAATAAAAGGCTCACCTCTACATCACTGTCACAGAATCTTCTCTCCTTTTTCACTCATTTGAACTCTTTTTACTTTTTTCTTTTTTATTCACAGATTGTGAGGAAAAACTGTCGGCTGTAAGTTGTTGATTTCAGACAAGTACTGTATATCTGGTTGATGGCATTTCATAATAAAAGCACATAACAGAAACAACCATTCTGAAAACTGAATCGCTGTAGAGGGCTTTTATTTTTACATAAGTCAGGAAATGTTGAGTTGTGATGGCGAAATAAATTCCCATTAATTCAGACTTTGGTCATGTCTGTGACAGCATTTATAGCGCACATGACTATAGGGTTATTGAGCAGGAATTCAAGGACTGTTTTTCATTTTTAAGGATAATTAAGGTGTTGATTTGGGAAAATCACATTTACAAATTTTTATGGACCTGTAGACACTAATGAGGCGGCTGTTTTTCATTGTTTGTGTTCTCGTGGAGAAATTCTCTCCACAACAACCATACATGAATGTAAATTAATCAGTCGACACAGAATTAAACTCTCTGTTTTCCTCTGTGATTTTACTTTCTCTGGATCTGTTCATGTCTTACTGAGGGTGGGGGAGGAGAAGCAGGAAGTTGTGCTGCTGTCTGTGCTCTCTCCACATGCACTGTTGAGGAGAGGGTGAGCAGCTCTCTGTGCAGCCGCCGTCAGATGTGACGCAGTCACACAGGGTTGACAACATAATAAGTAATTTAAAAATATATATTTTCCATTCATAAAAGTATGCGTTTCTGTTGAGAATCCAATTGCAATAAACAATAATTTAAAAAATAAAATAATTAAAATGAACTTCCTTAATTTCCATGTGTTCTGAGATATAACTGCAGGGAGCCACAGCATGGGGGCTGAAGGGCCACAGGTTGCCGACCCCTGCCCTATCCCCTCTGTGGGATGGCGTGATGGTGTGATGGTCCTTTCCGCTGTGCTCAGGGGTTCCTCGGCTTTGGGCTTTACTTCTCGGTGGCGTTTCGGGACCGCCGTTGCAGCCAGATGGGGCCACAGATGCCGCAGCGACACAGGATTCTGCACACGGGGAGGGTGGTGGACTGTGTGGTCGTCTTTGCTCGCTCTGAGTTTGGAGTTGGGTGAATTTTACCTGGCGCTGTTTTGGCTTGAGTGTCTCCCGCTGTTGCTGGATGGTGCTGAGCGGGGTGGGTGAGGGCCCCTGTGTTTGTGGGGCTTTTTTTTTTTGTGTGTGTGTGTGTGTGGCACTTGGAGAGTTTGCAGCATTTACATAAATTTATGTATAATTAATAAAAGATTGATACGTGCATTTAGGGATCGATGCATCATTGTGAGTGCCAGGTATCATGTATATGACAGCATATCAATCTTTTCTTGTGTATCCCTGGATAGTCAGTTTTGTCTTTTGGCTGTCATTGTGCTTAGAATTAGGTGATAAGGATTTTAATGAGAGATTTTGTGTGTTTTTTATGTTGTGACATAATTTTATTTTATAATGTTTTCCTTTTTTTACCTTTTTGCCTTATGTAAAATTTACAAGAAAAACGCAGCAAATTTATGAAAACATCACAAGTTTATGAGGGAAAAAATGCAAAATGAGAAGAAAAAGTTCCAGATTTACAAAAAAGTCACATTCATCAGTAAGTTTCAAATTTAACAGGAAAAAAAGTTGAAAATATTACAAGAAAAAATGATCAAACTCTTAAGAAGAAAACTATAAATTTAAATTTATGGTAAATTGCAAGTTGATGAGAGAAACTGTAAATTTATTAAACAAAAGTTACAGATTTACAAACACAAGGTTACAAATTTATGAGAAAACTTGTAGGGAAAACAGAATCAAATTTACGAGAACGGGGTAACAAATTTATAAGAAAACGAGTCAAACATTGGAGAAAAAAAGTCACAAGTTCATGTGAAAAACTTAAATTTGCAAGAAAAAACATTGCAAATTTATGAGAAAAAAGTTGCAAATTTAAGGAAAAAATAGTTTAAAAAAAGTTGAAGATAGTTTTTAATTCTTCCTCAAAAAAATGTTGGGGGTGGACTTGTAGTTTGGGGTTCCCTCAGTGGCTGTGGGGGACCTTTTTGCATTTGCGTATTCTGCTCTATAGCCAGAATCGGCCCTGCTTACACTGTGACTCAACTGTATGTTTGCCTAGTTTTAGTGGCTCCATGCACTTTTTTGGGGGTCTGAAATCGTTTCCTTCCATAGTTGAAGTTACTGACCCCTGCTGGGACCGGCGGAAGATGGCGACGTGCGCTGCGCCGCTCCTCTCACACACACGGACTCACGCATGTGCGGCCTGATTGAAGCATAACCTGTCAATCAGTTATCAAGAACGACACATTCGTCCCCTTGCTGCATAACAAGTAACGCACACTCAGACTCGTGCGATCACACATCACATTTTACTGCCGCCGGCCCATTAACCAGGAGAGCCGCTCCTTTGGCTCCTTAATGGAAATTGCCATTTCAAAGTGTTGGAAAGAGAGATGTTAACCTCACGCCGTACTTGTGGCATTAAATATGGATCAAAGCAGCTGAACTTTGATGTCGATGGAAGATTTTATTTGGGTCGTGGCGGCAGGGAGCAGCTCAAAGCCCACATCACCCCCCCCCACACACACACACACACACTTCCCTGCTCCTCGACCCCCTCTGCTGGGGGAATTTAGAGCAACAATTTGTGCTGTTTGGGCCCTTTCTGTGCTTGTGTTGTAATTTTGTTTATTTATGAGGCATCGTAAGAAGTGACGACATCAGATGGTGACAACCTGTGGCACAACTGTAATCAGTTTCTCCCTCTGGTTTTGACAAAAATAGATAAATAAATACATGGAAATTAAAAAAATGATTATGAAATAAATACAGTAAAAAATTTAAAAAAGGAAAACAAAAATATGCAAACTTTTGAAAAAAAAGATTACAAGTTTATGAGGAAAAATACTCAGATGTGCACGAAAAAGTTGCAAATTACAAATTTCTGAATCTATAAGAACAAAATAGCGGTGCGGTGGTTAGCACTGCGGCAGCACAGCAACTCACCCTTGGCCGGGGGATCGTGGGTTCGATCCCAGCCCCTGACCAACAGTGATCTGTGTGGAGTTTACATGTTCTCCCCGTGTCTGCGTGGGTTTACCCCGGGATTTCTCCGGTTTCCTCCCACATGCCAAAAACATGCAGGTTAGGTTAATTGGAGACTCTAAAGTGGCCCTAGGTGTGAATGTGTGTGTGACTGGTTAAGGGATAGCTCCGTACTGTGGCTGCTTCATCCATCCAGGTGGATGCCCTCAATTTCTCCTCTGGGCATCAATAAAGTATACAAAATTAAAAAAAAAAAAATTAAATTAAAAAATGCCAAAAATACAAGGAAAAGAAGTCTTAAATTTATGTAAAAAATAGATTGATAAAAAAAAGTTTTAAAAAAATTAATGAAAAATATGAAAAAATAGCAAATTTACTGAACAAGGGAAAAGTGGAGAAACAAATATTTATAATTTTTACCCCCCCCCCACACACACACAAAAGCTGAAATAAAAATGTAAAAAAAAATGCAGAAATTTTCAAAAAAAAAAAGACAAATTCATGAAAAAAGTCTCAACTGTACATGACAAAGTTGCAAATTGCAAATTTCAGAATTTACAGGAAAAAATGCCAAAATACAAGGAAAACAAGTCTTAAATTTATGTGGAAAAAATACAGATTGATGAGAAAAAAGTTGCAAATTCATGAGAAAAAAGCTAGGAAAAAGTGGAGAAACAAGCATTTATAATTTATATCCCCTGCATAATAAAGCTAAATAGCAAAAATAAAAAAATTGTAAAAATGCAGAAATTTTCAAGCAATATTTTACAAATTCATGAAAAAAGTCTCAACTCTACATTAGTAAACACGTCTTTTATTTTATTCTTGTATAAAAAAGTAAATGGAGTGGAGAAAACCATTAAATTCCCCCCCCCCCCCCCCCAAAAAAAAAAAATCCCAAACCACAATGCTCCAATCAAAATCTATGATTCGACGCTTCGTTTTAAGTATCACTTCCGGTCTATATGACCTTCCGGTGTGACCTCCTTCTGGTCACGCTATGTAAATAAGATACAGCTTTTTTTAATGGTGCCATCTCAGAGTGACAGAGTGACTGCAAAAAGGAAGAAAGTCAGTTAAAATGACAAAAAGTATTTGAACTCTGGGATCATCTCAAGCTCAGATTGAAGGAAAACATCATGCAGTGTGTATGGCTATGGTCACACTGCAGGTTTTAATGCTCAATTCCAATTTTTTTGCACAAATGTGACCCATATCTGATTTCTTAATGACAGTCTGAACAGCACATATCTGATTTTTTCACACCAGACCCAGGCCACTTTCATATGTGGTCCTAATTCTGATACGTATCAGATATTTTCCAAAGCGACCTCAGTCTGAACAGTCATGTCGCATTTCATCCGACTTTTTCCTCATTGAAGTGAGACAGACGCTACAGTTCTGCAGTGGAGGATGCAGCCAGCATGGGAGACACAGCTGATCTGTGCTCTCTTTTTAATCAATCTCCTTCCCTTTATCATTGGATTGTAATTTTTGTCGGCTCTGACTGCACAATAACTTCAAAATTTGGGGTGGGGGGGTGTTCGGGGCTGAAACGATCAGACATTACAGGCGCACAGTATCAGCACATTTACTCATTTTAGAGAGGGCTGTCAGAGGCGATCAGTTCTGTTCAAGCAGAGCTGATCACACCGGTCATCTGGCCTGTAGAGGAGTGAAGCTGGTCTCATATTTATAAATGTTAAATGGCGTTCACTTATATAGCGCTTTTTCTCATCTCTAGACGACCAAAGCGCTTTACAGATCCTGCTATGTACCCATTCACACACTGATGGCGGCATAGTTGCCATGCACCAGTGCTGGCCTGACCCACCAGGAGCAACTGGGGGTTCAGTGTCTTGCTCAAGGACACTTCAACATGCAGACCGCAGACAGAGCGGGAATCAAACCCCTGACCCTCCGATCAGTAGTCGGCCACACTACACCTGCACCACAGCCGCCCCATGTATGATTTTAACATTTTATTTTGCTGCGCTGCATCAGGGGTAAGAAGTTCTGGGTCCCCCCGCCCTTCCTCAGTCGTTCTACAACGCTGTGTCTGATGTTACATTTTCTTCTGCATATGCGGGTCACTTCATAGCTGTAGACCAGGGGTGTCCAACCATGTGCCATGGAGAGCCAAGACCCTGCAGGTTTTACCTCCAACCAGTGTCTTCAACAGCAGATTTCTGTGAACTTCTTCCCACTGATTGCTGATAAGTGAAAACACCTGCTGAAGAGACTGGGTAGAAGAGAAAACCTGCAGGGTCTTGGCTCTCCATGGCACATGGTTGGACACCCCTGCTGTAGACCGTTCATACTGGAGTCTGATGGGGGTCCCATTTAAGTTGTAATGTGAATGCCCACACAAAAAAACTGAATCTCAGCAAAAAATCGAAATTCAGCAATAAGACTTGCAGTGTGACTGTAGCCTATGCTGTAAAGCTAAGTGGCGAGCTAGCATCCCATAACGTCGTCGTTACAGTGTCTTGGCAGAAAGCATCCCATATCGTGCACGGCCAGCGTATCAAAGACAAGGTACATGACTGAGATTTTAAATTAAGATGATTAGAATGTAGTCAGCTACGCTAATTATGCTTATATGGCCAAAGAACATATAGCAGCTAGCGGTAACCACCACTAGCAGTGGTAGCTGCTATGTTGCGAGTTGAAGCTAACGCTACAAAATGGACCTTTATGGTGTAATGTAGTGTTTAAAGTTACCGTCTATGCAATAAACATTGTAATAAGCATTGCGATACATGTGTACCTTTGTTATTGAGTGTTTGGTACAATTACTACTACTCTTTAGGAAAGAAAGTTCCACACATGTTGGTCAATGCAAGTTTCTTTAAAAAGTATTTGATTACTCGCATAATCGTTTGATTAGAGTGGTTGATTACTCAAGCCATAAAATAGTTGTTAGCTGCAGCCCTAGAGCACACTGTAAGTAGTGATTGGCAACTGATACCGAGGCTTCGGAGCTTGTCACTCTTCAGTATGTCGGGGCTTGTATCAAAACACTAATGTCATGTGACCGGTGACGTCCGAAGCTTCATTGCTGCTTCACTTCATGCCTCTTTGGTTCAGTATGTTTTGAAGCTTTCTTCAGTCGGTCAATCTGAGGAATCAATCCACCTTCTCCCTTGGGACTCACTGCAGGCTGCTGCTCCCTCTCAGGACTGGAGAACAGCTATCACCCCACAGTGCTCGGACTACAGTGAAACTGTGCTGCCTTCTGCGCTCTACATATCTACGGAACATGTACGTAAGGCACTTGGGAATATTAACAGGCTGGACCGCAAGCTAGCAGGACTGCATACAAATCAGCGCAACGTGCAAGTAAAACACTTGAGACTGCTAGCCAGCAGGACTGCTAGTGTTCTGTACCTAATGTTCCATATGTGAGGCACTTGGGAATATGTCAGGAGGCTTGACCGCTAGCTAGCAGTACCTAAGATGTATGGACCATGAATGGAACGAAGATGGAACACCTATGGGACATGTGCGGAATGTGTATGGAACACATTCAGAACATGTACAGAACATTCTGTACTGTACCGCCTGTTCCATGTTTTAGTAGCCTCCTTTGCTAACTACCGATCTGTGCCAACAACACAAACATTGTCATGACAACAAGACTGGAGGCACATCATGTAAAGTTGTTTAGTTCATTTGGAAAAGGAGCAGTGTGAAACCAAAGCTGACAGAACCATTTTTTTTTTTTTTACTTTATAAACCTTTATTAGTCCCACAATGGGGAAATTACAGTTTAAATTCAGGGCATCCACCTGGATGGATGAGGCAGCCAAGGTCGGTGCCAGTTCCTTCACCATTTACACCTAGGGCCACTAGAGTCTCCAGTTAACCTAACCTGCATGTTTTTGGCCTGTGGGAGGAAACCAGAGTACCTGGGGTAAACCCATGCAGACACAGGGAGAACGTGCAGACTCCACACAGAAGGGTCACTGATGGTCAGGGGGTGGGATCTAATCCATGATGGTCAGCGGTGGACTCAATCCCATGACCTTCTTACTGTACTGACACAGTGCTAACCACTGTTCCACCGAGCCAAATGTAGACAATGGAACAAAAATACGATCCTTGGTCCAGACCGCGGTGCAGACTTTCAGGTGTGAAAGCACCCTCAGTTTCATTTCACATCTCAGGAATTTTCTGTCCATAGCAGAGGTCAGCGACCCCTGGGATGTGATTTTAATACAGAATCATCTTGGTGATTGTGCAGGCTGGGGGTAGCTGTAATAAGAGAGCTTTTATTTTTAGAATTTAAGGTTTCTGTCAGTAAAACTGTCATGAATTTCATCTTCTGTGAATTCAGCAGTTGTGTACATGTCTGTGTGGTGGAGGAGTGAACGGCAAAGATGGAGATGGAGCAAGAGGGGAAAAAAACAGAGAACATAAATAATTGATGGTGGACACCGCCTTGCATCTGCCGCCGTTGAGTTTCTTCAAAGTAGATATTGATGCGGGGTTCTCCTTGAAGCTCAAGCGCCACCGCCCATCCATTCTGACCCCATTATTGCTTCAGAAAAATGATTATGCGTTGTCAGAATTGGCAGATCATTTGGCAGATGAGCCAAATATTCCTCTGATTTCCCTGATTGAGAGAAGAAGGAAATGAAACCAAAAATAAAGATTCTTAATGAGGTTGTTAACCCTCTGTGTTCTCAGGCTTTTTAGGGTTACAGATGTACTAATGGAATGTTATTAGATAATATTATTATTATTATTATTATTATTAGAAATGGGTTGAAGTTTACAGGAAAAAAGTATAAATTTATGAGCAAAAAATGCTAGATTTGCAAGGTAAATGTGACCCATGCTGGCAAAATGAGTCGGAATGCACACCGCGTCATCACGAGCTACAGGCAGGAGAAGTCATAAATCATGACTCTTTCTTTGTTAGCGGCAAGTCCCAGGAAAACCCCCATAAGTGCCTGGTATCATAGGAAAGCTTTCTAGAAAACATACTTTCTAAAAATACATATGTTTTGGCGGAAGACGTAACTCCCGACCGATCGAACGTGAGTTTTAAACCTAGCCAAAATATAAACAAACCGGCTTTTTCCGGGTCCATTTCTGTGCACTTCCTTCAAATTAAATATCATTTTGAAGGTCTTTCAATACAGAATATGGAAAAAATGTTACCTCAGTTTTGATAATTTCCTCAAAGTGACTCATTTTGCCGGCACGGGTCACAAATGCAGAGGTTTATGAGTGAAAACGAATTTGCAAGAAAAATGTCACTAATTTTGAAATTATTAGAAATTTTTAAGCCAAAAGTAGAAAAAATGTATGCCAAAAAAGGTCCAAAATTGCAACAAATGTAATGGGACCCCAGAGCCACTAGGGGGACCCCAAAGCTACACGTTCACCCTCGGTAGTTTGGGGAGAGAATTAAAATTACTTACCAACTTTTTCTTGTAAATTTGTGACTTTTTTCTTGCAAATTTGCAACTTTTTAATCGTAATTTTGCAAGCTTCTTTCTCATAAACTTGCAACTTTTTTCTTATTTACTTTTTCTCATAAATTTGCAACTGCTTTCTCATAAATGTGCAGCTTATTTTCTTATTATTTGCCACTTCTTTCTTATGAATTTGCAACTTTTTTTCTTGTAAATTTGTGACTTTTTTCTCATGAATTTGTCACATTTTTTCTTCAGTTTTTCACTTGTCTATCATTTGCATTGGTGGCTCTCTTATAGAATGACTGGTTCATACCAACAGAACTTCTGCAGGCCCAACTCTTGCCAACATTTGCTTCATTAAATCCTTCTGAAAAAATTCTACAGACTTTCTTTTGATTAGGCTGTAAACAAACGGAGGAGCTGGTTGACATCTTCCAAGACCATGGCCCTTCTTTTGTTTTGCTGCTCCCTTCCTCCTCCTCCTCCTGCTGCTTTGACAGGATTTGAGTAGGAGTCCCCAAAGCCTTTATTCTCACCCACTTTTTCCCTCCTCCTCCCCTCATCTTTTGTTAGATGTCCACTCATCCGCTCTGTTGCACGGTCCTCCTTCGCTCACGTTTAGCGATAAAAAGGTGCAAATTTAGGAGAAGAAACTGTATGAGGAGCAGAGCTGTTTCTGTCTGTACAGAGGCCCTCTCAGCCACTAGGGGCCCCTAAGTTACAAGTTCACAAAACTACTTTTTATTTTTTTATTTTTTTCTCTTAAATTTGCTACTTTTTTCTTGTAAATCTACTTTTTTTTCCCCTCATAAATTTGCTACCCTTTTTCCTCACAAGTCTGCTACTTTTTTTTTCTGGCTTTTTTCGTGTAAATTAGTGACTTTTTTCTCATAAATTAGTGACTTTTATCTGATAAATTTGTGACTTTTTTTCTTGTAACGCTGCTACTTTTTTCCCCATAAATTTGTGACTTTTTTCTTTTGTAAATTTGACTTTTTTCTGTTAAATTTGCTACTTTTTTCTTGTAAATTTGCTACTTTTTCCCATAAATTTGTAGCTTTTTTTCTCGTGAATCTGCTAGTTTTTTGCATTATACATTTGTAGCTTTTTGCTGTAAATTTGTGACTTTTTTCTCTTAAATCTGCTATTTTCCTCCTAAATTTGTAGCTTTTTTCTTGTAAATTTGGTATTTTTTTCTATAAATTTGCTGATTTTTTTGTAAATTTGCTTCTTATTTCCTCATAAATTAATAGCTTTTTTCTTATAATTTTTTTTTATTTTTTTCTCATAAATTTGAGACTTTTTTCTCTTACATTTCTGACTGTCCTCTAGCAAATTCGTAACTTTTTTCTCATAAGTTTGCAGCTTTTTTTCTTGTAAATTATTGACAGCCACGTTTCCGTCAGTCTGCCCCAGGGCAGCTGTGACTACAGCAGTAGCTTACCACTATCAATGTCTGTCTGGAGTGAATGAATAATGGACTCACTTTAAGTGCTTTGAAATATCATTTGACATGTCAAGCACCATCCATCCATCCATCTTCTTCTGCTTAATTCTTTTCGGGTCGCGGGGGGGCTGGAGCCTCTCCCAGCATCTTTGGGCGAGAGGCAGGGTACACCCTGGACAGATCGCCAGTCCATCACAGGGCCAACACAGAGAGACAACCATTCACTCTCACAGTCATACCTAAGGACAATTTAGAATCCCCAGTTGATGCCAGTTAACCTAACTTGCATATTTTTGGCATGTGGGAGGAAACTGGAGAACTCCCGGAGTAAACCCACACAGACACGGGGAGAACATGCAAACTCCACACAGATCACTGTTGGTCGGGGGCTGGGATTGAACCCAGGATCCCCCAGCCAAGGGTGAGTTGCTGTGCTGCCGCAGTGCTAACCACTCTGCCACCACGCTGCCATGTAAAGCGCCATATAAATCTAATCCATTATTATTATTATTATTATTATTACTTTTCTCTCATAAATGAGTGACTTTTCTTGTAAATTTGTGATAATTTTTCTCAGAAATTTGTGACTTTCTCATAAATTTGAGCTTTTTTTGTAAAGTAGTGAATTTTTTTTGTAAATTTTGTACCTTTTTATCATAACTGGCTTTTTTCTTGCAAATTTGTGACTTTTCTCATTAGTGTGCTGCTTTTTTCCTCATACATTTGCAGCTTTTTCCTTGTAAATTAGTGACTTTTTCTCATATATTTGTAATGTTCATGTGATTGCTGGTTAAATTTTTATTATTACATGTAATGTATTTTTTTCTTTTTATTCCTCTTGATAAGATAAGATAAGTTAAGATAAGCCTTTATTAGTCCCACAATGGGGAAATTCCAGGATTGCAACAGCACAGGGATAGCAACACTCAGAGCAACAATCAGAAGGCAAGAAAAAACAAGAGCAGCTAGTATACATATGTACATATTACTATAAATATATATATATATATATATATATATATATATATATATATATATATATATATATAGACACACAGTGTGGAGCATTGTGGTTGGTGGATGTGCAGCAGAAAGTCTAAGCTCTCTCTCCGCGGATGCGGCGGGCCAGCTGGATGTCTTTGGGCATGATGGTGACCCTCTTGGCATGGATGGCGCACAGGTTGGTGTCCTCGAAGAGACCCACCAGGTAGGCCTCGCTGGCCTCCTGCAGAGCCATGACGGCGGAGCTCTGGAATCGCAGGTCGGTCCTGAAGTCCTGAGCGATCCCCCTCACCAGGCGCTGGAAGGGCAGCTTACGGATGAGCAGCTCCGTGGATCTCTGGTAGCGACGGATCTCTCAGAGATAATGACCCAAGATTATTTAATTAATGTTTTTAGATTGTTAAGAGTTTGAACTCTTTCCCATTACAACCCTGTTCATGAAATTTACTAAAAAGAAAAAAATGCAGAAGAGGCTGTAAATTTCAAGGAAAAAATAATGACAAATTTCCATGAAAACAGTAGGACACGAGTCTTTCATTCTCACTCATTTCTTTCCTCCTCCTCCTCCCTCTGCTTTTGTTAAAGACAGCCCCTCATCCACTCCCCCACCTCCTCTCTCTCTATCACGCTGCCTCCCTCTCTCTCATTATTACGCGCCCCTCCGTCCTTCCAGAAGGGTATGAGAGAGTTGCGCTCAGGAGGAGAGCGCTCCGCGTGTCGCTGCTGCTTCCTCTGAAAGAAAACGAGAGAGAGAGAGAAAAAAAAAGGTGGACAGAAGTGTCAGGAGCTGTTTTCCCTCATGCCGACCCTCCTCCCTCCTCTCTCCTCCCTCATCCTGTGTATTTTCTCCTCTCTCTCTCTCTCTCTGGACTTCTCTCATTGACTCACTCCTCCCTGCCTCAGTTGGCGGACTGAGTGCGCCGACACCGGGACCCTCTGTACTACCTACTGCCTGGGTGGCATTAAGACCGAGCGCATCGCGAAATTACCCGGAGTGTCTAATTTGTTGTCTTGAGTGAGCGTCTGTGGAAGCGCGGGACGTAGATCCGTAGAAGCGGGGAGCACCTCTGGATTGGGATTTTTCTGGTTTTTTTTCCTCCACTGGAACTGGATGCTCAAGTTGTTTCACCTTAATTGCTGTGAGGATCTGGTTCCTGAGTCCACTTGTACGGTTGGAATCTCTTGGTTTCAGGCTGCTGACAGGAGGGAGTAAACCCACCATCCCACCCCAACAAACCTTCTCCTCTCCTTCCTCCGTGGTGTCTTTGTGTTTTGGTTGTACGCTGTGGGACTGACAGATCAGGAGCCGCTTGCCTCCCTGCAACTTTTTTCCTCGCTTTGACCCGTCGTACGCCACAGAGGGTGGTGGTGGTGGCCGGGGTTTAGGCTGTAGGGTTAACGGCTCTAAGATGGGGGGCAGCTGTCTGCCCTCCCCTTGAATAAAGGAGTATTGAACCAAAGAAGCGACGACGAGACAAAAAGGAAATCAATCCCAAAGAGCCCAGGGGTGCGAGAGGCATCCAGTCGCCCTCCTAATCAGCCGTTCCGCCATCAGAGCCGGATGGATTTTCGAGCTCATCAGATACGAAGTTGTGCATATATCGTAACAGTGGAAGGGCGCGCCGGCTCTGAGGAGAAATACCTGTGGCACATGTTTTCAAGAGCTGCTGGCCAAGGTTTCTGACAGCAGAAGGAGGCGGAGGAGCAGGTGGGGGGAACGCCGGAGCGCCCCAGACCTCCCTTCACCTTCTGCTAATTACCCAGGGAGGAAGATTCCTTCTGTGGATTTACTGCCTGTGGGAGTTTTTTTTTTTTACCCCCCCCCCCCTTCCCCGTGTGGATACCGTGACGTTTCTGGGTTTGGTGCCCCCCCCCCACACACACACACATAAATTTTCAGCTCATCGTCATCAGCACACACACATATACACACATGTTTTTACTGTAAGTATAAAGCACTTCACAGCCACACACACACACGTGCACATTTACATCCCATTAGTCGCCCCGCTCCGTTGGCTTCCAGGAAGGATGGAGTTGGCGCGGACCGGCGGGGGTCTGTAGGAGTCCAGCCACCGTCCCCCGTCTAATGGATGTTATTATCGTCATTATCTCAAAAATGTTGGAAACCTCCAAAAGCTCACCACCACCGCAATTCTCTGACCGGGGCTGAAACACCCACCACTATTATTTTTCCACCTTTTTTTGTTCTGGGGCATTTCCTTTAGTTCGATTTCTTCCCCACCGCCACCGCCATCATTTTCTCCAACGGGTCTCTGGGCACCCCTCGCCGCTCCCCTCGTCCCGGCGGTGCCTCCTCTGCCCTGGAGGGGAGGGGGTCACTGGAGTGGAGCATGAGCGGGTGCCACTACTCCTCCTCGTCGCCGCCACTGCCGCTGCCGCCAGAGCGGGACCGGCGCTACCAACACAAAGTGTCGCTGGTGGTGCGCTACTTCATGATCCCCTGCAACATCTGCCTGATCCTGCTGGCCACATCCACGCTGGGCTTCGCCGTGCTGCTCTTCCTCAACAACTGTACGTTAGTGCGTCACGCTGGCTCTGCTCTCTCTGCACGCCACTGCTTGTTTTCATGTGTTTGCAGATGAACTTAACACAGAATTGTTGACTGTTTTGGGGGATAATTAAACGCCACAAATGGCAGTTCAGTTTTGACCATGAAAACTGCTTCCATGAGTGCCTGGTTGTCGGCTGCACTGCTTCATGTTGGGCAGTGGTGGCTGCATTAACCTGGGGGCCATCAAACCTGTGTCTCTAGAAAAGCCAAGAATTGTACTCGAATAAAAGCACCTCATGATTTTAGATACCCAAGTACAAGTAAGAGTAGTCACCCCAAAAAAATGACTGGAGTAAGAGTGAGAAAGTGTCTTCTAAACATGCTGTTTGTGTAGGGAGTAACGACGTGTTCTTGACATTAGCTGACGTCTTTTGCATTAAACTTGACTTTTCCCTTCAAATTTAAGACTTTTTTTCTCATAAATTTGTGACAGTTTTCCTTTAAATTTAAAGCGTTCTTTGTACAAAATTTGCTGTTAAATTTTTGTGATTTTTTTGTGTAAAAATTGGCAATTTTTCCTTGTGTAAATATTTGTAACTGCTTCATAAGGGGACCTGTATTGTTACCAGTTTTTCCTTGTAAATGTAAAAGCTTTTGACAATCTTGTGAGCATTTTTCTTGTAAAATTGTGACTTCTTTCCCCATTAAGTTTTGTCTATTATTTGTGGGGGGGTACAGGCTAGTTTCAGCTGTTTTCCTTCAGTAATTTAATTATCTAATGGCAGCGTCAGTCCTGGCAGTCCAGATTTAATGACAGCCAGATTGATGACAACTGGAAAAGGCGAACTGTAACGTCACACACTTTTTTGCAAATGCAAGCTCTTGAATTTGATCAAGTGGCCTTAGAAGTGTCTTTAAAAGTCTTAAATGTGTTAACTTTGTGGGTTCAGATGCCATATTACATAGAAAAGGTTGCTGAACGCTGCCTTTTGGGTGATGACAGAAATTGCAAATCACACTGACTCACTCACTGGTACGTCAGAACTACAACCACCATCCAGCTGTGATTGTAGCCTCTTGGCAGCATAATAGAGCCTCTTTCAGTTCATCAATTTCGCCTCCTCACATTTCTGTTTCACTCGGTCGACTGAGAGCGCAGGATTGGCCTCCTTTAGCCCAGTTTATATTAAATCTAATAGAAGCTGTCTGGCTTAAATTGATGCGGTGCCATGTCATGGTTACAAACGATGCCCCCCCCCCCCCCCCCCCGGTGTGCCGTAACCGTGAATTAGGATGACAAGTGTAGGAAAAAAAAGAGATTTAAGGGGTATGATAACAGATGGAGAGACATCCAGAGAAAAGCAGGTTGAGGTTTTCCCTGTAAACAGCAGCTTCTACTCATAGATTTCCTGCAATTTTTCACATTCTTTCTCATAAATTTGTAAATTATTTTGGTTTTCAGGGAGCCAGTGGTTACAAGCAAAAGACCCTAGCAAACCACCATTTCAATCCAAATTTGCTTACTTATTATAATTTGCAAGTGTGAGGCTCAAGTCAGCCATCAATAATGGCCCTCTTTGATGAGTGGAATAATTTGAACCTTTCGTTCAGTTTCTGCTGGCAAACAGACCCGTGAAACACTTGAAGAGTGCGATGGGGGTGAGTAAGTGTTGGGAACACCTGAGAGAAGGTGCCGCACGGCGACCGGGTGGCGCACGGACGCCTGCTTGTTTCACGCTTGTGACTTAAAATCGTTCCGTTGGATGCTGGGCTCTTTCTGCCGAGATTCAGATCGATACGTTCTGAAGGAACATTTGAAATGTGTCCCCAGCACTTGGTATCAAAGCTCATCAAATGTCAGGCACCAAACGTTCCTTCAAGGCTCTTCTGTGAGCGAGGCTTTACTAGAGCTGCCCCTGTTGAAACAAATCAGCGAGTCAAGTCAAAATATGGTATGTTTACTGTAGGGATTTTTTTTCTTTTAAAGTGAGACCTAGAGAAAAGGATAAATCCATTTTTATTCACTTTTCTTCTGCCTGTGGTGTTAATTATTAATCTAGAGCAGGGGTCGACAACCTCTACCTAGGGAAAAAGTATTTTCAGCAATTTTTTACCTTAAAAAAACAGAAACAAACAAGCAAACAAAAAAAATCATATTTGAGTGTTAAAATGAAGATAAAACAGTCAAATTATAAGACTAAACTAACCTACTGACATGGACAGCAGGAGTGTTTTTCCTCTTCAAACACCAGCTTGCTCAAAAAGAAAAAAAAAGAGAAAATGACACATTTGTTTTTGTCTCACTCCAGTGCTTAACTTGTAAAATAGGAGGTCCCAGAACACAGAGAGGCCGATGTTCCTACTGCTCAGTGGGGGAGGTAAAGGTACCGGAACAATTAACAGATAAGAATAGACAAGAACTTAGCAAAAACAAAGTTGGTGTCTGATATAATGTACGTTCATAATTTAATTGACTCAGCAGCTACACTAATGGGTTTTATGGTCTTACTGTCTTAAGTCAGTTGCAACTTATTAAGGCTTGGGCTCACCATGGATATTTTTTTTTGTTGATATTGTGATATCTTATTTATGATTTTCCATCCTGATCTTCGTCTTGTCCAACTCCTGACTATTTCTTCTGAGGCACTACTTTGCTTTGCTGCCCAAACCAAACAGTGCGGATTTAACACCATCTAGTGGATTGAAAAGTCTGCTTTTTTTTAATTACACTGGTATCCAGAAAACTGAGTTTGTAATTGCAACATGTATTAATGTTTTTATCAAAACTCCTTGATACCAGTGTCCCTGAATCAATACAATGTCTTCGACACAAAGTGTCACGATATGACGCTAAATTGGTCCCCCCTCCACCGCCACTTCAATTTTTCATTCCAAGTTTTTATTAAATTTTAAAGTTACACTAGTTGCACCATCAGATCGTAGACCTTCTATTCACTGTGACCAATCATACATATTACTCTCACCCAGAAGCAGGCATAAAGTCAATCATAGCTCATTTCAGTCCAGCTAATAACGACGACACAAGTTTGTTTTGACATCAGACTATTAGAGGAGATCAACAGACTCGGTCAGCTCAACATAAGCAGTGATAATTACCTTATTTACAGTTACCATTAGCTTTATTGGGATTTGTCGAGACAGAATAACCAGCTTCCTTTTTTCTTCAAAGGATGTCACGTGAAGCAACAGATTACCAAAACGCCACAAATCATCACATATAACAGCAATCATCACATGATCAGACTGTCACAATTCAAACTAGTCCAGCATCTTTAAAATGGTCAGTTAAGACCAGCCGATGTAACTGGCCTTAGGAAAATAGCAAACTTACTAGCATTTTTAATGTGCATTTCTCATAATTTACCTCAAGCAGTGTCTTGTTTCCATCACTCGTGTGTTAAGCAAATTGTCCATAAGGGTGCTATGTAACAGAACTTCCTAAATAATAAATTGTAATGTCAACAGTGTGCAACAGTGCAACCAAGCTCCTGACTGCCTTTCTCTTTCGTTTTTCTGTCAAGGCAGTAACCATAGTAACCTCTTGCGTACAACCATGACAAGCTACGTGTTGACCTAGGCGTCTGTTGATAGAAGCTCCCCGCGTCTCCTCCACGTCAGGATCCATCAGGAGCGTGAAAGGGGTGTAACCAGGCGAGAGTCACGAGCCCAATACTCCGTAGCTGCAAACTGCATGGAGAGTATCACCGTCTGGTCAGAGAACTTCGGCCGGTTTTCAAGCAGTACTTTCAGCCACAAGAATGCAGTTTGATGAGCTTTTTCTGTCTATCCCAACCTGCTCTGCTGTCCCTGACCTGCTCAGCCAGCACATTATTGGTTGCCGTGACTCCTGGTGGGTGGGCTGTTCTAGTCTGTTCACAACACTTCCGGACGTTAAACTCTTGCCCATGTCTTAAAAGTAAAAACCGAAACATTTTTCTGAAAACAGTCGAGGTGAGAAATAAATGTGTAGTTTCCAAATGTGTTTACTTTTTGCTAACAACCACTATTTCAAAAGTTCAGCACGAGCGCCGGAAAGCGATCAGCTCCAGGCGCCTGCTCCTCATTGGCATATTCTGGATCTGAGCGGGGATTCAGGAGGAAGAGCGGGTACCTCCAAGTGATGGCTCGAGATTCTTGATGCCACTCTACCAGAGTGCATGTGGGACGTGCTACATATACAATGAATGTGAAGCGTGAAAACACACGCCTAGGTGGACACCTAGCTTCACTGTTTGTGCATTAGCTGTTTCCACCACAAACGCAGAAGTTTTTATTGTGCATCTCCACAACTGAGCAACTCACACCAAAGCAGTCATGGTGAAAAAGCACCAATTCAGACCTTACAGGAGGAAAAAAGACTAATTTTTAGGCTTTAGAGCAAACAGCTCCCTTCTCTGAACTCTCTGACACTCTCATCCACTCCTCTGTCCACCATCTAAACTGCCACCACTAACTAAGGCACACAAATTATACGCTCTGGGCTTTAATGAGCCGCTGCACTCTCGGTATTCAGTGAGCGTAGAATTTAGTTGGGGCAGATGACGGCAGCGGTCGTTTCCAGGCCAAAAGCTACTTTTTTCTTTTTTCCTTTCCCATGCACCAAAGGCAATCGGCATTTAATACTTGACGGCACAGTTCAAAGTAAATGCCAAGGCTTTGGAGTGGAGATATGCAGCAGCATCAGAAGGCTGCAGATACACGATCGAGACTTTTAGTCATCCCAATGTCCCCACTTCAGTCGCAGATAAGGCAGAGGAGCGTTTTCGCTCTAGAAGGGACATGCAAGGCTGAAGATATGGAGGATGTGAAGAGGAGCATATTGTTTTCCAGATAAACTGCTATAGAGAAACTAAAAAATGCAGGTTAGTGGCAGGGATTGTCAAAGTTTATGATCGAAAGAGACATTTTTTGGGAGGGAAATCAGCATTAGGCTGCAAATTAAGGTAAAGGAGCCAGTTAACAAGCAGGTTATTTCCTTTTCCAACTTAAGTGCCTCTTACGTATGGAGCTTTATTTATTTATTTATTACCTCCACCAAGGAGGTAATGTTTTTACCGGTGTTGGTTGGTTTGTCTGTTAGAAACATTACTCAAAAGGTTCTGAACGGATTTTGGTGAAATTTTCAGGAAGGTGTGTAATGGCACAGGGAACAGATGATTAGATTTTGGTGGGGATCCAGATCACGATGTGCATTTGGGAATTTTTTTTGGGGGAAAATAATAATAACGTTGAGCTTCCCCTTTAAGACGTATCCACGGAGTTATGCTCACCTCCACACCCATACACAGTATGTGATGGTTGACATTATTTCATCTAAAGACGCCAAGAAAAAGCAAGCAAACTGCGGTTTATAAATGGATTTTGATGACATTTTCAGGAAAGGTGTGTAATGGCACCAGGAACAGAGTACCGGTAGACAAGCCAAGAATGTCTTGCTATGCACGTTACCCACATGGTATGTAAACACACAGCACTGGACAATATTTAATTTTTATTACCTCCACCAAGAGAAGGAGGTAATGTTTTTGCTGGTGTTGTGCCAAAATGTACACTGTAATTGTCTATTGTTGACACATAGAATATGTATTTATACAGTATCTGTATGTATATAGCCAGTAAATCTGCAGTGGATATAAAAAGTCTACACACCCCTGTTCAAATGCCAGGTTTTTGTGATGTAAAAAAAGGGGGACCAAGATAAATCATTTCAAAACTTTTTCCACCATTAATGTGACCTATAGTATAACCCAATTGAAAAACAAACTGAAATATTTTAAGGGAAAAAATAAAGAATAAAAAACTTACAATAAAATGTTTGCATAAATATGCACACCCTTAAACTAAAATTTTGTTGCAGCACCTTTGGCTTTTATTACTGCACTCAGTCTTTTTGGGTAGGAGTCTATCAGCGTGGTACATCTTGATGTGACAATATTTGCCCACTCTTCTTTGCAAAAATGCTCCAAATCTGTCAGATTGCAAGGGCATTTCCTGTGCACAGTCCTCTTCAGATCACCCCACAGATGTTCGATCAGATTCAGGTCTGGACTGTGGCTGGGCAATTCTGCAACCTTAATCTTTTTCTGGTGAAGCCATTCTTTTGTTGATTTGGATGTGTGCTTTGGGTCATTGTCATGCTGAAAGATAAATTTCCTCTTCATCTTCAGCTTTCTAGCAGAAGTCTGAAGGTTTTGTGCCAACACTGACTGGTATTTGGAACTGTTCATAATTCCCTCCACCTTGACTAAGGCCCCAGTTCCAGCTGAAGAAAAACAGCCTCAAAGCATTATGCTGCCACCACCATTCTTCACTGTAGGTATGATGTTCTTTTGGTGATGGACAGTGTTGTGTTTGCGCCAAATATACCTTTTGGAATTTTGGCCAAAAATTTCACCCTTGGTTTCATAACACATTTTCCGATGTGTTTGGTAGATTTCAAATGTGTTTTTACAAAATTTTCCTGGCTACATTTTGGATGTTTTTCTTCTTAAGATCAGGCTTCCATCCTTGCCGCCGTAGACGGGAGATTGTTTATTTGCTTTGATTTGATTTTTGATTTTGTGTACTTTATTGTCACATGTATTAAACAGCTAGTATTTGCCAGAAATTCCTGCAGTACCTTCAGTGTTGCTGTTGGCAGCCTTCCTGACCAGTTTTCTTCTCTTCTTTTCATCAATTTTGGAGGGACGTCCAGTTCTTGGTCATGTCACTGTTGTGCCATATTTTCTCCACCTGATGATGACTGTCTTAAGTACATTTAATGCCTTGGAAATTCTTTTGTACCCTTCTCCTGACTGATACCTTTGAACAATGAGATCCCTCTGATGCTTTGGAAGCTCTCTGCAGACCATGGCTTGTGCTGTAAGATGTGACCACAAAAATGTCAGGAACAGCCTACTAGAACAGCTGAACTGTATTTGGGGTTAATCAGAGGCACTGAATTTATTTCCAACTGTGAACAATTTTTTTTTTTCATAATTGAAAATCGTTGTTTTTTTGTTTTTTGTTTCTTTTTTTTGGATTGATCCGAATTCGCGACAATAGGTGTCAAGGGATTAAATGGTGGCAGGTGTGTGCTGACTCCTGTTTAACATGAGTTTGAATGTGACTGGTTAATTCTGAACACAGCCACATTTATGCAACCAGCTTGTTGTAAGTTATTAATTTTTGCCATTGAAAGATTTCAGCTTGTTTATCAATAGGGTTGTGCAGGTTATAGGTTACATTAATGGTGGAAAAAGTTTTGAAATGATTTATCTTGGTCTCCTTTTTTTACATCACAAAGCCTGACATTTGAACAGGGGTGTGGAGACTTTTTAGATCCACTGTATGTATTTTTCCATGTAACCTTGTGACTGCATTAGTTTAATTGCTTTTAATCCCACATCAAGTTTGTTTCTGGTTCAGAATGCATCATAAGTGTTAAATATATCTTATTATACCTAACTCAGTACTATTTACCTGTTGAGATATATATTTTACGGCTAATATAACCCCATAACTACAATATGGCACCTGGTGATCAATTTTTAGCTACTGATCACTTTTTGCCATGACACCGGCATTGCTTTGCCTGTCTGACTCTTAGCAACATTACTCCAAAATTTATGAACAGATTTTGATTAAATTTTCATGAAAGGTGTGTAATGGCATGGGGAATAGATGATTACATTTTTGTGGTGATCCGGATCACCACCAGGATCCAGGAATTTTTAGGAAAAATCAGTATCAACTTGGTTCAATTTTACTTTTGCTGGTACACCAGAATTTCTGAAGCTAAGTTATCTAATACTGTTTATTTGTTATTTCAATAAATCTTATAGAAGGAAACTTGAATTAGTGTTTTTCATCAATATCAAATGCATTCCACATCCCAAAAGCCAGTTCAGGAAGCTTGGGATCAGACCGCCAAGGTCTCCGCCTTTGATCGCCACTTGATCCGCATAGCATCGGACCCCCATTGTCCCTCTTGCAGGTGGTAAGCCCACTAGAGGACAGACCCATGTAACTCCTCCGGGCTGAGCCTGGCCAGGTCCCATGGGTGGAAACCCGGCCACCAGGCGCTAGCCATCGAGCCCCTCCCCCAGGCCTGGCTCCAGGGTGGGGCCCCGGTAACCCCATACCAGGCGGGGTACACTGAATTCTTGTTCTAACATTCATCATGAGAGTCTGTTGGATCGTTCTTAGTCTGGCCCTTCACCCAAGACCAGTTTGTCTTGGGTGACCCTACCAGAGGCAAACTGCCTCGGACAACATAGCTCCTGGGATCGCTAGGGCACGCAAACCCCCCACCACAATAAGGTGACGATCCATGGAGTTGGCATGGCAAATCGGGGTGGTGGTTCCTCTCTTCAAGAAGGAGGACCAAAGGGTGTGCTCCAACTTTAGAGGGATCACACTCCTCAGCCTCCCTGGGAATGTCTATGCCAAGGTACTGGAGAGGAGATTCCGGCCATTGGTCAAACCTCGGATTCAGGAGGAGCAATGTGGTTTTCATCCTGGCTGTGGCACATCGGACGAGCTCTTTACCCTCATGAGAATCCTCGAGGGTTTGTGGGAGTTTGCCCAAACAGTTTACATGTGTTTTGTAGACTTGGAGAAGGCATTCGACTGCATTCCTCATGGTTTTTTGTGGGGGGTGCTTCGGGAGTATGGGGTATCAGGCTTGTTATTACGAGCTATCCGGTCTCTATACGACCGTTGTGAGAGTTTGGTTCATATTGCCAACACTCAGTCGGACTCAGTCCCAGTGAGAGTTGGACTCCGCCCGGGCTGCCCTTTGTCACCGATCCTGTTCATAATTTTTATGGACAGGATTTCTAGGCACAGCCAGGAATGCTTGGTGACCACAGGATCTCATCTCTGTCTGTTGTTTGCAGATGATGTCCTGTTGGCTTCATCAAGCAATGACCTACAGGTCTTACTGGGACGGTTTGCCGCTGAGTGTGAAGCGGCTGGGATGAGAATCAGCACCTCCAAGTCCGAGTCCATGGTCCTCAGCCAGAAAAAAGTGGATTGTTCTCTCCGGGTTGGGGTCAAGCTCCTGCCCCAAGTGGTGGAGTTTAAGTATCTCAGGGTCTTATTCACGAGTGAGGGGAGAATGGAGCGAGAGCTTGACAGACGGATCGGAGCAGCATCTGCAGTGTTGCGGACGTTGTATCGGTCCGTTGTGGTGAAGAGGGAGCTAAGCTGTAAGGCAAAGCTGTCAAGTTACCGGTCAGTCTACGTTCCTACCCTCACCTATGGTCATGAGCTTTGGCTAATGACTGAAAGAATGAGATCATGGATACAAGTGGCTGAAATGAGCTTTTCCATAGGATTGCTGGGCTCACCCTTAGAGATAGGGTGAGGAGCTTAGTCATCCGGGAGAGATTTAGAGTAGAACTGCTGCTCCTCCACATTGAAAGGAGCCAGTTGAGGTGGTATGGGCATCTGATCAGGATGCCTACTGGATGCCTCCCACTTGAGGTGTTTCGGGCATCTCCCACTGGGAGGAGATCCTGGGGCAGACCCAAGACTCGCTGGAGAGATTACGTCTCCCAGTTGGCCTGGGAATGCCTTGGTATCCCCTCTGAAGAGCTGGAGCAGGTGGCTGGGGAGAGGGAAGTTTGGGCTTCTCTACTTGAACTGCTGCCTCCATGATCCGGACCTCTGGAAAAGCGGTAGAAGATGGATGGATGGATCAAATGTAGAAATGTTGCATTTAGAAAACTGCTGCATTTCTAACAATGTTATTTGGGGGAAATGAGCTGCTTGGTGGAGGTCTGCGCTCTCCGAGTTCTTTTCTAGTTGTTTTTGCTGCCGTTTCTCTGACTGTTAGCAGGATCACCCAAGAACTCATTGATGGATTTGGATGATATTTTCACCAGAGATGGCCCTTGGCCCAAAGATGAAGTCTTTACATGTCGGAGGTGATCCGTGAGTGCATACCTCCACCAAGGCCAAATCTCGCAATGTACAGATGGATGGCGATATGGACGGTCAAAGAGACGGCGCCTTGGCGGAGATATGCGCTGTCTGCGTGCCTTCTACTTTATTTTAGCTTTTTGAGGGCACCTATGCAAGACTGTTCTGGAAACCCCTATGCTTGTAAGATAACCCTTTATTAGTCCCACAATGGGGAAATTCCAGGATTGCAACAGCACAGGGATAGCAACACTCAGAGCAATAATTAAGAAGATACGAAAAATATAAATAAGAGCAGTGGATATACATACGTACACATAAATATATAAATATATATACAAAGTGCGGAGCATTGTAGCAAGATGGAATAAACAGCATAACCGTCTACTTAGTTATCCTACATAGTATGAATATGTACCCATACATATTGTCACCCTCCGTAGCAACTGATATTGTCCTAGTTGTATACTGGAGGGGACCATTTGTGTAAGTCTGTTGCGTCTTTTGCATTCAATACTATTAGGTTGTCATGTTTTTTTGCTATCTCTGCGAGCAGCCCTGCTTAGGTTATACAGTCTGACAGCCGTAGGTAGGAAGGACCTGCGAAACCCCTCGGTTGCGCACCTAAGATGATGTAGTCTACTGCTAAATGAGCTCCTCAGTGCGTTCAATATGTCCTGCATAGGGTGGGACTCGACCTCCAGCAGAGATGACAGTTTAGCCACCATCCTTCTCTCTCCTATCTCCTCCACTGGGTCAAGGCGTTGCCCCAGTACAGATCTAGCTTTCTTGATCAGTTTGTTCAGTCTCTTCCTATCGGCTGCTGTAATGCCGTTGCCCCAGCAGACCACTCCAAAAGTGATGGCTGATGCCACCACCATGTCGTAGAATGTCTTCAGCAGCACCCCTTGTACACCAAAAGACCTGAGCCTCCCCAGTAGGAACAGCCTGCACTGTCCCTTCTTGTAGAGTGCGTCGGTATTGTGTGACCAGTCTAGTTTATTGTTCAGATGAACGCCAAGGTACTTGTAGGATGTCACCATTTCAATGTCTGTTCCCTGTATGTTTACTGGTGCTGTGAGGGGTTGTTCTTGCCTGCGGCAGTCCACCACCAGCTCCTTAGTTTTCCTCGCGTTGATCTGGAGGCAGTTCCGATGGCACCAGTCCACGAAGTCCTGGATAAGTCCTCTGTACTCAGCTTCATCTCCGTTGGAGATGAGGCCGATGATCGCAGAGTCGTCAGAGAACTTCTGTAGATGGCAGTGTGTTGTGTTGTGTGAGAAGTCCGCAGTATAAAGGGTGAACAGGAAGGGAGCCAAAACCGTTCCCTGGGGGGCCCCCGTGCTACCGATGATCGTGTCAGACACACAATCTCGGGTTCTCACAAACTGTGGCCGGTTAGTGAGGTAGTCCAGGATCCATGATGACAGGTGCTGGTCCACCCCTGCGCACAGCAGCTTGTCCTTCAGGATCATCGGTTGAATGGTGTTGAAAGCACTGGAGAAGTCAAAGAACATGATCCTCACCGCATTCCCGGGCTTCTCCAGGTGGGACAGAGAACGGTGAAGGAGGAAGATCACTGCATCCTCCACCCCAATGCCATGCTGGTAGGCGAACTGGAGTGGATCCATCGCTGGTCCCACCAGGGGGCGGAGGTGAGCAAGGAGCAGTCTCTCCAGGGTCTTCATCATGTGAGACGTCAGGGCCTCTGGTCTGTAGCTGTTCAGATCTTTGGGATGGGAAGTCTTTGGTACAGGTACCACACAAGATGTTTTCCACAACTGTGGTACCCTCCCCAGCTTCAGGCTCAGGTTGAAGGTGTGCTCCACAATCCCACACAGCTGGTCTGCACAGGACTTGAGGAGCTTCGCACTGATGCCGTCCGGTCCCGAGGCCTTCCTCGCCTTGATCTTCCTCAGCTCCATCCTCACCTGGGTCTTAGTGAGGGTCATGTTGGGGGGCTGTGTGCTAGGAGTGGATTATACACTGTGTGGTAGGAGTGGATTATGTAGATAAATGGGGAAAAATGGAAACTGTTATACTGTCGAACAAAAATTTTACCAGCATCCATATTTTCCAAGGAAAAATCTTGAAATTTATGAAAAAATGTATCAGATTTAAGAGAGAGAGACCTCGTAAAAATGCATATGTAGAAAGGAAAAACAACCTTCTCTTCTATTTCAAGCTGTTTTAGCTTCATTTGGGATTTGCGGCCCAGAATTGATCCTAAATTTGTGGCTTTACCCAAAATTGAAATTTTGTGACATATTTGTTGTATTTTTTGTAATATTTTAAATATAACTTCAAAACCCTTTTCTTCTGAATTTCTACCTCTTTTGCATATATTTGTGGAAAAACATTTCAGATTTAAGTGGAAAAATGTTGAAGAATAGGAAGGGGAAAAAGTAGCAAAATTATGATTAAAAAAGCAAAAATTTCAAAAAAAATTGCTAATTTATAAGAAAAAAGTTGCAAAATTATGTGACAAATACTACAAATTTACTTGGAAAAAAGGTGTAAATTTATGAGAACAAAGCTGGAAATTTATCATGAAAACAAGAAGAAAGTCACACATAAATGAGAGTTCTTAATTTACAACAAAAAAGAGTCAAATTTACAAATTAAAAATAAAATGTTAAACAGTGTTGATGCAGTATAGTATCCTGATACTTTGTATCAACAGTATTGTATTGAATCCAAGAAACCAGTATTGTGATACTTCAAGAAAAGTATTAATACATTTTTCAATTTCAAATCCAGTTTCTCGCGTACCTGAGTTGACTTTTCAGTCCACTAGATGGTGCTGAAGTCTCACTGTCTGGTTAGGTTAGCACAGCAAAGGAGTGACTCATGAGATCTAGCCGGGAGTTGAACCAGACAGAGATCGGGATGGGAAATTGCAATATACTGTATGATGTCACAGTTGCAAGATGATGAATCCATCATGGGATAATATTGTACCTTTTTTCTTTTTTTTACATTAAAAAAGAAAGAAAAAGCCCATGAGGCCCGTGACATATGGGGATGAAGCATGTCCACTGATTCCTTAGTTTTTTGTACTATGGCCTCCTCTCCTCTCTCCATCCACATTATTTCTCCATCACTTCATCATTCTGCTTGACTATACATCAAGTGCAGCAAAGGGGAAGGACACACATACACCCGTACATGGTTAAATGTCACAGTCAGACACGTATTGATTCGCCGCAGATATAAAGAAGGAGGAAAAAAGGCTGAATGATGGCCGTGTGGTGACATTCACATTCAGGAACTGGTGCATGGAGATGGAGATGGCTGATATGTTTATGGAGAGACTTTATCTCCTTCCTTTCATTATGGAAATGCAGAAGGGAGGAAAAAATGTTTAGCTTTGCACTACACCTGAGGGTCTTCAGCCCTCGGCTCCACAGCCACATGCAGCTCTTTTTGGACGCAAGTAGGGGCTCTTTACCTGGGCCTGTAATGATAACGACTTTTGGCAGATGATACTTTTTTGCAGAAATTATCACCATAAAGAATATTATTATAGGTGTTGTGAAGACCAGTTTATGTCCAGGTCATACTGATATAATAATAACATCCATGTATCCACCTTATTCCTGGGGGTGCCGTTGTAGGAACGATTATGGGCGGAGCTTACGGTTTCGGCTGCAGTAGTGTTAAATCAGTCAGTAAGAGTGGAGTAGCAGGGGCATTTAAAATAGCGTTTTTAAAAGTTTTTCAAATTCATTTTAATGTGTAGTCCACATACGTGTTTTGCACTCAAGTGGCAGCTAATTTCAGCACTTGTAATTTTTGTATTTTTTGAATGTTTTGGCATAGTTCTGGTACTTGTTGCTGGTGTTTGTGGTTGTGCCATAGACTGTATAAATGGAGGCTTCTTTGGGGCTCTGACTAGATTCTACATCTGCTCTGAGGTAAATCTGATTATGTCCAACATATTTTAACAAAATGCAGCCAACTTTATTGCAGTGGAGACATTGATATATGTGACCTGTGCTGGCAAAATGAGTCGGAATGTGCACCGCGTCGTTACGAGCTACAGGCAGAGAAGTCATAAATCATGACTCTTTCTTTGTTTGCTAGTGGCAAGTCCCGGGGAAACTCCCATGAGTGCCTTGTATCATTGGAAAGCTTAGAAATCCTACTTTCTAAAAATACATATGTTTTTCCGGAAGACTCAACTCCCAACCGATCAAACGCGAGTTTCCAACTTAGACAAAATGTAAACAAATCATCTTTTTCTGTCCATTTTTGCATACTTCCTACAAATTAAATATCACTAGTGCATACCTGTGCATGCCCGTGCATACCCGTGCATGCCCATAGAAAGCAAGTGCAAGCAAACATTTCTGCATGGCCATAGAAAGTTACTGTTACCATGGCAACAGCAACCATGGTGAAACCTGCCTTGGATGTTTGACGTCACCACTCGTTCGTTGATGCCTGCCTTTGATCTGTGATTGCTGCCTTTGGTCTTTGATAATGTCATAGCGAGTGCTATGATCATGGGTAATGCCTGCCTTTGATCTTTGATAATGTCATGGCGAGTGCTATGATCGTGAATGCCACCTGCCTTTGATCTCATAGCGCGTTCTATGATCTTTTAGTGAGTCCTATGATCGTGACATCATGACATCGTGACAGAGATTTCTTGAATTATATAGAGAGTGATATTCCTTGTCTCCAGGGGTTGGGTCCCAGCCCACATCCTCGCTTTAAGTTGGGATTTTCTGTATTTCACCTTATTATTATTATCCTGGGTTGCTATTATTGTTATTATTATTATTCTGTCTTGCATATCATTTCTTCATTGGTCTTCCTCTTAGTTTAAATTTATCAGCATTACTATTATTATTATTATCGTCATTATCATTATCATTATTGCCTTGGTCTTGTCTCCCCTCTGGTCCCCTGTGTGTGATTTATCTCTGCAGCCCCGGCCATCCCGTTTTCTGTAACCATGCCCTGCCGTCTCTGTTTGCCCCTGCTTGTTACTTCTTTTCCTGCCTGTTATTATTCTGTGTTATGTTGATTACCTGTGTCTATATATATGTCTTGTAGGGAGTCCTGTGGTCTGTATGACATCATATAGACATCCTTCAGAGATCAAAGGAACAGCAGCCTTACGGTTTCTCTGACGTCATATGGGGCTGCACGGTGGCGCAGTGGTTTAGCACTGTGGCAGCACAGTTTTACCCTCGGCCGGGGGACCGCGGGGATCATGAGATCGTGGGTTCGATCCCAGCCCCCGACCAACAGTGAGCTGTGTGGAGTTTGCATGTTCTCCCCGTGTTGCGCGGGTTTACTCCGGGATTTCTCCGGTTTCCTCCCGCATACCAAAAACATGTAGGTTTAGGGCGCTCGCGCACGCAGCGACCAGCAGCCGGTGGCTTGTCACCAGACTGCAAACCAAGTCTACCTACGGGTACAAATAAGTAACAAAAAAAAAAAAAAAAAAAAAAAAAAAAAAAATATAGACATCATGTAGGCTGTCCTATGATCGCCGACATCATAGGAACATCATAGGACATCATGCAGCCATGATAGGAACATCATAGGTGGCCGATGATTGTGACACACAGACACACACACAAACTGACAGAGATTTCTTGAATTTATAGAGTGATTTTGAAGGTCTTTCAATACAGAATATGGAAATAATGTTACATCAGTTTTGAAAATGTCCTCAAAGTGACTAATTTTTTCAGCACGGGTCATTTGTTTACAACGTTAGCATCTTAGCAGCGGCACGAACAAACGGAGCTACAGTCTGCCAAGCCACTTTTTAAGGTCATCTCATCTCTCGATAGTCATGGGAAGTAGTATGATTATATTACTGTTTTTGAGGTGCAAAAGGCCATGTTCCCACATTTCTGATGCCGAAGTCATTGTTTTTTTAACAAGGAAAAGTGTCCCGTTTCAGTGACAACCATACATTCTAAACCAGTACCGGATGTTGCTACCATAACTCTCGCAAGGCATCATGGGGCCTAGGAATAAGGTGGATATCTTTTCAAAGAGCAATGAATTTTTATTTATTAACAGTATTATATAAATGTATGATGGCATCAAACTGGGGATTCTAAATTGTTCTTAGGTATGACTGTGAGAGTGAATGGTTGTCTGTCTCTCTGTGTTGGCCCTGTGACAGACTGGCGATCTGTCCAGGGTGTACCCTGCCTCTCGCCCAAAGATGCTGGGATAGACTCCAGCCGCCCTGCGACCCGAAAAGAATTAAGCGGAAGAAGATGGATGGATGGATGGATGATTTTTTTTGTCATAAATCCATGTCTTGTGTCACATAAATTGGAGTTTTTTTATTAGTCATAAATTGTGAAATTTTTATGTCGTTAGAGAATTTTTTTCCAAAATTTGTGCCTTTTTTAACATGAATTTGGGTTTTTCCCTCATAAATTTGTGCATTGTTTCATGTAAATAAGAGTTTTCTCTCATAAATTTGTACCATTTTTTCAGATAAATTTGGACATGTTTTACTTATAAATTTATGCCTTTTTTTAACATTTATTTTACACTTCTTTCCTCATAAATTTGTGCATTGTTTCATGTAAATTAAAGTTCTTTTTCAGATAAACTTGGGCATGTTTTTCTCATAAATTTATGCCTTTTTTAACGTTTGACAGTTTTTTTCTTATAAATTTGTGCGTTGTTTCATATAATAAATTTGAGTGTTTTTTCTCATAAATGTGTATTTTTAAGTGACCATTTTTTTCCCTCATAAATTCACTACATTTTTGTCATAAATTTGTGCCTTTTTCACATAAATGTGGTTGTATCTTTCTCATAAATTTGTGACATTTTCTTCTATTTCTGCACTGCACCATCTCGGTTGTATTCTGGCCGTGCAGCAGTGTATCTCCATCTCCTTGTCTTTGTTCCGCCGTCTTTTTAAAAAGGTGAAATGGTGTGTCTGTGCTTCTTCTCTCTCCCCAAAACAACTTCTTTTATATCTTTTTCGTGCCAATTTCTGCTCTCCTTGTTTTTTGTATATGTTCTTTTGAAATCCCCCCCAGATGGAAATCAGTTACTGTCATGAGTGACTGGAAAACAGCTCCAACAGACACTTCATTATTCACCTCCAGCACCAACCTTCCTCCTCATTTTTTCCCCCTTCGCTCTCACATACATCCCCCACCCCCCACCGCAGCCCTGGGTGTTGACAAGTAATTTTAAGGCAGCCTAAATTTAAAACTCAGCCGTGTCTCGGGATGCCGGCGTGTATCTCACAAGTCCTGGGAAAGAGAGGCGGTCCGGGAAAAGAGAAGAAAAAATGTCTGTGGGGTAATTCATGTGATGTGTTTGTATCTTCCTCATTAGCCCTCACAGTCCTCACACGGTGGTGTTTGCTCAGCTCTGACAACTCACTGGAGGTTTTCCTCAGCGAGTCAGACAGCAGCACGGTTGACTGCTGGAGTGCAGACGGTGGTGGTTTGGTCAGGTCGTGTTTGGACCTTTGGCGTAGCGGTATACAACAGTAACCTCGGCATCACAGCAGTCTTGGAGGATCACGTCTTGTTGTTGTTTTGTACTGTTAATGTGCGGAAGCTCCCTGGTAGATGATGATGATAAGATAAGATAAGATAAGATAAGCCTTTATTAGTCCCACAACGGGGAAATTCCAGGATTGCAACAGCACAGGGATAGCAACACTCAGAGCATCAAAAGAGAGAGGAAGGGGAAAAAAAACTCGGAATCGAGCCGCTGTTGCAAAAGGCAGCCGACTGGTGTGGCGCCGAGAGACTATTAACAGTGGTATACAAACGTTATAAAAATTACCTCGATAAATCAGTGTGTTAAGTATAATTTTAAAAAATGAACTTATGATATAATGCTGTTTACACTGAAATGAGCTGCCTTCATATTCTTCCTCCTCATGATGCCTCCTTTACCCACGGGTGGAGATTGTTGTGATTGTTGAGGGATGACAAAATGGCCAGATCTCCAAGCAATTTTTCAACGATCTCTGTGATCTCCAAGATACAGTATCTCTATGATCTTCAGTGATCTCCACGGTCCTCAAAGTTTTGACTCATTCCAAAACAATCTCTCAACGATCACCAAAGGGAAGTGATCTCTCAGCAATCTTTTGATGAGCTTTATATGTCTTCCATCAAACACTCAGAGATCCCTCACTGATCTCCCAGTCATCTCTACCTTCGGGGTGGAAAATTTTGGCATTAATTGAAAGATCGCTGAGAGATCATTGAGAGATTGATGAGATCGTTAAGTGCTCCTTGAGCTCTCCTTGACCTCTCAGTGAACTTTCAATGAATGCCAAATGTTTCCACTCCAAAGGTAGAGGTCACTAAGAGAACAGTGAAGGATTGCTGAGCATTTGAAAGACCAACAGAGTTCATCAAAAGATTGCTGAGATATCTTTGGGAGATCAGTGAGATCATTGAGAGAGCATTGAAAGATTACTATTAAGATAACTATTAAGCCATTTAGTACGAGTGGGAATTGCAACACAACAACTATCACAATACTATGATTCCTTAAGAACTGTGATACCATGGGGAAACATAGTCTCCCCTTTGGTCCACACACTTCTTCCATCAGTGTTGCACCGCTTGGATCCCTGTGGTTGAAAAATAAACTACATTTGGTCAAATTTGACCACTGTGAACTTTTCAGCCTATGAACTTTTCAGCCCTCTCTCGTTTTGCTTTGTTGGTTGCAGGCACTCAGGCCCCCAAGGGATGGTGTGTTGTTGTGGGCTCCTTTCTGCCACCCACATGCCTGGGCTCCAGCATCTCATATTCCAGAGTGCTTCATTTTCCGCAGCAACGCGTCTCTGCACACAGGGAGGGCGGTGGACTGTGCTGTGTTCTTGGCTCCCTGAGTTTTGAGGTGGCTTTGTTGCACAGGGTTGTCCAGTGTTGGTTGATTTTTACCAGGTTGGTGCTGCTCGTCGAGTGTTAGCTTAGCCGCCATCTGATAATGCTGATGTTGATGAATGGCTCTGAGAGGAGTGTGCCGGCCCACGTGTTTTCCTTGAGGGTTGAGTGCGTCATGTCAAGGTCTTTCATTCCATCTTTGTTACAAAATCCACAAAATGCTCAACATTTGAGTTTTGGTGCACCCAGTCACTTCCCTTCTTGGCTGCAAATCTTGCAAGACAAGCTATGACTTTGCCTGACAATGCGTGATTACTTTGCTGGACTGAAAACTGAATTGACTAATACCCAAGAGCAACATTTACATAAATATATATATTTAATAAAAGGTCAGTACGTGTGTTTCGGGATTGGCACAGGATCATGAGTGCCAAGTATCACAGTACTACACCGGATTGATCTTTTGCCCCACCCCTACTAGTTAAGAAGCTACCTAGCAGGTTTCTTGGCTAAAGCGATCCCAGCTGTGGAACAAGACTGTGTATCTAAGATGTGTAAATAATGTGTGTAAACTGACCATAAAGTGCTTCTGTTCTATATTATACTCATTTTTTGCTTCACAGAACTTCAGCTTTTGTTTTGGTGGCTCAAAATAACTGGTTGAATAAACAATGTCATTACTGTTATCTGATTCATTTCTTGTGTGACACTGTTGCCTCTCCTATCAATGTTGCTTAAATATGTGCAAACTAGAAACTGCTATGAGAGCTCATACCTCTGCCAAAACCAAAGTGAGTGCTGGACCCAGGACATGGTGCGGCTCCAAACGAAGATCTGGATGTAGCGCTGTAGTTGTTTGTGTTTGTGGCTTTATTTGCTCATTAGTTACTAATATTTTCAGAAGAGAATGCCCTTTGGTGGATTATCTCCCCACAACCATTAAAAGACAAACCAAAGCCTTTAATTACATGTTATTGAAGTTTATAGTGAAGCGCATCACAAACCCAAAGAGTCACGGATCCTTCATGAGTTTCCTGACTAAAGGCAGCGCAGAATGAGAATGAGCTGGCTTAGTTTAAAAGACAGTCGGCGTAACTCTCCAAGAATCAACAGACTGAAAATGCGTTTACTTTTGACCACATGATGCTGGCGCTGTACTTCTGCATGTCTTCAATATTTGTTCTCTCATCGCCGCTGAAATGATTAGTTGTTTAATCGCTTTGTCAGTCCTCTGGAAATTAATCCAGCACAGTTTGAATGCGCCATTGTTTCGGTACAAGTTTTTGGCTGCAGCTTTTCAACAGTGTAAAATTGAAAACGGCACATTTATAAGTTTCAGATTGTTTGTTGTAGAATTCAGGCAAGTTAAAGACGTCCCCCGAGGCGCTGGGAAATTGCTTTTTTGTCAATTTTCTGAATTTGTTGCATAGACAATAGATCATGTAATTGAAAAATAATCACGTGATTAAACGGCAATAAGAAATAATTTGGGTTGTATTTGTTTTGTTAGTTGGCTCATTAACAAAATTCCCCATTTTCCATCCAAACGAGGAGCACAAACTACATCAATCTCCATTACAACAAATGTCCCAGATCAGTTTGAAACAGGTCTGGTCAGGTCTGGACTCGGGTTACACAAGTTTCTGTTTTTCCACAATCAGTCATTTGACACCGTCAGTCCCGTTTTACAGTTCCCATGAGCCGACAAGGGTGATGTCATCTCTCCGGGTGCTGATGAGTGTGACGTGATAAATGAAGGGAAACGATGGTGATTTATTCTGCATGTGGTTGAGAGAGCCAAAGATGGAGATTGAGATGGGAGCTTGGGACTGACATACCTCTGTTCCATCGTTGTTGTGAAATTTCACAATCTTACCTCCTGTGTTTTCATCACAAAAGTAAAAACAGATTCTCGTCTTGTCATTTATTGTGCATCAGAAGTCATGATGTGTTTATGGCTGCTATGTTATTCCCTCAGGATACCACAGCTGGGTTTCTGCACTGTTAGAATGGGTTGGATCAAGGGTGGACAACTTTTCTCCTAAATTTGTGGCTCTGTGTTTAGATGTTAGTGTTTTCATTGCAGATTCCATATAGATCGAGAGCAATTTTTAGAATTTATTTATGAATGAATGAATTGAATGAATGAATGAATGAATGAATGAATTTATTTATTTCGGATAGTACATTACAGGTTAAAAGAAACTGTATAATATAACAAGGTCAAATTAGACAAAGACTCCTTCTACTATACAATTCCACGTGAGTTATCCGAAATGGGTGATGGCTGAAGCCGCAGCTTATATTGCCCACCCATATTCCATCCAAGAATTCAAAGGAGAAAAAAGAGAAAACAAGACAAGAGCGATTACAATTTAAAACAAGGCTAAGACAAAATATGACTGAGAGAAAAAGAAAACTGAGCTAGTCTAAGTTAAGCGGTTACTATTCAAAAACAAATCTAAGACATAGTGTCACAGAGAAAAAAGAAAAACTAAGCTATAACACAACACAGGCTGGAAATGTCAATCCTTATGTGAGTTTACATGTCGCCTTGTAAATATGTTTGGAGTATTTCTTCCTTTAGTTTTTGTTTAAATTGTCCAAGCTTTGTACATGATTTTAATTCAGGTCCAAAATCGTTCCATAATCTGACACCTTGCACTGAAATACAGTGTTGCTTGGTAGTTGTTCTCACTGTAGGCTTTTGAAATATACATGTTCCTCTGAAGTGATATCGTTTCTCCCTTGTTTGGAACAACTTTTGGATATTTGCGGGCAGTGATAGATTCTTCACTTTGAACATTATTATTGCGGTTTTAAAGTCGATCAGATCTTTCAACTTGAGAGTTTTTTGTTTAAGAAAAAGTGGGTTTGTTGGTTCCCTGTAAGCTGCTTTGTTGATTATTCTAATAGCTCTCTTTTGAAGCATAAAGAGTGGATATATGTTTGTTTTATATGTATTTCCCCATACTTCATTACAATATGTCATGTATGGGAGTATTAATGAATGATACAAGGTGTATAGTGTGGGTTGATTCAGCAAATTTTTCACTCTGTGTAATATTGCAATTGATTTGGATACTTTACCTTTTATATAATTAATATGTGGCTTCCAACACAGTTTGTTATCAATTATTACTCCAAGGAATTTAGTTTCGGATACCCTTTCAATCTCTACACCATTTACACTGAGTTTGGGTACTGGGTAGTTGTGATGGTTGTTAAAGACTATAAATTTTGTCTTGCTTAAATTGAGCGTTAATTTGTTTGAATCAAACCACAGTTTCAGCTTTCCTAATTCCTTTCCGAGTGTATCCAGAAGTTGTTCCAAGTTGTTTCCACTGCATAGCAGGTTAGTGTCATCAGCAAACAATATTAAGTCCATTTTTTCTGAAACTTTACATATATCATTTATATACATATTGAATAATAATGGTCCCAAAACTGAACCCTGTGGGACTCCACAGGTGACCTTCAGTAGCTCTGAGTTTTTGTTGTTAACACATACAAACTGATATCTATTCTTTAAGTAACTTCTTAACCAGGACTGTGCTACCCCTCTGATACCACAATTTTGTAGTTTCTTTAATAATAGATTGTGATCTACTGTATCAAATGCTTTTTTAAGATCCAGGAATACTCCAACTGAATACTCTTTATTTTCAATGGCTGTTGATATTTTTTCTGTAAATTCCATTAAGGCATATGCTGTTGTCCTTTTGTGTCTGAACCCATATTGCTGCTCACACAATAAATCATTCTTCAGTATGAAGTTGTCAATTCTCTCATAGAATATTTTTTCAAGTATCTTGGAAAATTGCGGTAATAGTGAAATTGGTCTGTAGTTGGAGAGTTCCCCTCTGTCGCCTGTCTTGTAAATCGGAATTACTTTAGCTATTTTCATTGCATTGGGAAATATACCTGATTGGAGAGACAGGTTACAGATATACGTCAGTGGTTTCACTATGCATTCGATAACAGTTTTGACTAGTAGCATATCAATACCATCGCAGTCAGTAGATGTTTTACTTTTGAACGATTTAACAATTTCAATGACCTCTCTTTCGTCTGTGTTCTTTATGAAGATGGTGTCTTTTACAGCAGTGTTATTGCATATTGAATCACCTGTTGGCACCGTAGTGGGTATTTCTCGGGCCAGTTTAGGTCCAATGTTAACAAAAAAATTATTAAATTCATCTGCAGGTGAAGCTATATTCACATTCAGAGTCGATTTATTATTTTTTGGAGTGTTAGTTGGGTAGCTGGTATTTCTGCTTTTATTTCCAAGGATACTGTTGATTATTGTCCATGTATTTTTAATATTGTCTTTGTTTTTTTCCAGTTCTTTACTGTAATAGTCTCTTTTACTACATCTTATTATATATGTTAACTTATTTTTGTATGTTTTATACCGCTGCTCTGCTTCTTTTGTCCTTTTCTTTATGAAAGCTTTATATAATAAATTTTTCTTTTTACACGCCTTTTGTAGTCCTTTGGTTAGCCATGGTTTGTCAGTAAATTTGTGTTTAAGCTTTTTTTTAACTAATGGGCAGTTTTTTTCATAAAGAGTGGTTACAATGTTTGTAAATGTGTCATAGGCTTCATTTACATCTGATACATAGACTTCTGTCCAGTCTTGCTTCAGCAAGTCCTCTTTAAAAGAACTGATTGCGTTTGGTGATTTGTGTCTGAACGATTTTGAGATTTTTTCTGGGTTGGGCCCCGTGTGGCCATGGATAAGTGCAAAGATTGGCAAGTGGTCGCTTATATCATTTATCAATAATCCACTTTCTATTTTCTTGTCGAGAACATTGACAAACAGGTTGTCAATAAGTGTAGCAGAGTGAGCTGTGATTCTACTGGGATGTGTTATTGTGGGATATAGACTCATGCTGTACATAGAGTTCATGAACTCTGTAACTACAACTATTTAAGTTAAGATAACTATTTAAGTTATCAAGTCAGTGTCAGTTTGACTTTTTTAAACAGTTGTTAGCAATGGGCAGCACGGTGGTGAAGTGGTTAGCACTGCGGCAGCACAGCAACTCACCCTTGGCCGGGGGATCCTGGGTTCGATCCCAGCCCCTGACCAACAGTGATCTGTGTGGAGTTTGCATGTTCTCCCCGTGTCTGCGTGGGTTTACTCCGGGATTTCTCCAGTTTCCTCCCACATGCCAAAAACATGCAAGTTAGGTTAATTGGCATCAAACTGGGGATTCTAAATTATCCTTGGGTATGACTGTGAGAGTGAATGGTTGTCTGTCTCTCTGTGTTGGCCCTGCGATGGACTGGCGACTGTCCAGGGTGTACCCTGCCTCTCGCCCAAAGATGCTGGGATAGGCTCCAGCACCCCCCGCGACCAGAAAAGGATTAAACAGAAGAAGATGGATGGATGGTTAGCAATGGATCTGTGCAATAGAACCAAAACTTCATATCACGATATAAGTAAGCTTATTTGATGATAACGATATATATACGATATACATTTTCTGTAAATTCTGTAGTTTTATATAATAACCAATGAAAAGGACCATCTCTTTTTCTACATTTTATATTACATAGTGAAAAAAGTCAATTGTACAAATTCATCTGTCATTAATTTTATGCACCTTTTTCCCCTCTTAATTTTGCAGTGTTGTTATAAAATTGTTTTTTAATGTGCATTAGAGGTGACATCAACGTTATTCATTATCACTGCTTGACTAAAAAGGATTAGAAATCAAGTTACATTAAGAGCCAGTTTGTTCCTCCGATTCATTTTAAGTAATTTATTTATGTAGTGTGTATGCGGCCACTGTCACACAGTTTTGCAACTTTCATAATATTTTCTCAGACAAAATTAAGAAACTCGGCAGTAATTTAAACCAAAGAAACAATGGTCTGATACACTATAATGATTCCTACTAACGACAAGTTAGCATCGTCATTTAGCATTTGCTGTTTTATAATTAGAGAGAGATGGTATTAAAGTTACTTACCTCCAATTAAAAACGAGGTTAGAGGACTATCCTCTCTGACACAGCGCAAGTTTGAAAAAGTCCCACATCCTTGGCAAAGAGAATTAGCGGCTATATGACCAAAACATTAGTTTGCCGTTAGCTGCTAACCACCGGAACCTGCTATTGCACAGACCTGGCACATTGCAGGGGAGAGGCGGAGCGGTGACAAGTAGAAACGGGGTATGTGTCTTTGTCTTTTAAATTTCGATATAAATGATAAAGTTTTATATGAAATGGTAGACGTTTTTTATCGCATGACCGATATATATTGTTATATTGCACAGCCCTAGTTAACAACAGTTTTTGCTTTTTTTAAATAACGAGTATAAACTAATTTCCACAACACTTTGGGCACTTTCTTCTTCATCATCAAGTGTCCTGTCTTGGCACAGACATTGGTCGTTCGTGGTCCTCCAGTCATCTCTGTTTCTAGTGATGCCTAATATCTATTTTGAATGTTGTACTACCAGCTAGGGCTGGGCAGTCACAGTTAATTGAGCTTTTCAGTTTTTGTCCTTCCTTTCTTGTCTCTTATATTTCACTGACAAGGTTCCTAATTAAACAGTATTGCACACAAGTGTGGCATCAAAGAATATCATCACTGCAGTGAATCAGAAGTAATAAAGAATAGGCCTATTGTCATTTCACACACGCAACCAAATTAAATACTCTCCAGTGCAGAAGTCAGTGTTTGCTTATTAAGAGTTTGTGGACCTGTAGCTTATTAGCCAGTTATCTGCATTGGGGGAGTCCTTTACACAGCCATGATTGTTATCTCCACATAGTGATTATGAGTCTCTGATCAGGTTCTTAAATACAGCCTTAGCTTGGCCATTTTGTCATCCGTTCCCGCTGTAAAACGATCGAGCCGATGTGGATAGCAGTCAGAGATCACAGCGATGTAGTATCTGCACATTTCCGTGTTAGTTGTGCACTTCATTTGCTTTTTCTTGGTATCTTCAGATGAAATGAAGAGTGAAACATTTCATACTATGTGGACGCATTTCTTGTTGATACAGGCCATTCTAATTTTTCTGCTGTGTTCCGCTGCTTTGAAACGGCACTGAGTGCGTTGTTTCCAAGGTGTGGAGCCACACGACACACATGCAGGAGATGTTTTGAAGGGGTAGTCCATGAAAGCTCTCATATATACACACCCACAACATGGAGACAGAAAAACCAAAAAATAAAAGTAACAAACAAACCAAAAAACCTGACATGAACACGATTGTTTTAGTTTTACATCCCGAACATCGGTTTTGGTTTTATTTCGGTTAATAAACCAGCTCTACTACCAGCTGTGTATTCTTTTAAGCCGTCTGTGTATGTGTTACATTGTCATCCTCTCAATCTTTTCCCTTTGATTTTACCACATAATGTAAACTTTTCTAGTCCATTGTTTGTGACAATGTAACAAAAAACTGTATGTGCCTTTTTTGGACCATTGGTGGAAGTGTTCTTTTTATGTTTGCTATTTGTAGTACCTCTTTGCTTGACTTAGCTTTAAGTGTGCAATGAAAATAATAATAAAAATGTACTTTTATGAGAAAATAGCCTAAAATTTGCAAGAAAAGATGCAAATTTATGACCAAAAAATTTGCTAATTTACAAAAAGCACATTTCTTTAAAAAAAAACAAAAAAACAATTGGGATACTCACTTGCTCACACATATTTGAAGTTCCATAACTGGTATTCAGAGCAGCCCTAGACACCTGTGTTAGATAGAGAATGCAGGCCTGTAGATAGAAATTGTCTCCTTTCTTTTATTTTAGTAGCGACTCAGTTAATTGTCCTTTGTACCCCTGGGAAGTGCACAACCTTCCCCCGAGTATACATACACGCACACAAGGGGGGAAAAAGAAAACCACTAAAAACCCATTTCTGTGTTTCTCTTTTATCTCTTTCAGACAAACCACATCACTTCACACCGGCCCAGCCTCCTGATGGTAAGTCCGCCGTGGTTTCTCACCGTTGACCGCTGGGGTTCTACGTTTGTTGGTGCACTTGTTTTTCTGTTGCTGTGAGAACCAACACTTTGTGTAATGCCAACATTTTGAGGACCATTTATATTGTGAGGACATTTTGCCCAGTCCTCACAAAGACAAGTCGAGAATCTCCTCATTTAACCCAAATGAGTCACATGTCAGTGTCTCAGAAAATTACCTCAGAATGATAGCAGCCTCTGAAAAATGTGTGAACTCAACTCTGTGTGTGAATAATGACCATCAGATCGCTTGCTGCCTTTGAAGTGGTCGGCTGTCTGAGCGCTCTGCCAGCTCCGACCGCTCCGATGGCTTTTTGTCTCCGCACTGTTGTTGGTATGGCAGACACGTGGCCAGGCCCACTCGGAGCTTTGATCTGAGACGGATCTTTTGATGACTTGATCTGATCTGCTCTCCTTGGCCATAGGCCAGGGATGATGTTCTGTACCTGTTACCAAAGCAGCCAGTTACATCCTACTAATAGGGTCTGAAACTCCAGGGGTCTGTAACCTGTGGCTTCTGAGTCCTATGCCTGTGACTTGCAGTACCCTCTGGATTAGCAAAAAGTAAGTAAATAAGTAAATTCTGGATGAAAAAGTTGCAAAGGCACAAGAAACAGTCAATTTTATTTGGAAAAATAGAAATGTATCGTTTGTTCTAAAAAGCTACAGATATTCCTAAAAACTTTTAAAGTTTGCAGGTTGACAAAAAAAATGTAAAAAAGTTGCAGATTTGAATAATAAATTGCAGATATACAAATTAGAAACAAATACAAATTTAAAATAAAGGAATTGCAATTTAAAAAATCCTGATGCACAGACACACAAAGATTTAAAAAGAAACACATTTACTGGGGGAAAATGTTGGAATTGCTTATTTTTAGAGAAAAAAAAACTTCCTCTATTATTAGATTTGTGCTGTACCCCAGAAATAGCAACAGTATTTGCTTCTCAGCATCAGATTAATAAACAAACAAACAAAAATGATTCAAACCTTCAATAAATTCAACCCTCATTTGCTGCTAAAATTTTTTGCAACAAAACAATGCAAATTTATGAGCAAAAAAGTTAGAAATTTAATAGAAAAAACATTCAAAACTTAAGTTAAAAACGTAGCAAATTTTAAAAATAGAAATTCTGAATTTATGAGACGCGTACATATAAAGTTTAAGAGCAAAACCAATATTTACAAGAAAAAGTTAAAATCACACATTAAAGAGAAATAAAATCTCTCCTATTACTATATCTGTTTATTCTTTCAGTTCAGCTGTTTAACTATTTTACTAAAAATCTTACAAAAAATCCTCACAAATTTGTGAGAGAAAATTTGGAAATTTAGCAGAAAAAACATTCCAAATTTATGTAAAAAACACCGCATATTTACAGAAAAAGTTGCAGATGTGTTCACAAGAAAAACAGCAAAATTATGATCTAAAAAGTTGCAAATTTTTGAAAAAAACAGTTTTCAATTAATGAGCTACATGTGCATGCAAAGTTTAAGAAAACAACAGTATTTACAGAAAAAGTAAAAGTTGTGCATTTAAGAGAATAAAGACATATTGGTTTTACAATTTGGCTGTTTAAACCTTCATTTAGAATAGAATAGAATAGGCTTTATTGTCATTACACAGTTGTACAGTACACCTTGAGTTGTGCAGCTACCACCTATTTGACTTGCTCCCCTCTGGACAACGGTTCAGATCAGATTTGTGGCAAAAACCCTCCTAAATTTATGAGAGAAAAATTGGAAATTTTGAAATTGAAAAAAGTTAAAAAAGTTATATATAAAAGTTGGAATTTTATGAGGAAAAAAGTTCCAAATTTATATATGAAAGATCACAATATAAGTGAAAAAGTTGTCACTATTTTGTGTGTGGCTCCATGCATGTGTTTTTCCTGCAAATCACGCTTATTAGTCGACGATTTCTTATTTTTTAACAGGGGAAATGGGGTGTATTCACAAATTTATTGTAAGGTACAAATGTGTATTAATGTAAACTGGGTACAAATTTGCAAGAATAAATGTACAAAAATATGATCAAAGTCGCCAATTTGAAAATTAAAAAAGTCACAGATTATAATTATTTAGAAAAAAAATTAACCAGTATCAGATGAATGTTGCAAATTTACAGGAAAACAGTTTAAAATTTACAGGAACATTTTTTTGAAAATTTATGAGAAAGAAGTTGCAAAATTTTAGAAAAAAAATGCAAATCTATGACATAAAAGTAGCAAATTTACAGGAACAAGTTGTAAACTTGCGAGAGAAAAGCTACAAATTTACAAGAAAAAAAGTTGAAAATTTACAGGAAAAAAAGTTGAAAATTTATGACAAAAAGTTGAAAATTTATAGGAAAAAGTTGAAAATTTATGAGAAACAAGTTGAAAATTTACAGGAAAAAAAAGCAGAAAATTTATGACAAAAAAGGTGAAAATCTACAGGAAAAAGGGTGAATAAATTAAAGATTCAAAGATTTTATTTGTGAATACTACTATATGTACAAGACATACAGAATTGAAATACTGTTTCTGTCTCCCTTCAGTGGTGTGCTCAATATAAAATAAAGGAATAAGGCTGGAAAAACAACATCAGTCTATGTACAGTAATGCTACCCGTAGTGCAAATAGCGACAAAGATGAAACTCAGACATCCCATAGTGCAAATAAAGATAAAACGATAAAACTCAGCAAACCAATATACAGAAGAAGTAAAGCAGTAATACTCGTAGTTGCAAGTTCGATGCGGTAGTGTTGGTGCAGACAGTGACAGGTTGGACTGCACGTGGTCAATACTGCAATAACAGACAGCAGCAGGTATGGCATCTGTGCAAACAGTTGCAGTAAGGTGCAGAGACATAGAGCAGAGGATGTATTACTATTGGTGTGCCAGTCTTTCTGTGCCAACAGCTGAGGTAGTTGTAGTGCGGGTGAGTGCATTACAGTCCGGGGGGTGGTGGTGGGGGTTTGTGGACAGAGTTCAGGGTCCTGATGGCCTGGTGAACAAAGCTCTTTAGCAGTCTTGTGGAGTGGGCCTGGAGGCTCCGGTGCCTTTTCCCCGAGGGCAGGGGGCTGAAGAGGGAGTGTGAGGGGTGGGAGGTGTTGCCTGCAATGTTGATGGCTCTGCGAGTGAGGCAGGTATGGTAGATGCCCAAGAGGGGGACAGAGAGGCACCTGATGATCTTGCTGGCAGCTTTCACTGTGTTGTAGTGTCTTCCGGCAGGAGGCAGTGCAGCTTCTGTACCACACCATGATGCAGCTGGTGAGGATGCTCTCAGTGGTTTCTCGGTAGAATGAGCACATGATGGGGGGTGGAACTCATGCTCTCCTCAGTGTGCAGAGGAAATAGAGGTGAGTTTGAGCCTTCTTGGCCAGTAATGTGGTGTTGTTGAACCAGGAGAGGTCCTCAGAGATGTGCATCCCCAGGAACTTGGTGCTGCTCACCCTCTCTACAGCTGCTCCATCGATGATCAGAGGGGAATGCTGTGTGTGTCCCCTCCTGAAGTCAACCTCAATCTTCTTGGTTTTTCCCATGTTCAGGAAGAAATTATTGTCTTTACACCACTGGATCAGTTGACTTTCCTCATTTCTGTAGTTGGCCTCCTCGTTGTTGGTGATGAGGCCCACCACTGTTGTGTGGTCCACAAACTTGATGATGTGGTTGGTGCTGTAGGCTGGTAGACAGTCATGGGTCAGCAGGGTGAAGAGCAGCGAGCTAAGCACGCACCCTTGTGGGGCCCCTATGCTCAGTGTGATGGTCTTGGAGGTGTTGCTGCCAACCCACACGTTCTGTGGCCTCCCTGTGAGAAAGTCTAGCACCCAGTTACAGAGAGAGGTTTTGAGTCCCAAGTGTCTGAGTTTTTGTATTGGGATGATTGTGTTGAATGCTGAACTGTAGTCCAAGAACAGCATTCGCACGTAGGAGTTCTTTGAGTCCAGGTGGGTGAGGGGTGGATGGAGAGCAGCAGAGATGGCATCTTCTATGGATCTGTTTGACCTGTATGCAAACTGAGATGGGTTGTGGGGGGGAAGGGAGGAGGAACTTGATGTTCTGCATGACCAACCGCTAAAAGCACTTCATTATGATGAGGGTCAGTGCTATGGACCGGTAATCATTGTAGCTGGATGGGACGGGCTTCTTTTGGACTGGTATTATGATAGCAGTTTTGAAACACGTGGGGACAACAGCTTGACTCAGGGAGATGTTGAAGACGTTGACCAGCTCCTCTGCACAGTCCTTCAGAGTGCGACCTGGTATGTTGTCTAGTCCAGCTGCCTTGAATGGGTTGATCCTGGAGAGGGTCCTCTTCCCGCTAGCCAGATCCAGACTTATGGCCTGCTCATCTGGGGAAGGAGTGGTCTTCTGTGCTGATGTGCTGTTTTGTGTTTCAAAGCAGCCAAAGAAGTCATTTAGGTTGTTAAGCAGTGTGATGTCACTCACACAGGTTTGAGGCAGACGTTTGTAGTTGATGAGGGTCTGTATGTCCCGTCAGAGGGAAAAGGCATCTCTGGTGTTGCTGAAGTGTCTGGGTATTTTCTTGCTGTACTGTCGTTTTGCCTCCTTGATGCCACGGGACAGGTTGCCCCTAGCTGTTGTTCGTCCTGCAGTGTTGCTGGCCCTGAAGGCTGCATCCTGAGCCCTCAGGAGCCTGTGAACCTCTGCTGTTATCCATGGCTTTTGGTTAGCAAGAACGGTGATGGTTTTGCAGTGAGTGACATCATCAGTGCATTTAGCTATGTATGCTACAACAACCTCAGTGTACTCCTCTAGGTTTGTGTGTCCATTGTGAGTGGCTGGCTGCATGCTTGAAAGTGTCCCAGTCTGTAGTGCTGAAGCAGTCTTTTGGCTCTTTTCCATAGTCACAGTTCTTTTTTACTTGTTTCGATTCTCCACTACTTCTTTCTCCCTGGGTTGTTAACCCATTACAACCCTGTAAAGCCGCGTAAACTCTGTAGTGGGCGGGATTGAGGCGGCCCCATACTCTGCTGACGTCATCTCCGGCGACCGCCGTCTTCACAACAAAGAAAATGGCGGATTACGAGTGGAGGATTTCCACGTTGGTTCTTCTCTGGCTTTTGAACACAATGAATGTTTTTAAGCGGAGAAGAGAGTTTTACAGGAGAAGTCGACGTGCATTGAGAGAACACACGTTGGAGCAGTACCAGAGACTCGTTGTTGCCATTGGGGAATATGAAGCAGAGAGCTTAATTACCCAGCACATCAGGCACACGAGGAAAAAGTTTTTGGTAATTTAATGCTTTCTATTGTCATTTTATCATCATGTCATTGTTGTGTACAGCATTTTGATGTCGCCAGGTTATCAGTATTAATATGTATGCTGTGTGTGTGTTCTAGTTGGCTGCGTTGTTGCAAAATCAACGCTGCAGACCATGGACCTGGGCAGTAAACCGTAGCTCGCAGTGGTGGGAGAATGTTGTCCCCAGCTTCTCAAGCACACAGTGGTTGCAGAACTTCCTTATAACTTATATGAAGAACTTATATGTGGATACTTGTTATATTTCCAATTAATCATAGCCCTATTTTACGTACAAAATAATTTAAATTACGTTAAAAAAAGCCAATTCAACTGTAGTAAAATTCTTGTTTTTGTGTATCATTTTCCCATTGATAGTTCTTTTTAAGGGATATGTGTTCAGGGATGGGAAATTACACGCTAAAACACCGTAGAAAATGACTGCAGAAAAATGCAGCAGCTGAACAACTCCTTTTTGGTTTGATTGAATTGCCAATTGACCTTGGAATTATATGTGGAAACTTGTTATATTTCCAGTTAATCCTAGCCCACTTTTACTTACAAAATAACTTTAAAAATTTTAAAGAAAGGCAATCCAACTGTAGCACCATTTTGCATGTTGAGTGTCATTTGAGTATCATTTTCCCATCTCTTGATATTTATAAGGCATATGTGTTCAGGGATGGGTAATTACACGTCAAAACACCTTAGAAAAATGACTACAACCAACTCACTTTTGGTTTCCACTAGAAAGAATAACATACATACTGAAATCAAAGGAAATGTGTTTGAGAATATATGGAGACCTTTCATTGATTATGTAAATTAAGTAAACGTAACTTCTGAAGAAGGTGAATGATATGTGTGGACCTTGCAAATTCCAAGCTGGTGAATGTACAGTATACTATGTATTCTAATGTAATAGATTACCTAAACAGAGGAACATTGTTGACTTGTTTTTGTTAATGGTTTCTGTTTTTTAACCTTTTTTTGTCATTTTATTGTTTAGTTTTTAAATTACTTTTGTGTTAGTGTCTGACTGCGTGTGCTGTTTGTAAAAAAAAAAAAAAAAGGTTCAATAAAAATATTGTGGGAAAAAAAAATTGCTCTGATCTGCGTGAAAATCCTGGACTGTTGAGACATCATGGACGTACCTGCTTCAGCTGCACTGAGTCTGAGATGTTGTCATAGCAAAAAATGATCAGCTGACACAACTCAATCGCAAGGTTAATAACTATATTAGCCACAAAATGTATATTCAAAAGTAAACATTACTGAGTTCGGTATAATAAGATGTATTTGACAGTTATGATGCATTTTAGGCCAAAACAAACTTGATCTAGCATTAAAAGCAATTAAAATAATGCAGTCACAAAGTTACATGGAAAATGCTTGATTTACTCGATACATATACTGTAGAAATATATATTCTCTGCATCAACAATGTACTATACATGCATTCATGTAGTATTGCACTGACAAACCTCTGAAGTTTTTGCAGATGTCTTTTTATATGTGAAGGTTACCACCATGTGACATAAATGTCTTAAAAATGAGTCATTATTTTCAAGGTCACCCATTAATGGTTTGTACTATTGACTCTTTTCCCACCAGTGTATTAAAAGACAAAAATAGAAATCATGATGCAAACACATAAGTCACTAAATTGTTTATTACAATCAGCAGCAAATTCCAGATTATTCAGAATGTGCAAAACTCAAACTGTCAGACTGGATCACTCAGCAGCTGGGATGTGCAGCTCACACTGGTCTCAGATCAGCAGATCTTAGGCCTGCATCTCTGTAAATAGTGACGCAAGGTCCAGTTTGGGGCGGATCGATCGTTTACCTCTTGCCTAGACAAAAGACAGAAATGTGTGGAGGTTAAATAAATGAAGTTTAAAACATATTTGGGAAATACACTTGTTACTAAAAGCCAGTGGTGGAATGTGAATGAATGAATCTTTATTTCGGATAGATTTAAAGAAAATACAATAATATAACAAAGGGGGAAAAAATTTAATAAGGTCGAATTAAACAATAACTCCTCTGATTATACAGTTCAACATAGGTTATCTGAAATGGGTGATGGCTGAAGATGCAGCTTATATTGCCCACCATATTCCATCCAAGAATTCAAAAGAAAAACCAAACAGCAGCGATTCCAATGTGACAATAAAGTACTTCGTTGTTGTATTTAACCACAATTTTCATATAGCTGCACTGATGTAAAGTCGATTTTACAAGGGCTGGGTTGCATTTAAAGTCATCTGCTTTTACTGTGGCCTCAGCAATCAGAATGAATTAATACATTCAGTGGAATGGAATCTAGTACTTTAACTGAAGGTGTGCATCACAGATTATGGAGTCGCTCAGTCAAAATATGGAGTTTTTATCAATAAAAGTTTGTCACTTACCTATAAAAGCAAAGGATTTCAGTACTTTCCACAGTGGCGACGTCCGTTGTTGAGCGGCTGATTCCCTCCTGCCTAGACGAACAATAGAAATGGATGGTGTTTAGTTTTTTCAAGCAAGTTCAACACTTATACAGGCACATCTCAAAAATTAGAATATCATGAAAAAGTTCAATATTTTTGTCACTCATTTCAGAAAGTGAAACCCATATATACTGTAGATTCATTACAGGGACAGTGATATATTGAAAGTGTTTATTTTAATATTGATGATTATGGCTACAGCCCATATTAACCAACACCTCATTGGCCCACATTTCTATTTAAAAACTATTTTTTAAAGTTTATGTAATATTCTAATTTTTTGCCAAATGGAATTTGGGGTTTTCAGGGGCTATAAGCCATAATCACCCAAATTAAAATAAATAAATGCTTGAAATATATCATGGTCTGTGTAATGAATGATATAATATATGGATTTCTCTTTCTGACGCTTTAGAAAATTATATGAATGACTTTATAAATCACTGGTTTGAAAAAGCCCTTATATTGTTGAGATTTCGGCTCCTGTGATGTCACCAGTATCCACTATAAACAGGGAAGCTAACCCTGGCATGTGGAAACACATTCTAGCATTAAATTGCACACAATTTAATGCAAAACAAAAACCAGGACTATAACCAGGATTGATATATTTCAGCGTATTGCTCTTACAAGCAAATGTTTAGGAGAAAACAAGCGTGACTCAACAGTGGGTATTATCTAGCTACTAGCCAAAACGAGTTAGCTAAAACGAGTTAGCCAGCAAAAAACGGCATTAAATTGCACACAATTTAATGCGCAGCACCAAGTGCAATACAAAACAAAAACCAGGACTATAACCAGGATTGATATATGTCATCTTTTCCTCTCACAAGCGAATATTTAGGAGAAAACAAGCGCGAATCAACAGTTGGTATTATCTAGCTACTAGCCAAAATTCGTTAGCTACAACGAGTTAGCCAGCACAGAACGGGGGCTGTATGGCTCAAAAGTGAGCTTACCACCAACAGGATAAATAAGCAAACAGATGCACAATATTACAAATCACTCACCATGGATGGTTCTCTCAACTTCGTATTCAGCTTGTCAGTAGTACGGTTCTATTCTGCGCAGTCATCTGTAGGGTCCGGATCACTCTTCTGACTGTGGATCTGCCAGCAAGCAGAGAAAACCCCGCACCTCTTCGTTGGACCACGGTGTAGATTTCCGCAAAACCTAACCTACAACGCTGTCTCTATTAATATCATATTCACTCCGTGACCGATTACAAATGGTGGTCGTGCAGCTTCAACAGAAAACTGAAAACGGACGCTCTCTCTGTGACGTTACGCGCTGACCAATCAGCGGCTAGCAGTCGATTGACGAAAAATCACACCTCGCTTTTTCTCGCTTGTCCCCTGCCCCTAAACTGGCACGAAAATCGTATCGGTTAAAGCGTGTAGGGTACTGTGGAAAGAGCGAGAAACTGAGTAAAGTAAAAGTAAGTAAAGCTAAGGTGATACTTGTGGAAAAGTGCCTATTTCAGAGCATCAGAGGCCCCCTCTGGCCACACACGTACCTGCTTTTTTGTTGATTTGATTGTTTTCACTCTGGGTCTGTATGCAGGCCTTAGCAAGATGATGATGTATTTAGAGAGACCCAGGTGTGTGTGTGTGTGTGTGTGTGTGGGGGGGGGGGGGTTCTGTACACTGTCTTGTGAATTGTGTACACCAGGTCCAGCAAATTGTCTCCTCTTGTTGGGAAGTCCACATGTTGGTGTAGCTTTGGTAGGATGGCCTTTAAATCTGTATGGTTGAAGTCACCTGCTGTGATGAGGAATCTGTCTGGAGGGACTTTCTGTGTCTCACTGATGGCCTGATAGAGTTCATTTAGTGCTTTACTCCTCTCGCCGATGGCGGTGGGTGGGACATACACGCCGGCTAGCAGGATAGATGAAAATTTGGTCTGTAAAAGGGATGACACTTGATGATCATAAACTCCACCAGCGGAGAACAGTGTTTATGCACAAGTTGCATCTGGGCACCAAGCGTCACTGATGTAAACACATACGCCTCCACCTCGGGTTTTCCCTCCTTCCATGAACACTCTATCAGCACGATAGCATGTTAGACCTGCTAACTGAATGGCAGAGTCCGGGATATTGTCATGCGAATATTTACTGGAAAATAGTTGAAAATTTACAGCAAAAAAAGCTAAAAATGTATGAAAAAAAAGTTGAAAATTTAATAGAAAAACACTGAAAATTTACAAGAAAAAAGCTGAACATTTATAGGAAAAGAGTTAAAATTTTACAGGGAAAAAGTTGAAAATTTTTTGAGAAAAAGGTAGAAAATCTACAGGAAAAAAGCTGAAAATTTACAAGAAAAATGTTGAAAATTTATAAGAAAAAGATGAAAATTTATGAGAATAATGCTGAAAATTTACAAGAAAAACTTTAAAATTTTACAGGGAAAACCTGAAAATTTACAGAAAAAAAGTTGAAAATTTATGAGAATAAAAGCTGAAAATTTACAGAAAAACTGAGAATTTACAGGAAAAAAGTTGAAAATTATAAGAAACAAGTTTTCCCCTCATTTCTGCAACTGTTCAACATTATTTAGAGCGCAGGAGTTTTTTATAAGCTTCGTCATCCATATGTTCTCATCCCAGCGACTCATCTACACTAAAATGTCAGCTTTTTTTTTCTTTTTCTCCATTGCATCCTTTCTCAACAACACGTGCCTTTAACTTTAAAAAAAAAAAAAAATGAAGCGCAATTATTTCCAAAACAGCGGATCTCAGCGTGCTTAATTGGAGGAAAACAGCTGGTTTTCAAAGCTGCTATCATGAATATTTATCAGCGGCAGTACAGTGAGATGGTGTTTGATAGACTTTGATGTTTTTTTTTCATTGGTGCTGTCAGATAGCCAGAGATCAACTCGACTAGTCTGAAGGTGTTGTATCATTCCGCTATGGCGGGCCACAAAAAAATAGTTTGTAATGATCCGGGGCCCAGCCTGATTTTGAGGTGGGCGGAGGGGGGCAAAAGGTCTGGCTGAATCATTTTCTGATAATGCTCAAGTTGTAGACTGGCTTGTTTTGGGGAAGCAGCTTATAAGAGGACGTCAGAAACTGTTTTCTGTCCATGTGAAACGACTGAACATTTCTTAAATGGGATTACACCACACGGTCTGTTTATTTTAATCTTTTGCGCTTCATCATGAAAACGCAGTGGAATAAATTGCAGTCGGCGCAATTTGCAGTGTCTGTTTTGTTTTTGTTTTAATGGCGGGTGGAATTGACTTGACGAGTGAATTATATCTCACAGAGAGGTCTTTGTTTGAGTAGTTTTTTTATTTTGTATACAGCACAACGTTGCTGTCAAATTTGCCTCTCTGCTGGGGGGGGGGGGGGGCGGGAGACAGTGAAGCAGACTATTTCTGCCTGGCATTGAATTTCTCCTCCCCACCCGCACGTACACACAAAAGAAATAATGCCCTACTTATCGATTGAGCCACTCATTTCCCATGTATTAAAGTTTTCTCTCTCTGAAGGGCACAGTTTGTTTCTGCACTAGTCAACCGTTTAAAAGCTGCTCCTGGCCTTAATTACCATTTCCAAATAGTTCTGTAGGCTTTCCATCAGTGGCCCCTATGCTGTTTTAATATGCCAAGCAAAATAAAAAAAAGAGCTGAGTCTTCCCATCAGCCGGGTAAGCCTGCCCTGTGGGACCCCGTTTCTCTGGGTCATTTAACGCCAAGGAGATTAGTGAGACAATTAGAGTTGGCCCAAATATGACAGTAGGCCACTTTTTTTAGGAGATGTTTGGTTTCAGTATTGGTGGGATTTAGAAGATGCTGTAGACCAGAGGAAAGCTAATATAGCTCTCCCATTAGTCAAATCTGCTCCAAAAAGCAGGGCCGAGCTCATCCTCAGTGCCAAAGATGTGCCACAGCTCCATGGCACTTAATTACTGGAAGTCACAGACAAGATGCAAAGGACCCTGCATGTTTAAAGCATCCCAGTTTGTCTCCTAAAACGCCAGTTGATGAGACGTCCTTATTAGCGAGTTGAGATTCTGCAGAAACTGAAGGAATTTGTTCTGCAAATTAGGGGGAATGCAAAGTCTCAGGACGCGCCCGAGATAAAGTGCATTTCTGGATCAACTTGAGCAAACATCGCCAAGGATATTTACATCCTTTGCAAATAGCCGCTGGATTGTCCCCCGCTGAATGGCCTCTAATCACCAGTCAAAAACAGTGACAAAAGTCACAAAGCGGCCTCTAATTAGGCCCTTTCTTTGAAAGCTCACAGCAGCGAGTTGCTCGTCTCAGGCCACACTCATTATTGCCTGTCGTCTCCTGATAATAAGACAGTTGTTGCGTGTTTGGCCAAAGCTAGAAAGCTCTTAAAATTGGCAGCTTGAGGGATTAGTATTGGGCTTCTGGAATGAGAGAAATTCCTTATAAATTGAGGCTTTTTAGCCCCCAGCTGTTCACAGAAAACATTAGAAATACTTGACCTTTGGATTGGAATGGTGAAATGGTTCTATATTGTAGACTCAGTAGGTCATTTTGTTAGCAAAACAACCCAAAAGGATCTTGTTAACCTGCCATTTCCCCATTCACAGTAGGGCTGTGTGATATGACCAAAATTTCATATCACGATATAAGTAATCTGATTTGACAATAACGATATATATAACGATATACGTTTTCTATAAATTCTGTAGTTTATATATAATAACCAATAAAAAGGACCATCTCTTTTTCTACATTTTAAATTACATAGTGAAAAAACTCAATTGTATAAATTCATCTGTCATTAATTTTATGCACCTTTTTTCCACTCTTAATTTTAGTGTTATAAAATTGTTTTTAAATGTACATTCGAGATGGCTTCAAGTATTCATTATCGCTACTTCACTATTTAACTAATTAAAAATTATTAGAAGTGAAGTTACATTAAGAGCCAGTTTGTTACTCCAACACATTTTAATTAATTAATTATTTATTTAGTGTGTATGCGGCTGCTGTCATGCACTTTTGCAGCTTTAGTAATATTTTTTCAGACAAAATTAAGAAACTCGCAGTAATTTAAACCAAAGAAATGATGGTCTGATACACTATGTTTCCTGTTATCGAAAAGTTAGCATCATCATTTAGCATTTGCTGTTTTATAATTAGGGAGAGATGGTGTTAACGTTACTTACCTCCAATTAAAACGAGGTTATAGGACTATCCTTTTTGACGCAACACGGTGGGAAAAAGTCCCACATCCCTGGCAAACACAAATAGTGGCTATATGACAAAACATTAGCTTGCAGTTAACCGCTAACCACCGGAACCCACTATTGCACACACCTGGCACACTGCGGGGGAGAGGCGGGGCGGTGACAAGTAGAAATAGGGTGTGTGTCTTTTAAATCCTGATACAAACGATACAGTTTTATATGAAACAGTAGATGTTTTTTATTGCGTCACTAACATATATCATTATATCGCACAGCCCTAGTTCACAGGTGTAAATCAAGGGGGGACAGGGACATTGCATTATCATAAATCTTTCTATATCATGTTACAGGGCTGGATAAAATGACTTGGAGCCACGAAGTCTAAAGGTGTGTTCACACCAAACATGAACAGGTAAATTTTTGCGCTGCATGATTACATTATAAATCAATGTAAACACACCAACAGACATGAATAGTGAGATGCAGAAAGGCGAAGTTGTCTTTAAAACTTCTGCAGCTGTGTTCAACATTGTCACAAATCCCGAGTGGACGGAGGTACCAGAGAAAGAGCGGAGGCTTCCAAAACAGTTTGCAATCAGCAGTTTTTCCTTTATTCCAATAATCTCCACAGGCAATAATTCCCATGCACATCCAACACCCCACACCGCACAAACCAAATGACAAACACCTGTTATATACTCAGTGAGATAATTTGCCTAATTGGCGCATACCAAAACCCCAAGTAAGACAATAAATATTTTCATCTTTTTCCACATACCCAATAATATCTAAAGGACATAAATATATAAATAATTCCCCACAATATTTATAGAATAAATAAGACCAATAAATACACCATAAATAATACAATAAATACCTTAAACCCCTATTTACATATTAAACTCCCCTCTACTCAACCATCATATGATTTCTTCCTGCTGGTATCCTTTAAAAGGCCCTCAACCCCCTGAGGAGTCTTTTGTCCAGATACCTCCAGGAAGCATGCTGGTAAAGGTATGTGGTTTAAAATCAATTAATTGCCTCACCCAATTAACACAATTAATCAATAATTATCTCACAAAAGGATTCACTTCAGTCAGAACACATTGTACAATTATATGTGCATTTTCACCATCAAATACAAGTTGACATTTGCAAATATAAAGCCTTTACACATATAATATAATCATTCAGTACACAGACCATACAGTGGCGACACTCCGTTGTCACAAACCTGCTGTGGAAATTCCCAAAATAACGTCATGCTTAGATTTACATAATCCTACCGGGGGCTCACCTGAAAATGTCATCTCAAGCCTCCAAAACTTCACAGACGATGGGTGTTTACATTGCTAGCTTGCTAGGACGTCCATGGCCGGAAACCATGGGTAAATACCTCCAATGGGCGCAGTCGGGGCTGCGTCACTTCCGGTTAGTAACACATCAGCGCCATCTTAACTCGGTGAAAACAACCCGTTACCATGCATTGTCGAGTGCAGTTTTTTGACTTTTTCTCATGGCATGTGACTACGTAGAAAAGCTTGATGAGTCAGCCAGGCTACGTTACCTGGAGAAGCTGACAGCAAGTGGACTGACAGATTGCCCATACAAACTACCAGCCGGAAAATGGGTTAATGACCCGACCAGGTGGCCAGCTGTGCAGTGGCCGGACGTGTACAGCTACTTGATCGACACCCCTGGTAAGCATATTTGCTTCGACCCATACCCTCTTACATGTTTTGAATGTTTTTAAGGAAAGGCCCCTATGGGTAACATGACCAATCCATTAAATATCAGGGCAGCACAGGAGTAATTCTTAAAAGAAATAATTAAACAAGAAAATGTTCACTGATGCTAAACACTGCTTAGGTGCGCTTGTGTTGGATCGAAATAAGTGCAGGCGGACACGAGTGAAGTTTAAAAGGGTGCTTCATGCAGACAGTCAACTTACATACCCGGCTAATGCATGCATGGCACATTAGCGTCACAGTAGACAGCAGGAAAGCATATACATTTGCATTAGTCACACATATCAGGCGCAGCATTACTGGCGCATTCCTCTCTGTTCTGGAGCCGCAGAAGGTGCGAGGCGCTTCTATAACGATCAGTAATTGCTCACGCTGAGCGCTCTGCCAGCTCGCTGTGGGAGTCACACGGTGGTGTTCTCTTTTCCCGTATAGTTTTCTTTTTGGCGTACAGAAATGGCAATACGCCCGTATTTGCTAAAATTGCATTTTCCCCGTATTAAAATACGGCGAAACCGTATTTGTCACCTCTTTCATTAATGGCCAGCCCCTTTGTTGCACTATTTACTACAGTCTACAGTTAAATTAGTCAGGCTGACTGCACATAGAGAGGTCTGTATTGCTGGGTGAAAAGGGAATCAGTCATGCATTTCCATAGACGAAATGTCCGTCTCTGTTTACAATACAGAGAGGCTTGTGTCGGCGGCTAGCATTTTCAAAACGTGACCCATCAAGTGGCAACTAATTAAACTAACACAATATCACTCAATTACCTGATATAGGACGTGATGAGCTGAATATAATGCACTACGACGGGCTGGACAAGCTTGACTGGGTCACGGCAGCTGCCTGGGAATAGGTCGCCACTGAATTGTTTTCACCTAGTACGGCGTTGCCATGTGGGTTGCTAACCGGAAGTAGGCCAAATGCCCGGATGCCCGACTGCGCCCATATCCCAATTCAGCTGAAGAGTTCCCGGTCCTCCTGTGTCCCGGTGAGTGAGTTTCATTTTCTAACTAGTTTACTCTGCAATGGTGATAATTTTACTCTGGTGACAGCAGAATCTCTAGCAGACGCGCGACTACACAAATTTGCGCGTACTCATGTCTTCCCATTCACTTTGTATGGATTCATGCCGCCCGTTCGTGTTTGGTGTGAACACATCTTAAGTGGAAATACAAAAACAAAAGGATTTTCAACTTTTTTCTAAAAAAAAAAAATTGTGACTTTTTTTCTCCTGAATTTGCAATGTTTTTCCAGTAAATTTTCATTTAATTTATTTCATTTTCTTTTTTTCCTCAGCAATGTGTAACTTTTTTCCTCATAAATTTGTGACTTTTTTTCCTCAAAAATCTGGGACAAAACTTTTTTTCACATAAATGTGCAAATTTTTTCTTGTTAATTTGCAACACTCATTTGAATGCTGGTTAAATAATTTTTTTTATTCTGTGTAATTAAATTGCAGTTTGCAACTTTTTAAAATTTAATCAAATCTTTATGCCTTTATTCTTGCAAATTTGTACCTAATTTACATTGATACTTTTCTACCTTATGCTAAATATGTGAATGTCCCATCCCCCTTGTTAAAAAATAACAAATCGCTGACTGTGGGCAGCACGGTGGCGGAGTGGTTAGCACTGCGGCAGCACAGTAACTCACCCTTGGTCGGGGGATCCTGGATTCGATCCCAGCCCCTGACCAACAGTGATCTGTGTGGAGTTTGCATGTTCTCTCCGTTTCTGCGTGTGGTTTACTCCGGGATTTCTACGGTTTCCTCCCACATTCCAAAAAACATGCAAGTTAGGTTATTTGGCATCAAAACTGGGGATTCTAAATTGCCCTTAGGTATGAATGTGAGAGTGAATGGTTGTCTGTCTTTCTGTGTTGGCCCTGCGATGGACTGGCGGTCTGTCCAGGGTGTACCCTGCCTCTCGCCCAAAAGACGCTGGGATAGGCTCCAGCCCCCCCGCAACCCAAAAAGGATTAAGCGGAAGAAGATGGATGGATGGATGACTCTGTGCCCGCGTGTGTGTGTCCTCAGTTAAACTCACATGTTGCGATAACATTTTGTTGAGCTGTAATTACCTCAGAATAGAGCTGTTGACAGCTGTATTCTGAGGTAGTATGCATGCATGCAAACTCAGACATAAACTGTATTTATTTGACAGCTTTTTCAAGTTTACTGACAACTCAATTCAAGCACTTCATTCTAAGCTCTTATTTGAGCAGACAGACACCTATAGCCAATTAAGGATCATCAGTTAACATGTCAGTGTTGCATTTGGACTCTGGAAGGAAACCAGAGTACTCCGAGAAATCACTGCTGACCAGGGGATTCAAACCAGGGACCTTCTAGCTGTGAGGCAGCAATACAGATCCACTTCAATTGTTGCCTCTTCTATGTTCACCAAGCTTTCTGGTAAAATAAGCAAGAACAGGTTTTATGTTGATATTGTATGTGTGTAAATTTAGGATGGATAATATCTTCAGAAATGTACATTATGTACTGATAGGCAATGTGGAGCTAGAGTTGAGTGGTATAAACTGAAGAGATTTTGATTATATCTTACAACTACAGTGGTGTGAAAAAGTGTTTGCCCCCTTCCTGATTTCTCATTTTTTTGTATGTTTGTCACACTTAAATGTGTCATGTTTGCGCAGAGAACATGTAAAATAGCAATGAGCCCAAAACGCAGAGTAAGTAACGTGTTTATTTACAATGGGTGAAAGTATGGAGAGTCCAAATACAGTCACAGATAAAGGGTGAGACACCCGGCTACAAACTTGGCTGGTTCAAAGGATGTCTAACGCTCTCCAAACAGACAGGAGCGGAGAAAAAGGCACAGGGACTTACAACTGCATCGGAGCGGAAAGGCTCTGGAGAAATAACATGATTTAGTCCAATGGTGAACCCACAGAAGTGAGCCAGGATGTCTGGAGTTGACATTGCAAAGTTGCTACCCCGGCTGGTCGTACTGCCGTGCTATTAATACAAAGCCCTAATGACAGCAAGTAGACCAGCCGTGTGGCAACAGGTGCGTAACTGATTGAACTCTGTGTGTGTGTGTGTGTGTGTGTGTGTGTGTGTGTGTGTGTGTGTGTGTGTGCGCGCGCGCACGCGTGAGTGTGCGTGTATGTGTGTGTGCGTGCATGAGTGTGTGAGTGTGTATGTGGTGAACCAGAAAACTGGTGAATGCCTGGTAAGAGGAGGGGCATGGCTGTGGGACTGATGGAGAGCAAGGCTCAATCCATCAGCTGGAATTAATAAACAATAATTAAATCCAACAGCCACAAGTCATGCTCGGGGTAACGACCTCGAACATGACAGTGCCCCCCCCAAGGGGTGGATACCAGACACCCACCGTACCATCAAAGCAAAGAACAACCCCACCCCCACCCAAAAACCAACACACCAAACCAGGGCGGGAGGTGGGGGGAAACAGGTTAGGAGGGATCAATCGAAGATGGGGAACACCACAAAACAACACAATGGCAACACACTCCCCAACCCCAAAACTAACTAACCCACCCCACCCCCAAGGGTCCCACAGTTCAGGGGGCCGACCAGAGTCCAAGGCCCAGCAGGTTGCCATACGTTCGGGGGGCCGGCCAAAATACCAGGGCCAGCAGGCGGCCTGCAGAGCAGTGTCCGGTGGTCTGCCAGTTGCACACGGGCCACCTGGCGAGGCAACCCTGTTTTTCGGGCGGCCTGCCCACATGATAAGGCCACCAGGACCGGAAGGGCAAATGAGGCGGTGGCCTACCCACTGGAAGACTGAGAGGTGGGTGGCTGGGCAGAGGATGAGGAACCCCTGCGGTTGCTGGCGGCGGAAAGGAAAGGACCCTGACGGTGCCCAGCAGAAGGAGGAGGAACACCCACAGGGCCTCCAAAAGGGAACGGATGGCCCCGGCGTCCCCAAACTGTCCTGTGGCACCCCCGGTGGTCCTGATGTAGGACAGGGACTTAGTAGCACCCGCGGTGGACCTGGGCTGGGCCATGGCTGCTTCCGTGGTGGTCCAAACCTGGGACAATGTTGCACCCACAGTGGACCCCGACTGAGCCATGGTTGCACCCATGATGGCGTCCAGCTGGACCCCTGCTGCACCCGCGGTGGGCCACTGCTGACCCTAACGTCATCTTGGCCATGGGTCAGCCGACCCGTATGAGCACCCAAGCAAGGAGACGATCAATCATGGTCACCCTGGACTGGGACTGGGTGCCCCCAACAACCACCTCGTCCGGAACCTCGGTATCCTCCTGTTGCAAACCTGGATCCACAGACTCATCCGGCAATGGAAGACCCTCTCCGACGATTCTGGAAATGGACTCAGAAAGAGAGGGGGAAGGGTCAGAGTCGCTGGCAGCGGCAGAGCCCAGCTAGGCGAGCTCAGGTGCAGTGTTTGGCTGCAGCTGGCTCTCCTCACCTAAAGCTAGGCAAAAATGCTCAATAATAGAAAAGAGAAAGACAAAAGAGAGCACTTGCCTTAGCTCAAGCTCTACCACCGTCCAGGACTTCGGCGATCCAGGTGACGTCCTCCCAGGTTTGGCCTCCAAGTGGTTCTGCTTGGGCGCTGACTCTGCTGTGGCGGCCTCCACAGCAGGCATGATGGTCGCTGCAGTTTTAGCTCTCCCAGCTGCCATGATCCACGCTGGTGACTCCTCCGGCGTGGCGGCTGGGATTCGGTTCACCATAGCTGCAGGAGGACACCCTTCCTGGACCTCTGACTCCTCCTGATCCTGACTGCTCGGCTCCGGTTCTGGCAGGCAAACAAAGGAGAGAGGAGAGAGGGCTGGTGAACAGTTTTTAACAGCAGCAGGTGGGAAGAGCTCAGGGGACTGCTTTCCCTGAGCCTCCCTACCAGGAATCAGGCAAGACATTTCATTATTAATGTGAGTTAAATGAAAATGTACTTGCCTTTTCTCCCAGTTTATGGTTTTGATTGCAGCTGCTGCTGTTTGGACGTCTTCACCCGTCCGTCCGGAAAAGGTGGTGTTAGGCTTCTTGGTTGACGTTTTGGGAGCCACCCCTCTCGCCTCAGGAACGGAAGACCCCGGTGAAAAAAGCAAGCGGGGGTAACTGGGCTTGGTGTCGGAGCGGGAGCAGATCGTGGGGCGAAATCGTTCTTCAGGGATTCCAGGTGACGTCGATGTTGACCTGACGGCTGCCATCTTGGACCAGATGACGGGGGAGAGGAGAAGATGGCCGCCGACGGAGAAGGGCGTTTCGGTTTGGGTTTTGTCCAGAGAGCCCTCCTCGTCAGGTCGGGGAAAGCCTGCTCAAGCGAGCAGACACTGGACAGCAGCTCGGCGTACTCGGGGTAATTCCAGAGGCCCCGGTGATTCCTCAGGATCTGGATTACTCTGTTGAGGCAGGCTAGACATTCCCGGGTCCGATGGAGTCGTGCGCCTCCTCAAGGAGCTCACAGATTCGCCAGGCCGCCTGCTGCTTCTCCGTACTGGGCTGTCCTGCTTCCCATCCACTAAACCCAGTATGGGAACGGCTAGATCAGGACATGACGCTCCAAGCAGGTGGGTGAACAAAACACAAAAAATGAGTAACACGTTACTTACTGCTTGGGTTCTGTTGGTGGCAACTTTCTGTCATGTTCCCTGCGCAAACTGCGCAGCGAACATATAAAATAGCAATGAGCCCAAAACACAGAGTAAGTAACGTGTTTATATACAATGGGTGAAAGTATGGAGAGTCCAAATACAGTCACAGATAAAGGGTGAGACACCCAGCTACAAACTTGGCTGGTTCAAAGGATGCCTAACGCTCTCCAAACAGGCAGGAGCGGAGAAAAAGGCACAGGGACTTACAATTGCATCGGCGTGGAAAGGCTCTGGGGAAACAACACGATTTAGTCCAAGGGTGAACCCACAGAAGCGAGCCTGGATGTCTGGAGTTGACATTGCAAAGTTGCCACCCCGGCTGGTCGTACTGCCCTGCTATTAATACAAAGCCCTAATGACAGCAAGTAGACCAGCTGTGTGGCAACAGGTGCGTGATTGATTGAACAGTGTGTGTGTGCGTGCGTGAGTGTGAGTGTGAGTGTATGTGTGCGTGCGTGCATGAGTGCGACTGTGTATGTGTTGAACCAGAAAACTGGTGAATGCCTGGTAAGAGGAGGGGCGTGGCTGTTGGACTGATGGAGAGCAAGGCTCAATCCATCAGTTGGAATTAATAAACAATAATTAAACCCAACAGCCACAAGTCATGCTCGGGGTAACGACCCCGAACATGACAAAATGTTTCAGATCATCAAACAAATTTAAATATTATACAAAGATAACACAAGTAAACACAAAATGCAGTTTTTAAATAAAGCTGTTTATTATTAAGGGTAAAAAAGATCCAAACCTACATGGCCCTGTGTGTAAAAGTGATTGCCACCCCTGTTAAAATATAAATTAACTGTGGTTTATCACATCTTTGGAAAGGTGAGTTCAATTTCTCTAGCCACACCCAGGCCTGATTGCTGCCACACCTGTTCTCAATCAAGAAATCACTTAAATAGAAGATGCCTGACAAAGTGAAGTAGACCAAAAGATTCTCAAAAGCTAGACATCATGCTGTGATCCAAAGAAATTCAGGACCAAATGAGAAGCAAAGCAACTGAGATCTATCAGTCTAGAAAAGGTTATAAAGCCATTTCTAAACCTTTGGGACTCCAGCAAACCACAGTGAGAGCCATTATCTACAAATGGCAAAAACGTGGAACAGTGGTGAACCTACCCAGGAGTGGCCGACTGACCAAAATTACCCCAAGAGCGCAGCAACTACTCATCCAAGAGGTCACAAAAGACCCCACAGCAACATCCAAAGAACTGCAGGCCTCACTTGCCTCAGTTAAGATCAGTGTTCAAAACTCCACCATAAGCAAGAGACTGGGCAAAAATGGCCTGCATGGCAGAGTTCCAAGACGAAAACCACTGCTGAGCAAAAAGAACATAAAGGCTAATCTCAGTTTTTCCGTAAAACATCTTGATGATCCCCAAGACTTTTGGGAAAATACTCTGTGGACTGATGAGACAAAAGTTGAACTTTTTGGAAGGTGTGTGTCCCATTACATCTGGCGTAAAAGAAACACAGTATTTCAGAAAAGGAACATCATACCAACAGTAAAATATGGTGGTGGTAGTGTGATGGTCTGGGACTGTTTTGCTACTTCAGGACCTGGAAGACTTGCTGTGGTAAATGGAACCATGAATTCTGCTGTCTACCAAAAAATCCTGAAGGAGAATGTCCGGCAATCTGTTCGTGACCTCAAGCTGAAGCGCACTTGGGTTCTGCAGCAGGACAATGATCCAAAACACACCAGCAAGTCCACCTCTGAATGGCTTTAGAAAAACAAAATGAAGACTTTGGAGTGGTCTAGTCGAAGTCCTGACCTGAATCTGATTAAGATGCTGTGGCATGACCTTAAAAAGGTGGTTCATGCTGGAAAACCCTCCATTGTGGCTGAATTACAACAATTCTGCAAAGATGAGTGGGCCAAAATTCCTCCACAGTGCTGTAAAAGACTCGTTTCTAGTTATCGCAAATGCTTGATTGCAGTTGTTGCTGCTAAGGGTGGCCCAACTAGTTATTAGGTTTAGGGTGCAATCACTTTTTCACACAGGACGGTGAAGGTTTAATTTTTTTCCCCTTAATAATAAACACCTTCATTTAAAAACTGCATTTTGTGTTTTTTTTCCCACAATATTTTTATTGAACCTTTTTTAACAAACATGACACAAACAATCAAACACTAACACTAAAGTAATTTAAAAAGAAAAGAAAAAAAATACTAAAAACACCAACAATCATTAACAAAAGCAAGTCAAACAATGCTTCTCTGTTTAGTCTAGGTAATCCATTACATAAGTATACATATTATACATTCACCAATTTGGAATTTACAAGGTCCACACACATCATTCACCTTCTTCTTCAGAAGTTATGTTTAATTTCTTTACATAATCAATGAAAGGTCTCCATATATCCTCAAACACATTTTCCTTTGATTTCAGTATGTATGTTATTCTTTCTAGTGGAAGGTTTGTTAGCATCTGTCTTAACCACTGAGTCACATCTGGTCTATGAGTCTTTTTCCAGAATAGTGCAATACATTTTTTGGCATTAAGCAAACTGAGGTCTATGAATGTTCTTTCACTCTTATTAAAATTATGCTTTTCTGGGTACAGACCCAACAAAAACAGTTTAGAGTTCAATATGAATTGTTTTGAAATTATTTTTTCAATTGTTACCCTCACCTCTTCCCAAAACATTCTAATTTTACTACATTCCCATAAATAATGAAATAGGGTTCCTTTACTTTCCATACATTTTGTGCACGTATCTGGTATGTTTTTGTTATATCTATTTAACTCCACCGGTGTAACATACATCCGCATTAACCATTTAAAATGTATCAATTTAAGACGTACATTTATTGATTTGGTTTGAGCTTCTGTGCAAGCCAATTCCCATTGTTCCTCTGAAATTTCAATTTGCAGGTCTTCTTTCCAATAATTCATTCTTTTCTGTGAGTTTTCACTTGAGGATAGTGTCAATGAGTTATAAAACTCTGAAATAATACCCTTTCTCTTACTATCTTTCATCAAAATTTTTTCCAAGGATGAATAAGTAGGTCGGGTGAGAACATTATTTTGATTTGATCGAATAAAATTCCTAAGCTGAAGATATTTTAAAAAAAAAATGTGTTCTATTAAGATTAAATTTGACCCTCAGTTCTTCAAAAGACATTATGTTATCTGAACGTGACAAATATAAGTCTTGAATCTTTTGAATCCCTTTTAAATTCCATAATTTAAATACAGCATCCGCTCTCCCTGGTGTAAAATATTGATTACCCCATATTGGGCTAAATTGTGACAATAAGTGTGGTTCTTTTGAATATTTTTTGATTTCACACCATATTTTGATCATATGCTTTACAATAGGATTTTTAACTTGTTTCTGTAATTTTTTAGCCGAGTCTGAGTATATGAATAAGGGAAGAGGTAAAGGTAAATTGTGTGATTCCATTTCAATCCAGTGAGGGAGATCATTTGATGAAAAATAATATGTCATAGACCTCAGTTGTGCTGACCAGTAATACAACAAAAAGTTTGGACATTTCAGACCTCCACGAACAAATGGTAAATATAGTAAGGACAGACGTAATCTAGCCTTCCTATTGTTCCATATAAATTCCACTAACTTTTTTTTAATTCTAGAGAATAGATCTGAAGGTGGTGGTAAAGGAATGTATTGAAATAAATATAGTATTTTGGGTAAGATATTACTTTTAAGTATATTAATTCTCCTGATCATCGACATTGGTAGTGACATCCATCTCTGAAGCAACTCATTAATATCTGTCATTAAGGCTTCATAGTTGGCACTAGCGACTGATTCTAACTTAGGCACAATTTGAATTCCTAAATATTTAAACTGATTTACAACATTGAATTGATTTACCTCAGGAGCTGGGTGATTTCTCTGGGTCTCATTTAGCATTAATATTGAAGATTTAGTTTTATTTATTTTATATCCTGATATTTCCCCAAAGTTCTTTATTAAATTTAACAAGGTCGGAATTGATTTTTTAAGATTCGACATAAACAAAATTATGTCATCAGCATACAGGGAGATTTTATGTTCTGTTGGTCCTACTTTAATTCCATATATTTGTGGATGTAAACGTACTGCCATCGCTAAAGGTTCAATTGCCATAGTGAACAGTAAAGGTGAAAGTGGACAACCTTGTCGACATCCTCTATTGATTTTTATTGATTTTGAGATATTGCTATTTGTTAGGATTTCTGCTGTAGCATTATTGTATATTATCTGAACCCATTTTATGTAATTATTTCCAAGTCCAAACCTTTGTAGGACTTCAAAAAGAAAGGGCCATTCGACCCTATCAAAGGCCTTTTCAGCGTCCAATGATAGGAGAGCTGTATCCGGTGCTTCTTTATTAGAATAAATAATATTAAATAGTCTTCTTACATTATGGAAGCCTTGTCTTCCCATTATAAAGCCATTCTGATCTCGGTTAATAATATTTGGTAATATTTCTTGTAGTCGTCTTGCTAAAATTTTACAGATTATCTTAAGGTCAGCATTTAATAGGCTTATTGGTCTCATGTTTTCACATTTATTAGAGGGTTTACCTGGTTTTGGCAACAGTATAATTAAGGCATTATTCGTGTATGGTGGTAAATTACTATTTTGAAATGCTTCTAAAACCATTTCCAAAAATGGTTTTATTAATTTATTCTTAAATTTTTTATAGAGGTCAACTGGAAGACCATCAGGTCCCGCACTTTTTCCTGATTTCATATCATCAATGGCTAGCCCAACTTCTTCTTGACTAATTTTTGACTCCAGTATCTCCCTATTTTCATTTGGAATACATGGTATAGATAATCCGTCCAAAAACCCATTTAGTTTTGTTAAGTCAGTTTCATTTTTTGTATCATATAATTTTTCATAATAATCTCTAAAAGCACTATTAATTTCTAAAGGATCTACAACTGCCTGTCAGTTACTTATAATACTGGTAATTGGCGTTTTAAATTCTAATTGTTTAATCTGCCATGCCAATAATTTTCCTGATTTTTCACCTTGTTCATAAAAGGTTTGCTTCAATCTTAGAAGACTCGAGGCAGCTCTATTCGCTGATTTTTTGTCATATTCAGCTCTCAGAATCAGTAATTCGTTCTCTAATTTTGGATTACTTCCTGCATACACTTTTTCTTGAAGAATTTTTATTTTACGTTCCAATTGGACTCTCTCCTCTCGAGTCTTCCTAGATTTTGAACCTGTATAACTAATAATATGCCCCCTAATCAAAGCTTTGAAAGCCTCCCACTTTATACATGCTGATGTTTGTGTAGTATTGATATCAAAGAACTCATCTATCTGTTTTTCTATGTACTTAACAAATTCCTCATCCTGAAGCCATTTATGCTGAAATTGCCACCTACCTGGTTCCTTTGTCAATTTCTTATCTACATATATTAGACAGCAGGGTGCGTGATCAGATATCACGATGTTATCATAGAAACAATTTTGAATCTTGGACCCTTATTCTGTGGAGATCAAAAAATAGTCAATACGTGAAAATGTCTTGTAGGTATTAGAATAGCAAGAATAGGCTTTGACTTGTGGTTTCATTTCTCTCCATATATCTAGCAATCTCAATTCTTTCATAAAATGATTAATGGTCATCCTACATCCATTGTACGTACAGTCCTGTCCTGTTGATCTATCTATACTGGGATTCAATGTACAATTAAAATCCCCTGCTATTATATGTTGCCCTGTGAGTGATGCTAAAGTAAGAAATAAATTAACGAAGAAGTTTTGATCATCTATATTGGGACCATATATGTTCACCAGATTTATATTTTCTAATAACACAGATCCTTGTATGATTAGATATCTTCCCAATTTATTTCCAATTACATTTTTCACTTGAAATGGAACTGTTTTATGTATGAGAGTCATAACTCCCCTGGCTCGGGATGAAAATGATGAGGTGAACACTCTTCCCTGCCATCTTCTCCTTATTCTTTTTACATCCTCCTCTATTAGATGAGTTTCTTGTAAAAACACAATTTTTGAACCTATATCTTTTATTTAATTCAAAACTTGTTTAAGTTTTTTTAGATTTTGTAGACCTCTGCAATTCCATGATGTTAAATTAAGATTAACGCTTTGGTCTATGATAGATAAAGAGTTTGAGATTACCTTGCAAAATAAGCATGCTCATACAGAGAAGCAAAAACATGGATGGTTGAACATTCATCCCACAAACTACACAAAAACAAATTCCCCCTCCCCACATTCGTGGTAATCCCCCCAAAATCAAAAAAAAAAAATTCCGTCTCCCGTTATATAGCCAGTGGCTGCTCCTCACCCGCGAGGTTCAGTCAAACCACTCACTCTTTCCTCCTCTCAATCACCCTGTCTCTGCTACTTTTAATGACATGACAATAACTCTCTTCTGTAGTTTTTCCAACTTAACTCCAAAATTTGATAGCAACTCTGTACATCATAGCTTTTTTTTTATATATATAATACAATCTATATTTTGTAGACATGCTATATGTTTCAGATCAGTCAGATACTTGTACACATGCTTAAATATTCTACCTTTATATCTTGTTCTTGCTTCATGCTTAGCTCCCGCCAGTCTCTCCTTGGATCTGTTTAATGAGCTCCTGCGCCTCCTGAGGGGTCTTGAAGATATGGGTTCTCCCTTTATATGTGACCAGCAGTCTTGCCGGATGAATCACCCTGTGAACGAATCCCGAGGGTGCGCAGCTCTTTTCCGGGGGGGTCAACCATGTTTCCTTAAGTGTTGATTCTGTTGCCAAATCTGGGTAGAACCGCACCTGATGATCCTGGTATTTGATTTCTCCTTTAGTACGCGCTGCGTTGGAGACCGTCATCTTGTCTCTGTAGTTGAGGAACTTCATAATCAGTGTCCTCGGTGGTGTCTTCTTATCTCTCGGTGGGCCGATTCGGTGTGTGCTCTCCAAGACGACCGATGACTGTAGATCTGCGTTGTTCAGTGCCTCTGGAATCCACTTTTCCAAAAAGGAACATGCATCCTGTCCCTCCGTATCCTTCGGGAGGCCCACCACCCTTAAATTATTCCGTCTCGACCGGGATTCTAAGTCCAGGACGTTATCTTCCAGACGTTTATTTTTTAATTCCAATGTTTGGACCTTTAATTGTAGGCTGGTGACGTCATCTTCAGCGTTGGAGATCCGGAGCTCTGCCTGCGATACTCGTTCCATACAGTCGCTTATTTCTTTTCTCATGCCTTCTATCGCTGCTATAATCCCGTCAAACTTAGACGAAAAGTCTGCTGTCATAGCGCTGATAGCAGCAAGGACTGCATTCGTTCCTTCGGCAGTCACCGCTCCGCCGCTAGCTCCGTCCTCAGCCATGGTCCCTTGAGATTTTCCTGCTTCGTAACTAGTGTGGAAGTCTGTTAACTTGGATTGTCTCGACGAATCAGTTTTTCCTCCGCCTGATTTCACAGCCTTGGTTTTTACCATATCCGCGCCTAAACGCTAAGATAGGTTTTTGCTCCAATTGAGAGAGTTTTAGCCTATTTTTTATTATTAGGAGCAGAGCAGAGTAAAACACGTCTTCCTATGTGGCCACCATTACCGGAAGTCGCATTTTGTGTTTACTTGTGTTATCTTTGTCTAATATTTAAATTTGTTTGATGATCTGAAACATTTAAGTGTGACACATACAAAAAAATGAGAAATCAGGAAGGGGGCAAACACTTTTTCACACAACTGTATGATAGTACTTGTTAATCTGATCAATATATGTAAATATATCAATGGAGTTTAGTAGAATTTGATGTTTATAATTATTATTTTTTTATGGCTACCACACTCTTTTCTCATTAAAACAAAAGCCTGCTCCTCACCAACAGACTTCCTTCTTCTTCTTCTTCTTCTTCTTCTTCTTCTTCTTCTTCTTCTTCTTCTTTTCCACTAAAAGTCCATGTGCAGCAAAAACTGTAAGGCACAGAAAGATAAAATTTTACAGTCTGGTCAGACAATTTCTCCATTACTTGAAGATCCAAAGTCAAGGTACTACGCCCCATAGGTGGTGCTATAATAATCAGTTTTACATATTTGCAAATATCTCAAGAATGGCTTGCCTATGCTAAAAATTATTTTATCACTTTATTCTGAAATCTTAGTTAAATTAGCTATATGCAGAGACTCGGATTGCCTGTGCCTTTGGTTTTGTTGTGCAGTGCAGGTGTAGCCTTGTCAGTAACAGCAGCCTTGGGAGATGGGCTGAGGTCTCTGCTGGTTCGTGGGACTTGGCATTCTCTGTCGCCAACTTGGTCTGATGTCTTTGACTGTAGCTGCTGCCACGGAATGGTTGATGCTTTTCACTTTGAGCTGGTCGGTGGCGTTGACAGCGTCTCCTCTCTATTCTTTTCTTTGCCGGGCCCGGTGTGTTCTTTGGGTTGATGTTGGCTCTGGATTGGGATGGCTGACATGTTTCCAGAGGTTCTGCCCGTGTTGCAGAGGTGATCTGATTTTTTGTGGAGCGTCTTTGCGGGTGGCGTGTATCTTGTCCAGTTCACACTTCACACTGAGTTCATAAAATCCCAAATGTGCCTAAATGCCCGCTTTCAAAATGCTCACTTGTTTTTAATCACCCATTGCCATTCTCCGCCTCCATCTGTTATGATGCAGTTAATGAGCAATTAAGCCCAAAGTAATGTTAGACAAGCAGAGGTTGGACAAACAGCGATCAAGATTGGTGTTTCCGGTGACCAGATCTAACATTCTGTGTTGATGCGGAGACTTGTATTGAGATGCATCTAAGAATAGAGAGATTTCCTCAACTCTATTAAAGAGGTTGAAGTTCTGCTAGTGTCACTACTGACTGCCTAAAGCAGTACATTTTCTGTTGGTGCGATGTCTGGAAGCATGTTACCCATTTAGAAAGAGATACATTGAAAGTTCCAAAAGTCAGTTTAGTTAACTGGGAACTGGACTTCCAAGTTCCCTGCCTTCGACTGCCGACCCTCATGATCCCTCCTGCAGATGGTGAGCCCACTGGAGGGCGGACCCATGTGGCTCATTCGCCCTGAGCCCGGCCAGGTCCCATGGGCAGAAACCCGGCCACCAGGTGCCTGCCATCGAGCCCCTACTCCAGGCCTGGCTCCAGGGTGAGGCCCCAATAACCCCATACCGGGCATGGTACTCTGAATCCTTGATTGAACATCCATAATGAGAGTCAATTGGACTGGTCTCATTGCGTTTTCACATGCACCAAAGTCCAGACTAAAGTTTTTATTTTGTTACATTGTCTGCATTTAGTTTCCCCTGCTCTTTATCCAAGCGGACCAAACAACTTTACATAGGGCACTGACATGTTATCATGATGATGTTTATGGTGGGAAGGGGGAGCTGAAAAGTTCATAGGTTGACTAAGAAGGAGTTATGCTACAGCAACAAAACTAGTCATGCATTAAATTCAACCTTTTCTGATACTAACTGCATTGTTTCTTTTCAGATACACTGACATTAGAGACTATGTTGAAAAATAAACCACATTTGGTCAAACTTGACTACTGCATCATGGTCAGCCTATGAACTTTTCAACCCCCCCTCGTATGTAGTTAGCACAGACGCTGCAGTTAGCAAGTGTGCTACCCACCGTCGGGGGTGTTTTCTGCAGCTCTAGACCCATCACTAACCACACTTTAAGTGGAAACTGGTTCAGACTTTATCATATTAGTCTGTGAACTAGTTTAGTGAGGCTAGAATATTATCCAGGTATTACATTTGTCCTTCTCATCAGCCGTGATGATTTTCAGCAGGCATTGCTCCTCCAGTCTTTCATGACTGTCTGACCCATCCCCTCCGAAAATATCTGGTAGGTTTCTGCATTTTTTATGATTTTATTTTAATTTGCCATTTATGTTGCTAACAGACCATATTTAAATTACAATCTGGGTCTCTCCCTCTCTCCAAGTCATACCGTGGCTCATTTTCCCTCTTATCAGCTGCCTTAACTTCCTGTATTTGGTCCGAAAGTCTGAACCTTTCTGAAAATTGCTTTCACACTCTAAACGAACTAGTCCAAGCTTCAGTTTGATCTGGACCGAGAACACCTCTTTTTGCCAAACCAAATTTTGGTTCTTTGGTCCGGACTGTGGCTCGGGGGAGCTTTCACACCTAAAATGTTGCTCTGAATCAAACTGAAAAGTCTGAAAGTCCGGACCAAGCAGGTTAGGTGTGAAAGCCCCCTTGGTCTGGCCCTTCACGAAGGATTTGTTTGCCTTTGGAGAACCTACCAAGAGTGAATATCTCCCGACAGCATAGCACCCCTCCCCCCGACACAATAAAGTAGTGATCCATGAGGGATCCACCCCTCATGGATCCCTTGCGATTCATCAACTATGGTCGTGAACTTTGGGTAATGACTGAAAGAATGAGGTCGCAGTAGAGATAGGGTGAGGAGCTATCAGTAGAACTGCTGCTCCTCTACATTGAAAGGAGCCTGTTGAGGTTTTTTGGGCATCAGCTCAAGATGCCTCCCACTTGAGGTGTTTCAGGCACATCACACTTGAAGGAGACCCCGGGACAGACCCAGGACATGTTGAGGAGACTATGCCTCCCAGCTGGGATGGGAGCACCTTGGTGTCCCCCTCTGGAGAGTTGGAGGAGATTGTCTGGGGAGAGGGAAGTCTGGGCGTCTTTGCTTGGACTGCTGCCTCCACAACCCGTATCCCAGAAAAGTGGCAGAAAATGGATAGATGGATGGATGGATGGACATTGAAAGTTATAAAGTGAAGAATATACAGTATATAGTAATATCAGCTGTTAACATCTATGCTTCAGATCAGATGTTGTGCTACACTTTTTTGTTATCTGTCATTTTGACAAATGGGCTTGTAAAAATTCATAATTTATTATCTGTCATTTTAATTGACTTTAATTAGATCACCCTCAGTGTAATCTGTCAAATGATAGACAGCTTTCACAATTTTCAGTCACTGCTGAAAAAAAATCTGTCAGTGAAGGACAATTTTCAGTTAACGCAACCCCTGCTTCAAATTATACTTTATTGTGAACCGTAGGCCATAACTCCCAGCCCTGTGTGGATCTGTTAATGTCTAAAGAAAACATCCATTTACCCAAAGTACTATGTCAGAATGACAGAACTTATTTTCAGTTCATGATCCAATCACGATAAAGAGGTCACAGCTGTGGTTAGAGAAAAGAAAAAAAAAAGTTCACTCTATCTGTGGGTCCTTAGGCCAAAAAAAGAAAAAGGAGCAAAGATGTCTCCCTGGAGGTATATCCTTCATTTCGTCCTGTTAGACTAGGCGAGAGACTTGTGAGAATGGAAGTGTAATGGAAGAGCAGAGCCTCAGACAGTCGCCAGGTCTCCTGTGACCACAGCCGTCTCCGACACCACCTGCCTGGCAAGAACTCATTCACGGCAAATCTTTCAATTTCACATTTGTCATTGACAGCTCTCTCCATGGGACGCTCCTCACTGACAGTCAAAATAAACTCCTGCACCCACCAAATGTGATTTGATCTAAGGCGGTGGGACGCCTGTAAGAGACAGAGAGAGAGAGACGGGGAAAAAAAGAAAAGTGCCGGCGGGCTCACTTACACTTTGCGAACACTGGCTGGAACTGACATAACTGTGTGTCAGAATACAGTAACCAAGTTCTCCGTACACACACACTCGCAACACTGCTGTAATTTATTCCATTGCAGCCTCTTCTTGTGTTCTTGACAGTAGGCCTGACTCAGAGAGAGAGGCAGAATTAATTATGACTCCTCGGCCTATCTTAATTAAATCTTTACACATCATGGATTTTACACAACACAGGCAAAGTATCTACCCCGTCCATCTTTTTTAGCCCGAGGCGGGGCTACGGCGCGAGAACGTCTCGCATCAAGATATCAAAGGTGCGCGGTTGAGATCGCCTCTCCAGGATTAATGGGAGAGTTTTCACATCTGGCCTGTGACTTGCTTGTTAGCTTGGCTTGGCGGAGGCCAGTGGTGGTGGTGGTGGTGGGGTGGGGGGCACGGGGCAGCCTTGGCTTTATCAGCAGAAAGTTTGTTGCCCTTTCAAAGTACACAGAGGTTTTTGAATTCTGTGTCGTCACCTTGGCCTGTCTCTCTTCATGTCTGTGGATTCAGCAAATTCCTCTGTGTATATCTGAAGAGGTTTTTTTTTTTTTTTTTTTTTTTTTTTGCAAAAACAAAGGTGGAAGGTGGAGGAATTAGCCAAATATCACCAGCCCTCTCATATGACCCTTCATTATTGATTGTGTTGATGCAGCTGTCCAAAGAGAGAAAAACAAAAAAAAAAATATTAGCCTGGTAGGAGAGAAGTGGATGGGCTGAAGCAGTCAAATGAAAGTGTAAAAGTAGAGGAGAATAATAATGAATGAATGAATGAATTTATTTCGGATAGTACATTACAGGTTAAAAGAAACTGTATAATATAACAACAAGGTCAAATTAGACAAAGACTCCTTCTACTATACAATTCCACGTGAGTTATCCGAAATGGGTGATGGCTGAAGCCGCAGCTTATATTGCCCACCCATATTCCATCCAAGAATTCAAAGGAGAAAAAAGAGAAAACAAGACAAGAGCGATTACAATTTAAAACAAGGCTAAGACAAAATATGACTGAGAGAAAAAGAAAACTGAGCTAGTCTAAGTTAAGCGGTTACTATTCAAAAACAAATCTAAGACATAGTGTCACAGAGAAAAAAGAAAAACTAAGCTATAACACAACACAGGCTGGATATGTCAATCCTTATGTGAGTTTACATGTCGTCTTGTAAATATGTTTGGAGTATTTCTTCCTTTAGTTTTTGTTTAAATTGTCCAAGCTTTGTACATGATTTTAATTCAGGTCCAAAATCGTTCCATAATCTGACACCTTGCACTGAAATACAGTGTTGCTTGGTAGTTGTTCTCACTGTAGGCTTTTGAAATATACATGTTCCTCTGAAGTGATATCGTTTCTCCCTTGTTTGGAACAACTTTTGGATATTTGCGGGCAGTGATAGATTCTTCACTTTGAACATTATTATTGCGGTTTTAAAGTCGATCAGATCTTTCAACTTGAGAGTTTTTTGTTTAAGAAAAAGTGGGTTTGTTGGTTCCCTGTAAGCTGCTTTGTTGATTATTCTAATAGCTCTCTTTTGAAGCATAAAGAGTGGATATATGTTTGTTTTATATGTATTTCCCCATACTTCATTACAATATGTCATGTATGGGAGTATTAATGAATGATACAAGGTGTATAGTGTGGGTTGATTCAGCAAATTTTTCACTCTGTGTAATATTGCAATTGATTTGGATACTTTACCTTTTATATAATTAATATAAGATAAGATAAGATAAGATAAGATAAGATAAGATAAGATAAGCCTTTATTAGTCCCACAACGGGGAAATTCCAGGATTGCAACAGCACAGGGATAGCAACACTCAGAGCAACAATCAGAAGGCAAGAAAAAAAACAAGCAAGCAAGAGCAGCTAATATACATATGTACATATTACTATAAAATATATATATACACACACACACACACACACACACACACACACAGTGCAGAGCATTGTAGCTGGATGGAATAAATATATGAATATATGAACACACAGTGCAGAGCATTGTAGCTAGATGGAATAAATATGTAAATATATAAACACCCACAGTACGGAGCATTGCAGCTAGGTGGAATAAATATGCAAGTATATAAACACACACAGTGCGGAGCAATGTAGCTAGATGGAATAATATGTAGATATATAAAAACACAGTGCGGAGCATTGTAGCTAGATGGAATAAATATATAGATATATAAATATAAACACACCCAGTGCTGAGCATTGTAGCTAGATGGAATAAATATATAGATATATAAATATAAACACACCCAGTGCAGAGCATTGTAGCTAGATGGAATAAATATGTAAATATATAAACACACACAGTGCAGAGCATTGTTGCTAGGTGGGATGAAACAGCATAACAGTCTATTTAGTTATCCTACATGGTATGATTATGTGCCCATACATATTCTCACCCTCCATAGCGACCGGTATGTTCCTAGTTGTATGCCGGAGAGGACCATTGTGTAAGTCTATTGCATCTTTTGCATTCAAAAAAAACTATTAGTTTGTTACGTCTTTTTGCTATCTCTGCGAGCAGCCCTGCTTAGGTTGTACAGTCTGACAGCCGTTGGTAGGAAGGACCTACGAAACCTCTCGGTTGTGCACCTGGGATGATGTAGTCTGCTGCTAAATGAGCTCCTCAGTGCATCCAGTATGTCCTGCATAGGGTGGAACTCGGACTCCAGCAGAGATGACAGTTTAGCCACCGTCCTTCTCTCTCCTATCTCCTCCATCGGATCAAGGCGTTGCCCCAGGACAGAGCTAGCTTTCTTAATCAGTTTGTTCAGTCTCTTCCTATCGGCTGCAGTAATGCCACTGCCCCAGCAGACCACTCCAAAAGTGATGGCTGATGCCACCACCGTGTCATAGAATGACTTCAGCAGCGCCCCTTGTACACCAAAAGACCTGAGTCTCCTCAGCAGGAACAGCCTGCGCTGTCCCTTCTTGTAGAGTGCGTCAGTATTGTGTGACCAGTCTAGTTTATTGTTCAGATGAATACCCAGGTACTTGTAGGATGTCACCATCTCGATGTCTGTTCCCTGTATATTTACTGGTGCTGTGAGGGGCTGCCCATGCCTGCGGCAGTCCACCACCAGCTCCTTAGTTTTCCTCGCGTTGATCTGGAGGCAGTTCCGATGGCACCAGTCCACGAAGTCCTGGATAAGCCCTCTGTACTCAGCTTCATCTCCGCTGGAGATGAGACCAACGATCGCAGAGTCATCAGAGAACTTCTGTAGATGGCAATGTGTTGTGTTGTGTGAGAAGTCCGCAGTATAAAGAGTGAACAGGAAGGGAGCCAGCACCGTTCCCTGGGGGGCCCCCGTGCTACTGATGATCGTGTCGGAAACACAGTCCCGGGTTCTCACAAACTGAGGCCGGTTCGTGAGGTAGTCCAGGATCCATGATGACAGGTGCTGGTCCACCCCTGCGCGCAGCAGCTTGTCCTTCAGGATCATCGGTTGGATGGTGTTGAAAGCACTGGAGAAGTCAAAGAACATGATCCTCACCATATTCCCGGGCTTCTCCAGGTGGGACAGAGAACGGTGAAGGAGGAAGATCACCGCATCCTTCACCCCAATGCCATGCTGGTAGGCGAACTGGAGTGGATCCATCGCTGGTTCCACCAGGGGGCGGAGATGAGCAAGGAGCAGTCTCTCCAGGGTCTTCATCAAGTGGGACGTCAAGGCCACCGGTCTGAAGCTGTTCAGGTCTTTGGGGTGGGAAGTTTTTGGTACAGGTACCACACAAGATGTTTTCCACAGCTGTGGTACCCTCCCCAGTTTCAGGCTCATGTTGAAGATATACGTCACAATCCCACACAGCTGGTCTGCACAGGACTTGAGGAGCTTTGCGCTGATGCCGTCCGGTCCCGACGCCTTCCTCGCCTTGATCTTCCTCAGCTCCGTCCTCACCTGGGTCTTGGTCAGGGTCAGGATGGGGGACTGTGTGTTGGGAGTGGGGGGGGTGTCGGTGGAGTGGGGAGTGGGTAGCAGGACTTCATTTCTTAGAGGCAGCAGTGGTTGTTGTGCAGACAGGGGGGAGGGCGGTTGGTCAAATCTATTGAAAAACAGATTCAGGTTGTTCGCCCACTCCCTGCCCCCCGTGGCCTGGGGGGAGGTATTCTGGAGCCCCGAGATGGTTTTGAGGTTTCTCCAGACCCCGCTGATGTCGCTCTGTTGCAGCTTGTCCTCCATCTTCTTCCTGAAGCTGTCCTTGCCTTCTCTGATCTTTCTCCTCAGCTCCCTCTGTACGGACTTCAGCATCTCCCTGTTCCCCGACCTGAAGATCCTCTTCTTCTCTCTCAGAAGTGTTTTTATCTCAGGGTTGATCCAGGGTTTGTTGTTTGAGTGACGCCGTATATGTGGCTTCCAACACAGTTTGTTATCAATTATTACTCCAAGGAATTTAGTTTCGGATACCCTTTCAATCTCTACACCATTTACACTGAGTTTGGGTACTGGGTAGTTGTGATGGTTGTTAAAGACTATAAATTTTGTCTTGCTTAAATTGAGCGTTAATTTGTTTGAATCAAACCACAGTTTCAGCTTTCCTAATTCCTTTCCGAGTGTATCCAGAAGTTGTTCCAAGTTGTTTCCACTGCATAGCAGGTTAGTGTCATCAGCAAACAATATTAAGTCCATTTTTTCTGAAACTTTACATATATCATTTATATACATATTGAATAATAATGGTCCCAAAACTGAACCCTGTGGGACTCCACAGGTGACCTTCAGTAGCTCTGAGTTTTTGTTGTTAACACATACAAACTGATATCTATTCTTTAAGTAACTTCTTAACCAGGACAGTGCTACCCCTCTGATACCACAATTTTGTAGTTTCTTTAATAATAGATTGTGATCTACTGTATCAAATGCTTTTTTAAGATCCAGGAATACTCCAACTGAATACTCTTTATTTTCAATGGCTGTTGATATTTTTTCTGTAAATTCCATTAAGGCATATGCTGTTGTCCTTTTGTGTCTGAACCCATATTGCTGCTCACACAATAAATCATTCTTCAGTATGAAGTTGTCAATTCTCTCATAGAATATTTTTTCAAGTATCTTGGAAAATTGCGGTAATAGTGAAATTGGTCTGTAGTTGGAGAGTTCCCCTCTGTCGCCTGTCTTGTAAATCGGAATTACTTTAGCTATTTTCATTGCATTGGGAAATATACCTGATTGGAGAGACAGGTTACAGATATACGTCAGTGGTTTCACTATGCATTCGATAACAGTTTTGACTAGTAGCATATCAATACCATCGCAGTCAGTAGATGTTTTACTTTTGAACGATTTAACAGTTTCAATGACCTGTCTTTCGGCTGTGTTCTTTATGAAGATGGTGTCTTTTACAGCAGTGTTATTGCATATTGAATCACCTGTTGGCACCGTAGTGGGTATTTCTCGGGCCAGTTTAGGTCCAATGTTAACAAAAAAATTATTAAATTCATCTGCAGGTGAAGCTATATTCACATTCGGAGTCGATTTATTATTTTTTGGAGTGTTAGTTGGGTAGCTGGTATTTCTGCTTTTATTTCCAAGGATACTGTTGATTATTGTCCATGTATTTTTAATATTGTCTTTGTTTTTTTCCAGTTCTTTACTGTAATAGTCTCTTTTACTACATCTTATTATATATGTTAACTTATTTTTGTATGTTTTATACCGCTGCTCTGCTTCTTTTGTCCTTTTCTTTATGAAAGCTTTATATAATAAATTTTTCTTTTTACACGCCTTTTGTAGTCCTTTGGTTAGCCATGGTTTGTCAGTAAATTTGTGTTTAAGCTTTTTTTTAACTAATGGGCAGTTTTTTTCATAAAGAGTGGTTACAATGTTTGTAAATGTGTCATAGGCTTCATTTACATCTGATACATAGACTTCTGTCCAGTCTTGCTTCAGCAAGTCCTCTTTAAAAGAACTGATTGCGTTTGGTGATTTGTGTCTGAACGATTTTGAGATTTTTTCTGGGTTGGGCCCCGTGTGGCCATGGATAAGTGCAAAGATTGGCAAGTGGTCGCTTATATCATTTATCAATAATCCACTTTCTATTTTCTTGTCGAGAACATTGACAAACAGGTTGTCAATAAGTGTAGCAGAGTGAACTGTGATTCTACTGGGATGTGTTATTGTGGGATATAGACTCATGCTGTACATAGAGTTCATGAACTCTGTAACTACATTTTGTTGATGTGGATTAAGTAGATCAATATTGAAATCTCCACAAATTGCTACCATTTTCTTACTAGTAATATTATTGTACAGCTCGACTAATTTATCTCTGAATGTCTCAATGCAAGTTCCCGGCGTTCTGTATATGCAGCTTATGATTAGATTTTTTGTTTTGTCTAGGTCAATCTCAACAGTAACACATTCCAGAATCCCTGGTAGTGCTGAGGACATTTCATTTACAAGCTTACATCTATATAGGTCATCAATATACAGTGCAACACCACCACCCTTTTTTTGAGATCTGTTAATGTTAAACATCTGATATCCCTCTATTGCCATCAGGGGAGCCTGGTCTGCATTAAGCCAGGTTTCAGAGACTGCTATAGCTGTGAATTTTCTGTTTAGCTGTTTTAAATAGTCCTGAATCTGTGAGAAGTTTTTGTTAAGACTTCTGCTATTGAAGTGTATTATTGACAGTTTACCATCTAATTGCACTTGACTTTTGAATTGCTTTTCAGTGTAATATTCACAGTGGTTATGAATATTATTGAAAAAGTGGTTATCAGGATCAATATCATTCTCCATCTCTTGTGGTTTATGTTCAGCATAGTGGCATATTTTTAGAGTTTGAGTTTCCTCACTCTGTGTTTCATAGTCAGTGTTCATTTGTATTTATCTAAGTCAGTAGCATCTCTGATCATTATACTTTTTGCTTGCTCAGGTGTTCCATTTAGTTTAATCCAAATTCTACAATTTCTTGTCCAGGTTGACTGTATCTTATTATGTTTCTTTAGCATCCGTGCCTGCCGTGCTAATTCAGCGGGGTTTTTTGTCAGGTGTTCATTTAGGTAAACTTGAGTTTCCTTTAGTTTTTTGGCCTGCCTCAGTATGTCATTTTTCACCCTCCTGTTCACAAAGCGCATCACAATTGATTTCTTTGTTTTGTTATCTTTCTTCGGTAAAGCATAACAGGCTGAGATCGCATTGGCTTCTACCTTAATGTCTTTATCATTAAGGAACTGAAGCACTTGGTTTTCTAAGGACATTGATTCACTTATGGAAGCATGTTCACCACTCAGTCCTGTAGCGGCATGGGCGTAGGACTGATATCTGATGTCTAGTCCACTTATAACTATGTCATCAATGCGAGAACCTTGTTCAAGATCCTCAACGCGTTGCTCCAAAAGACGCCCGTGTTGCTCCAGGTCCATAATTTTTTTGTCTTTTTCTTTTATTATTGAATGTAGGGCTTGTACCTCCTGTATTAGGTCTAATATTTTGTCCTGCTGGCTAGTCACTTTGGCCAGTTCATCTAACACAAAGTTCAGAGTTTTTTTAATTTCTTCCATTTCCTCTTTTTTGGGTGGCATTTTACTGACCTGTGGATAGAAATAAGCAGAGAATCCGCCTAGGCCTCAACTAGCTCGGTCACTACTGGACCCGCCGCTCCTGCGCAGCTTCTCCGCCGAGTGACGCTGCTCAGCTCCGCAGATCACCGCCGTCTATCGCCGGCGCCTGCCTCCGTCTACCTGGCCAGTTATGTCGTGCACCGCCGGCGCAGCCGGAATCCACCGATCACAGCCACTCGTCGCCGTCTGGCTAGGCGGCTTCTCCGCTGGGCCCCGTCTGGGCCCCGTCTAGGCCCCGTCACCGACCGCCGTCAGTCTGGTAGTTCCTCGGCTGGGCCTCGCAATTGGGCACCGGTTCAGACCACTGTCCTGCTGGATCCAGGTGGCCCCCGTCTCTCACCAACGCCGCGCCCGAGCTCCCAATCGCCGCCTCGGTTGGTTCGTCCTCCTTTTAAATCCTTCTCTCCTCGGCTCCAGATGGCCAGATGTAAAGAATACCTTCTCACTGCTGCAGTTACTCTGGGTTAGCATCTGGGTTAGCATCAGAGGCGAGCCTTTAGAGGTCGGAAACGGGGCGAAACGGAGCCAGATCTGCCAGAACCTTCACCAGGTCAGCACTGGGTCGTAAGGGTATTCCCCACGTTTGTTGGTAGCCAACAGAAGTCCTTATTTTGATGGTTTTGCTTAAAATTCTCGGCTCATATCAAGCATTACAAGTGCAGCACCGGAAGTACCGGAAGTGATAATAATAATACTAGTTATACAACAGTTATACTAGTTATACAATAGTAATAATACTAGTTATACAACAGTTAGTTCCAACAGAGCAGCTTGATTAGAGTTGCTGTATTCTCTAATAAATGTCCTCAGTGTCCTACTAATCATTAATTACAGTGGCCTAGCTGTCTGTGGCTCCTTACAATATTGAGGATTATAAGCTGTGTTTTTTTACCTTATTTCCCATCGTTTGAAAATAGCAGCCTTCACAACCTGAAATTTTGTTGTTGTGTTCAGGGTTCATGTTAAAGGGTGCGTTAGAGACTAGGGCTGCAGACTAGTGCGATATAACCGAATATTTTCGTTGTATCGGTACATTTGGCTGCCCGCAATACAGTAAGTATTTGTTCCGTTAATATGAGCTGCTGCTGCGAGACTGGCCTTTCTGCAGGTTGGGCCGCTGCTGTCTGATCGGAAGTTCAGCGCGCCTGCATGCTCACGGAGAAATCTACACTGCAGCGAGCAGCGGATGAAAAGGAAGATAACAGAATAAAGTAGGCTCCCCTTAAGTATAGGAAGCAGAGGAGCCAGAGGAGATAAACATTGTCAATCTGAACTCTGCAGGTAACTGCTCACTTAGCGAGATGAACTTCAAAATAAGAGCTCCTATCCGGTCTTGCAACCCTTCAAAATAAGAGTGAGTGGCTCGGCAAATTAAGAACTAATGAAATGTAGACACATGGAAAAAATACAAAAATAAGCGTCAAATTATTCTTCTGTCACTTATTAGACCGCCAAGTATTATGTGGTAAACTGAAAGATTTCTACCCATAAACTTGATGACTTGATAATGTGAGTTCTGTTAAGCAAAGGAAAAAAGACGCTTTGCTCAGTTACATATTCTTCTTCTTCTACTAGCTATTCTGGTGGGGTCGCTGTAGCAGACACTGATATGTCTGCCATATCCATATAGGTTGGAGCTGAGGGGTTTTTTTTATGCCGGATGCCCTTCCTGACGCAACTCTGCCCATTTATCCGGTCTTGGGACCGGGACAATGAATGCACTGGCTTGTGCAACCCCTGTGGCTGGTTAACCAACATTTCCCTCCTCTGTTCCATTTTTGCTGAGCACCAAGCTGGATGGCATGAAGTTCCACTTTTATATGGTCTTTGGCATGACCCGGCCAAGACTTAAACCCCGACCTCCCGGTTGTGGGGCGGATGCTCTACCTCTAGGCCACCACTCTGGTGCTCAGTTACATGTTGTTGTGAAGAATTTTCTCTGACATAAGTTTTCATTTTATTTTATTATTTCGCTTTTTATGCCTAGGTGAAAACGGAGGCATACAGTAATCACTGAGTGCCTCTGCTTGTGGCTGTGTGTGTGTACAGTGGTGTGAAAAAGTGTTTGCCCCCTTCCTGATTTCTCATTTTTTTGTACGTTTGTCACACTTAAATGTTTCAGATCATCAAACAAATTTAAATATTTGACAAAGATAACACAAGTAAAGACAAAATGCAGTTTTTAAATGAAGGTGTTTATTACTAAGGGGAAAAAAAAACCCAAACCTGTGTGAAAAAGTGATTGCACCCTAAACCTAATAACTAGTTGGGCCACCCTTAGCAGCAACAACTGCAATCAAGTGTTTGTGACACTGGCAATGAGTCTTTTACAGCGCTGTGGAGGAATTTTGGCCCAGTCATCTTTGCAGAATTGTTGTGATTCAGCCACATCAGAGGGTTTTCAAGCATGAACTGCCTTTTTTAAGGTCATGCCACAGCAATTCAATCAGATTCAGGTCAGGACTTTGATTAGGTCACTCCAAAGTCTTCCTTTTTTTTTTTTTTAAAGCTATTCAAAGGTGGACTTGCTGGTGTGTTTTGGATCATTGTCCTGCTTCAGAACCCAAGTGTGCTTCACCTTGAGGTCATGAACAGATGGCCGGACATTCTCCTTCAGGATTTTTTGGTAGACAGCAGAATTCATGGTTCCATTTGCCACAGCAAGTCTTCCAGGTCCTGAAGTAGCAAAACAGCCCTAGACTATCACACTACCACCACCATATTTTACTGTTGGTATGATGTTCCTTTTCTGAAATGCTGTTACTTTTACACCGGATGTAATAGGACACACACCTTCCAAAAAGTTCAACTTTTGTCTTGTAAGTCCACAGAGGATTTTCCCAAAAGTCTTGGGGATCATCAAGATGTTTTCTGGCAAAACTGAGAATAGCTTTTATGTTCTTTTTGCTCAGCAGTGGTTTTCGTCTTGGAACTCTGCCATGCAGGCCATTTTTGCCCAGTCTCTTTCTTATGGTGGAGTCGTGAACGCTGAGCTTAACTAAGGCAAGTGAGGCCTGCAGTTCTTTGGATGTTGCTGTGGGGTTTTTTGTGACCTCTTGGATGAGTCGTCGCTGAGTTCTTGGGGTAATTTTGGTCAGCCAGCCACTCCTGGGTAGGTTCACCACTGTTCCATGTTTTCACCATTTGTGGATAATGGCGCTCACTGTGGTTTGCTGGAGTCCCAAGGCTTTAGAAATGGCTAGAAAATTGAACTCAGCTTTCCAAATATCTGGTAAACCACAGTTAATTTATGTTTTAACAGTGGTGGCAATCACTTTTTCACACAGGGCCATGTTTTTTTTTTTACCCTTAATAATAAACACCTTCAGTTAAAAACTGCATTTTGTGTTTACTTGTGTTATCTTTGTCTAATATTTAAATTTGTTTGATTATCTGAAACATTTAAGCGTGACAAACACAAAAAAGTAGAAATCAGGAAGGGGGCAAACACTTTTTCACACCACTGTATATCTGTCCATCTGTCTGCCTTTCTGTTTCAGCTCGCCTGGTCAAAACTGGAAGTGGAACTAAAGGCTTGTATCATTGCGTCACCATATTTTCTTGACTTTTAATTTGCCAGAATTTCAAAATATTGTTTTTGAAATAAATACAAAAATAGCTTACCTTTACTGTCAATGAAACAGTACGGCGCATGTGCCTCGACACTCCTGCCAGAGGAAAGTACTGAGCAGTTTGCCAATACTGGGTGAACAAATGTCCGTCTTTTTGCCCATCTGTTTTCTTCCTCTGCCACTAAACAGCAAAAGCTCCTGTTCATCTTGTTTGTCATTGTATTCACATACCTTCATCGCTTCCGCCATTTAAAACATCTGCCACCGTGCTCTTCTTTGTGTTTGGATTGCAGCTGTTCATATCAGGTTGGTGGCTCTTGGCTGCCGCCGACAGTATGGGCATGTGAACTTGCAGATTATTTTCACTGTGCATGCGTGTACTCCAAAACTACAGGATGGATTTGGATGAAATTTTTACCAGAGGTGGTCCTTGGACTAGAGAGGAACCCACAACATTTTGGTGATGATCTAAGAACACATACCTCCGCCAAGGCTCTGGAACCAAGGCATCAGCACCTTGGTGCTTTCATTCATTCAGTACACAAAATAATATTGTGATATGTATTGTGTATCACGATATAGAGAAATTATATCGCAACCAAAGTGACTGAACCAGTAAACTCTTGAAAAGTATGTACTGTATATAAAAACAATGACTTGTGGAAAATATCAAATTTAATTGTAAATAAAAGAGAACAAAGCTATCATATTTTATATTATACCGGAGTGGTGGACGAGAGATAAAGCATCTGCCCCACAACCAGGAGGTTGAGGTTTAAGTCCTGACTGGGTCATTTCAAAGACCATATAAAAATGGAACTTCCTGCCATCCAGCTTGGTGCTCAGCAAAAATGGAACAGAGGAGGGAAATGTGGTTGGCAGTGGCTCAGAAGGTAGAGTGGGTTGTCCAATAACCAGAGGGGTGGTGGTTTGAATCCCGCTCTCCCCCAGACATCCTGCCGTTGTTGTCCCTGAGCAAGACACTTTACCCACCCACTTTACCCACTTTATAAATGGGTATATACTGTATACTCCATGACACTGGGCATAAATGTGTATAAATGTTTGGTAGTGGTCAGAGAGGCCGTTGACACGGATTTGCAGCCACGTTTCTGTCGGTCTGCCCCAGGGCAGCTGTGGCTATAGAGGTAGCTTACACTACTGTCTTACACTACTTATTCCACTGTCTGTGGAGTGAATGAATAATGTATCCATTGTGAAGCATCTTTGAGTGCCTATGAAAAGCGCTATATAAATCTGATGCATTATTATTATTATATTGTGTTCATTTGCAACATTCAATATTAGCATTTGTTTATTACTCATTTTTATGTAGCAATACTAGTCTTGGCAGAACAACATACAGTTATATAACCAACACAAATCATGTTTTCAAAGTCAAGTCAAAGCCAACTTTATTGTCAATCTCTGCCCATATGTACAGCACATACACCGAGAATTCAGATTACGTTACTCTGAGATCCACGGTTAGCAGCAGGTAAACACTAAGTAGGAAATATGAATATAAAGTATCACATCTAACACTAAACATAACGCTGAACATCAAACATCAGTGCAAAGAAATCAACCCCCAACCAGAAGCTAACTAAAATACTAAGAGTGTTCAAAATAACTCAATATGATAAAAATTAAGACCGCATGTAGTGACTTAAGGCACATATCAGGACGCATAGAGAGTTAAGTGGCACGCAGTGCAAAGACAGCAGTCGCTGTCTGCATAAAGTGACTTTTCTTGTGCACATTGCAGAAAGCCATGAAAAAAGCAATAAAAAAACAAAATAAGAAATCTTACCACTTGAGGTTATGCAGTGTTGTGAATATTGCATCATGCTGATATTGTTGATGTAAGCTGTATTCATTGGTACTGTGTAGTATTGCTTAATTAACTGCAGGGACATTTCTAGTATGGTTACCAAGCTCTGTGATAAAATAAAAAGGTAACATGAGTGTCTGCCTTCATTTTAAAAAGTGTGTTTTGAGTTGATGGGAGCACCTGAAGAATCTGCAGCCAGCTTATTTTCGTCAATAAAGGGGAAAGGCAGATGTCATCAAACCTCACATCTAACCCTTGATCATTTGACAGTGATCCCCCTCAGGTTTGCATAGCTTATCCCAACATTCCCAGAATCGATCTGGTTTGAAGCAGGCATCTGTAGAGAGAAAAAACAAAAATATTACCCAGACAGGAGAAAAGTGAGTGGGCTGGAACAGTGAAGTGCAGCGCTATTTCCTCCTGATTCCCTGTGACACAGAGTAATTGTTGACACAGTTAGCGGAGCGGACTTTCTTTGATGCGACCCACAGCTGCGGAGCAAACCTGCCCGGTGACTCAGAGACCTTGGACCCTGTAAGTACCTGCGGTTCTTTGATGTGGATGCACATCACACCGGGCTTTCTGTGGCTGTCATCTGAACACCGCCAGACAGCGGCCTTGAAAGTCTCTTCTGGTTTACAGGTTGGGGGGGGGATGTCTCGAAGTGGGACCAATGAAAGTCTCACATTAGCTTAAAGAGGTGATGATGGGGGCTTAGAAGGAGGGCGTGCCAAAATGGAGCCATTTCCCATTAACTCACATTTAAAATATCCAATTACAGTTTGCAATTAGGGGTTCTGTAATTTGATCTAAAATCAGCGTCATGGTTAACTGACCCTTTCATGTTGGTTTCGCAGAAAGGAGGGGTAGTGTGAAGGGGTGAATTGGGATGCAGCCATAGTCTCTCGAACGTGTCCTGGGTCTGCCCCGGAGTCTCCTCCCAGTGGGATGTGTCCAAAATACCTCAAGTGGGAGGCGTCCAGGAGGCATCTTGATCAGATGCTCAAACCATCTCAGCTAGCTTTTCTCAATATGGAGGAGCAGTGGCTCTACTCTGAGCTTCTCCTGGAACACTGAGCTCCTCACTCTGTCTCCACTGTGAGTCCAACCACCCTATGGAGAAAGCTCATTTAAAGTTGCTTGTATCCGTGATCTCATTCTTTCAGTCATGAACACAAAAAGCTGCATAATTAGAAAAAAAAGACTTTGAAATCACAAGGAAAAAGTTGCATATTTATAATAAAAAAAACAAGTTTACCAGGTATAAATGAGTCTCAGATTTCCAAGAAAAGCTGCAACATTAAGAGAGAAACTCTTAATTTCACAAGAAAAAAGTTTCATATTTACAATAAAAATTAATTAAAAAAAGTAGTAACTTTATGACAGTCATAAATATGCCAAAAAGGTCACAAATTAATATACAATTAAAAAAGAATCAAATTTATGTGATTATAATATTTCACATTTACAGTGGGGTAAAAAAGTATTTAGTCAGCCACCAATTGTGCAAGTTCTCCCACTTAAAAGATGAGAGAGGTCTCCAATTTTCATCATAGGTATACCTCAACTATGAGAGACAAAATAAAAAAAAAATCCAGAAATTCACATTGAAGGATTTTTAATGAATTAATTGGTAAATTCCTCGGTAAAATAAGTATTTGGTCAATAACAAAAGTTCATCTCAATACTTTGTTATATACCCTTTGTTGGCAATGACAGAGGTCAACCGTTTTCTGTAAGTTTTCACAAGGTTTTCACACACTGTTGCTGGTATTTTGGCCCATTCCTCCATGCAGATCTCCTCCAGAGCAGTGATGTTTTGGGGCTGTCGCTGGGCAACACAGACTTTCAACTCCCTCCAAAGATTTTCTATGGGGTTGAGATCTGGAGACTGGCTAGGCCACTCCAGGACCTTGAAATGCTTCTTACGAAGCCACTCCTTCGTTGCCCGGGCGGTGTGTTTGGGATCATTGTCATGCTGCAAGACCCAGCCACGTTTCATCTTCAATGCCCTTGCTGGTGGAAGGAGGTTTTCACTCAAAATCTCACAATACATGGCCCCATTCATTCTTTCCTTTACACGGATCAGTTGTCCTGGTCCCTTTGCAGAAAAACAGCCCCAAAGTATGATGTTTCCACCCCCATGCTTCACAGTAGGTATGGTGTTCTTTCTCCTCCAAACACGACAAGTTGAGTTTTTTACCAAAAAGTTCTATTTTGGTTTCATCTGACCATATGACATTCTCCCAATCCTCTTCTGGATCATCCAAATGCTCTCTAGCAAACTTCAGACAGGCCTGGACATGTACTGGCTTAAGCAGGGGGACACGTCTGGCACTGCAGGATTTGAGTCCCTGGCGGCGTAGTGTGTTTCTGATGTAGCCTTTGTTACTTTGGTCCCAGCTCTCTGCAGGTCATTCACTAGGTCCCCCCATGTGGTTCTGGGATTTTTGCTCACCGTTCTCGTGATAATTTTGACCCCACGGGGTGAGATCTTGTGTGGAGCTCCAGACTGAGGGAGATTATCAGTGGTCTTGTATGTCTTCCATTTTCTAATAATTGCTCCCACAGTTGATTTCTTCACACCAAGCTGCTTACCTATTGCAGATTCAGTCTTCCCAGCCTGGTGCAGGTCTACAATTTTGTTTCTGGTGTCCTTTGACAGCTCTTTGGTCTTGGCCATAGTGGAGTTTGGAGTCTGACTGTTTGAGGTTGTGGACAGGTGTCTTTTATACTGATAACGAGTTCAAACAGGTGCTATTAATACAGGTAACGAGTGGAGGACAAAGGAGCCTCTTAAAGAAGAAGTTACAGGTCTGTGAGAGCCAGAAATCTTGCTTGTTTGTAGGTGACCAAATACTTATTTTACTGAGGAATTTACCAATTAATTCATTAAAAATCCTTCAATGTGATTTTCTGGATTTTTTTTCTTATTTTGTCTCTTATAGTTGAGGTATACCTATGATGAAAATTGGAGACCTCTCTCATCCTTTAAGTGGGAGAACTTGCACAATTGGTGGCTGACTAAATACTTTTTTACCCCACTGTACGTACAGGACATGCAGGAGAAACAAAATGGCGTTTCTCTCTCTCTCTTCAGTGGTGTGCACAATATATAAAAGGGAATAAGGCTGGAAAAACAACAACAGCAGTCTGTGTACAGTAATGCTACCCGTATGCAAGTGGCAACAAAAGATAGGCCAAGACATCCCATAGTGCAAATAAAGATAAACGATGAACGATGAGACCCAGCAATCCTATATACAGAAAAGTAGAGCAGTAATACTCTTAGTAGCAAGTTCAGTGCGGTAATGTAGGTGCAAACAGTGACAGATAGGACTGCACATGATGAATATTGCAATAACAGACAGCAGCAAATACGGCATTTGTGCAAATGGTTGCAGTAAAGTGCAGAGACATACAGCAGCAAATGTATTACTGTCTTACTATGACAACAGCTGAGGTAGTTATTGTGCAGGTGACTGCGTTACAGTCTGGCGGGTGGGGGGTGTATCGAGTTCAGGGTCCTGATGGCCTGGTGAACAAAGCTGTTTAGCAGTCTTGTGGAGTGGTCCCGGAGGCTCCAGTACCTTTTCTCCAAGGGCAGGGGGCTGAAGAGGGAGTGTGAGGGGTGGGGGTGTTGCCTGCAATGCTGATTGCTCTGCAGGTGAAGCGGGTGAGGTAGCTGTCCGAGAAGGGGGGCAGAGGAGCACCGATGATCTTGCTGGCTCCTTTCACTGTGTGTTGTAGTGTTTTCCATCAGGAAGAGGTGCAGCTTCCATACCACACCGTGATGCAGCTGGTGAGGATGCTCTCAACGGTGCCCCGGTAGAATGAGCACATGATTCAATTCAATTCAACTTTATTTATATAGCACCATTTCACAACAACAGTCATCTCATAGCACTATCAACTGTAGGGGGAACCCCCACAGTTGCAGAAAGACCCCAGCAATCAGGCAATCCCCTGTGAGCAAGCACTTGGCGACGGTGGAGAGGAAAAACTCCCTTTTAACAGGAAGAAACCTCCAGCAGAACCAGGCTCAGGGAGGGGCAGTCATCTGCTGCGACTGGCTGGGGGGTGAGGGGATAGAGAAGAAGAAAAGAACAGACATGTAGAGAGCAAACAGCACGATGGGGACTCAATCTATGGGAGAGAACAAACAAATGTTAATGACCAGCAAAAAAAATATTTCATTGAGAGTGAGAAAAGGAGTGAGGCCCAGTGCATTACTGGAGGTCCCCCGGCTGACTAAACCTATTAGCAGCATAACTAAGGGAGGGTTCAGAAACACATGATCCCTCCCTAATTGTAGGCTATATCAAAAAGGTAGGTTTTAGCCCTATTCTTAAAAACAGAGATAGAGTCTGACTCCCAAATCCAGATTGGCAGCTGATTCCACAGGAGAGGAGCTTGATAACTGAAGGCTCTGCCTCCCATTGTACTTTTGGAGATTCTAGGTATTACAAGTAATCCTGCATTTTGGGAGCGTAGTGCTCTGTTAGGATAATACGGTAGTATCAGATCTTTTAAATAAAAAGGAGCCTGATTGTTTAGAGCTTTGTAAGTAAGAAGAAGGATTTTAAACTTAATTCTAAACTCTATGGGAAGCCAATGAAGGGAGGCCAGAACCGGAGAGATATGATCTCTCTTTCTAGTACCTGTTAAAACTCTTGCTGCAGCATTTTGGATCAGCTGAAGACTTTTTAAAGATGTTTTAGGACAGCCTGATAATAAAGAATTACAATAATCTAATCTCGAGCTAACAAAAGCGTGGATCAGTTTCTCAGCATCACTCTGAGACAAGATGCTCCTAATCTTGGCAATATTACGCAAATGATAGAAGGCAGTCTTAGAAACAAATTTAATATGTGAATTGATGGGGGGTGGGACTCATACTCTGCTCAGTTTGCGGAGGAAATGGAGGCGAGTTTGAGCCTTCTTGGTCAGTAATGTGGTGTTGTTGGACCAGGTGAGATCCTCAGAGATATGGACCCCCAGGAGCTTGGTGCTGCTCACCCTCTCCACAGCTGCTCCATTGATGATCAGAGGGGAATGCTGTGTGTGTCCCCTCCTGAAGTTGACCACAATCTCCTTGGTTTTTCCCACGTTCAGGAAGAGGTTACTGTCTTTACACCACTGGACCAGTTGGCTCACCTCATTTCTGTAGTTGACCTCCTCGTTGTTAGTGATGAGGCCCGCCACCGTTGTGTCATCTGCAAACTTGATGATGTGGTTGGTGTTGTAGGCTGGTACACAGTCATGGGTCAGCATGGTGAAGTGCAGCGGGCTGAGGCTCGGCACGCACCCACAAGGGTGCACGAGGGGCGGCAGTGGCTCAGGAGGTAGAGCAGGTCGTCCAATAACCGGATGGTTGGCGGTTTGAATCCCGCTCTCCCCAGATATCCTGCTGTTGTGTCCCTGGGCAAGACACTTTACCCCCAATTGCTCCTGGTAGGTCTGGGCAGCGCCATGTTGGGCAGCTATGCTGCCATCAGTGTGTGAATGGGTGGATAGCAGGATCTGTAAAACACTTTGATCATCTAGAGATGAGAATAAAAGCACTGTATAAGTGAATGCCATTCATTTTGTGGGGCCCTGTGCTCAGTGTGATGGTCTTGGAGGTGTTGCTGCCCATCTGCACATTCTGTGGCCTCCCTGTGAGAAAGTCCAGCACCCAGTTACAGAGAGAGGTTTTGAGTCCCAAGTGTTGAGTTTTTGTATTAAGTGCTGAGGGATGATTGTGTTGAATACTGAACTGAAGCCCAAGAACAGCATTCGCATGTTGGAGTTCCTTGAGTCCAGGTGGGTGAGGGCTGGATGGAGAGCAGCAGTGATGGCATCCACTATAAAGGCATCCAGTATAAATATTATGCATTTCTTTCCAGCTTTTAACTCATTTCATCACCTTCATTCTTGATGAAAGTAAAAAAAAAAAAAAAAAAAAGCAGTGAAACGCTTTATTTTGCCTCGTCAGTCACAGTAAATTCCAACCAAACTGCCTATGATTGAATTTCCCTTTTTTTCCTTCTTCCCCCTCAACAAAGCAGGAGATTTAGAAACAAACACAAAATTAGAAAATGAAACCAATTTCCATTATGCACACTCTCCAAAATGAAATCGAAGGAACAGCATTAGTGGGATAAACAAAAACCTCATTGACTGTATGAATCCATTGGAGCTAATTAATAGCTTCCAGCCACTTATCGGAGCCCGTTATCGCTCAGCAGAGGGACGCTGAAGGCGCACCCCGTCCCGGCTCTTTGTCATATATTGGAGGTAATTAGTATGCAGAATTGCCTAATGTCACTTTAAATGAGCTCTTCGTGTCCATCGTGTGTTTGATGGTGAATGCAGTGTTGAAAGGCTGCGCCGCTCGTTCTGTCTCATTAACACCACGGCAAGTTATTTCAAATCGAGGACTCGGCCATCGTTTTGCTTTAAGTACATGATGGGCAGGCGCTAATTTAATTGTTGGGTGGCGATGTCAGAAGAACGAGGAAAGCGTAACCAATGTGACGAATTTCACTGTCAGGTTGTTAATTAGAGGGAAGGGAGCGGCCCCGCCGTGTTGACGTGTTTCTGTGCAGCAGTATCCCGCCATGAGATGGGTTCTGCATAGCCGTCAGTGTTCTTGTTAGGCAGTGTAGGCTGAGGGAGCAGTTTTATCTGCAAAGGTTTTTTTTTTTTTTTTTAAATGTTTTTTTTACAGAAGTTTGCTTTGAGAGTCAGGCGTCTGCAGTTCAGCGCTCTCCTGCTCTCTCTTGTTCTGTCAGACGCACACAAACACAGACGCTCTCCTGAACATTTCACCCCGCGCGTCGTGTTTTTCTTCACTCGGCCACAAACATTGTTTACAGATTGCAGTTGAACTCTGGGATGTGTGCATGAAAACACGGATTCCCTCCCAGCATCCACGCATCCACTATACAGGGTCCCTAAGATCCTAATTTGCAGTTTGTGGCGACTTTTATCCAAGCCCATGAGCTGAGTACACTTCAGGGATGCGCTGATTGTGAAATTCTTCACTGATACGGGGGTTAAAGATGATAATGTGACTGACGCCTGATTCTGATAACCAATATTAATTTTTGTTAGTCTCTTTAAGTTTGTTGTCCTGTTTTTGTTCCCAGAGGAGCACAATAAAACTCTAGTTTTTCCTGTAAATCATCAATAATGCTGAATTTGTACTCAACTATTGTACTCAAGTAAAAGTAGCATTACCTTATGATATCATTTACTCAAACATAAGTAACAGTAGTCATCCAAAAATATTTGAGGAAGTGACACCTTTACTCTGGCCAGTTTTTGTTCTTTTTCCTTATTTGTGTTTGTAAATTTTTACAAAGTTACAACCTATTTTTTTTCTCAGGAGTATGCGGGGGGTTTCCCCTTGTAAATTTATGACTGTTTTCTGTACTGTATAGTAGGGCTGGATGATATAACCTCCCCCCAAAAAAATCCTCAGATTTGACTCTCGATTTGAATTTTCCCAAGAGACAAGGAGCTATGATCAATCCGTTCTTTTTATTTCAAAGAAAACCATTTTTCCCATATTTGTCATGAGCTGAGCACTGGAGGTTTCTGCCACGCTCAGTCTCATGGCTTTTCTCTATATTTGTGTATTTATTGTATTTTGTGCCTTTTGGGTTCTGTACATTCCGTACGGTTTCTTATTTTTCTCATCCTCTTGTTTATGTCATAGTTTTGTAACTCTTTTATTTTGTATTAGTTTGTATTTATTTCTCAATCTTTATTTGTTGACATTTTATTCTTTATACCATGCTGTTGTGATTCTCCCTCCAGGTTGACAGCTGTCAGTGGTGCTTCTGGGTTTTTGCTCCGTTGTGGGCGTCCCTGTCAGCTTTCAGCCCCGTCCACTCCCCTCTCACTGCTCCCAGCTGACCTCTGAGTTATAATTATTGTTTCCTCCTTCCTGCTCTGGTTCCCACACCTGTTTTCATTTGTATTACACCTTATTTAAGAACCGCTGCTCCGTGTTTTCCATGCTGCAGTCTTGACGATGACCAGACGTAAGTTTGACGTCCTCTATTTTCTCCTATTACTTACCATGTAATCTCTTTGTGGCTTTTTAGTTATTTTGTGCACGTTATGCTTTTTGTGTATAATAAACCTTCACAAACTCACAGTCCAGCGCGTGGATCTCCTTTCTGTCCCAGAGGGACATTTATGACAGAAGACCGCAGCCAGTTTGTGATCCAGCTGCTGTGGGTTTGTGTTGGGTTTTTTTTTACTTCTCCTATCTTCCCATTTTTCTCTGGAGCTGTCAGCATGGTCCCCGACTACTCTAGCTCAATGGGTGGGCATGCATACTTGATGAGCCTGGGGTGGGAGGTTTGCAGGATGCTGATGGAAGTGGACGATCTTATCTCCAATGCGCGCGGAGCTCTTACTCCTAAAGGCACTCTCTGGTACCTGGGCCTTGCGAAGGCGGCTGCTCACCGGTGCCCTCAGTTCGCGCAGCATGCTGAGGGGGTAGAAAGGATTATGCTGGTGGCAGCCCTGCAAAGGGAGAGCAATGGTAGGGAGAGGAGCTCCACGAAGAAGCAGAGGTCTGCGCCTACGGGGAGGCATCCCTCGGTACCACCGTCTCCTCACCCACCTCCAGCTTCACCTCCAGCTCCTGCTCCACCTGCTCCACGATGCTGCCATCCAGCTCCAGACCGCCGGAGGAACATCCCCGCCTCTCAGGCAGCAGTTTTCCCTTCACTGAGGTTGAAGCCTCCCACAGCAGTCCCCTCTTCTGGTTTTTCTTCTCTGGCTGTCACGTCAGCCTTTTCCTCTGCTGCTGCTGTTTCTCCCTCCTCCTCGGCGATTCCTTCCATTGCTGAGGGTCCAGCCATTTCTTCTCCGGCTCCGCCTGTCTCCATGTCTGCAGGGGTGGCTCCTCCACGATCCTCTGAGGGGCCCATGACCACCGTAGCCACGGAGAGGGATGACTTTGCACCAGCTGCAGCAGAGAACATCAGGCCCCAGGAACACAGACAAGTGTTTTTTTTCATTCTCTATCATCCTCATATGAATTACCTTGCCTGATTTCCAGTGTTGAGGCTCAGGTCTCGCAGTCCTCTGAGCTCTAACTTCCTGCTGCAGCCATAATTACCTCACCTACTCTTTCCGTGTCTCCTCCTATATCCCCTGGATGTCCGCCGGTCGTGGGATTGGGCCACCGGATGATGGAGGAGCCTGCGGGCCTGGAGGACCAGGTTCCAGCCCCGCAGCCATGGTCTGGACAGAGGGAAAGTGCTGCCTCCAACCTCGAGGCTGTGCCAACAATAGAGTGTCCCCCAGCTTCAGCTACGTGGGATTCAGCGCCACTGATGAGCCGACCTCCTGCCGCCACGCCAGGTGAGCCACCTGCGAGAGTCACTTTGCTGAGGGGGTCTGGGACTGCACCTACCACCATGCCTGCTGCAGGGGCCGCCGCAGCAGAGCCGGAGTTGGACCTCCAGAGGGCCGGGCCCGAGACGTCACTGCTCGGATTGACGGAGTACTGGACAGCGGTGGAGCTTGAGCTCAGGCAAGTGCTCTACTTTGTTTTCGTTGCTTCTGTTTTAAAGAGATCTTGTCTGGCTCTTGGTGGGAAGAGCTGGGTGCAGTCATCAGCTGACGTAAATTTGACGTCCTCTATTTTCTCCTATTAGTTACTGTGTAATCTCTTTGTGGTTTTTAGTTATTTTGTGCACGTTGTGCTTTTTTGTTCATAATAAATCTTCATGAAATGACAGCAGCGCGTGGGTCTCCTTTCTGCCGCCACGGGTGCTGTGCTGTCCCAGTCCGGAACCACCGAGGGTGCTACAGGCCAGTCCGGGGGCGTTGTGGTTCCATCTCCTCCACCCAAGGCCATTGTGGTTCCCTCTCCTCACCCTGGCGTCGGCATAGGTTCCCCGACTCCTCCATCTTGCTCACCACTGGTTCTTCCCATTGGGCAACCACCTCCTGGACCACCCTTTCTGTTCAGGTGGTTAAAGAACTCTGGCTGACCACCCGACAGACTGTGCCGTGGGGTTGGGTGGCCCACGTTCTCAGGTAGGCCACCCGACTCTTTCTATCATGCCATCTGTTGGGCCTGGGACTTTGGCCACCCCCCTGAACTGTCCAGCTCTTCGGTTCAAGAGGCTTAGGTGGTAGGGGTTTTGCCTAGTGAACAAACACTGAAGAAATTAACTGTAGAATAGCTTCAAACACTGAAGGGATGGGCGACAGTGTAGCTCTGTACAGGGATCCAAACAATGATCCAGCAATCTCTCCCAACAGATCAGGGGCTGAAATAGAGCTAAGCCTAATCATGAGAGAGCTTGCTGGGGTGAATCATTAGGGTGTGTGCGTGGGCGAACGCCAAAGGACACAGCTAGCTACACTGACAGAGGAGGAGGGCGTGGTTGCGCTGTCAAAGAGCCGGCAGACCAAAAAGGCTCCCAGAGAGCGCCTGAAGGAAATTTGGCAACAAAACATATGAAAGGACCAAACAGCCACGGTGTCACAGAACTGGGCTAAACATAAGCCCAGTTCAGGTCAAAGCAGCATGCATAAGAACAGGGTTTGAAATACAAGATCGTGCAAGAATTATGTAAAATAATACAAAATCTCGAGAAAGACCTGAGAGACCGAGGAGGATCGATTGTGATCACATGATAACATCAAGGAAGCGTGATGTACTGGCTCTCCACCTGGATTTTTGTGCTCTAATAATATGTAAGTAGCTCGTTAATTTTAATTCTATGAAGTGTTTGTATGTTATGTCAAAGTTTTTACCTTCTCTAACACAGTGGTGGAGTAGACCTCAGAAAATAACGGATGATCCTTAAATAATTTTAATGAACAAACAGTTATTAAATACAGAAGATAATGGGGCTTCTCCTTGTGGACCGGGTCCAGCATCCATCAAAAATAGACTCCTTGCGTATTTTTAGTGATCCAAATCCGACGAGCCGGATTCATTCCACAGTGGTCTGGAGAGGTGGGGAGTAGAACATTAATTAGAATGGGAACTATTTGCTGCGGAGACCGAATGGCAGCTGAAATGGACTGCATCCAGAGTCCCTGGGTAAGTCTAATACACAACGTGCAAATCCATCCTGTTAGTTTTTGTAAAATAAATGAAAGCGCTTCACCGCCTCTTGAAAAAACATGTAGTCTGGGTTTGTGTCCGAGAGAGACAGGGTGGGGGAGGTGCTTAGCACTGGAGGCTGCTGTATTTACTCTAGTGAAAATGGAGAAAAAAATGAAAATAAAATATAGTTTATTTTGTGAGGCAAAAAAATCGATTCAGTTGATTTTTATTTAAAAACTCTTCCAAACAAAAATATTCAAGTACTGTCTGCCAATGACAGTCATTTCTGTTTATTGTAGTATAAACAAGCACATTTGTCAACAGTTTCCAAATCATTGAAGTCTAAAGTAACTCATAAAGAGTACCACCAATTGTACTTAATATAACAATTTGAGGGCTTGTCCGGGATCTTGGAAAGAAAGAATGTACCCAACTTTTAATGCCTTTAACAGTTGTGTTGTACCTGCAAGTTCTATTGTTGTGTAGCTTTCTCTTGTAAGAACAGGGGGATTGTCCAGACAGGTCAAATCCACTTTTCATTTTTCATTTAAAAAAGAGCCACATACACTGAAACATGATAAGCACTCCTGTTTAGCTTTCTGTACTGAACATCTTGGGAGTGCCATTGCAGGAGTGAGTTTCAGTAACCAAGGACACCCTGTGAATATCTGTGCGATGTGTGATATTTGATGCCATTGGAATTTCAGGGCTGGAATTTTATGTGGATGAGGGTTGTAGACGGTAAGAGCAATGACCTGTCTGCTCTGAACAGCACAGTGACCCTGACATACCAGAATGTGTTACTGCTAAAAAACACACAAACATCTACTGATATTTCGAGAATATCGAAGTGGGATGAGCAGATCATCTCTGTTTTGTATTAAAGTGGACCTACTGCTGTTTGTTTCCATTCAGTGCTGGTACATTTACCAGAGGATTCAGAGACCAGTCTGCTCATGAATTACTACTTGTGTGTGGTTGGTTCATCTGTGGGGAATAATAAATCTCCTCCTGTTAACACACTCTGTGGTTAGCTCTCTTCCTGCATGTTGTCATCGTTCTCTTTTCATTTGACTTCTCGACCTGGAAGTCATGACGTCAATGAGAACGTGTGTGTGTGTGAGTGTTTTAAATATATATGAGTTCTGCTCCACTGTGTACCATTACAGCACATTGACACATGGCCCAGCAGCATCTGAGCAGCACAGCTTTTTTTTGACTGTGAAGAAATGGGTATTTCATTAAGTTGTACTTTGGTTTGTGTGTCTCTGATCGCTGCCCTCTCACTGAGGTTTAATAAGATTTATGATAGGAGAGGCTGAGGCAGACGGGAGAGGAGACAAAGAGAAAAATACTGTAAAAAGTCTTTGCTTCAGTCCAGATGTGCTGTGAAAAACAACCAACCAACCAAAGCATTTCCATTGTAATATACCGCAGCCACATAGTAACATACGGCAGCCATTCAGGCATTTACACTGTATTAACCACTATATTGTAATACTGCTCTATTGACAAGCCAACCGCCGAAGTTGTCAAGCAACCGCAACATCCGCAATGTTCACTTTATTTTTTTCATTTTCTTTAATATTGGATAAATTATCAACTAAAAAAAGTTGGCAGAATGCTTATTGCAGTCAGAGACAGTTGTAGACAGTTTCTGGCTTTGCACCAACAAACTAGGCAGCCTCCGCTGCTAGGGTTTAATCACTGTTTCCCCTCCACGTTGACCAATGGGCAACTGCCGTGGCGGCCTGCCATCCGAGTGCCGCTGCGACCAGTCAGTTTTCCAATCCATAGCCTCCCCTTTGGCCCGGCACAGAGCTGACAGCAGGGAGATTCTGTGTCTGTTCGCTACACATTTGGTAACGGAACAACCCATCTGTGCCTGGCTTCTAGCAACGAAGCCCCGTCGTCATACAGGTTCATGAGCTGATCAGGGGTTACCCCTCCAAACTGTACCATACCAAAATCAACGCTAATAGAATGCTTTATGAAAATGATTGGGGCTTTTTTATGAGAAACAGGAGCTCATCTTGTGAATCGTGACTCTGTCTGCGGGGAAACCTGTGCTCCACCCACCCATTACACACACTGAGCAGAGCTGTATTGACTCTCAGTACAGTTTTATCTATTTGTATCAGAAGCTGTGAGCAGAAGCTGCGATCAGAAGCTGCGAGCTTGGACGTCCTCACCTGTCCATCCGAGAAAGGCAGTGCTAGGCTCCTTTGTAGAACATATGGGAGCCACCCCTCTCACCACAGGAATGGGAGATCCCGGTCAAGAAAGCATGCGCTCCTCTGCTGCCTGCGGATTGACCGAGGAAGAAGACCTCGCAGCGGGTATGGAGGGAGATTCTGCAGATGGGACTGCTAGGGACTGGAGATGAGGATCCGCTGCGGGGGTAACAGGGCTCAGTGTCGGAACAGGAGCAGTTCGTGGAGCTGACTTGTTCTTCCGGGATTCTGGGAACGGGTGACATCAACGTTGCCGACCTGGTCGCGGTCATCTTGGAGCGGGAGATGGAGAAGAGGAAACGATGGCCGCCGGTGGAGAAGAGCATTTCTGTTTCGGCCTGGTTCGGAAAGCCCTTCTCTCCAGGTCGGGGAAAGCCTGCTCAAGCGCGCAGACAGCGGACAGCAGTTCGGCGTACTCCGGGTAATTCCAGAGGCCCCGATGAGCCCCCAGGATCCGTATTCGCTGAAAGAGTGATGCGCATCCTCCAGTAACTCCCAGATTAGCCAGGCTGCCTCCTGCTCCACTGTACTGGGATGTCCTGCTGCCCATCCACTAAGGCCAGTGTGGGAACGGCTAGACCAGGACATCACGCTCCGAACAGGTAGGTGAAAAAAACCACAAAAAATGAAAGTGACACGCTACTTACTGCTTGGGCTCTTTGTGGTGGCAGCTTACTGTCATGTCCGCTGCATAACCTTGCAGCGGACATGACATATAAATTGGCAGCAAGCCCAAAATGCAGTGTAAATAACGTCTTTATTTGCAAAGGAGGAATGTACAAATAAATGTCCAAATAACAGTCAATGTTGAGAATGGATGAGACAACCGACTACAGACTTAGTTGGCTCAGATAATATGCCCTACGCGCTCCAGGCAGGGTTGGAGCGGAGAGGAAAGGCACAATTAAAAAGACTTACAAATATGTTGGAGTGGAAAGGCTCTGAGGTACAACATGGTGAAGTCCAAAGAAGTGAGCCAATACTCAGTGAGCTAGGATGTCCAATGTTGACTTAAGCTGCCATACTGGCTGGTCACACTGCCTCCCTATAAGTACACAATACGCTAACGAAGGCAAGTGGACACAGCCGTGTGGCAAGCAGGTGCGTGAATGATTGGATGTGTGCATGTGTAAGTGTGTGTGCGTACATACGTGCGTCCATGTGTGTGCATGTGGTGATGAAATACTGCCTGTGAATGTCTGGCAAAAGCAGGAGGCTTGGCGGTAGGGCTGGCAGAGAGCAAGGTTCAATCTGCCAGCTGGAATTAGTAAGCAATGATCAAAACCTACAGCCACGGGTCATGGACGGGGTTGAAAACAACCCTGAACATGACAATTAGTCCCGCAATGGGGAAATTACAGGATTGCAGCAGCAAAGGGATAGCAGCACGCAGGCCAATAGTAAATAAGATAGTAAGATAAGAATTGGTTCGCCAAAGCAGTAAGTAAATATACATATGTACACAATTGCAGTGATGTGAAAAAGTGTTTGTCCTGATTTCTCATTTGTTTGTATTTGCCCACTCACCTTTGCAGAGTTGTTGTAATTCAGCCACATTGGAGGGTTTTCCAGCATGAACTGCCTTTTTAAGGCCATGCCACAGCATCTCAATTGGATTCAGATCAGGACTTTGACTAGGCCACTCCAAAGTCTTCATTTTGTTTTTCTTAAGCCATTCAGAGGTGGACTTGCTGGTGTGTTTTGGATCATTGTCCTGCTGCAGAACCCAAGTGCGCTTCAGCTTGAGGTCACGAACAGATTGCCGGACATTCTCCTTCAGGATTTTTTTGGTAGACAGCAGAATTCATGGTTTTATTTACCACAGCAAATCTTCCAGGTCCTGATGCAGCAAAACAGCCCCAGACCATCACACTACCACCACCATATTTTACTGTTGGTATGATGTTCCTTTTCTGAAATGCTGTGTTACTTTTACGCTGAATGTAATGGGACACTCGCCTTCCAAAAAGTTCAACTTTTGTCTCGTCAGTTCACAGAGTATTTTCCCAAAAGTCTTGGGGATCATCAAGTTGTTTTCTGGCAAAACTGAGACAAGCCTTTATGTTGTTTTTGCTCAGCAGTGGTTTTCGTCTTGGAACTCTGTCATGCAGCCCATTTTTGCCAAGTCTCTTTCTTATGGTGGAGTCATGAACACAGACCTTAACTGAGGCAAGTGAGGCCTGCAGTTCTTTGGATGTTATTGTGGGGTCTTTTGTGACCTCTTGGATGAGTCATTGCTGCGCTCTTGGTGTAATTTTGACTGGCCGGCCATTCCTGGGAAGGTTCACCACTGTTCCATGTTTTTGCCATTTGTAGATAATGGCTCTCACTGTGGTTTGCTGAAGTCCCAAAGCTTCAGAAATGGCTTTATAACCTTTTCCAGACTGATCAATCTCAATTACTTGTTTCTCATTTGTTCCTGAATTTCTTTGGATCGCAGCATGATGTCTAGCTGTTGAGGATCTTTTGGTCTACTTCACTTTGTCAGGCAGGTCCTATTTAAGTGATTTCTTGATTGAGAACAGGTGTGGCAGTAATCAGGCCTGGGTGTGGCTAGAGAAATTGAACTGAGCTTTCCAAAGATGTGATAAACCATGGTTAATTTATGTTTTAACATATGTTGCATGTTTGTCACATTTAAGTGTGACAAACATACAAAAAAATGAGAAATCAGGAAGAGGCAAACACTTTTTCACACCACTGTATGTATAGTACACAGTGCAGGAGGATTGCAGTTGGATGGTATTAACAGCATTACAGTTAGTTACATTACCGGCAATACATAAATGTAAATATAGACCCAAACAGTATATTTCACATTTGAATTAACAGTGTTGTTGCCACCCTCAATAATAATAGCAATTGTCTTAGTTGTGTATTGGAGGGGACGATCTCTATTTGTGCAAAGTTGTGACGTTTAACACGGCCTCTATGAGCAGCATCAGTTAGATTTAATGTCTGACAGCTGTAGGTAGGAAGGACCTGCGGAACCTCTCCTTTGAGCACCTAGGTCATCGGATGGCACAGCCTTTTGTTACAGTAAATGAGCTCCTCAGTGCGTTCAGCATGTCCGACATTCACTGTCTGATAGAACAGAAATTATTTCTGTCTCAGAGCCTGTCATTAATTACATTATGAGGCTGTGTCTCCTTTACCAACACATCACTACAGTCAAGTAAGTGGTGTGGTATTAACATGTAAACTAATAACATTTAACAATTTGCTCTCACTAACATCTAACATCAACACAATTAAGAAATTGTCTTTTTAAAACAAATATACTAGTAAATGAATACGGCCAACCAACTGAGGTGTATTTTACCACAACTGTACAGATATTTGCACAGTAACAGACAGTACACCAACCTCACAGGCATGAATTTTAAATGGCACTGACAAATGAATGAAACAGAGACACATTTTTAGATGTCATTTTAAATCAGCCACATTTAAAAAAAAAATGTTTTATTATGTGATGATTTTGTAACATTCCTTGGGGCTGAATATGAAGTGGGTGATAAATTAGATTTCTTGTGTCAACATCGTAAGATAGCTCTGTAATAAATTTCCACTTTTATTGGCGTGTCTGATGCATACAGAGCAAGCTGATGATTGTTTTCAAAATCTCATTATACAACAGTTAGTTCCAACCTAGCAATTTGATTGGACAATAGGGATTCCAGGAGTTACTATAATCCGCGATAATTGCACTCCAATTTCATTGGATATGTATCACTCTGCTTCAAAGGTGTTCTAGTAACCTAAAGTACTAAAGGTAATTTTCTATCAACTCTGTGACAATTGCAGTACTGTTTTGGATACCTTAATTTCTACAGTGAGGCACTGTTTCACAAGAAATTATCCATCCGTGACCCGGAAGTCCCACCCTTTTGAAAAGGTCTCCTTCTGCCCCGGCCCTGCTGTCATTTTAAGCTCATTAAGAGATTTCTCGTCTGTTTAAAAAAAAATAGGCAGTGCTAGAATTTGATTTATTGTCTCGATTAACAAATCACAATACTTTTGTGGAGATGTACTCTTTGTTTCATCTGAAAATGCTAAGAAAAGTGAGCAAAATGTGCTAAATCCCTGGCATGTGCTAAATCGCTAACATGTGCTAAATTGCTAGCATGCTAACTACTAGCTACCAGCTAACTACTGTGTTTGTGGTGACCGGCATTGGATACTTTTGATCTGGGATTTTCTGAAGTAACAAGTCAACAGGTATGTTTTATAAACACATTGGTTTTGCACTTGACAATATTTAATTTGTTTACATGTGTATGAATTGACATTGGACGTCTTCATGCTGATTGAGATGTTTAGCAACAGTTACTGTGGCTACATTCAGAAGGGACTATTTTTTTCTCAGCTGTACAAAATACCTGATTAAACAAACAAATCATAATATTTTGTCCAGTATTGCTGTTATAATAATTTGTGTTTGCGGAATTTTATTTTTTTCTTTGTGCTTCCAAAATCCTTTAAACACAAGATGTAAATGCAAAAACAAAAAAATCATCTTCAAATGCACATTAAACGTGCAAACTCACTCTCCTAAGTACTGGACGTGAATGCAGAAAATATGATATAAATGTCTAAGGTGTGTTGTTGAAGCTACTTTAAGAGCAGCAGTTGGGTTTCATGCCAAGAAAAGTACCACAGATGCAATATTTTCTTTAAGAGTGGCTGATGGAGAAGTATAGAGAAGGTCTTTGCGGATCTAGAGAAAACAGGAGTGGCAGAGAAGTATGTGAGAGTGGTGCAGGACATGTATGAGGACCGTGAGGTGATGGTAAGGTGTGCTGTTAGAAGTGACAGACAGGGTAGGGGTGGGATTACATCAAGGATCGGTTCTAAGCCCCTTCTTGATGGACAGGCTTTTTGCAGACATCGTGTGTGAGCTTTAATCAAAGTAGGGAGCAGGTGGAAGAGAACTGACAGAGGTGGAGGTATGCTCTGGAGAGAAGAGGAATGAAAGTCAGTAGAAATGAGGAAGAATGCATGAGTGTGAATGAGAGGGAGGCAGGTGGAGCAGAGGTAATGAAAGTGGTTGACTTTAAATTGGGGTCAACCATCCAAAGTAGTGATGAATATATTGGCCAAAGGATGTTGAAGATGGAGCTGGAGAAGAAGAAGCAGATCCCCTGAATTTTATTCAAAATTGCCTTGCCCTCAGTTTTAGCTGCACACCTGTGTGAATGTGGAACAGTTGACTTGATATTCAGATGACCTTACATCTTCCTGTGTGCACGTTTCCATTATGTGAGAGAAATAGAAGAGAAATAAATGGGGAAAAAAATGAAAAAACTAAAGAGAATTCAAACAATTTACGTAGCTGTTTTTTTATCATCTGAGAATAAAAAAAAAGATGGAAGTTATTGTGCTTTTTTGATTATAGTGAATAAGTGTCAGTGTGTGCACAGCCCTGTAATTTAGTAAGTTCCGTAAAGGGTTTATGTCGGTGATTAGTGGAGTTTTTGCATTCAGTAATAAGCATAAAAACAGAAATTTCTCTGAAAAATGTCAACACTTCCCCCTGCTAGTGCATGTATCTCTGTGTGCGTGTGTTTGTGTGTGTGCATGTGTGTCCTTATCTGCTGGTTGAGCTGAGCTTGTTTTTCCGCTGGAGATTCGTGCACCCCAGTAACACTCTGCAGCTCCTTAATTAGGGCTCGGTGTCACGGATGGCAAACACTGTGTGCGTGTGCATGCCTACATGTGTGTATGTGAGTGGGTGCATGCTGTGTACTTGTTAGAGTCGAGAACACTGCTTCATTTACAGTAAAGAGATGTTTAACCAGACTCCACCTAGGTCAGTTTTAAGGGAAGTGCTGTAAAAATAATGTTTAGGATAAAATTATAGATTGAAAAACAGTTTTAACACATTAAAGCGACACAAACAAAAGCTGTAGGGGAGAGTTTTATCAAATGTGGCAATTTAAATGTTTGATTGTTGCTAATAACAGATGTTAGTGCCCCCTGTGAAGTCACGCATTAGTTTGTTGACTAATATTTTGAAGCTACAAGGAAAAAAGTTTGAAAACTTATTAGAAAAGTTAAACAAAATTACATGGAAAAAAGTATATCCATCATTAGATAGATAGATAGATAGATAGATGTACTTTATTGATCCTAAACTGGGAAATTACAGTGTAACAGCAGCATGACAGTAGACAACCAAATGACAGAGACACACACATGACAGACAAAGGGATTACCCATGGAAAGTAAAACTAGCACGACTATAAAACCTATATACATCATAGCTTAATATATGATGACCCGTATAAACACATGAATCATCCCATTGCACAAAGAAGGACCATCAGGAGCAGAGTGAAAATGTGATGTACCAGTTAGTCTGTAAGATGCAGTGTGGCAGCATAGCTATGACCAGAATACAACATCATAGTGAGTTATTGTACAGTGAAATTGCATGTGGCAGGAAAGATTTCCTGCACCTGGCCGTTCAACAACGAAGCTGTAGTAGTCTACTGGAGAAAGTGCTTCGCTGTCTGTCTAGTGTGTGGTGGAGGGGGTGATCAGGATTGTCCATGATGGATCGCAGTTTATTTAGTGTTCTCCTCTCCACCACTGTCTCAAAGGTCTCCGGTCTGAGACCAATTACAGAGCCAGCCCTCTTGATAATCTTGTCAAGTCTGTTGGTATCTCTGGCCCTGATACTGCTACCCCAACAGACAGCAGCAAAGAAGATGGCGCTGGCGACAACGGTCTGATAGAAAAGCTCCAGCATCCTGCTGCACATGTTGAAGGATCTCAGCTTTCTCAGGAAGTAGAGTCTGCTCATCCCCTTCTTGTGCACAGCATTGGTGTTGGATCTCCAGTCCAACCCACTGCTGATCCTGACACCCAGATATTTGTAGTCCTCAACCACTCCCACATCCTCCCCCCTAATCTGCAGTGGCTGAGAAGGTGTCTTCCTCTTCCTGAAGTCAATCACCATCTCTCTGGTCTTGCTGACATTCAACCTCAGGTGATTCTGCTCCGTCCACTCCACAAATCTGTCTACCAGTGCCCTGTACCCCCCCTCCTCTCCTCCTCTTATACACCCCACAACAGCTAAGTCATCAGAGAATTTCTTCAAGTGGCATGACTCAATGTTGTACTGAAAGTTCAGTGGTGTATAAGGTTAAAAAAAAAAAAAAAAGGAGAGAGCACGGTCCCCTGTGGAGCTCCCATATCACTAGCCACCACTTCAGACAAGACATTGCCCAGCCGGACAAACTGTGGTCTGCCTGTCAGGTAGTCAGTGATCCAGGAGATCACAGAGCTGTCAACCCCCATCACCCACAGCTTCTCATCCAGCAGCAGTGGCTGGATGGTGTTAAAGGCACTGAAGAAATCAAAAAAAGTGATTCTCACAGTATCTCCTCCACCATCCAGGTGCAGATGGGCTCATTGCAGCAGGTAGATGACAGCATCTTCAACTCCTAAATGGGGCTGATATGCAAACTGCAGAGGGTCCAGCCACGTCTTCACCTGCGGTCTCAGGTGGGCTAAGACCAGTCTCTCCAGGACCTCCATCGCATGAGATGTGAGGGCAACTGGTCGGTAGTCATTCAAATCCGATGGAGATGCCTTCTTGGGGACAGGAACCAGACAGGATGTCTTCCACAGCACCGGTACTCTCTCCAGACTCAGGCTCAGGTTGTACAGGTGTTTCAGTACCGGAGCGAGTTGGTTGGCACAGGTCCTCAAGGTCCTGGCGGAGATTCCATCAGGGCCCGAAGCCTTCCGCTGACGGAGTCTCTCCAGCTGTTTCTCCACCTGATCTGTAGTCACCGTGAAGTGAGGGAGGGTCCTGGTGCCCCCTGAGGAGGAGGAGGGGGGAGATGGAGAGAGGTTCTGCACAGGAGGGTGGGTGGGGAGGGGTGCGTGGGGGTCTGGTTGTGTTGCTCGGGTGACAGACTGTGAGTTGAACCTATTAAAAAACAGATTCAGTTCCTCAGCTCTCTCCTGGCTCCCAGATGGCTGCCTGACTCTCCCCTTGCACCCAGTTATTTGTTTCATTCCCTCCCACACATCTTTAGTGTTGTTTTGCCTGAGTTTCTCTTCCAACTTCCTCCTATAATTGTCCTTGCACCTCCTCAGCATCTCTCTCAGCTCATGCTGCACTCCCCTCAGCTTCTCCTTGTCTCCAGCCCTAAAAGCTCTCTTCTTTTTGTTCAGAAGTGCTTTCAGGTCACTGGTGACCCATGGTCTGTTGTTGGAGAAGCAGTGTACAGTCTGAGCTGGCATAGTCATGTCTTCACAGAATCTGATGTATTCTGTGATGCAGTCAGTCATATTGTCTATGTCCACCCCATGTGGTTCACACAATAACTAACTTATTGTAACTTCTTGCAATTCCGGTGCTCCACAGGTGAGACATTTCAGATTTTCTACTGCCACTCAGTGAAGAAAGAATTTGATTTTCTTTGCAACTGCTAAATTTAGGGAAATTGGGTGGAATTTTTAATTTTGTATACTTTATTAATCCCAGAGGGAAATTCAGGGCATCCACGTGAATGGATGAGGCAGCCATGGTACAGCGCTAATCCCTCCACTGTTCACACACACATTCACACCTAGGGCCACTTTAGAGTCTCCAATTAACCTAACCTGCATGTTTTTGGCCTGTGGGAGGAAACCGGAGTAAACCCACGCAGACAGGGAACATGCAAATTCCACACAGAATGATCACTGATGGTCAGGGGGTGGGATCGAACCCATGACCTTTTTATAGTGCTGCCACAGTGCTAACCACTGCTCCACCGAGCTTCCTGATGCTTGGAATGCTAAAGGATTAAAAGCAAAGTTTCAAATCTACAAGTAAAAGGTTGCAAATTTATAGAAAAAAAGTTCCAACTATTTGATTAAAAAAAGTTTACAAGAAAAAAGTTTCAAATTTTGAGAAAAAAGTTGTAAAATTGCAAGAAAAGGTTGCAAATTTTGAGAAAACTGCTATAAATTTATAGAAAAAAGTTGCAAATATTTGAGAAAAAAGTAAAAAAAAATTGCAAGAAAAAATCTGCAAAATTGCAAGATTTCTTCTTCAAAACTTCAGCCCCACAACCGGGAGGTCAGGGTTCAAGTTCGGGCCGGGTCATTCCAAAGACCATATAAAAATGGAACTTCCTGCCGTCCAGCTTGGTGCTCAGTAAAAATGTTTGTCTGTGGAGGGAATGAATAATGTATCTATTGTAAAGTGTCTATGAAAAGCGGTACATAAATCTGATACATTATTATTAAGAAAAAGTTGCAAATTTTTGAGTAAAATGTTGCTAATTTACAAGAAAAAAATTGCAAATTGAGGAGAAAAAAGGTGCAAATATTTGACAGAAAGTTGCAAAATTGCAAGAAAAAGTTGCAAATTTACAAGAAAAAAAACTGCAAATTGAGGAGAAAAAGTTGCAAATATTTGAAAAAAAAATTAAAACATTTACAAGAAAAAAGTTGCAAATTTTTGAGAAAAAAGTTGCAAAATTGCAACAAAAAGTTGCAAATTTACAAGAAAAAAACTGCAAATTGAGGATAAAAAAAGGTACAAATTTAAGTTGTTAAAATTCCGCCGTTCCACCAGTGGGACATTTCAAATTTTCTACTGCCACTCAGTGAAGAAAGAATTTTATATTCTTTGCATATGCTAAATTTAGGGAAATTGGCTGGGATGCTAAGAGGTTAAAAAAAAAATACATAAATTTTCACGGGAAAAAGGTCACAAATTTATAAGAAAACCTACAAATTTATCAATCTAATTTATCTGACAAAATTTGCAAATTACAAAAAAAAAACTTCTAAAACGTACAAAAAAGCTGAAAATAATAAAAAAAACAAATTTACAAAGGGAAAAAGCATATTTATAATAAAAAACATCATAATTTTACAAGCTGCAAATCTGAATCAAATTAAATGACAAATGTTGTAAATTAATAACAAAAAATGTCTTAAAATTTACAAGGAAAAAAAGCACATTTTAAAAATATACACAAGAAAAATTCCAAGTACTACAGATTTATGAAAAACAAAAGTTTAAAATTTACATGAAAAAATATTTATAATAAAAATCACATTTTTTTAAAAGCATTAATGCTTATGCAATTTATCGAGGAAGAAAAACTACTTGACAAAATATTTAGATATTCACCCTGTTACTCCCAAGTATTGAAGCCCTAAAACTGGTATTTAAGATGGCCCTAGTATGAATGGACTGTATTGAATAGGCACTATTACCAGATAATCTATCATAGAAACTTCTGTATTTGTTATCAAAAAGAAGTAATTCGGAGGTTGTCGAGGAAACTTATAATGAGCTGATAGCCTGATATTTGCAGAATATAGTCATGTGCAGTAATTGCATAATTTTGGCTAATAATGAACCAATAGAGTGCTAATGTGCAGATTTTTGTAACTTATTCTGAAGTTTTGCATTGTTTTTTCTCCCTGAAAAGTTAAAGACTGATAGGAAGCTAGAGTATGAGGATGCAGCATTTAGCAGAAGGTAATAATGAATATAAATACATGACTAACGAGTCATGAGCCTGTGATCTAAAACTTACTGCTGGAGCCACAGCAGCTGATTGGTTAATTGAATTAGCTGAGATGAAGCCTAGCATATGACTAGAGGCTCCAGCCAGATGTTTGGTTGTCTACCTGCACCTGCACCAGGCTGTAAGGACTTTTTATTCTTTGATATTGTGTATTTTCACTTCAGCGTTTACAGGAATTGATTCACTTTTGTAGCGTGCCTGAAACAGCCATTCTAGCTACTTCAGTATTTTGTCACGTTTGGATAGCTGCCAAGTGTCAGTAATTGCTTTTTGCCCAACTTGATCAAAATCAACTGATTTTTGTGCACTTAAATTCTTTTGTATGCTAAGCAAGTTTTTTATCTGTATGCAATGACAGATTCAATATAGACCCTAACCTAAAATATTTTGGACTTACAGACTCAACTGGCGTGGTGGCCCAGTTGATAGAGCATCCGCCCCACAACCAGGAGGTTGTGGGTTCAAGCCCCGGATAGGTCATACCAAAGACCATATAAAAATGGTACTTACTGCCTTCTAGCTTGGTGCTCAGCATAATAGAATGGGGGAAGGAAAAGTTGTTTGTGGTGGTGCCTTACATGGCAGTGACCCCTCTGATTAACATTGTAAATAGGAGAAACATAATTTTGTCCTACTGTACATGATTGGCTGTATGAACTGAATGACAAAAAAGTTGGCTTCTTCTTTAGTTGATGTTATATGGACAGCTATGACCAGAGCCATTTTTGGCTATTAAAGCAGAGGACGCAAATGGACACCCCAGCCACTGGGGGTGCTCAAGCTACAAGTTCACCCTCAACTTTTTTTGGACACATCCAGCTTTTTTCTTGTAAATTTGCAACATTTTTTCACATGTGTTTCTGACTTTTTTTCCTCATAATATTTGCTTCTTTTATCTTGCAAATTTACAACTTTTTTTTGGTAAATTTTCTATTTTTTTGTAAATTTGCAAATTTTCTCTTATAAAATTGACATTTTCTTGCAAATTTTCATTTTCTTTTCTCGTAAATTTGTGACTTTTTCTTGTAGTTTTTTAAAAAACTTTTATCTTGTAACTTTACTGCTTTTTTCTCATAAAATTGCAACAGTTTACTCTTACGAGGAGGGGCTGAACAGTCCATAGGCTGACTACGAAGGAGTTATGCTCATAGGTGCTGACCCAGTAGTATTCGTGTTTCAGTGGCCGAGGAACAAGAGGCCAGAGCAGAGCTGAGAGTGAGAGAACTGTCAAGAATATGGGTACAATAAACCACGTTAGGTCAAATTTGACCACTGCATTATGATCAGCCTATGAACTTTTCAGCCACCCCTCGTATTGTATTTGCTATTTTTTTCTTGTAAATTTTCTACTTTTTTCTCATGAATATGTGACTTTTTTCTTGTAAATTTACAACTTTTAATTGTAAATTTTCTTTTTGTAAATCTGCAACTTTCTCTCAAAATTATGACTTTTTTGTAAATTTTAATTTTCTTGTAAATTTGTGACTTTCTTGTAATTTTTTAAAACAATTTTCTTGTAACTACTACTTTTTTCCTCATAAAATTGCAACAGTTTTCTCTTATAGCATTTGCTATTTTTTGTAACTTTGCAACTTTTAATTGTAAATTTTCCTTTTTTGATAAATGTGCAAATTTTCTCACGAAGTTTATGACTTTTTTTTCTTGTAAATTGACAACTTTGACACATCCGCCGTTTTTACCGGCGCTCAGGCCATATTCCTCCTCAGCCCAGCTCTTATTGTGACAGCGTCTCAGCGGGCTCCCAGCTGTCAAGCTCTACGGGACGGCTGGAGCCCAATTACCTCTCATCAGCTGAGGCGCTGTCAGCCATTATAAAAGGGAGCAGCTCCGATCACTCGGGGTGTGACCTCGCTCTATTATCCACACTCTTCTCTGGCGTGGGTAAGGCTGGAACCCCTTCGTCCGGCGCCAGCCCCCCTTTCGTCATTCATCATCGTTTGTAAGTGTGTACTATTGTATGATCGTTTGTGTTTTGGCCCCACGAGGCCCTGTTCCTTTGTTCCTTGCCTTATTTCCAATAAACAACGCAAACTCACTGGTCAGCCCTTGGCTCTCATTTATGGCTCGCAGAGCCATACGTAACAGTAGGTCACAGCCAGCGAGTTGCCGGCGGCCGTGAGTTTGCTAAATTGGACTTTGTTCTTCCCTGTCTGGGTGTCAACTCTGGGAGCATACCGTCTACCAGGAGCCGCGTTCGGCGCCTGGGTAATGAGCTAGCGACCGCCCTGGAGTAGGTCGATGGGACGCTCTTCACCGCCACCCTCTACGACAATCCCAACGACATACACTGGCACCTAGACTACGCTGAGGTTCTCCTGGACAATCTTCCTCGCTACACCAACCACCCTGGGGTCTGCGCCAGGAGAAATGACATTGCCTCACAACGTTGAGATACTCCATGGGCTGGAGGTAAATCCCAGCAGGAAGCCGAAGAGGAGGAGTCGTCACCCCTCGTTCCGGGATCCCACTCCTGCCTCCGTTCCGGCCCAGGAGTTCGCACCATCCAGAGATCTTTTCCCATCGGGCATGACTTCACTCGGGAATCCCCCGGAGAAGCTGCAGCTGGCAGCTGGCAGGATCCGAGACCGAGTGGCTGCTGCTCGCTCCGCGGTTCATCCATCTGCCATCATTAAGCATGTGACGGTGGCAGTTAGACTGGTGGAGAGGAATCCAGAGTTGCGTGAGTTTCCAGAGTTTGCCGACCTGCTGGCCTCTGTCTCTGCACAGGAACGGCGATTCCCAGATCTCACCTTCGCCTCTCCCCCTGCAAGTAGCCGCCGTCACATCGGCTGTCAACCTCAGCACGAATCCCATCCGGATCCAGTTCCGGGTCGCCGCAAGGGCTCAATTCCCCACACAGCTGTCACTCCTGTGCCTCGTCAGAGGGGAGATCCCGCAGCCTCGTCTCCCGAGCCATCTTCCCCTGCTGTTACGTCAGCGCTCCGGGCCCGGCTCGTCTCGGCTGTTGCCCCCTCCTCCTCGACGCATCCCCCGGCCGCAGTGTGTACTCAGAGTCCTGACTTGGCAAGCTCCGTCCCGGAACCATCTCGAGCGGCTCCCCGTCGTCCTCCCAGGACGTCGTCCTCCCTCATTATTTCTCTCCACAGGGAAGCCGTTGCCTTTCTCTCCCCTACGGGCCTGGTGGCTGAGCGATGCGGGTCGGCTGCCAGAGGGACTGCCGTACCCATTCGGCTCTTTGGTTCAGCCACCCGACCCATTGAACTCTCTGTTCGGCGGTCTGGTCCGGCCGCCCGAAGTACTGTTTTTCCTGGCCTGGGATTCGGGTAGGCCGCCTGAACATTTCCCGTCACCCTTGTTGGCGGTTTGGACGCTGGGTGCGGGGAGACCCCCGAACTGAACTATTTCTGCTGTGCCTAGTCCTTTGTGATTTTGTTAGGGTGCAGTTATGTAATTTCCTATAGTTGTTTCACGGTTAGCGTGCCTTTTTTTATTTTTTTTCTCCCTCCTGTTTGAGGGATGCCCCGTGTCTGGTGGATTTCGCCTTAGGAGCCTCTGCTCTCATTTTAAGGTCTCCTGGGTTGTCTTTCTTTGGGTCCGTCTATATATTATTATTAGCATTTTATGGAGTATTGTGGGTTTCTTTTTTTTTTTCTCCCATACTCTGCAATTGCCTCGTTTGTCCCCTGCCTATGTAGTGGTTTTTTTTCCTTCCATCCGCATATTGTTAGCATTTTATGGAGTATTGTGCCTTTTTTTCCCCTCATACTCTGTAATTGCTTCATTTGTCCTCTGCCTATGTTGTGTTTTTTTTTTCTCTTTCTGTCTACATATTAGCATTTTATGGAGTATTGGGCCTTTTTTCTCCGTACTCTGTAATCGCTTCATTGTTCCCTGCCAATATTGTGTTTTTTTTCCTCTCCCCTTTTTTCTGATTCTCACCCTCCTGGCCTGCGCCCCATCCGCCCACCCTAGGTGGTGGTGGTGGGTGGGGGTGGGGGGGCTTGGGTGATACTGGCCGTTCTGAGCCCGGCCTTGAGGGGGAGGTACTGTCACATCCGCCGTTTTTACCGGCGCTCAGGCCATATTCCTCCTCAGCCCAGCTCTTGTTGTGACAGCGTCTCAGCAGGCTCCCAGCTGTCAAGCTCTACGGGACGGCTGGAGCCCAATTACCTCTCATCAGCTGAGGCACTGCCAGCCATTATAAAAGGGAGCAGCTCCGATCACTCGGGGTGTGACCTCGCTCTATTATCCACGTTCTTCTCCGGCGTGGGTAAGGCTGGAACCCCTTCGTCCGGCGCCAGCCCCCCTTTCGTCATTCATCATTGTTTGTAAGTGTGTACTATTGTATGATCGTTTGTGTTTTGGCCCCACGAGGCCCTGTTCCTTTGTTCCTTGTGTGGTATATATTACTCATATATTCCATACCTACATTTGTTAGAGCATGTGGAAATGTTTGGGACAGAATATACAAAGGAACTTCACACCTCTGAAAGGGACAAAGGAATCTCACCGCCGTGTGAAGACCAACGACTTCACAGGACGCGGTGGCAACAGACCTGACACCTTCACCCCCTAAGGCCAGGAGAGGTTTTCCCATCACCTCCCAAGACGAAGGGAGGAGTTAACAGGACTAATGGGGGATTTAGATAACGGGGGATTTCAGCTTGTGTTTTGCATGTCTTTGATGTGTGCCTGTATTTAACCAGCGAGCTGGGCAGAAATCTTCCTCTTTTGCCTTCTGCCAAGCTCTGCACCAGATGAGACTAGATAGAAGAGTTGTTCATTAAAGACTCTGTTTTTGATACAAAACCGCCTCATCATTCTAGCTCTTCTACACTTGCCTTATTTCCAACGCAAACTCACTGGTCAGCCCTTGGCTCTCATTTATGGCTCGCAGAGCCATACGTAACAAACTTTTTTCTTGTAAATTTTCTTTTTTGTAAATTTGCAGCTTTTCTTTTGTAAAATTGACCTTTTTCTCTTGCAGTATTTTCTGTTTTTCTCTTGTACATTTGCTGTTTTTCTTGTAAATTTCTACATTTTTTTCCTCATAAATATGACTTTTTTCTTGCAAGTCTGCAATTTTTAATTGTAATTTTTTTGTAAATTTGCAACTTTTCTCTTATACAATTGTGACTCTTTTTCATCTAAATTTTCATTTTCTTGTAAATTTGTGACTTTTTTCCTTGCTGGTTAACTTTTTACTCCATGGAATGGTTTAATTTTTCTCTTTTTCTAGACAATGACCTACATTTATTATTTTAACATTTTTGTTTTGAGGGGAGATGCATGTATATGTTTTTAAAACTTCCTTGATTACATAAATAGGGTCCCCCAAACACAATCATGCATACTGATGGAAAAAAGCTTGAAACTACTCTTGCTATGAGGGCTTATTGTGGAGTTTGTAGCCTTCAAAGCCTTTTTAACTCTGAAAACCCTGTGTTCTTAGTGACTAATGGGTGAGCTAAAATCCACTCACTGGCCCCAGGTGTCATTAAAAACACAGGATCTCCATTATTACCAATAGAACCTTTAAGGGAAGTTGTAATTCCCACAAAGATTTGCAGAGTTCTGCATTCTTGTAGCATAAATTTGAGGCCATCTTTGCCTCTGCTGCAGCAGTTTCTTCTGCCATTTCCTTTATTAATGGACCCATCCTACATTTGTGCCTTACAATTTGTTGGCAGTGCAGCAATAAATTTCCGGAGCCCCATAAAAGAGGGGGAAAAGAAAGGAAAGGGAAGTCAGTATTCCATAAAAACACACTTTTATGTTCATTTGTCGTACCTGTAGTATGAAAAATTGCCCGTCCATCGCTGCGGTAATAATACAGTAACGTTTGTTTTTAATTTTCTTGACAAACGACGCCAGGGCGCGGACACACATGCCGGCGCGCCTCAGAGTGGAGCGGTTTTGTGTCAGGTTGATGTACGGGTTCGGTGGGGTGTGTATCAAATAAGGGAAAAAAGCTTTCAGTTTTATGAGACATGCACTCGACATGTGCCGCACACATGTGGCGTTTCATCGGGAGTGAGCTCACGTCCCGCAACGCTCACACTTGTGTGGGGAAACAAGGCATCCAGTGTGCGTCCCTCTACATGTGACATGTATTAGCTGTGACATTTCCCACTTGTGTCAGACACTTCTTATCTACCACAGCTGTCTCCTTCCTCCACACTGCACAGGCTTCCACTCACAGTCTGAGGCTCAGAATGTAGCGGATTTGCTTAATTTTTAGGCCAAAGTCAAAATGGAACTATATTGTTATTCAGGCCATACAGCATGTGTGCCTAGTAGACCAAAAACTGTTTCTCCCATCTCCAGAGTGCTGTTCCAAGACATAAAATAAACATATATACTGTAGGCATACAGATTTTGTCTTCCAGCCAAAAATGGAACACAAGCATAAATTTGAATGTGCTGATAAATACGGCAGTAAAATAAGACACTGGGCTGTAATGTGAAAATGTGAGCCATTGTGCTTAGGTAAATGTGCAGTAAATGTGGAGATAAATATGTAAAGAGAAGAAAATCCTTGGTGATAACGTGAAAAACATGAATGATAATGGAATCAAGTTAATGCTGAGGTATAAACCAGATACATTAGAAAATAGAAGGAAAATGTAACATGAAAAACAAGATGATTGCATTAAGGGTTAACGTAAAAACACAGCTATTAACCTGAGGTATAATATAGATATTGTAAAACAAGAAAAACATTATCTGTTGCTGTGAAATGGAATGTAGCTGGGGTAAATATAACAAATAAACGCTTGCTTTAATTCAAACAGGAAATATTGAACTGGAAAATAGGAAATTAACAGTACATGAATACTGAAGCGCAAGTTATGCTCCCACGTCGACACGACACAGCTGTGACTGCGCCAGCGCAGCAGCGACGTGTGTTCCTATTGCATAGCCCGACATGCGCCTCTCCAGAGAAGGAGAGGTGCATGTTGGTGACGCAGGCCGTAAGATAAGATAAGCTTTTATTAGTCCCACAATGGGGAAATTCCAGAGATCTGTGATTGGTCTGCCCTGTCTCCTCCTTCACATTTCCTGGTTCTTGCCACTGCTTCACACTGCCTGTTCACCGTGGCACAACTTCCAAGGTGAGTCAGTTAAACAGTGGTCCAAATTGAAAACAATATTGACAAAGTAAGAACAGAGCATTTTGTGGCTCGTCGTAACCCCAGTAATTACACAGATTGTCCGCTTTGTCTCCTTCACATTTCCTGGTTCTCGCTGCTGCTTCGCTCTGCCTGCTCACGGCGGCACAACTTCCGAGGCAAGTCGGTTAAACTGCGGTCCAAATTCAAAAGAATATTGAGCTAGTAAGCATGTACAGAACATTTTGTGGCTCGTCATAACCCCAGTAATTACACAGACTGTCAAAACGGTAGTGGCAGTGGGCGCATGCGCTGTTTTCTCTGACTTCTCTTTTTTTCTGTGCAACTGTGGAGGTAATAGAACAGGCAAGAGGCAACGAGCTGGAAGGGTACAAGGTTTTATTCCTCCGACATACTGCAACACGCGTCGTAGCCTCGTGCGCTCTGAGGCATGTGTCACAAGCTCTTTTATACACCTTATACAGACAGAGAGAATGCATGGCACATTAGCATAGTGACTGTCATCTAATACACATCAGTCAATACATATCATTAGCATGACATCAGCTGGCGCCTAGATGTCCCCTCCGTCCTCGGTGGGGGGGGAGGGCATGCATAACAGTCCAGTCTGATTGCCCCCTGGGGCTCTCTGTCCGTATGTCAATTGTCCTCCCCTTCGTCCAGCCCTGATAGGTGTGAGATAATGTCCGTCCGCAGTGTGCTGGGTCACCACACAACGATCATATTAAAAGTTGCTTTTTCTTAACATTTTTTAGCTCCAACTCCATAACAATCTGCTCTTTCATAAACAAAAACACACAACAAAGTTGTGTGTTCTTGAAAAATAAAGGAAACCTTTTCACACCAACCTTACCTGTATTGAATAACAAGTCCACATCACCACACTCCCTGTTAAGCTGATGTGGCATCCATTTGAGTGATAGTTATCATTATCGTGGTTACACTCACTGTGTATGCTGTCACTGAACAGAACACATGGCAGCTAACAAACACTGAGTGGCAAAAATGAGTGGCAGCATTAGGTGGTATGCATTAAAAGACAAAAAATACACACAGTATTCAATCACAGCAGTACACAGAGTACCTGCTTACATTGTGGAGCGCTAATCTTATCATTCCATCTTGTATTAATTGGCAAATAAATAAATACTTAAAGGCTCTGAATCAGTTCTTCACTTCCCATGTGCTCCTTGGTCTTTACCCACACATCACTACAGTCAAGTAAATGGTCTGCTGTTAACATCAAAAGCAAAGGAGGTACTTTGTGCACTGCTGTGTCTACATATTTTGTATGATTTTTTATGTTTTGCTCTATATGAAGCTGTCACATGCCAGTCTTGTGTTGCTATGGTAACCATTTTGTAACTGCCAAGAATTCTGTTCCAATGCATCACCTCTATAGGCCAGAAAATCCCCTTTTTCTGTGGGGAAACTGTTTTGACTCTCAGATTAGCTCCCTAGAATGTAGCTGTGAAATTCCAAACAGCAAACATTCAAGTACAAACGCTTTCTCTCCCATTTACCTTTACGGCCATTTTTGATTTCATTGTGTGTGTGCATCAGCTGAACATTGACAACAACAATTGAAATGTTAAAGTCATTGGCTTTTTTGTTTCCATTTTTTGGGAGGTACACACTGACATGAATAAACACCAAAATTGTGCTATTATGAGTTCCTCTGTAAGTTGTACACAACATACAATGGTGTTCTGCCATGGAACGATCCGCTGGGGCGATGGGAAAAATGTCATGTGGTCATTCCTCGCTATAATGGCAGCCCTGGCTGATCAGCTTTGTGACAGAATTTGTGGATCCAGATGTTTGAACACACTCCTGTCCCCTTGAACCACTCTTCGCCACTCAACTGGTTGAGATACTCCTGTGTCTTCTGTGTCAGCAACATTTGTGGGGATGTATCATCGTGTTTCGTCCGCATTGACTTCATCAGCGTAGGCAAAGTTGTGCAACTCTATGCAGGCTTTCACAATCTTCACAACTTTCTCCGGGAGGAATTCCAGTGATTGGCCAAGGATTCCCCAGCGTGCCACAAGGATGCTAAATGTATCCTCAATGATGTGTCCGGCTCTGGAGTGGCGGTAGTTGTAGATTTTATACCCTTTATACTGCGGACTTCTCACACAACACAACACACTGCCATCTACAGAAGTTCTCTGACAACTCTGCGATCGTCGGCCTCATCTCCAACGGAGATGAAGCTGAGTACAGAGGACTTATCCAGGACTCCGTGGACTGGTGCCATCAGAACTGCCTCCAGATCAACGCAAGGAAAACTAAGGAGCTGGTGGTGGACTGCTGCAGGCAAGGACAACCCCTCACAGCACCAGTAAACGTACAGGGAACAGACATTGAGATGGTGACATCCTACAAGTACCTGGGTGTTAATCTGAACAATAAACTAGACTGGTCACACAATACCGATGCACTCTACAAGAAGGGACAGCGCAGGCTGTTCCTACTGAGGAGACTCAGGTCTTTTGGTGTACAAGGGGCGCTGCTGAAGACATTCTATGACACAGTGGTGGCATCAACCATCACTTTTGGAATGGTCTGCTGGGGAAGTGGCATTACAGCAGCCGATAGGAAGAGACTGAACAAACTGATCAAGAAAGCTAGCTCTGTCCTGGGACAACGCCTTGACCCAGTGGAGGAGATAGGAGAGAGAAGGATGGTGGCTAAGCTGTCATCTCTGCTGGAGTCCGAGTTCCACCCTATGCAGAACATACTGAACGCACTGAGGAGCTCATTTAGCAGTAGATTACATCATCCTAGGTGTGCAACCGAGAGGTTTCGCAGGGCCTTCCTACCTACGGCTGTCAGACTGTATAACCTAAGCAGGGCTGCTCGCAGAGATAGCAAAAAAGCATGACAACCTAATAGTATTGAATGCAAAAGACGCAATAGACTTAAACAATGGTCCCCTCCAGTATACAACTAGGACAATATCAGTCGCTACGGAGGGTGACAATATGTTTTTTTTGTTTTTTTTTTTGTTACTTATTTGTACCCGTAGGTAGATTTAGTTTGCAGTCTGGTGACAAGCCACCGGCTGCTGGTCGCTGTGTGCACGAGCGCCCTAAACCTACATGTTTTTGGTATGCGGGAGGAAACCGGAGAAATCCTGGAGTAAACCCACGCAACACGGGGAGAACATGCAAACTCCACACAGCTCACTGTTGGTCGGGGGCTGGGATCGAACCCACGATCCCCGCGATCCCCCGGCCGAGGGTAAACTGTGCTGCCGCAGTGCTAAACCACTGCGCCACCGTGCGGATACATATTCATACTATGTAGGATAACTGGCTGCAGCCGATAGGAAGAGACTGAACAAACTGATTAAGAAAGCTAGCTCTGTCCTGGGGCAACGCCTTGATCCGATGGAGGAGATAGGAGAGAGAAGGACGGTGGCTAAACTGTCATCTCTGCTGGAGTCCGAGTTCCACCCTATGCAGGACATACTGGATGCACTGAGGAGCTCATTTAGCAGCAGACTACATCATCCTAGGTGCACAACCGAGAGGTTTCGTAGGTCCTTCCTACCAACGGCTGTCAGACTGTACAACCTAAGCAGGGCTGCTCGCAGAGATAGCAAAAAGACGTAACAAACTAATAGTTTTTTTGAATGCAAAAGATGCAATAGACTTACACAATGGTCCTCTCCGGCATACAACTAGGAACATACCGGTCGCTATGGAGGGTGAGAATATGTATGGGCACATAATCATACCATGTAGGATAACTAAATAGACGGTTATGCTGTTTCATCCCACCTAGCAACAATGCTCTGCACTGTGTGTGTTTATATATTTATATATTTATTCCATCTAGCTACAATGCTCAGCACTGGGTGTGTTTATATTTATATATCTATATATTTATTCCATCTAGCTACAATGCTCCGCACTGTGTTTTTATATATCTACATATTATTCCATCTAGCTACATTGCTCCGCACTGTGTGTGTTTATATACTTGCATACTTATTCCACCTAGCTGCAATGCTCCGTACTGTGGGTGTTTATATATTTACATATTTATTCCATCTAGCTACAATGCTCTGCACTGTGTGTTCATATATTCATATATTTATTCCATCCAGCTACAATGCTCTGCACTGTGTGTCTGTGTGTGTGTGTGTGTATATATATATTTTATAGTAATATGTACATATGTATATTAGCTGCTCTTGCTTGCTTGTTTTTTTTCTTGCCTTCTGATTGTTGCTCTGAGTGTTGCTATCCCTGTGCTGTTGCAATCCTGGAATTTCCCCGTTGTGGGACTAATAAAGGCTTATCTTATCTTATCTTATCTTATCTTATCTTATCTTAACTAAGTAGAAGGTTATGCTGTTTATTCCATCTAGCTACAATGCTCCGCACTGTGTGTATATATACTTATACATTTATGTGTACATATGTATATTCGCTGCTCTTGTTTTCTTGTCTCTTGATTGTTGCTCTCAGTGTTGCTATCCTTGTGCTGTTGCAATCCTGGAATTTCCCCATTGTGGGACTAATAAAGGCTTATCTTATCTTATCTTATTTTATCTTAGATGCTTTTGTCTTATGGCAAGTTCACCCCTGTTAAGCCAAAAAGGAAAGCATACAGAGAAAACATTAATTTGGCACACACAGATATGTGTGTTTATACTTTTGTATAGACACATGCAAGGCAGACAAATTTATCTATAAATTCAAGGGTTCTCTGTCTGTTTGTGCCTGTGTGTGTTCCTCAGATGTCTCTCAAACCATTCGTCACACTGACCTAAGATTTTTTTACGTGCTTTGCTGAGATTATGAGGGTGTGCATCCCTGAATATGGAGTCACTCAGTCAAAATATGTAATTTTTATCAATAAAAGTTTAGCCACCAAAGTATGACCGCTCTGTTTTCATCCCCTGGCTTCAAGATGTGTGGGCAGGGTTTCGGATTGACTCCATGCTCATTGGAGCATACGGCGCATCACAGTCATGGTGATTGGACAATAGTGGCATCACGACCATGCTCATTGGATAACGCAGCATCATGATCTGCAGCAGCTGAGCAGAGCTCTGTATGGTTTTTCCTGAGAACAAATGCTGCAAATATGCCTTGAAAGGGCAGCTCCAAGTTAGAAACCTGTTCAGTTATTCCCTTTATCACTGGATCGTAATTTTTTGGCTCTGACTGCACAACAACTTCAAAATTTCGGGGGGGGGGGGGGGGGGGAGCTGAAACCGTGAGACAAGTAGCCACACAGTAACAGCATTTTTACTGGATGCTGCAAATTCCTTTTTCCCTTTAAACAGCACACCATGAGTCCTGACCGCTGCGTAGCTCTAAAGGATAATTCGCCAGATCGATGGCTGAAATGCAAAACCTCCTATCTGCAGGATTTTCTGATTTGCAGATTTCACTTTGGGTGATGACATCAAGGAAGGCTGCTCATATCTGTCTGCAAGACAGTCCCGCTCTTTATTGTGACAGAAAATTATTCTGATGAAAAAAAAAATAGGATCGCATTCTGCAAGAAAACAAAGTTTTGTTTTTTTTTTATTTTCTCAAAGAAGTGCATTTTTCAGATAGGAGGTTTTGCATTTCAGCCATTGATATGTGGCAAACACAAGAAGGGGGCCGGGGGGGGGGGCAGCCGCACCGGCTTATCGCAGTCCTTCTCTGGCATTCAAGCCATGCCTGCCCACTTAACGGGATGGAGTCCCAGCTGCTGCTTCACCCGTGCCACTGCTGTCCTTTGCGGCACCTTGGGTTCAACATGGCGCTCCTCCTGGTGAACGGCTATCTAAAAATTAAAAGTTACTAATACCACCATGATTGTGGAGCGCGATGGCCAGATCAGTTTGCATATCATATGCGCATGCTTTCAGTAAACAACAACTGTGACAAAAACCGCCCAAATAATGAAACAAATCATTTTTTATTTTCTGACAAATAGCCAACACTGATGCAGCAGTTGCAGCCAAATGGGTCATTCTTGTGAGTATAATAACGTTGGGTGTTTTGTACTTATAATATTGCTAAAATATAAAAGGATGCACTACAGTTGTCATGGGCTGGGTTGGACGTCTCCAACCCCGTCCATGATTTGTGGCTGTATTTTCCCTGATCATTGTTTTCTTAATTCTCAGCTGGCAGGTTTTAGGAGCCTCCGGGTCCTGGGCTCCCTGCCAGTCTGCAGCCACGCCTCCTCCTCTCTGCCGGCATCCACCAGCTGTCTGTGATTTTCATTTGTCCATGCACGTACTCACACACACATGCTTCATTTAGCACATGCACACATATTCATTCTTACTCACATACGCTGACATGCACTCACGCACCGGCTGCCGCTGCACACCTGCATCCACTTGTCACTCATTAGTACACGGGGTATTTATGGGTGACAGTGTGAGCACTCAGTGTGGCAGTGTAAATCAACATTTGATAATCAGGCTCACTCCGAGTTGGTTTTCCTGTTTTTTGGACTTTGGGCGGTGTTGTTTTTCCAGAGCCAGCTGCACTCCGATACCCTCATGTAAGTCTTTCTCCTCATTATTATTTGCCCTTCCTCTCCGCTGCCCAATTCCGCCTGGGAGCATGTAGGGCTCGTCCTTCTTCCAGCCAGCGGAGTTTGTAGCTAGCTCATCTCTCTATCTATTTTGAACTGCATTAATGGGACACTTTGTATGTATGTTTTTCTGTTAATAAACACGTTCACTTCACCTGCGTTTGGGCTCAAATCTTTTCACCTGTTCGCTGTGCAAGTGCGCATGAACATGACAACAATGCGTCTCAAATATTTGTAAATGTACCCTGTTATAGTCCTGCATGAGTTTATTGATGATGCATAAACTACACATATAAACTAAAACAATTATAATGATGACTGAACAACTCCCATTCCCCAAAGTGCAAGATACAACACATATGAATAAAAGTCATAAAAGAGCACACAAATAAGTCTTGACAAACAAATAAACAAGGGTCTTAAACATTTGCTAATGCTGGATGTCCCATTCATTTTCAATAATTCTATCATTAATATTCATGCAATCAAATAAATATTAGTGTTCAGTCCCTTTTATATTTGTCAAAGTCTAACATGTTTGAATGCCTACATATAGGCTCCACCTCTGTATTCCACTTTCAAACGCAGCCTGCATTTGGGCCTGTAAAGCCTAATTGGCCTTCCTGTTTTCACACAAGAATACTTGCTTTCTATGAGCATGCACAAGTATAAACTAAATTATAATGGTGACTGAACAACTCCCATTTCCCAGCATAATAGTGCAAGATACACTATTATGAATATAATTCATAAAAGATCACACAAATCTGAAAAAAAAATAAAGCAGTTCTTAAACAGTGGCTAATATTGGATGTCCCATTCATTTTGTATTATTCTGTAATTAATATTCACACAATCAAATAAATCTCAGTTCAGTCCCTTTCATATTTGTCAAAGTCCAACATGTGTGATTACCTACATATAGGCTACACCTCTGTATTCCACTTTCAAACACAGTCTACATTTGGGCCTGTGAAGCCTGATTGGGCTACCTGTTTCGGACAGGAATACCGCATTCTATGGGCATGCACTAGTCACAAAACAAGAGATGGCTGATTTTGAGTAATGCAGGGTATGCACATTATGTCACAACCGAAGTCATGGCAGTAAAAAAAAAGTTAGTCAAGTAAACAGTGTGGTGTTGACTTCTGCAGTTAAAAAAACATAGAGGGTATTTGAATGATGTCACCAAACAGAACTCATGGCAGTTACAAAACACTGAGTGGCAAAAATGAGTGGCAGCATTAGGGTATATGCAGTAAAACACAAAAAAGTACACACCGTATTCAGTCACAGCAGTACATAGAGTATCTGTTTGCATTGTAGAGAGCTGATCTTATCGTTGCGTCTTGTATTAATTGACAAAAAAAATAGATAAATATTTTAAGGCTCAGAACCAGTTCTTCACTTGTGTGTTCTTACCCACACATCATTACAGTCAAGTAAACAGTGTGATATTAACATCTATAGTTTAAATAAAGGAATCCTGTGTACTACTGTGACTAAATATTTTGTGTGATTTTATGCTTTGCTGCATACAACCCCTCACAGCACCAGTAAACATCCAGGGAACAGACATCGAGATGGTGACATCCTACAAGTACCTGGGTGTTCATCTGAACAATAAACTAGACTGGTCACACAATACTGACGCACTCTACAAGAAGGGACAGCGCAGGCTGTTCCTACTGAGGAGACTCAGGTCTTTTGGTGTACAAGGGGCGCTGCTGAAGACATTCTGTGACACAGTGGTGGCATCAGCCATCACTTTTGCAGTGGTCTGCTGGGGCAGTGGCATTACAGCAGCCAATAGGAAGAGACTGAACAAACTGATCAAGAAAGCTAGCTCTGTCCTGGGGCAGCGCCTTGACCCAGTGGAGGAGATGGGAGAGAGAAGGATGGTGGCTAAACTGTCATCTCTGCTGGAGTCCGAGTTCCACCCTATGCAGGACACACTGAATGCACTAAGGAGCTCATTTAGCAGCAGACTACATCATCCTAGGTGCACAACCGAGAGGTTTCGCAGGTCCTTCCTACCAACGGCTGTCAGACTGTATAACCTAAGCAGGGCTGCTCGCAGAGATAGCAAAAAGACGTGACAACCTAATAGTATTGAATGCAAAAGACGCAATAGACTTACACAATGGTCCCCTCCGGTATACAACTAGGAAAATACCGGTAGCTACAGAGGGTGACAATATGTATGGGTACATACCGGTTCCAAGGTTGTCATAGCCAGGAGCGGCACTGGGGTTAAGCTCCCAGTGCTCATAAAATGCTCCTTACGGCGTGCATCTCGAAAAGCCTCTGACAACTAAGTCCAACTCCTAGCCTGCCCATGTGGTTTAGTCTCTAAGCCCGGCGGAACTGCTTTTACTAATAGTAGAAGGGGCGAGGACGGATCTCTGGCGCCTTAAAACCAGATGCTTTGGGTAGATGGTGGCTCGTCAACCTGGGAAGGTAGCCCATCTAGGGGAAGGTAAACCCTGATTTCAGACCTCCGCTGCCTTGCGGCACACCCAGTCACGGGAAAGGCTTCGGGAGTCAACCCTGAGGAAAAATCCGGAGTCGGAGCCCCTAAGGCAGTTCTCTGTTGTGCTCAACATCGTTCTGGCAGCTCCTGCGATGGCGCTGGTGCCAAACTGTAGCAGCCCTGCTGTTCCTTTGGATTCATCAGTGACGTGGAGAGGTGGGACATGCTGCATGGGTAACATCTTGTCCTCCATATCACGGGAGGACAAGGACAATTATATCCATCGGGCTGCACGGTGGCGCAGTGGTTTAGCACTGTGGCAGCACAGTTTTACCCTCGGTCGGGGGATCGCGGGGATCATGAGATCGTGGGTTCGATCCCAGCCCCCGACCAACAGTGAGCTGTGTGGAGTTTGCATGTTCTCCCCGTGTTGCGCGGGTTTACTCCGGGATTTCTCCGGTTTCCTCCCGCACACCAAAAAAAAAACAAAACATGTAGGTTTAGGGCACTCGCGCACGCAGCGACCAGCAGCCGGTGGCTTGTCACCAGACTGCAAACCAAGTCTACCTACGGGTACAAATAAGTAACAAAAAAAATAAAAAAATTAAAAATTAAAAATAAAAAAAATATCTTCCTGCCCAGGCTTGAATCCTACCAACGCCCAACGCTGGAAGGTAGAACACTGGTGCGCATCGGCCTGTTCAGCCACAGGCGGTGCTGTTCCAGCAGAGTAGACATTTAGGATTCTCTTCCATGGTCATCATAGACCGATGGAGGCCGACGACGATAATCATACCATATAGGATAACTAAGTAGTCGGTTATGCTGTTTCATTCCATCTAGCTGCAATGCTTCCCACTGTGTGTTTGTTTGTATATTTATATATTTATTCCATTTAGTGACAATGCTCCACACTGTGTGTTTATATATTTACATATTTATTCCATCTAGCTACAGTGCTCCGCACTGTGTGTGTTTATATATTTACATATTTATTCCATCCAGCTACGGTGCTCCGCACTGTGTGTGTTTATATATTTGCATGTTTGTTCCATCTAGCTGCAATGCTCCACACTGTGTGTGTTTATACTGTATATTCATATATTTATTCCATCTTGCTACAACGCTCCACACTGTGTGTGTGTTTATATATTCACACATTTATTCCATCTAGCTACAATGCTCCGCACTGTGTGTGTTTATATGTTCATATATTTAGTCCATCTAGCTACAATGCTCCGCACTGTGTGTTTATATATCTATATATTTATTCCATCTAGCTGCAATGCTCCGCATCGTGTGTCTATATATTTATGTTTATATGTACATATGTATACTCGCTGCTCTTGTTTTTTTTCTTGCCTTCTGATTGTTGCTCTGAGTGTTGCTATCCCTGTGCTGTTGCAATCCTGGAATTTCCCCATTGTGGGACTAATAAAGGCTTATCTTAATAAAAACTAAAGCTGCCACAGGTGTTTGCCACTCAGTGCTGGGTAACTATGGTAACTACACTGCAACTGCCAAGAATTCTGTTTCAATGCATCCCCTCTATAGCCATGCTGTGTACCCACTGTCAGTCACATACCTGGAAACGGTCACATCAGATTGCTGTGTTGCTGTGACTGTTGTCCCAGGAAGATTGGCGGGTGGGCGGGGGTAGATTCAGTTTGTTTTCCAACAGTATCAATCCAAATTGGCTCTCTCTGAAGATGCCCCCATTTCTTCATCCGTGTGTCTCAGTGGCTGGATTAACATGGGAAATTCAGCCTGTGTCTCTGTCGGTTCAGCGGTCGCATAAACCATCTCCTCCACCTTCTCTGCTTTCTGTGTTGCATTGCTTGTAGTAGAACGAACTGTTGTTCAATGTTTATAAGAGCCATCTGCATCAAAATGCGTTTTTGTGCAGTCGCCATCGCTTGCGCTGACAAAAACAGGAAATACATGAGGAGAAGACAGGAAGTACTCTACACATCCGCTGTGACCCCGCAACCGCCTACCGTTTGGGTGGTGAATTGCAGACCGACACTGACAAACTGGCATGGAAGTAAATTTTGCAGAGGACTGCATAGGCATCGTCCGTCAGCAATGGCGTTGACGTGATGCGGGTGCATAAACCACACTTAGGAGAGAACACAGAGTGTTTTCACACCTACCAGCTTTAGTTAGTTTCAATTGAACTCAACTTTGTTTTCTCCATTAGTGCGGTTTGTTTTGTCTGGTGAGAACATGGTAATCGCACTCAGGTGTGCACCAAAGCACCCGTGCTGAGACCACCTGAAAGAGGTGGTCCTGATTCTAATCAACTGGCGAACTCTGGTGCGGTCCTGCAGGTGAGAAAGGGACTGCACTAAAACAGGACCAGCGGCAAACGGTAAAACATTTTATACCACTGTACATACATGATGGATCTTCAAAAATATCTGTGTCTGAGCATGTCACGGTTCTGGAGGATTAATGAACGTTAACATGTTATTTTCCTTCCATAGCCACGATTCATTTTCAAACTGTATAAATTGCCGAAAGTGGTATATGTACGTAATGTAATAAACGATAACCAGGGCGGTGAAAACCCCTCGTAGATTATGCTCCACTGTATTATTTTCTCCCCAGAAATGCAGAAATGCACAGTAGTCATCCTACTTCTTGTATTTACCTTTCCTGTTCTTGCAGCAAAAAAATCTGACCAATAAGAACAGAGAACATTCTGACGTAAGTCTCATGGGATTTAACGAGACAGAATTCGGTCCACTTGAATTTCTGCCTGTGTGAAAGAGAACCGAACCATGGAGAAAATGATACAAAGTAACAGACTTATCAACTGATTTGGACCAAAGTAAGCGAATTTAGGTGTGAAAGCACCCTTAGAAAATGTCAAATTATTGCACTGAGGTGTGCATACTTATGGTACGTGTCCACTGGTCCATTTTTTGTTGAAACGCATTCCATTATTCCATTTGAATGTCAGCAGATGGCAAAAAAGAGGAAAGATTGCCAGCAGTCCTTTCCCGTTGTTACAGCTTTGACAGACTCAGCAGTGAGGTCTGGAGAGTGGAGCCGGTGGCAGAATCAATGGCTGGCCCCCTGGGCAGGTGTGACGTCTCTTCTTAGGCAACAGATCCTGTCCTGGCCTGCAAATTTAGGATGTCCATCAGCCGGTAAGAAAACACAGGCTGAAGGAAAATGGATGTAAACAGTTCCACTCACGAAATCCTAGTTCTTCTGACTTTGTGGTACGGGGATGAGACAGTCTCGAGGGAAAAAGTTCAAAAATCACTATCAGTCCACTTTAACAGTGAGTTAAAGAAAATCAATAGAAAAAGTTCAGCAGAATAAACACAGCGTCTGAGGAGAGGAAAAAGGCATTTTGGAGTTTCACTCCAAGTAAGAAGGTTGAGCTCAACAAAAAAGATAATCTCTCCTCAAATACCAGAAAACAGAAAACGACTTAACAAAAAGACAACTTTAAGAGCACAAGACTTCTGAAACTGACAAAACTCATAGAAAATTCAACAAAAACTGAACTGAACCGAAAAACTAGGGCGTCCCTCTCCATTTAATTGAGCGTGCTTCTTGGGTCATAAAATATGACTGGCAACAGGAAGAACCAATTATCGACTATCGTGGGAAATTTGAATGGGGTCCAATAAGAAAGCAGTCCTTTGTCTGTAACCAGCCAATAGAATGAAAAGGGCATCATCCAACAGAGACGGCCTGGTGATTGGCTGGTACCAGTCAGATGACTGGCATAAGTCTTCAGAAGGCATATACAGTTTTTTGTTTTTTTTTCCACAATATCTTTATTGAACCTTTTTTTTTTTTAACAAACATGATACAAACAATCAAACACTAACACTAAAGTACTAAAAAAAAAAAGAAAAAAAAAAAAGGATGCACTAAAAACACCAACAACCACCAGCAAAATCAAATCTTCAACAGTGCTCCTCTGTTTAGTCTAGACAATCCAATACATAAGTATACATATTATGTTCACCAGTTTGGAATTTACAAGGTCCACACACATCATTCACCTTCTTCTTCAAAAGTTATGTTTAAATTTTTTACATAATCAATAAAAGGTCTCCATATATTCTCAAACACAATTTCCTTTGATTTCAGTATATATGTTATTCTTTCTAATGGAAGGTTTGTTAACATCTGTCTTAACCACTGAGTCACATCTGGTCTATGAGTCTTTTTCCATAATAGTGCAATACATTTTTTGGCATTAAGCAAACTGAGGTCTATGAATGTTCTTTCACTTTTATTAAAATTATGCTTTTCTGGGTACAGACCCAACAAAAACAATTTAGGATTCAATATAATTTGTTTTGAGATTATTTTTTCAATTGTTACCCTCACCTCTTCCCAAAACATCCTTATTAATCTACATTCCCATACACAATGAAATAGAGTTCCTTTACTTTCCATGCATTTTGTGCATGTATCTGGTATATTTTTGTTATATTTATTTAACTCCTCCAGTGTAACATACATCCACATTAACCATTTGAAATGTATCAATTTAAGGCGTACATTTATTGATTTGGTTTGAGCTTCTGTACAAGCCAATTCCCATTGTTCCTCTGAAATTTCAGTTTGCAGATCTTCTTTCCAGTAGTTTAATCTTTTCAGTGAATTTTCACTTGAAGATAGTGTCAATGAGTTATAAAACTCTGAAATAATACCCTTTCTTTTACTATCTTTCATCATCATTTTTTCCAAGGATGAATAAATAGGTCGAGTGAGAGCTTTATTTTGATTTGATCGAATAAAGTTTCTAAGTTGAAGATATTTAAAAAAATGTGTTCTATTGAGATTAAATTTGATCCTCAGCTCTTCAAAAGACATTATGTTATCTGCACATGGCAAATATAAATCCTGAATCTTTTGTATCCCTTTTAAATTCCATACTTTAAATACAGCATCCGCTCTCCCTGGTTTAAAATATTGATTACCCCATATTGGACTAAATTGTGACAGTAACTGTGGTTCTTTTAAATAGTTTTTAGCTTCACACCATATTTTGATCATATGCTTTACAAATGGATTTTTAACTTGTTTTTGTAATTTTTTTGCCGAATCTGAGTATATGAATATGGGAAGAGGTAAAGGTAAATTGTATGATTCCATTTCTGTCCAGTGAGGGAGATCATTTGATGAAAAATAATATGTCATAGACCTCAGTTGTGCCGACCAATAATACAACATAAAATTTGGACATTTCAGACCTCCACGATCAAATGGTAAATATAATAAAGACAGACGTAATCTAGCCCTCCTGTTGTTCCATATAAATTCCACTAACTTTTTTTTATTCTTGAAAATAAATCTAAAGGTGGTGATAAGGGAATGTATTGAAATAAATAAAGTATTTTAGGTAAAATATTACTTTTAAGTATATTGATTCTCCCGATCATCGACATTGGTAGTGACATCCATCTCTGAATTAACTCATTGATATCTGTCATTAAGGCTTCATAGTTGACACTGGCGACTGATTCTAGCTTAGGCACAATTTGGATTCCTAAATATTTAAACTGATTTACAACATTGAATTGATTTACCTCAGGGGCTGGGTAATTTCTCTGGGTCTCATTTAGCATTAATATTGAAGATTTAGTTTTATTTATTTTATATCCTGATATTTCCCCAAAATTCTTTATTAAATTCAACAAGGTTGGAATTGATTTTTTTAGATTCGACATAAACAAAATTATGTCATCGGCGTACAGGGAGATTTTATGTTCTGTTGGTCCAACTTTAATTCCATATATTTGTGAATGTAAACGTATCGCTATCGCTAAAGGTTCAATTGCCATAGTAAACAGTAAAGGTGAAAGTGGACAGCCTTGTCGACATCCTCTATTGATTTTTATTGGTTTTGAAATATTGTTATTTGTTAGGATTTCTGCTGTAGCATTATTGTATATTATTTGAACCCATTTTATGAAATTATTTCCAAGTCCAAACCTTTGTAGGACTTCAAAAATAAAGGGCCATTCAACTCTATCAAAGGCCTTTTCGGCGTCCAGTGATAGGAGAGCTGTATCCGGTGCTTCTTTATTAAAATAAATAATATTAAATAGTCTTCTTACATTATGGAAGCCTTGTCTTCCCTTTATAAAGCCATTCTGATCTCGATTAATAATATTTGGTAAAATTTCTTGTATTCGTCTTGCTAAAATTTTACAGATTATCTTAAGGTCGGCGTTTAATAGGCTTATTGGTCTCATATTTTCACATTTATTAGAGGGCTTACCTGGTTTTGGCAGCAGTATAATTAAGGCATTATTTATGTATGATGGTAAATTATTATTTTGAAATGCTTCTAAAACCATTTCCAAAAAAGGTTTTATTAATTTATTCTTAAATTTCTTATAAAGGTCAACTGGAAGACCATCTGGTCCTGCACTTTTTCCTGATTTCATATTATCAATGGCTAGCCCAACTTCTTCTTGACTAATTTTAGACTCCAATAACTCCCTGTTTTCATTTGGAATACACGGTATAGATAGTTGGTTCAAAAACCCATTTAGTTTTGTTAAATCAAATTCATTTTTAGTATCATATAATTTTTCATAGTAATCTCTAAAGGCTCTGTTAATTTCTAAAGGATCTATAACTACCTGTCCTTTACTTATAATACTAGTAATTGGTGTTTTAATTTCTAATTGTTTAATCTGCCATGCCAATAATTTTCCTGATTTTTCACCTTGTTCATAAAAAGATTGTTTCAATCTTAGAAGACTCGAGGCAGCTCTATTCGCTGATTTTTTGTCGTATTCAGCTCTCAAAATCAGTAATTCATTCTCCAACCTTGGATCACTTCCTGCATACACTTTTTCCTGAAGACTTTTCATTTTATGTTCCAATTTAGCTCTCTCCTCTCGAGTCTTCTTAGATTTTGATCCTGTATAACTAATAATATGTCCCCTAATAAAAGCTTTGAAAGCTTCCCACTTTACACATGCTGATGTTTGTGTAGTATTGATGTCAAAATACTCGTCTATCTGTTTTTCTATATACTTGACAAATTCCTCATCCTGAAGCCATTTATGCTGAAATTGCCATCTACCTGATTCCTTTGTCAATTTTTTATCTACATATATTAGACAACAGGGTGCATGATCAGAGATCACGATGTTATCATAAAAGCAGTTTTGAATCTTGGATCTTAATTCTGTGGAAATCAAAAAATAATCAATACGTGAGAATGTCTTGTAGGTACTGGAATAACAAGAATAGGCTTTAACTTGTGGTTTCATTTCTCTCCATATATCTAACAATCTCAATTCTTTCATAAAATGATTAATAGTCATCCTACATCCATTGTGCGTACAATCCAGTCCTGTTGATCTATCTATACCTGGATTCAATGTACAATTAAAATCCCCTGCTATTATATGTTGCCCTGTAAGTGATGATAAAATAAGAAATAAATTAGCAAAGAACTTTTGATCATCTATATTGGGACCATATAAGTTCACAAGATTTATATTTTCTAATAGCAAAGAACCTTGAATGATTACATATCTTCCAAGTTTGTCTCCAATTACATTTTTCACTTGAAAAGGGACTGATTTATGTATGAGAATCATAACTCCCCTGGCCCGGGATGAAAATGATGAGGTGAATACACTTCCTTGCCATCTACTCCTAATTCTTTTTATATCCTCCTCTATTAGATGAGTTTCTTGTAAAAACACAATTTTTGAACCCATGTCTTTTATTTTATTCATAACTTGTTTAAGTTTTTTTAAATTTTGTAGACCTCTGCAATTCCATGAAGTTAAATTAAGATTAACACTTTGGTTTATGATCAATAGAGAGTTTGGGATTACCTTGCAGTGTAAACATGCTCATACAGAGAAGCAAAAACATGAGTGGTTGAACATTCATCCTACAAACTACACACAAACAAATTCCCCCTTCCCACACTTGTGGCGAACCCCCCAAAATCAAAAGAAAAATTCCGTCTCCCGATATAGCCATCGACCGTTCCACACCCACGGGGAACAGCCTAAGCCACTCCTTCTTCATCCTCCCAATCACCCTAACTCTACTGCTTTTAATGACGTAACATTAACTCTCCTCTGTAGTTTTCCAACTTAACTCCAAAATTTTTAACAACTTTGTACATCATAGTTTTTTTTGTTTGTTTTGTTTTTGTTTTTTTAAATATATAATACAATCTATATTTTGTAAACTTGCTGTTTACTTCAAGTCAGTCAGATGCCTGTGCAAATGCTTAATTATTCTACCTTATATTTTGTTCATGCTTAGCTCCCACCAGTCTCTTCTTCTTCTTTGATCTTCTTGATGAACTCCTGCGCCTCCTCTGGGGTCTTGAAGATGTGGGTTCTGCCCTCATACGTGGTCAGCAGTCTCGCAGGATAGATTACACCATGACGAATCCCAAGGTTGCGCAGCTCCTTACGTATGGGATCAAACTGCTTCCTCAATTGTTGGATTCCTGTGGCCAAATCTGGGTAGAACCGCACCTGCTGATCCTGGTGTTTAATCTCTCCTTTAGCTCGTGCAGCGTTGAAGATCTTCATCCTGTCTCTGTTGCTAAGAAACTTCATAATTAAGGTCCTCGGCGGTCCCTTATCTCTCCGTGGGCCAATACGATGTGCTTTTTTCCAGAACCACTGCTGATTGCAACTCCTCGCTGCCCAGCACCTCCGGAATCCACTTTTCCAGAAAGGAATATACGTCCCGACCTTCTGATTCCTCTGGAAGACCCACCAGCCTCAAGTTATTCTGTCTCGACCGAGATTCCAAATCCAAAATATTATCTTCTAGACATTTATTTTTTTTTTCCAAAGTGCGCACCTTTAATTGAAGACGGGTGACGTCATCTTCAGCACTAGCGAGACGGAGCTCCATCTGCGCCGTTCGTTCTACACAGTCACCCAATTCCTTTCTTATTCCTTCCAACGCTGTCATAATCCCATCAAATCTAGAGGAAAAGTCCGCTCTCATTGAACTCATGGCAGCCATCAGCGCATCTGCGCCATTCCCCGCAGATATCGCACCGTTGCCAGCCTCCTCCGCCATATATGGAGTTTTGTTTGCTGCGTCACAGACCTGAAAGTCCGTTAATTTGGACTGTTTCGGCGGCTCGCTTTTTCCTTTACCTAGTTTTCCAGCCTTAGGCTTCGCCGACATATCCTCGCCCAAACGCTGGGATACGTTCTGTCCCAAATGAGAGAGTTATTTGCCGATTTTTTTCTCCAGGAGCAGAGCAGAGTGAAACACGTCCGTCTTACGTGGCAGCCATAACCGGAAGTCGCATATACAGTTTTTAACTGTGAAATTCATTATATACTTAATACAAAATCTAAGCTAACTTCAGTGATTCATGACTAACTTTCAATGAGCATGCACTTTTATAAACTTGTCCTTCTATAATTTCTATAAAAAGAAAAGTCATAATTTTACAAGGGGAAATTACAAATGAAGAAAATGATTGTAAATTCAGATAAATTTACAGAGAAAGTAGAAAACTATAAGAAAATTGTTACAAATTTTGGAGAAAAAGCTTAAACCTTCAAGACTGAAGTCATTACTCAAGTTTTTAAGTGGATGCTTTTTGTACCCTTCACTCAACTAGAAATTTTTGGTTTTCTACTTTTAATTATTAATTTCATAGCACTGCTTTTACATGAGTAGAATTTCTGGCGACTATACCCACGTCTGATCATATAATTTAAGTATGCATGAGTAAATTACAATTATAAATGTTTTTTTTCCCTTCTCTTTCCTACTGTTTCTCAATGAGAAAAAAGAAACATGAGAATAAAAATACAAAAAAATACACATATTTTTCTCATTTACTGTATGTAAACCATGACAAAAAATCCTGCAGGACAAAACTTGACACTTGGTATTTCCTAACCTGTTTGTATACCACCACAGACAGAGAGAACCTGAATTAGACAGGGCTCAGAGAGGGAAAGATGAAACAGACAAGATGAGCCAAGGAGAGGAAAGTGTTCAGGCAGCAGGTCCAGGAGAGGTGAGAGTAAAGGAAAGAGAGAAGGATGACACCAGTAAAAAGTCCAAACATGGGACATCTGGGTGGGACTCCAACTGACCCAATATTACAACATTCAAGCCTTGGTTGTACAGTACTTCAAATAGTAAGTTCCATATGCAGAGTTACTGTGCAAAATTAAAAAAAAAAAAAAAATTATAAAATTAACATATTCCTGTTACAATAGTGTCATGTGTTTTCTGCCCTTCCCCGCCATCCCCAGAAAAAATATGTTGCCACCGTGCCAAGATCTTTAAGCCATAGGAAACACTATGTGATATTATGGAAAACCAATAGTCAAAGAGCCCTGTCCCAGGGGAAACGCTCTCATTTGCCCTGCTGCTGAGAACACACAGGCTGCTCCTGCTCTCTGGATCTGGTTGTGGGCAGTCTTTCACAGACTGAAACTCCTGGACAACATGGCAGACTACGAGTCTCATATCTTTAAAACAAACCAGCAAAAAGTGTTTCTAACACATCTTCGGAATAGTAGGTTCAGTTAATGAATCTGTCATCATTTCACATCAAAGACTGCTGGTTTAAACGTTCAGGATGAGATCGCTGCTTCCGATGCATGTTGGCATGCAGAACTCATTTGCATAAATGTTAAACATTTCACATTTTTGCAAATGAGCGGTAGGAGGAAATACAGGCTACTCTACACATCGCAGCCCGAATTTCATTGTACCGGAGCCAAAGGCTTTCTGTTGTTTCCAATACACATTGAATGGGACGTAGAAAAATGATGGATCCAGTGGACACATAGCATCAGTATGCTTTCACACCTAACCTGTTTGATCCGGACTTTCGGGCTTTTCAGTTTGATTCAGATTAAAATTTTTGGCGTGAAACCTCCCCCGAACCACAGTTTGGATCAAAGAGTCAAAAAAGAGGTGGTCTTGGTCTGACTCAAAGAGAGAGGAAATATGGCTGTTAGCGGCATAAACGCCAACTTTATTACCACTCAATCCATACAGCCAAGCATGTACAGTAGAACGAAATTAGGTTTTCTCCTATCTAAAATGTCAGTCACATCTGAAATTGGAGGGGCCACTGCCATGTAAAGCTGGATTTACAACTGCAGTGACTGTAGAGACAGAATATAGTGACGGACGACATACTGTAGATACGTGTTAGATTAGCTTTAGCCATTAAACGCACAAAGGTTTTAGGTTAGCTGCCAATTCTGTAGCTAAAATAAATCGCTAAAATTAGACAACTTGTCAGCACAGAAGTGACAGACCTTTGGGAACAGTTTTAATTCAGAGTGGGCCGTCACTTTTTTCTGTCACCGAAGCTACTTCTGTTGTGAGTATTCACAGTGTGTTTCTCTATTTAAGTCCTGTGACTTTGTGCTTCTCCTGTATGTTGCCGATTTAATAAATATGTTTGGGGTTTTTTGTTTATTTGAAGTTGTTTACTTAGGTAAGGGGTCAGCAACCTGCTGTCCTAGGGCCACATGCGGCCCTTCAGCCCCCATGTTGCAGCTCCCTGCAGTTATATCTCAAAACACATGGAAATTAATGAAGCTCATTTTAATTATTTTTTTTAATTACTGTTGATTGGAATTGGATACATTTCTGAATAGAAATACATACTTTTATGAATGTAAAGTGTATATATATATATATATATATATATATATATATATAATTTATTATGTTGTCAACCATGTATGACTGTGTCATATATACTTATATATACTCATATATACTTCCGGCGCCACACAAGTCGGCTGACTTTTTGCAACAGCGGCTCAATTTCTTCCTATTTCTTATTTACTATCTTGCTTCTCTTGCTAAACTTTCTGATCCAGCGACACCTTATCTATCACAGACATGTAGATCGCCCAAATGTCTCCTGAGCCAGCGGATGGAGCCACTATTTATAGCAGGAGGCAGTACAATAGAGACCAGCTGTTAGCACTTAACCGGCCCACGATGCTAATGCAAAAACTTGACATACCGGGAGAAATAAGACAGAAACGGCATGGATGTCGAGATGGAGTAAGACGGCAGGCAAGGAATATAAGGTACAGACCCGTCCTCCCATCCGTTATTATGGGGAACGTTCGATCGCTACTCAATAAGACTGATGAGCTAGCGGCTACCTCCCGCTACGAGAGCGTCTTCAGAGAGATTAGCATGATATTGTTTACTGAGAAATGGCTAACAGAACTAGCAACAGATGCTAACATCGAACTGGAGGGTTTCCACGCAATACGGGCAGACCGGACACCAGACAGCGGGAAGGCAAGGGACGGAGGAGTGATAATGTATGTCAATAACAGATGGTGTAAACCGGGACATATCACGGTTAAAGAGCAACACTGCAGCAAAGACACTGAGTTGCTAGCTGTTAGCATGCGGCCTGCTTATCTCCCAAAGGAATACTCACACGTGATCTGCATTGTTGTTTATGCAAATCTGTTGGCAAACGCTAGGGCAGCGCGTGACATCATCTACTCAGTCACTTGCAAGCTTCTGACAGAACACCCAGATTCTCTCTTCCTCATCTCGGGTGATTTTAACCATATTTCATTGTCCTCCATTCTGCCCATGTTCACCCAGTATGTCACGTGCCACACCAGAGACAATAAAACACTGGACTTATTTTATGCAAATACTAAGGAGGCGTACACCTCATCGCCACTCCCCCCACTCAGGAGATCGGATAACAACTTGGTTCACCTCCTGCCTGTGTACAAACCCCTAGTACACAGACAACCTCCGGTTATGCGCATGGTGAAGATATGGTCTGAGGAGGCAATGGATGGTCTAAAGGACTGTTTTGAAATCACTGCCAGGGAGCAGCTCTGCGATCCACATGGTGAGGACATCGGCGGCCTCATTCACACCATCACGGACTACATCAACTTCTATGTGGACAACATCGTACCCACCAAGATCATACGGTGTTGCTCAAACAACAAACCCTGGATCAACCCCGAGAAAAAGTCCCTGCTGAGAGAAAAGAAAAGGATCTTCAGGTTGGGAAACGGGGAGGAGCTGAAGTCCATACAGAGGGAGCTAAGGAGGAAGATCAGAGAGGGTAAGGACAGCTACAGGAAGAAGATGGAGGACAAGCTGCAACAGAGCGACATCAGCGGGTCTGGAGAAGCCTCAAAACCATCTCTGGGCTCCAGAATACCTCCTCCCAGGCCACAGGAGGCAGCAAGTGGGTGAACAACCCGAACCTGTTTTTAACAAGTTTGACCAACCACCACCTGCACACCAACCACTGCTGCCTCTACTGTCATCGAATCCGGCTGTCCCCCCGCCCCCCCCCCCCCCCCACTCCCAGCACACAGCCCCCCTGCCCCATCCTGACCCTCACTAAGACCCAGGTGAGGGCGGAACTGGGGAAGATCAAGGTGGGGAAGGCATCGGGTCCGGACTATTATCATGCTAATCTCTCTGAAGATAATCTGTCTGAAGGCGCTCTCGTAGCGGGACATGGCCGCTAGCTTGTCTGTCTCATTGAGTAGCGATCGTACATTCCCCATGATAACGGATGGGAGGACAGGTCTGTACCTTATGTTCCTTGCTCGCCGTCTCACTCCAGCCCCGTTTCCAAGTGATTTCTCCCGGTATGTCGGGTTTTTGCGTTAGCACCATGGGCCAGTTAAGTGCTAACAGCTGGTCCCTGTTGTACCGTCTCCTGCTATAAACAATGGCTCCGTCCACTGGCTCAGGAGACATTTGGGGTGATCTGCGTGTCCGTGATGGGTAAGGTGTCGCTGGATCAGAAGTTTGTCCAGAGAAAACAAATAGTAAATAAGAAATAGGAAGAAAACTCAGAATTGAGCGCTGTTGCAAAAAGGCAGCCGACTAGTGTGGCGCCGGAAGTAGTAGTTAATAGTAGTAGTTAATGCCACTAATATTCAGAGCTATGCATATAAAAAAAAACTTTATCCCTCCATCCATCCATCTTCTTCTGCTTAATCCTTTTTGGGTTGCGGGGGGGCTGGAGCCTATCCCAGCATCTTTGGGTGAGAGGCAGGGTACACCCTGGACAGATCGCCAGTCCATCGCAGGGCCAACACAGAGAGACAGACAACCATTCACTCTTACATTCATACCTAAGGACAATTTAGAATCCCCAGTTTGATGCCAATTAACCTAACTTGCATATTTTTGGCATGTGGGAGGAAACCGGAGAAATCCAGGAGTAAACCCACGCAGACACGGGGAGAACATGCAAACTTTATAAGCAGCATAATTTTTATTTTAAAGGTCAAATTGCTATTGCAGCTCTCAGCTACTTCTGTTTTAGTCTGAGACAAGCAAAATGGCTCTTTGGTTGGCAAAGGTTGCAGACTCCTGACTTAGGTTGTAGTGCATGGCCTGTTTTGTTTTCTGCTCTCTATATTGCTCCATCTAAAACTACCACATACTGTAAACACAGACTCTTCTCCTCTTCCTCCAGCTTTGCCTGTTTCCCGTCTCAGTGTTTTCATCTGCAGCAAACTTTACACTGTACATGTGTACTAGCCTGTGTGAATAACAAGCGTGTGTGTCTAATTTGGCCCATTAGTCGTGGATGCTGCCCCTGCATGGTCGTTAAATGGAGGAAACTGAGGCACACAGAGGCACACTGGTGGCAGAATCGACTCACTTTCACTCACACTCACAGGCTCTCTGGAAGCATTTAGGCAGGGGAGGGAAGGGGGGCTCGACTGACGGTGGCTTACAAATTCTGAGTTCTCAATGGGAAGTTCATGACCATTACAAGCCGCAAGCTGATTACATGGGAAGGATTCATTTACAAAAGTGCTGTTTTCACTTCATGAGGGAGTTATAAACATGTCAGAGGCAGACGTGTTGCTGTAACTATGTATGTATGGAAAGTTCTCTGAGCCAAATGTTGTCAAATCGAGGTGCTCAACTAACTTTTTCACGTAATTGCACTTTCTGAGTAGTTTTATTGCAGGGTACTTTGTACTCATACTTGCCCAGTCACCATGTCCATGTGAGTTCCACTATAGGTTAAACCTGGGCTGTCTTTCGGGTCCCATGTGGGTTCCATGTTGGCCCCATCTGTGCCCACATGGACTTTACCTGTGGTACAGGTAAGTAGGCAATCTGTTTACCCACTTTAAGTATACCCAATTGGGTTTGATGTGGGTGAGCAGGTTTCAGTAACACTGGCGCCATAGGCAAAATTACAAGAAAAAAGTCAAATTTATGAGAAAAAAATGTGAAAACTTGAAAAAGTCACAAATTTACTAGAAAAAGTCGCAAATTTATGAGAAAAAAGTGAAAATTTAGGAGAAAAGTTTACAAGAAAAAGTTTAAATTTACAAAAAACAAATTGTAAAAAAATCTGTAAAATTACTTGAAAAGAGTTGCAAACTTACAAGAAAATGTTAGCAAATTTACAAGAAAAAAATCACAAATTTATGAGGAAAAAAAATAGAAAAATGTGTAAAATGACAAAAAAGTAGCAAATACATGGGTAAATAAATTGAAAATTTACAAGAAAAAAGTCCCAAATTTATGAGAAAATGTCATGAATTGCCCTTCGGGGCAGAGAGGTGAAACACACGCACTGAACTGTGAGTTTGTGAGGTTTATTGAAAATAACACAACAACAGAAAATACAAACAAATGGGTAACTGACAGATTTAGCGCACCAGAGCGAGGCAGGGCTCTGGTGGAGACGAGGAGAAACTCAAACAAGACAGCGGCAACAGGCAATGAAAATAACTGCCCTTAAATAGGGTCAAAAACAATGTACATAATCAGTGACAGATGTGGGTCACATGAGCGGGCAGAAGGAAATGATTCATAATTAGGACCAGCTGGGAGCAGTGAGAGGGGTGTGTAACCGGAGCTGACAGCTGACAGGACAACACCCACACGGAGCACCACACCACTGACAGCTGTCAACCAGCGAAAGAACAACAGTAAAGATGTAAAGAATAAAATATCAGCCAAAGCAGACTAAAATATAAATACAAATTAATGCAAAATAAAAGTGTAACAAAACTAAAACATAAGCAGGAAAATAAACAGTACAAGAATTACAGAAACCCAAAAAGCACAAAATACAACTAATATATAAATATAGAGGAAAAGCCATGAGACTGAGCAAGGCGGAAACCTCCTGTGCTCAGCTCATGACAATTGTAAGTTTACAGTAAAAAAAAAAGTTGTTCCAAATTTGCAAGAAAAATGCTTCAAATTTATGGGGAAAAGCCACAAATCAACAAGAAAATGGCAGATTTACAAGGAAAAAGGTAACAAATTTATGAGAAAAAGTTGCAAGATTATAGCAAAAAAGTGGCAAATTTATGAGAAAGTTTCACAATTCCAAGAAAAGGTCAGCAAGCTTCCAAGAAAAAGTCACAAAATTACAAATTTATGAGGAAAAAATTTGCAAATTTACAAGAAAAAAAATCATAAATTTATGAGAAAAAGTTTCAAGTTTACAGTAAAAGTTGCCATTTTTTGAGAAAAAAGTCACAAATTTACAAAAAAAAGTTGCAAATTTATGAGAAAGTTTCAAATATTCCTGAAAAATGTCTCAAATTTACAGAAAAAAGTTACAAATGTACAAGAAAATTGCAAAATTATGAGAAAATAAGTTAAAATAGTTAAAGTTAAGTTAAATAGGTAAACGGGTCAAGTCCACATGGGCAAACACAGATGGGGCCAACATGGAATCCATAGACAAACCCACATGGGGCTCATAAGACAGCCCAGATTTATCCTTTGGTGGGGCCCACATGAACATGCTGGCTGGATGAGTAGTTCATGTGGTCATAGTCTTTGAGTTACTTTTGATTTCACTAATTTGACTAAATGCAGTCATATTTTTGTGCGATCAAATTTGAAATCAGTGGACTTCATGCAAGAACCATGCATATTAAAATGATAATTTGCTAAAAAAAAAACAAAAACAAACTTGTAGTATTCACCAATTTTTAGTAGTTTGAAATTACGTACAGGTACTTAGCAATTTGGTTGAGGGCATTTGTAAGTTATATACAGTTAATTTATTATTATTCTAAACTTAGTTTTCACTAAATATCTTTTTTTCTGAATCAATTTTGAAAATGAAAACCCTGTAAATTTTGTAATTAGCTGACTTTAGGGCTGTGCAATATGACCACAATTTCATGTCACGATATAAGTAATCTTATTTGATGATAATAATTTACAGTATATCACGATTTACATTTTCTGTAAATTATATATATATATATACAGTGGGGTAAAAAAGTATTTAGTCAGCCACCATTTGTGCAAGTTCTCCCACATAAAAGATGAGAGAGGTCTCCAATTTTCATCATAGGTATACCTCAACTATGAGACAAAATGAGAAAAAAAAAAAATCCAGAAAATCCCATTGAAGGATTTTTAATGAATTAATTGGTAAATTCCTCGGTAAAATAAGTATTTGGTGAATAACAAAAGTTCATCTCAATACTTTATTATATACCCTTTGTTGGCGATGACAGAGGTCAAACGTTTTCTGTAAGTCTTCACAAGGTTTTCACACACTGTTGCTGGTATTTTGGCCCATTCCTCCATGCAGGTCTCCGCTAGAGCAGTGATGTTTTGGGGCTGTCGCTGGGCAACACAGACTTTCAACTCCATCCAAAGATTTTCTATGGGGTTGAGATCTGGAGACTGGCTAGGCCACTCCAGGACCTTGAAATGCTTCTTACGAAGCCACTCCTTCGTTGCCCGGGCGGTGTGTTTGGGATCATTGTCATGCTGAAAGACCCAGCCACGTTTCATCTTCAATGCCCTTGCTGGTGGAAGGAGGTTTTCACTCAAAATTTCACGATACATGGCCCCATTCATTCTTTCCTTTACATGGATCAGTTGTCCTGGTCCCTTTGCAGAAAAACAGCCCCAAAGTATGATGTTTCCACCTCCATGCTTCACAGTAGGTATGGTGTTCTTTCTCCTCCAAACACGACAAGTTGAGTTTTTACTAAAAAGTTCTATTTTGGTTTCATCTGACCATATGACATTCTCACAATCCTCTTCTGGATCATCCAAATGCTCTCTAGCAAACTTCAGATGGGCCTGGACATGTACTGGCTTAAGCAGGGGGACACGTCTGGCACTGCAGGATTTGAGTCCCTGGCGGCATAGTGTGTTTCTGATGTAGCCTTTGTTACTTTGGTCCCAGCTCTCTGCATGTCATTCACTAGGTCCCCCCATGTGGTTCTGGGATTTTTGCTCAACGTTCTCATGATAATTTTGACCCCACAGGGTGAGATCTTGCGTGGAGCCCCAGATCGAGGGAGATTATCAGTGGTCTTGTATGTCTTCCATTTTCTAATAATTGCTCCCACAGTTGATTTCTTCACACCAAGCTGCTTACCTATTGCCCATTCAGTCTTCCCAGCCTGGTGCAGGTCTACAATTTTGTTTCTGGTGTCCTTTGACAGCTCTTTGGTCTTGGCCATAGTGGAGTTTAGAGTCTGACTGTTTGAGGTTGTGGACAGGTGTCTTTTATACTGATAACGAGTTCAAACAGATGCCATTAATACAGGTAACAAGTGGAGGACAGAGGAGCCTCTTAAAGAAGTTGTTACAGGTCTGTGAGAGCCAGAAATCTTGCTTGTTTGTAGGTGACCAAATACTTATTTTACTGAAGAATTTACCAATTAATTCATTAAAAATCCTTCAATGTGATTTTCTGGATTTTTTTTTTCTCATTTTGTCTCTCATAGTTGAGGTATACCTATGATGAAAATTGGAGACCTCTCTCATCTTTTAAGTGGGAGAACTTGCACAATTGTTGGTTGACTAAATACTTTTTTGCCCCACTGTATGTATATATATATATATACTGTATATATATATATATATTATCGCCTTTCACCCAAAACGGGTATATCCACAGTTCCTCCCTTACTTCTCTCCGCTCTGCGTCGAGCCCGTCTTTTCTCGTGAGCTATCACTCTCTTTGTATTATTCGCCCTGCAAACTTTCCTCGTGAGGTTCTTCCATTCTGCTCTATCATGTACTACCAATTGCCATTGATCTAAAACATCGGCACACTTCAATGCATTTTTGCATGTGTCCTTAAAACGGAGTTTGGGTCGACCTACTTTGCGAGAACCATGAGCCAGCTCACAATACAGGAGTTCCTTCACCGGCCTATCATCATTCATTCGACAGACATGACCTAACCAGCGCAGGCGACTCATTAAAAGCTTGATCTCGATGTCTTCGACGTGTGCCCGCCGCAGCACCTCCTCATTGCTGATGAAATCGTCCCACTTGATGTTTAGTATCAGGCGAAGGTGACGCTGTTGGATTATGCGAAGCTGCCTGACTTCGTGCAGGTATAGGGTCCAGGTTTCACTGCCATACATCAGGAGGGGCATAAGGCACTGATTGTAAACCGCGACTTTGGTAGAGACTGTGAGGTCATGCGAATCAAATACGTATATATAATACGTATATCATATACTGTATATACGTATATATAATCAAGTACGTGTGTGTGTGTGTGTGTGTGTGTGTGTGTGTGTGTGTATATATATATATATATATATATATATATATACGTACACACACAATAAAAAGGACCATCTCTTTTTCTGCATTTTAAATTACATACTGAAAAAATCAGTTGTACAAATTCATCTGTCATTAATTTTATGTACTTTTTTCCATCTTAATTTTGCAGTGTTATAAAATTGTTTTTAATGTGCATTTGAGATGACTTCAGCTTTATTCTTTATCGCTACTGGACTAATTAAAAATGATTAGAAATCAAGTTACATTGAGAGTAACTTACTCTCAGTGTAAGTTGAGAGTGTTAAGTTAGCTTAGCTTAGTTTTAGTGCTAAGTTAGCTTAGCTTAGTTTTTTTTTTTTTTTTTTTTTCTCTCAGTCACACTTTGTCTTAGCTTTGTTCTAAATTGTAATCACTCTTGTCTTGTTTACTCTTTTTTCTTTGAATTCTTGGATGGAATATGGGTGGGCAATATAAGCTGCGGCTTCAGCCATCACCCATTTCGGATAACTCACGTGGAATTGTTTAGTAGAAGGAGTCTTTGTCTAATTTGACCTTGTTGTTATATTATACAGTTTCTTTAACCTGTACTGTATTATCCGAAAATAAATAAATAAATTCATTCATTCATTCAGAGTAAGTTACTCTCAACTTACATTGAGTTGAGAGTTTGTTCTTCTGACACATTTTAATTTATTTAGTGTGTATGCGGCTGCTTTCACACACTTTTGCAGCTTTAGTAATGTTTTTTCAGACAAAAGTAAGAAACTCGGCAGGGATTTAAACCAGAATGATGGTCTGATACACTGTAATATTTCCTATTAGCGACAAGTTAGCATCATCATTTAGCTTTCGCTGTTTTGTAATTAGAGAGAGATGGTGTTAACGTTACTTACCTCCAATTAAAACAAGACTAGAGGACGATCCTCTCTGACACATCATGGTGGGAAAAGGTCCAGCATCTCTGGCTAGCACAGAAGTAGCGGCAAAACATTAGCTTGCAGTTAGCTGCTGTGGCACACCTGCTGCACTGCGGGGGACAGGCAGGGTGGTGATTAAAGTAGAAACAGGTATGTCTCTTAAATCCCGATAGAAATGATGCATTTTTATATAAAAAATAGACGTTTTTTATCGCATCACCAATATATATCGTCATATGGCACAGCCCTAGTTGACTTGATTTTAAACTTTGATTTGTTATTCTAAATATTTTTATGATATCCTAATCACTTCAGTTGGATAGCGATGCCATTATGTAATGAGTGTAGTAATAGAGGTAGGAGAAAAAAATAATCGGTGTTTCACAATCCTTTATGACAGTGATACTATATTCAGAGACAGAGTATCTGATTAAATAAAATCTGATAAAGTTGTTAATAAATGTTTCAAATAAAAACTTACCTATTTCGGTACCAGAATAATAAAAACAATGTGACTCCTCCCCCATTCCCCCCATCAAGTCCATAAGTAAGACAATTTAAATAAAGTATTAAAGTTATTATACAACAAGAGGAGCCTATAAATACTATTTATGTACAGTAGCATGTAAACAAAAAGCCAGAAGTGGTGCAGGAATAGAGTTTCCTTTGTGAAAAATATGCTGAACATTTCTTAAAACTCATAGTGCCCCTTGAATACACACTGCCATTGTAATGTTAGTATCAGAGACCTGAAAAGGACATAAAAAAGCTGGAAAAGTGAAGTGCTGCAACATAAAAAATAACCCTGACATTAATGATAATACCTCAGTGGATCGCTTCAGTGCTGTAACTAAAAGATGCAACTTGTTTTTTTTAGGGTGTAAACAACATGTGTGTGAATGTAGGATGAATTACAGCATCAAGGGCTAATTTCAGTGTGGTTTTTAATAATGATGCATGTCCTAGTTTGTCGCACAGTTAAAAAATGCCACTGAAAGGTGGCTGTTCACCTCCCTTAGTGGATATAAGAGAAAAGAAAACTTTGTCTCCCCTTTGGTCCACACACTTCTTCCATCAGTGTTGCCTCGCTTGGATCCCTGCAGTTGAAAAATAAACTGCATTTGGTCAAATCTGACCACTGTGAACTTTTCAGCACCGCCCCCACAGATCAGAGTTTACAATTACACCGCATTCAAAATTATTATGCAAATAGAATTTTAGTGTCATAAACATTCAATTTTTTGTTTTTCAATTTAACTCTGAGTGTGAGAATTTTGGTGCCCCGAGTGGCAGAGCACGGCACTGCGCCTGTCTTCTCACTCTGACATGATCGCCTGCCTTGGGGATTTGTACTGATTGTACTGATTTGCCAGTTTCAAAAGGTGGAACACATCCATTAGAGGACTCAGTGGATGACACGTAATACACCAAAGAAGAAGAACTCATTTCCTTTTCCTGTTTTAGCATTTAGCCCAGAAATCTAATATGTCTGCGATTGTCACGTCACTTTTTCAGCTTTGTATGCCGAAAATAGCCGCGGGGTACAAGCGAAATGTATGTGGAATAATCATAAGACTTGGTAGATGTGGTAGAGATTTTATATTACCGACTGAATGCAAAATAAGGACCATAATGGGTGAAAGCGCCACCACGCCAGCCCCCCTTTGTCAACAGACTGTACAACAGTAAGTGACTTATTTCTGTTTTTTTTAAATGTATCGATTTCTTGTTCATATACTTTGAAGATAAGATGATGAGGTACCTCTGTACAAAAACGGTGTCAAAAGACTGAACCATTCTTTGTGTAAATACGTCCAAAGTCCAGTTTTGACTGAGTTATGGAATTCAAAGAGGTGCCGCGGCATTATGCAAATTAGATGCATAAATTAATTCCTATCTGAAACTCTGGATTATATTTTACATCTTTCTGATTTACAGTAAGCCATTATCTCTGACCACTTTGAAGTTATAGCCTTGGAAATCTGAACTATTTTATTAACAAAAAATATTTACCACTCTTGACCACTAGGGGTTATGTCGCAGTTTGGCAACATACACACTCAGAGGGTTAACTCATGGATGGTATTGCGTCTCAGGGCTCTGTGGATCATTGATATCAATCTCAGACACCTGTCATAATTAGTTTGCCAGGTGAGCCCAATTAAAGGAAAACTACTTAAAAAGGATGTTCCACATTATTAAGCATGCCACGGGTTTCAAGCAATATGGAAAAGAAAAAAGGATCTCTCTGCTGCTGAAAACCATCCAGTCATGCAATGCCTTGGACAAGGTGTGAAAACATTAGATATTTCATGAAAACTTAAGCGTGATCATTGTACTGTGAAGAAATTTGTGGCTGACTCAGAGTACTGAAGGGTTTGTGCAGATAAAGGCATAATGAGGAAGGTTTCTGCCAGACAAATTCATCGGATTAAGAGAGCAGCTGCTAAAATGCCATTACAAAGCAGCAAACAGGTATTTGAAGCTGCTGGTGCCTCTGGAGTCCCATAAACATCAAGGTGTAGGATCTTCCAGAGGCTTGCAGTTGTGCATAAACCTACTATTCGGCCCCTAACCAATGCTCACAAGCAGAAACGGTTGCAGTGGGCCCAGAAATACATGAAGACTAATTTTCAAACAGTCTTGTTTACTGATGAGTGCCATGCAAACCTGGATGGTCCAGATGGATGGAGTAGTGGATGGTTGGTGGATGGCCACCATGTCTCAACAAAGTTGCGACGTCAGCAAGGAGGTGGCGGAGTCATGTTTTGGGCCGGAATCATGGGGAGCGAGCTGGTAGGCCCTCTTAGGGTCTCTGAAGGTGTGAAAATGACCTTGGCAAAGTATACAGAGTTTCTGACTGACCACTTTTTTCCATGGTACAAAAAGAAGAACTGTGCCTTCTGTAGCAAAATTATCTTCATGCATGACAATGCACCATCTCATGCTGCAAATAATACCTCTGTGTCATTGGCTGCTATGGGCATAAAAGGAGAGAAACTCATGGTGTGGCCCCCATCCTCCCCTGACCTAAACCTTATTGAGAACCTTTGGAGCATCCTCAAGCAAAAGATCTATGAGGGTGGGAGGCAGTTCACATCAAAACAGCAGCTGTGGGAGGCTATTCTGACATCTTGCAAAGAATTTCAAGCAGAAACGCTCCAAAAACTCACAAGTTCAATGGATGCAACGGTTGATGACTTAAAAATTATACTGACTGTCATTTGCATCGACTATTTAGGAAAATCAGAGACAAATATCATTTGCATAATAATTTGGAATGCGGTGTAGTTCATGATCCAGGAGTAATCTAGAGCAAAGATTCCCAAAGTGGGGGTCCCAAGATGCTAAGGGGGGGTTGCGAGATGATTTTCAGAATCCTCCTGAGGTGATTACACAGGTGACACGTCACTTTAAATGTCCACATTAAACGTCACAGGTCAGTGTGCACCAGTAGATTTCGTCTGAACAGCTCAAATCAACACACTATGCTTTAAGCCCAGGATATTATTTTTAAAAATGAAACGGTTAATACCAACCAAAGACAAGACGGCAACAGAGGAGAGTGGAGAAATGCCGTCAGAAAGCCCTTTGACTTCTGGCACGGGGGGTGGGGGGGAGGAGGAGGAGGAGGACAGCACCTTAAAGGGCTCCATAAGCAGTGAGACCAGCCTTCCTCCAAGTGTCGCAAGTATCGAGAGGAATATATTCAGTATGGATTCATGCATCGTTATCAGTGAAGTACAACCTCCCCAATGTGTAGTGTGCACAAGGTGCTTGCACATGAGAATTTAAAGTTTAAATGCTCAGACACTTGATAACTAAGCACCCATCTCTTGCCGCTAAACCAGTGGATTTTTTTCCACTAAAAGTAGAGGGAATTGCAAGGCCAAAAGAAAGTCATAACTAATCAAACAACAACCACTACCAAAGCTCCAAAGGCATCATGTGATGTGGCATATTTAATTGCACAGGCAAAAACGTCACACACAATCAGAGAAACCCTAATAAATCCTGCTGCTATTGCAATGAGTCAGACAATCCATGGGGATAAACAGGTGAGGGAGCTGGAAGCAGTGCCGCTGTCTGACGGGACCATATCCCGGCGCATCACAGACATTGCCCAGGACATAAGTGTCAGCTGATTGACAGAGTGAAGAAAGGGAAATATGCTTTGCAGCTAGATGAATCCACAGATATATCAAACTGTGCACACATTTTTTTTATGTATCAGTCACCTCCAGGGATAGCGGGGGGGTCGCCAGTCTCTGTCACCGTTATTTTAGAGGTTGCGGACTGAAAAGTTTGGGAACCCCTGATCTAGAGAACATGATTTTGATTAACAGTATGAACTGACCTGCACATTTTGGATTATTTATACCCCTGCTAGCAAGGCTTAATCAACTAATCCACTAACCAAGAGGAGGGATGAAACTGAGGAGGAAGAGGATAAAAACGAGGGCACGAGGGAAGATGGAAATAGTTTAAAAAAGTTAAAATGAAGGAAAGAAATGAGATGGAGAGAGTGGGGAAATGACTTAAAAACTCCCACTTTTTCATGTACTCAGAATATTAAGTCAGAATCATTCATGATTCCACTTGAACTACAGTTCACCTTCAAATTTATCTTCCTCTTCTCCTTCCTCCTCCTCCTTTTTTTCCTCCACTTCCCTTTCCCAGAAATCCCTTCTCCTTTCGCTTCAGGGTGAGGGCTTGTCAGCCTGGGGGGAGGACTTAGCTCCTACAGAGTGTGTGTCTGTGTGTGTGTGAGAGAGAGAGAGAGAGAATGAGTGAGAGAGAGAGAGAGAGAGAGAGTTTGAGTTTTAAAAAATGGCTTTATTGTACAATTCAAAAATGTAAGAGAGAGAGACAGAGAGTTTGAGTTTTAAAGAGAGAGAGAGAAGCTTCATTAAGACGGTCTCCACACCTGCTGCCTCTGTTGCAGTTGAGTTTTTCCAAAATTCTAAAAGATATTTCCAATTAACCTCTTAAATGTAGCTCCACCTTAAGACTGTAAAGTAGTGACGCTCCACTAACACGCTACCCCAACTTCCTGACTTGATGCTTGTCAGGCACTGGCTGTTTTTTTTAGCAGAAATATCTGCAGGAGAACAGTGGGAGACGAGCGCCAGAGGCAGGCGCAGCATCATGAGAGCCAGACCCAGTCAGAGAAGTTGGTGCAGTACAGACAGAGAGACTCCGTGAAGTACGGATCGCTCCAACGTTCTCTGTCACAAAGAATTACACTGCTGTTTAATACTGAGCTGGAGGAGACTGGGAGAGATCCACACCATATTCTACGCTCTCACTGACACACACCTTCCACATATGCCTGAATTTCTTTCTTGAAATTCTTGGAGTAGTTAATAAAACACCAAAAAAAACACAAACAATTTTATCATATAATATACTCCAAAATCTATGGGTTCTTCTGTGGTCCAGGCTCTGCCCTTCCAGCAGGTTTCATTGACTCAAGTGTTTGCATCATCCCACCAAACCCCAATTTACTGTGTACCTCTGCATCAAAATGATAATGTGCACCTCTCCAGAAATCCAACCATCCGTCATGACGATGCAGACCACAGCAGCTGTGAGTGGTCCGCCTCATCTCCTCCTACACATTAGCTGTTTCTTCTCTATTCGTTCTCCATGGTGCCCCTTCCAAAGTGGGTCAGGAAAACAATGAACTCAATTAAGGGTGGAAATCTTTAGGCACCTCACGATTCGAGCCGATTACAATGCATCTTTTTTTTCCTAACATGTTGTTGTTGTTGTTGTTTGTCCGTTGTTCTTGACGATGACCAAGGACATCACAGGGAAGAGGACTGGGTGTGGTGTGTCTGGCCGTGGCTGATCAGTCCGATGTGGGAACGGAAGGCTCTGCCACAGGTCAGGCACAGGCGGTCTGCACAGGCAGAAGATACAGGGGTACCTCTGGACTTGCGAAGCTCATGTTTTCTCTGGGCCTTGGCAATCCTGTTCAGCTCAAAGGAGGCAGCACCTTTGCTGGTACAGCTACGTCAGTCTGGTTGGTCTAGCACTAGGGTTTCCCAGGTGTCAGGACTGATGTCAAAGCTCTTCAAGAAGGCCTTAAAGGTGCATTCACACCAACTGCGAATGGGCGAATTTTTCGTGTGGCACGATTACATTATAACTCAATGTAAACACGCGAACAGACATGAATCCCCCTTCTGAGTGAGATGCAGACAGACGAAGTTGCCTTTAAAACTTCTGCAGCTGTGTTCAGCCCGCTGTGGAAATTCCCAAAATAACGTCATGCTTATGTTTACATTATCCAACCGGGGGCTCACCTGAAAATGTTGTCTCAAGCCTCCAAAAGTTCACAAGATGAGGAGTGCTTATGTTGCTAGCTTGCTAGCTTGTCTGTGACAGGAAACCGTGAGTAAATAACAACGACATCCCGATTCAGCTGAAGGGCTTCCGGTCCTCCTAAGTCTCCAGGTGAGTGAGTCAAATTTTCAAACTGGTTTACTCTGCAATGGTGATGCCTTTACTCCCGTGATGACAGCATCTCAAAGCTAGCAGCTAGCTAGCGAGCTAGCCTGGGACGCGAACGTGTGACTGCGCAAATTCACACATACTCGCATCTTCCCATACACTTTGTATGGATTTGTGCCATCCATTCGAGTTTAGTGTGAACGCATCTTAATAGTGTCTTTGTAGCGCTTCTTCTGACCACCTTGTGAGTGCTTACCCTCTGCTAGTTCACCGTAGAACAGTCTCTTTGATAGGCGTGAGTCAGGCATATGAACAAGGTGGCCAGCCCACCTAATCTGGGCTCTCTTGAGCAGGGTGTGGATGCTAGGCAGCTCAACTTGGGAGAGGACCTCTGTGTCAGGGATTTTGTCCTGTCAGGTGATCTTCAGGAGCTTTCTGAAGCAGTTCAGGTGAAAGCGGTTTAGCTTTCTGGCATGGCGCTCGTAGACTGTCCAGGTCTCGCAGGCGTACAATAGGGAAGGCAGGACAACTGCCTTGTACACCTTCAGTTTTGTGGACAGCCTGATGCCTCTCCTTTCCCACACTGTTGCACGTAGACGTCCGAATATTGACCTTGCCTTGGCAATGCGCGAATTGACCTTGTCATCGATGTTGACAGACCTGAAGAGTGTGCTGCCGAGGTACGTGAACTTGTCGACAGCCTTGAGGGTCTCCCCGTTGACAATGATGGCTGGTTCCACATAAGTCTTCTGCGGTGCCGGTTGGTTCAGGACCTCGGTTTTGTTCGTACTGATTGCGAGCCCAAAGTTGTCCCAAAGTTGTCGCAAGCAGTGTAGAAGCAATTCATGCTCTGCTGCATCTGGGCCTCTGTAGCAGCGTTGAGTGTGCAGTCATCTGCGAACAGGAAGTCATGCACTGAGTCCCCTTCCACTTTGTTTTTGGCTTGGAGCCTCCGCAGGTTGAAGAGCCTGCCATCCATCCTGTACCTGATCCTGATGGCGCTTTCTTCATCGTCGCAGAAGGCATCAGACACCATGGCTGTGAACATCATGCTGAAAAGTGTGGGTGCGAGTACACAGACCTGCTTGACCCTGTTGGTGACTGGGAAAGCTTCGGAGGAGTTTCCATCGTCCAGTACTTGAGCAAGCATGCCGTCATGGAACTGGCACACCATGCTGATGAACTTGTCTGGGCAGCTGAACTTCGCCATGATCTTCCACAGCCCCTCACGACTGTCGGTTTCAAAAGCCTTTGTCAGATCTACAAATGTTGTGGCGAGGTCCCTGTTCTGCTCTTGACACTTCTCCTGAAGTTGGCGTGTGGCGACGATCGTGTCAGCAGTTCCACGACCCTCTCTGAAGCCACACTGGCTCTCCAGTAGGTGACCGCCTTCTATGTGCTGAATGAGGCGGTTGAGAAGGACTCTTGTGAGGATCTTGCCAGTGATGGCAAGGAGAGAGATCCTACGGTGGTTGTTGCAGGACTGCCTGTTTCCTTTTCTCTTGTAGAGATGGACAGTGGAAGCGTCCTTGAGTTCCTGAGGGATAACTTCCTGCTACCACATGGTGTGAAAGATCTTGGTGAGTTTCTGTATTAGAACTGGTCCTCCTGCCTTGTAGATTTCAGCTAGGATGGAGTCAGAGCCTGGTGCTTTGCTGTTCGAAAGGAGTTTGATTGCTTTTTGGACTTCTGATTCCATTTGAGGTTCTACCAGAGATGTGTTCACCTCTACTTGGGGCATGCCAGTGATGGCTTCTGCATTGATGGACGAAGGTCTGTTCAGGACGCTGCTGAAATGTTTTGCCCATCTTTCCAGGATTGTGTTCTTGTCGGTGAGGAGAGTGGACCCATCAGCACTGAGTAGTGGTGATGTTGCAGAAGACTGAGGCCCGTAGATGGTCTTAAGGGCATTTGGAGTTGTTGCTGTCAGCGTACTGCTGTATTTCATCTGCCTTTTTGCTGAGCCAGAAGTCCTGCATCTCTCTGAACTTTGCCTGCACCTTTCCTTTGATGGAGTTGAAGGTTGCCTTCTTAGAGGCAGATCTGTTGTCTTGCTGGTTCGCTCTGTCGGCTTCATGCTTCTTGATAAGCAGCTTTTGGATGTCCTCATCATTTTCATTGAATCAGTCTTGGTGTTTGTGCGTGTCCTGGCCCAGATGAGTGAGTGAGGTGTCATACACCATGTCTCTGAAATCTGCCCAGTCTTCTTCTGCTCCGTATGCCCGAGGTCGAGCTGACTAAGCTTGCTGTCCAGGTCCTAACTGAGGTTCTGTTGCACAGAGTGCTGTTCCAGCTTGCTGACATTGAGTCACTTGTTTGCCTTTTTCCCCTGTGGATGCCGTTTGGGCTGGATGTGCATGTTGAACTTTGAGAGAATGAGTCTGTGATCCGTCCAGCAGTCTGCGCCACACATCGCCTTTGTCACTCTAACGTCCTACCTGTCTCTCCTTCTCACAATGATGTAATCAATCAGATGCCAATGCTTACTGTGTGGATGCATCCAGGAGGTCTTGTTGCGATTAGGCAAGCGGTAGACGGTATTAGTGATCAGAAGGTCATGAGAGGTGCACGTCTTCAACAGGAGAAGACCGTTGCTGTTGCACTTTCCAACTCCATTTCTCCCAAGTACTCCCTCCCATGTCTGGTAGTCTGTACCAACTCTGGCGTTAAAATTTCCAAGAAAAATGAGTTTGGCCTCCTTTGATATGCCTTCAATGAGAGTCTCTAAGTCCTTGTAAAACTTGCCTTTGATCTCATCTGGGTTCATCATGGTGGGGGCATATGCACTGATGAATGTGGCATGGCGTTTTCCTCAGAGGGATAGCCGCAGGGTCATGAGGTGGTCATTGTTTCCTTTGGGGAGGCTGGTAAGCTTGCTGATCAGATTGGATCTGATCGTGAAACCCACTGCTGCTTCATGGCGTTCTTTGCTGCCTTGGCTGCTCCAGAAAAAGGTGTAGCCGGCTTTGACTTCTGTCAGCTGACCTTTATCTGCAAACCTGGTCTCGCTCAGAGCTGCAATGTGGATGTTGTGCCTGCTGAGTTCTCTTGGGACAAGTGCTGTCCGTCTCTCAAGTTTGTCTGCTTTGGAGCTGTCTATGAGCGTTTGCACATTCCAAGTGCCAATGGTGAGTGATGTCACCTTAATTGATTTCTTCTGAGAAATTCAACCGCTAGTGTGGGATCCCCGCCAGCTGCGGCTTGCTGGCCAGGGTGTAGTGAAGCAGGCTATGTTTAGGGCACCTTTTCTAGCCCCTTCCTCAGGCCATGGAGGTGAGCAGAGCAAATCCTAAAGAGGGCTGCTCAGACACCCAGGGGGCTGCTGAACTCCACTGCCGCTTTGGTCCAGTAAAGAGCAACCCTATGCCCTAGACCGCCTGTGTGTGGGATTGTGGCTACAGCTTCCAGTGTATCCACACCTGCTGCTTCATCGCTTGCCCATTGCCACAGGACTTGGAGGAGAGGGGGGAAATGAGAAGGAAATTGGGGTGGTAATGTCTTGACTTGTGCGTGAATTTGATTTAAGTGAGGGAGAGTTGTTCAGGGTCACCAGCTTCACTCTCTCGTCCCAGCCTATCTGGATCCAGTGGCAAGACGTAGTCAAGACGGCTGGAGATCAGTTAGGATGCAGTGGATGGCCAGCAGTGTCCTATGTGTCTCACTGTGCCCTAGTTGCGCTCCGCAATGCTTAGCTGGGTCTGCCTTCCTGCCCGTTGAGCCAATCTGGTGGTTTCTTCCACGCAGTCCGCCTGGTCCAGTCTATGCAAGCGTAGGTAGACAAGCCCTACCTCACCGAGGGTTTCAAACCCGTCGGCTACCCTCACCTGGTTTCGCCCACCAGTTGAAGTGGTTTACCGAAGTGTGGCCGCTGTTGCATGCAAACAGCTACTTGGAGCCACAGGTGAGAGTTGAATGCCAAGTGGGAACCAAAGCGGACTGACCACCCGGAGGTGCGACTGTTGCCCCGTCAGCGGTACTATCCCTCCCTGACACTCCATCACTCCTCTTAACATGTAAATATTAGAAAAAGGAGTTTCTGTGCTTCATCCCAAAGAAACTGTAGCTGTAGCAGGTGCTGGTCAGCTTCAGGACATCACAGTCGCAGAGGACAAGAGGCTGTCAGCAGGATTACGCAAAAACTACTTGATGGATTTGCATAAAATTTGCACCAGAGGTGGTCCTTGGGCTAGAGAGGAAGCCATTATATTTTGGTGATGATCTGAGAATGTATACCTCCGCCAAGGCTCTTATCTTGCAATGTATGGAGGGATGATGGCAGAGAGGTACAGACAGATGAATGGACAAAGGGAGGGAGGGAAGGAGCCTTAGGGGAGGTATGCGCTTTCAGAGTGCATTTCTAGTTAGTGCGAAGACTCACACATACGCGGATCTATTACTGATTTTAACATTTACATGTTTTATTTTGCATTGCATTGCACATTAATGAACACTTGTAAATATGCTAGACTGTAGCCAGAGTTTGTTTTCTATAGCCTTCTTAGCTATTCTGATTCACATGTGGCAGAGAGGGGAAGTTGCAATATAATATAATATACAGTATCTCACAAAAGTGAGTACATCCCTCACATTCTGGTAAATATTTTATTATATCTTTTCATGGGACAACACTGAAGATATGACACTTTGATACAATGTAGTCAGTGTACAGCTTGTATAACAGTGTAAATTTGCTGCCCCCTCAAAATAACTCAACACACAGCCATTAATGTCTAAACCGCTGGCAACAAAAATGAGTACACCTCGAAGTGAAACTGTCCAAATTGTGTCCAGTTAGCCATTTTCCCTCCCCAGTGTCATGTGACTCGCTAGTGTTACAAGGTCTCAAATGTGAATGGGGAGCAGGTGGGTTAAATTTGGTGTTATTGCTCTCACACTCTCTCATACTGGTCACTGGAAGTTCATTATGGCACCTCATGGCAAAGAACTCTCTGAGAATCTGGAAAAAAAAGAATTATTGCCCTACATAAAGCTGGCCTAGGCTGCAAGAAAATTGCCAACACCCTGAAACTGAGCTGCAGCACCGTGGCCAAGACCATATAGTGGTTTAACAGGACAGGTTCCACTCAGAACAGGCCTCGCCATGGTCAACCAAAGAAGTTGAGTGCATGTGCTCTGTGTCATATCCAGAGGTTCATTCATTCATTCATTCATTCATTCATCTTCTTCCGCTTAATCCTTTTCAGGTCGCGGGGGGGCTGGAGCCTATCCCAGCATCTTTGGGCGAGAGGCAGGGTACACCCTAGACAGATCGCCAGTCCATCGCAGGGCCAACACAAAGAGACAGACAACCATTCACTCTCACAGTCATACCTAAGGACAATTTAGAAACCCCAGTTTTGATGCCAATTAACCTAACTTGCATGTTTTTGGCATGTGGGAGGAAACCGGAGAAATCCCAGAGTAAACCCACGCAGACACGGGGAGAACATGCAAACTCCACACAGATCACTGTTGGTCGGGGGCTGGGATCGAACCCAGGATCCCCAGGCCAAGGGTGAGTTGTTGTGCTGCCGCAGTGCTAACCACTCCGCCACCGCGCCGCCCTTATCCAGAGGTTATCTTTTGAAAATAGACATATGAGTGCTGCCAGCATTGCTGCAGAGGTTGAAGGGGTGGGGGTCAGCATGTCAGTGCTCAGACCATACGCCACACACTGCATCAAATTGGTGTGCATGGCTGTCATCTCAGAAGGAAGCTCCTTTTAAACATGATGCACAAGAAGGCCCGCAACAGTTTGCTGAAGACAAGCAGACTAAGAACATGGATTACTGAAACCATGTCCTGTGGTCTGATGAGACCAAGATAAACTTATTTGGTTCCGATGGGGTCAAGCATGTGTGGCGGCAACCAGGTGAGGAGTACAAAAACAAGTGTGTCTTGCCTACAGTTAAGCATGGTGGTGGGAGTGTCATGGTTTGAGGCTGTGTGAGTGCTGCCGGCACTGGGGAGCTACAATTCATTGAGGGGAACCATGAATGGCAACATGTACTGTGACATACTGAAGCAGAGCATGATCCCCTCCCTTTGGAAACTGAGCCGCAGGGCAGTATTCCAACATGATAACGACCCCAAACACACCTCCAAGATGACCACTGCCTTGCTAAAGAAACTGAGGGTAAAGGTGATGGACTGGCCAAGCATGTCTCCTGACCTAGACCCTATTGAGCATCTGTGTGGCATCCTCAAACGGAAGGTGGAGGAGCACAAGGTCTCTAAAGCCTGTTTTTCACTAGCCCAGCACACCTCGGTACGGCTCGATTCACTTCAGTACGGCTCGGAATGCTTCTGTCTCCATTAGCACGGTGTTGTGCTTGTGCTGTGATGGTTTGTGTTAGGAGGTTTTAGAAGCGGGGCGGCGCCAGATTCCCAGCGAGGCGGGGCCACACTCCCGTGACGTTACGCACCCGACTGAGTCCTTATTTACACGAGACAAAAAATGGAGGATCCAAGGATTATTGCCTTGCTCGCTCTGTGGTTTTATCTCACAATTAATTTTATCTCATAATTAAGCTGCAACAACACAAGTCACTTTTGTTTTGAATTAACTGCCAAATGACCTAGAAATAATGAGCTGAAACTTGTTTTTATTCGTATTAAATAATGAGACAGTGGCACACTGGCCAACACCAAATTGTATTATTTTTTACATCCTGGGGCATTTTGGATGTACTGAATAAAAAAATTCATGTTTTTCACCTTCAGGTCAACGTTTGGAACAACAGTATTATTATTTTCCGTTTAGATGATGCTACACTCCTTCTAAAGTATTGTAATTCTCTGAATTTGGAATGCCGATAGAACATTCAATTTACATATACTTGTACCTACTTTGACTTGGTGCTAATTTTTTATGATATTTCAATAAAAAGAACAGAAAGCTTACAAAAACATTTGTTTTTTGGTCTAGTTAAAAATTACATTACCTTTACAATGGTTGACCCCTGACAGGATGATCAGCATCATTTTCATCAGACTAGGCAATGGAATTTCTATGTAATTATACTGTTTTATAATTCAGTGTTATAACAGACAAACCACACTTTCCAAAACAATTCCATTTTATTATATACAAAATATTAAAATAAAAAAAAACAACTTTGCAACACAACATGAAGGTTAATCGACATTTTATACACGCCGACCACTGAGTGCCTCTACACCAGCTTCCCAAACTGGGCCAGGAAGGCTCCGTTGAATGAATCCGGGCGTGCTGGCGCGGCGGACGCGTGGGATGATTCTACAAGGAAAATGCACACAATAAAATACAGCACGAAAGTGCAAGATATACAGAAAAGACAATAGTTTTTAACAAGAATACATAAGCTTATTTCAGCGTATTGTTCACATGAATAATTAAAATAAAAGCTTTAGTCCGCAGTGTGCTGCAATAAAGCAGCGATCATCATCCACAAATGAACAGCTTTTTTATTGCATAAATAAACTGAGTGTCTTACCGAATATATTTGCGAAAAAACGCACAATAAAAAAAAAATTAAAACTCACCGTTAAAGGACTCCGATGTCGAGACCTCCCGGTATATTTTTTCATTCCGGGCGGCTCTGTCTAACTCGCGCTGGATACGTTCGTCTGACAATGCAGTGAGCAGACACTGCACCTCCTTATTGGTCCATGGAACACCCTTATTACACGAAGCCATTTTTGATAGAGAATAAATGAAAATAGCACAGCAATACACTGAAAAGAAACTGCCAACAGTGGTTGCGTGCTGAGTAATGGCGGTCGTGAAGATTCTTTTTTTTTTTTTTTTCCAAAAACTTTATTGAGAAGGTCGTGAAGATTCGGTAGAAGAGGAGGAGGAGAGGGGCGGTTACAACCTGACCAATCAGCACCGGTTACGACCTGACCAATCAGCGGCGACCAGTCTGTTAACGTCACAACACGGCACAGCTCAGCACTGCTGTACCCTGCCCTGGAGCGGGGCTGAGAATCGCGGCTGTTAAACCGTGTTGGGGCTTGTGGAAAAGCGTACAAAGCGTGCTGAGCCGTCCCGTGTTGCGCTAAAGCGTGCTAGTGGAAAAGGCCCTTAACATCCACCAGCTCTGTGATGTCACCATGGAGGAGTGGAAGAGGATTCCAGTGGCAACCTGTGAAGCTCTAGTGAACTCCATGCCCAAGAGAGTTAAGGCAATGCTGGAAAATAATGGTGGCCACACAAAATATTTACACTTTGGGCACAATTTGGACATTTTCACTTTGGAGTGTACTCACTTTTGTTGCCAGTGGGTTAGACATTAATGGCTGTGTGTTGAGTTATTGTGAGGAGACAGCAAATTTACACCGTTATACAAGCTGTACTCTGACTACTTTACATTGTATCAAAGTGTCATATCTTCAGTGTTGTCCCATGAAAAGATATAAAATATTTACAAAAATGTGAGGGGTGTACTCACTTTTGTGAGATACTGTGTATATACACTGCTCAAAAAAATTAAAGGAACACTTTGAAAACACATCAGATTTTAATAGGAAAAAATAAGCTGGATATCTACACTGATATGGACTGGATAATGTGTTAAGAATGAAAAGATGCCGCGTCTTTTGATGGAAATGAAAACACTCCAAAACTTAAAGTGAAGAAATTGTGGCAGGCTAGTCCAGCTTACTCAGATTAAAAAGTGTTCCTTTAATTTTTTTGAGCAGTATATATAGTATAATATATAAAATAATGCTTCAGACACTTTCTTCAGAGTCAGACACAGAAGTGTTGTGTTAGTCTTACCTCCAGTAAAGGCTGTGAATTTGACAGTGTGCTCTGACTGTTTTCCTCTGTGAAGACGTCTCATGAAAAATAGAAGCACTCCTACCTGCTTGTTTCAGTCGTTCCATGTTTTGGTTTAGCCGCGGCTGTGCAGTGTCACACACATGCATTGACTAATCTAGAGTTCACATGTCTATATAGTATGATGACAGCGATGCCCCACCAAACTGATCTGAACACCCATAATTAAATAAAATGAGGAGCTTTGTGTTGGTGTTGAGGGCTGCAACCACAGATATGAACATACTGTATTTACATGACTTGACAAATACTGTCCGGGCGCCAACTTCCACGTGTAAGAGTCTGCTTTTTTCGTTGTGTCAAAATTAATAATGTTGTTAATCTATGGTCCATATATCCAGACAGCATGGCAGCGTTGCCCTAGCAACCCGACCGGAACACCCAGACCAAAATCAGGAGTGTCTCAGCAGTGTTGTGTGTCACGCAAAAGACCGTCCAAGCAGGCACCAACTTCCACGTTTTAAGTTTCCGTTTTTTTTCATTCCGACAACATAAAATTATGTGATAAATACATGTTTAAGAATCAGAATTTTGCCATTTGAGCATTGAGTCAGAATTGTTCACATTTGCATGGAGATCTTCTTTTTGCTGCTCCCTTTAGGGGTCTCCACAGCGGATCATCTGCCTTCATCTCATCCTGTCCCTTCATCTTCCTCTGTAACACCAACCCTCTTCATGTCCTCCATCACTGCATCCATGAATCTTCTCTGTGGTCTTCCCCGTTTCCTCCTGCCTGGCAGAAAGATGCACTGTGGTGCACTGGAAAAAAGGATTATTTCTCCCATCCCTAGTTTCCACTCAAGGTTGTTTCTTGTTTGCATTTTTGCAGATTCATACAGATGTTGTCGTTGGATGACAACACAGCCACTTGAGTTCTGCAGTAGACCCACCGATGGTCATGTCTGACAGAAAAGTTTAATAAAATCCAAGTGGTCAATAACAACCTTTCATGGGGTAATTTAAAAACTAACCATAACCTATTAGTTTTTACCCTGTATAGTTACAGAAAAAAGGGGAAAAATCAAATATGAGTAAATCCTGATAGTAAAGTCTTAAAACCTTTGTGTTTCCTATTTAAGCCATACATTTTTCCCCAGAAAATCAGCCTAAAGAATCATCAACCACCCAACACTTCTGAAGTGATATTAGAAGTTAGTGATTATTATGTCTTCCATCCAGGTTTTCTTCCCTGCACATTCAAAATTACATAAATATAGTTTGATGGAAGTACACTAATTGACTACTTTTTTTTCGAGGTGTTCCCATCTCCATATCTCACTCCCCCGCCCCCCCCGCATATGCCTCATTGCCTTTTTCAACCCTCAAACATCTCCAAATGACTTTTTATTAAAGAACGAAAATCAGCGGAATCAGGCCAATCACTGCACAGTTCTAATCTGACTCGATAAGCAAATGTTCCCGAAGCATTTATGGTTTCATTCAGACATCTGGAGCCACGCAGTGCTCATCAATCCGCCAAGAGACGATGTATTTCCTCTCAATCAGAATAAGACTTTTATGTGCCAGAACAAGACCAAAAAAAAAGTGTAATTACCTCAGTGGCGTGATGGGTTCATCTGACAGCATGTTACGATTCAATCACCACCCAACCCCCCCTTCCCCCGGACCGCTGCCATTATGGCTGAGAGGAACAAGGATTGGTTCTGTTGAGGATGTGACACTCCTATTTTTGTCTTTCTGTCAGGTAAAACAGTGTTTTTTTTTTGAGGGGTGGGGGTCTTTATCTTCTTCTTCCTGTCTCATCGGTCTGAGAGGGCTCTGAACAGAAGATCGTAGGTGGATTCTAGATCTGTAACATATGGAGCTTCATACCTCTGTTTCAACCCATAACCAACTTAACCCCCCCCCCCAAAAAAAAAGATATAAGGTTAAAAAGTTTCATAATTGCAACAAAAATTATGTAAATTTACAAGAAAACATCAGTAATTATAAAAAGAAAAGGCGTATTATTTTCCGTAGAATTTACACATAAAACGTCCATGCGACAAAATTTGCCCATTTTATGCAAAGTCTTGATGGAGAAGTATAGAAAAGATCAGAAGGAGTTACACCGTGTCTTTGTGGATCTAGAGAAAGCATATGGTAGGGTGCCAAGAGAGGAAATGAGGTACTGCAGAGAAATATGTAAGGGTGGTGCAGGACATGTATGAGGACAGAGTGACGGTGGTGAGGTGCGCTGTTGGCGTGACAGATGGACTGAAGGTGGGGGTGGGATTACATCAGGGATTGGCTCAAAGCCACTTCTTGTTTGCCATAAAAAAAAATTTCAATTTATGTGGAAAAAAATTTACTAAATTATAAGAAAAAAGTTGCAAATATTCAAGAAAAAAACAAATTCATGAGGGAAAAAGTTGAAAAGTGATTAGAAAAAAAATTCAAAATTTTCAAGAAAAAGTTGCTGTATTACAAGAAAAAGTCACATATTTATGAGAAAAAAATTTGGGGGAAAAAATACAACTTTATGAGAGACATATTACGAATCTACAAGGTAAAAAAGTCACATATTTACAGGAAAAAAGATGAAGCTTTCCAAGAAAAAAAAAACTACACAAATCTATATGAAAAAAGTTGTAAATTTAAGATAAAGAGAATGAATTTACAAGAAAAATGTCACATTTATGATCAAAAAATTGCAAATTTGCAAAGAATAAAGTAATATATTTATGAGAAGAAAAGAAAATGTATGAGGGAAAATGTTTTTAAATTTATGTGGAAAATTTTTTTTAAGAAAAGTGTGTCAAATTTATCACAAAAAGTTGCAAATTTACAAAGAAAAATTTGTACATTTACAAAAAAACACATATTTAAGAGAAAAACAATTAAAACTTATGAGGAAAAAAGTTTAAATTTTATAAGAAAAAAAGTCATAAATTTATGAGGGAAAAATTTGTAAGTTTTAAAGAAAAAAATGAAAGTAATTTCAGTATTCCCCTCCAAAAAAGTTGAGGGTGAACTGGTGGTGTGGGGTCCCCCTAGTGGCTGTGGAAGCTCATTGCATTTGCATACTCTGCTTTATAGCCAGAAACAGCCCTGAGCCTCGTCATTAACAAGCGTCGACCCCTCCTTGTTTGCCACAGCGATGGACAGGCTGAGGGGCCCCTGTGGACCATGATGTTCACAGCCGACATTGTGATCTGTAGTGAGAGTAGGGAGCAGGTGGAAGAAAACCTGGAGAGGTGGAGGTATGCTCTGGAGAGAAGAGGAATGAAAGTCAGTAGAAGTGAGGCAGAATACATGTGTGAATGAGAGGGAGGCAGGTGTGATGGTGAAGATGCAAGGACTAGAGGTGGTGAAGATATTTCTGGGAGGAATTACAAGAAAAACATAAGAAATTATAGAGGGGAAAAGTGCAGAATTGCCTGAAAAAGTCACAAATTCATGAGGAAAAAATAGCAAACGTAACAAGAAATTTATGAAAAATAAGCCTCAAGTTTGAAAAGAAGAAAAGCAAAAAGGAAAAATCCACTCCTCTTTCTAAAGCTGACAGACCAGTTTATTCTTATAATGTGGTGGTTTTTCCCTCAAAAATGTTTTGTGGCTCCATGCAGATTGTTTTCTGTTCAAAAACTGCTTAAAGCAAGTCTGTCCGTAGTGTAAGTTGCCGACGTCTGTGTTAGACGGCCGAGGAAGGTCGGTGACAGGGCGGCCAGAACACACACACAATTTTTTTTCACTCCTGGGGCAGTTTTAGATTGGCTGCTGTTGTCCTCCTGCAGTAGATGCAGTGTTTCCTCCAGCTGAAAGACCTTGGCACGGTGGCAACATATTTTTTCCGGGGGGAGGGGAGGGGGAGCAGTAAACATATGACACGATTGTTACCGGAATATGTTAATTTTATACAATTTATTTCTTTTTTTAAATTTCGCACAGTAACTTTGCATATGGAACTTACCATTTGAAGTATAGTACAACTGAGGCTTGAATGTTGGAATATTGGGCCATTTGGAGTCCCACCCAGATGTCCTGTATTTGGACTTTTTACTGGTGTCATCCTTCTCTCCTTCCTCTGCTCTCACCTCTCCTGGATCCTCTGACTGAACACTTTCCTCTCCTTGGCTCCTCTCTTCTGTCTCATCTTTCCCTCTCTCAGCTCTGTCTAATTCAGGTTCTCTCTCTGTCTATGGTGGTATACAAACAGGCTAGAAAATATTAAGTGTCTTTTTTTATCCTGCAGTATTTTTTTTGTCATGGTTTGCATAAATGACAAAAATATGTGTATTTTTTTTTGTATTTTTACCTCCGCCAAGGAGGTGATGTTTTTACCGGTGTTTGTCTGTCTGTCTGTTTGTTACCAACATAACTCAAAAAGTTATGAATGGATTTTGATGAAATTTTCAGGAAAGGTGTGTAATGGCACGGGGAACTGATTATTAGATTTTGGTGATGATCTGAGAGTGCATACCTCCACCAAGGGCTTTGTTTGTATTTGTGCAGCAGGATTACACAAAAACTACTGGATGGATTTGGATAAAATTTTCATCAGAGGTGGTTCTTGGGCTACAGAGGAACCCGTTATATTTTGGTGATGATCTAAGAATGCATACCTTAGCCAAGGCTCTTATCTTCTCACAGTGTGTTAGCAGCAATACTCCAAAACTGATGGACAGACTTTGATGCAATTTTCACCACAAGTGGCTCTAGGCCTACACACAAACCCATTACATTTTGGAGGTGATCCATGAGAAACGGAAGGAGCCTTGGCAGAGGTACAGTATGTGCTCTATGAGTGCTTTTCTAGTTATTCTAGTGTTTCTTTTTTTCCATTGAGAGAGTAGGGAAGGGAAAGAAACATTCATAACAGTAATGTACTCACGCATATTTAAATTGTATGATCAGGTGGGTATAATAACCAGAAATTCTACTCATGTAAAAGCAGTGCTTTGAAATTAATAATTAAGATAAGCCTTTATTGGTCCCACAATGGGGAAATTCCAGGATAGCAACACTCAAGAGCAATAATTTAGATGATAAGAAAATAAGAGCAGTGAATATACATATGTACACATAAATATATAAATATATATACACAGTGCGGAGCATTGTAGCTAGATGCAATAAACAGCATAACCGTCTACTTAGTTATCCTACATAGTATGAATATGTACCCATACATATTGTCACCCTCTGTAGTGACTGATATTGTCCTAGTTGTATACTGGAGGGGACCATTTGTGTAAGTCTGTTGCGTCTTTTGCATTCAATACTATTAGGTCGTCACGTTTTTTGTTTTTTCTTTGCGATCTCTGCGAGCAGCCCTGCTTAGGTTATACAGTCTGACAGCCGTAGGTAGGAAGGACCTGTGAAACCTCTCGGTTGCGCACCTAGGATGATGTAGTCTGCTGCTAAATGAGTTCCTCAGTGCGTTCAGTATGTCCTGCATAGGGTGGAACTCGGACTCCAGCAGAGATGACAGTTTAGCCACCGTCCTTCTCTCTCCTATCTCCTCCACTGGGTCAAGGCGCTGCCCCAGGACAGATCTAGCTTTCTTGATCAGTTTGTTCAGTCTCTTCCTATCGGCTGCTGTGATGCCGTTGCCCCAGCAGACCACTGCAAAAGTGATGGCTGACGCCACCACCGTGTCGTAGAATGTCTTCAGCAGCGCCCCTTGTACAAAAAAAGACCTGAGCCTCCTCAGTAGGGACAGCCTGCGCTGTCCCTTCTTGTAGAGTACGGTTGTTAAAGGAGACAACCAAAAATTTCTAGTTGAGTTATGGGTACAAAGAGCACCCACTTAAAAGCTTGAGTAATGACTTCAGTCTTGAAGGTTTTTCCTCAAAAAATTTATAACAATTTTCTTATAGTTTTCTACTTTTCTCTGTAAATTTACCTAAATTTGAAACCATTTTCCTCAACTTTGTAATTTCCTCTTGTAAAATTGACTTTTCTTGTACATTTGAAACTTTATTATAAATTTGTGAATTATTTTATGGCTAATTTTTTGTCTGTTTTTTTTTAATAAAATTACTGTTTGTTTTTTTTTAAATAAATCTGAAACAGACTGTGGTAATTTTATTTTTTTACTTTTTCCTTTCAACAGTTTACATTTTTGACCATAATTTTGCAGTCAGAACAGAACAATAATTTAACTCTGATTACAAAGAAAAAATATGAATAAAATTGTATTTAATGATTTAAATTAACTTAAATAACCAAGGAACCGGAGTGGTGGCTCAGTTGGTAGAGCATCCGCCCCACACCCGGGAGGCAGGGGTTCAAATCCCGGCCGGGTCATGCCAAAGACCATATAAAAATGGTACTTTCTGCCTTCTAGCGTGGTGCTCGGCATAATGGAATGGGGAAAGTAAAGTTATGCACAGAGCTACCAGAGGACTGACCCCCCGCTGTAGCTTTCACTACTTACAGTAGCTGTGTGGCCTAGGGTCAGAGAAACGGAGATAGGCGCCACCCCATACACCAACATGGTGTGAAGGGAATTAACTAACTAAATAACCAAGGATGCCATTATTTCTGATATAATATTACTATATATTTACAGTTTTTTTTAGAAGTCTCCTCATCAACCCGACAGCAGGAAAAACATCCCTTATTTTGAAATCCAAATGTTGGCACTTTTAGTTTGAAGGCTGCTGATGGATTAAAGTCATTGACTTTGTGAATTTCGGTCATCTTAACTTTCCAGGTACATAACTTAATATTGTAGTGGCTGGTGAAATATATCCTCAGCAATTCATCAGTCCCCCTTGCCTTTCCCTTCATATGAAGCGGCTGCATATGAATTCTAACCACATCTCTTAGCTAAGCGACTCTTCCATTATTGCTCCCATTTCCAGCGGATTAAAACCATGATAAACACCAGTGCTTACATACCTCTTCTGATTTTTTCCGCGGTTAAAGTACTTTAATAAACTCATGTTTCTCTCGGCCAGTCACACTAGCGAGACACTCTGCCTGGTGACTGAGGTAGACTGACTGGAAAGCTCGCATGGGTGGGGTGCTTCTCAACTCCGCGCGGATGACGGCCATGTGCGTTGTTTGTGTGCGCGCTTGCGGAAAGTCATTGCCTCATATATTTTTCTTAAATTTATATCTCCTCATAAGCGCAGTGGAAATTTTTCTGGTGAGGCGGGCTGCCACCCAGGAATGTTACCAGAGAAAACACTGAGATGAGATATGGTGGTGGAGACGTGAAACCGCTAGCTTCAGCGACCCAGTCCACACACAGACATAAATACAGTGGCACGGCCCGTTCGAGCTTTGTGGAGGCCCTGTGTAAAAATTGTCTTTTAAGACATTTAACAATTAATAATAATAATAATAATAATAATTATGCATCAGATTTATATAGCAGTTTTCATAGACACTCAAAGACGCTTTACTTTAGATACATTATTCATTTGCTCCATAGGCAATGGTAGTGGTAAGCTACTACTGTAGCCACAGCTGCCCTGGGGCAGACTAATGGAAACGTGGGTGCCAGTCCGCGCCAACAGCCTCTCCAACCACTACTGAACATTTAAAATGGAGGAAAAATCTCTCCCTTACCAACTAAATCTTTGAAAAGATTAAACCATTCAGTTGAATTAAACTGAATAAAAATGTAAATAGGATCCATACGAATACTGCAAATTTAGAAGGAAAAAAATCACAGATTTCCAAGAAAGAAATTGAATTTTTTCTTGAAAAAACTTACAAATTTTACATGGAAAAAAGCAGTAAATTTACAAGAGAAAAAAGTCACATTGAGGACAAAAAATGCAAGGGGAAAAATGACAAATTCACAAAGAGAAAATGCTATATTACAAGGAAAAATAAATAAATTATAAGAAAAAACTTGCAAATTTTACATGAAAAAGTAGCAAAATTTACAAGGGAAAAAACTGCTATGTTATGAGGAAAAAAGTTCCAAATTTATGTGGGAAAAAAAGTAAATTATAAGAAAAAATTTGCAAATTTTCAATAAAAAACAAATTTATGAGGAAAAAGTTCCAAGTACAAAAGAAAAAAAAAATGGAAGTAATTTCAATATTCCATCCATAAAAGTTGAGGGTGAACTTGTAGCAAGGGGTCCCCCTAGTGGCTGTGGAAGCTCATTACATTTGCGTACTCTGTTTTATAAGCAGAAACAGCTCTGAGCCTTGTCCTTAACGAGCGTCAGCAGCAGCCTCGTCTCAGTGCTGCTGAACAAACAGGCTGCTTATAAAGGACGCTCCACAAAACCAACTGAACTATAAAGCCACCACCTGATGGGGTTTTTTTTCCTGCTGCTCCCTACCTAAATACGAACATTTTCAGAGCAAACCAGAGCTGCTGATAATTGACTCTTCGCTGTACACCCCGGCACACGTGGAGTAAACACGGACAGATAGACGGTGAATTGTGCTCCCATCCCAGCCTGGAAACCTGTGGGTGTCTATAAAAAGGATCACACCCGGTCTCCATCAAGATAAATTTTGCAAAAACAGCCATGCATATTTAAATCTCCCACAGCAGCTCTGAGAAACTTTTTAAATTTTCAAAAGCCACGATCTGCAGCATTTTCATATAAAACCGTCTCTGTTTTGCTGCTTCTGTCTGAAACCCAACAGTTTTTGTTTCAAGTCTGTGTCTTATGATGAGTTTAAAACTGGCTGTGTAGTCAGTGGTCCCACATGGGTGGAGGTGAGAGTTTCTACTGGCAAGAGCTGCTGTATATACTGAATGTTTTTTTGTATTCTTGTTTATTTGTTTTATTTGAATCTATCATGATTTCAGCTTGTCTGTTTCTTGTGTGTCCTAAGGTGTTTTTTTTTCCTTTTTCTTCGGTTTTTGCAACATTTCGTATCTCTGTTTATTTTTACTAGTGCATTGTCCATAGAACGCAAGTATTCCTGTCTGAAACCGGTATCCCTGTTAGGCCTTACAGGCCCAAATGTAGGTTGTGTTTGAAAGTGGAATGCAAAGAGCTGTAGGCTATATGTAGGCAGTCACACATTAGACTTTGACAAATATAAAAGGGAGTAAATGGCACTAAGATTTATTTGATTGTGTGAATATTAATTACAGAATACCTAAATATTGAAAATGAATGGGACATCCAAGATTAGCGACTGTTTTAGATCCCTTTATTTGTTTGTCAATCACTTATTTGTCTGATCTTTTATCACTTATATTCAAGATAATACTGTATCTTGCTCTTTGGGGAATGGGAGTTGTTGAGTCATCATTATAATTATTTTAGTTTATATCACTGTTTAGTGATGGAGTTCAGTGTAATATTGAATTGCTTCTATGTATCATCAATAAACTCATGCAGTACTATAACAGGACACGTTTACAAATATTTGAGACCCGTTGTAGTGCATCATTTTATACTTCAGCAATATTTTGTTATTAAAAGGTTTTTTAAAACTGTAATCAACTGAATTAACTACAAAACACGCAACATTATTATACACAACAAAAGGATCTACTTGACTCCAACCGTTGCATTAGTGTTGCCCATTTGTCAGTAAATATTTAACTAAAAAACTGTTTATTTTATTATTTGGGCATTTTTGTGTTCTGTGTTTAGGCCCTGTCACACATAGACGATTTAGGCAGCATTTGCAAAACGTATGGATAATTTGGAGAATATACTGGTGTAGGTGGAATCAGTTATGGCAAAGTTTTGTCTAAGTTAAGAGCATGCTGGTATATGGCATAGTTCGCCGAGCTCCTCTGAAAATTTTCCAGCGTATGGTTGATACACCCTGCATTCTTGGAGCAAAGGTTGCATGGAAGTTATGTGTTCGTTTACACACGTTACTTGTCAGCAACTCATAGTTACTGAAAAAGTCGAAATACATCGAGATTAATGTCTAGCGTACCCAAAAATTATTTCTAACATACCGTATAACACTCTTTGAACCTATGTGTAACTTATTGAATGGGTTTCTGACTTGGAGTTACCCTATAATGGCATATTTGCAACATTGGTTCACAGGTTAAAACCCGTACAGAGCTCAGCTCAGCTGCTGCCTGCCGTGCGCGTGCGCACACACACACACACACACACACACACACACACACACACACACACAGAGCTAAACACACATACTTGTTCGTATAATGGGACCTGTCGGGGATGTGTCTGAGCACTTTCAAGCTACAGGATAAAGATCCAAATCGCTTTTTAGCCCTTCCCTCATGTTTTTTTACCTTTGACTGCAGTCTGTACCATCAGCTTTCCAGTGCTGTTCTGATAGATATGCCAAAATGTCAGAACACCGGAGGCGGAGGATCCAGTCAGTTGATTGCTCGAAGTGCAGAGCTCAACTGTTTTCCATGATAAATCACACTTTGCTGTTGGCTGCACCTCCAGGCAAAAGCACACTCGGTGCATTATCTTGTTTTTTTTTTCACTTTATTGAAAATAAACTTTTTTTTGTCACTATAAGTTAGCATGCCTTTGAGCCAGGTTGTGTCGGGCTGCTGCTTCTCCCGGCATGTTCTGTGTTGGATACACTGGTGTTTTTTTCAGACCCGGTCCTGGATGACGCTCTGCCCAGTCTACTCATGCGCGTCGTGTTCTCCACATACTGTATGGTGAATTATCCTTTAGACCTACGCAATCACGACAACTTTATGGAAAACATTTTTAAAGTATTAAATCTTCAGTATTATCTTTTTTGTAGTTTTGTAGCTTTGAGTGGTCTTTGTGACTAGAAAAGCGCTATATAAGTGCAGGTTAGTTAGTTAGTTAGTTAGTTAGTTAAATTTGTTGTTTTTCACTTCCTTGTTTTGTTCAGTGAACACTGTAGTGACTGACTGGTCATGATGCCATGTATTATCCTATCAGCATGGTCATGATGCCGTGTATTATCCAATCAGCATAGCCATGATGCCACGTATTATCCAGTCAGCATGGCTGTGATGCCGTGTATTATCCTATCAGCATGGCTGTGATGCCCTATATTATCCAATCAGCATGGCCGTGATGCCACGTATTATCCAATTAGCATGGCCGTGATGCCGCGTATTATCCAATCAGCATGGCCGTGATGCCGCGTATTTTCCAATCAGCAAGGAGTCAATCCGCAACCCCGCCCACACTTCCTGAAGCCTGGGCATGAAGAGACAGCGGTGACAGAGCGGTGGCTAAACTTTTATTGATAAAAATTACATATTTTGACTGAGCAACTCCATACTCGGGGATGCACACCCTCATAACCTCAGCAAATATATAAATATGTATAAAATCTTAGGCCAGTCTGACGAATGATTCAAGAGATATGCGTGGAACAGACAGGCAGACAGACAGACAGACACACACACACACACACACACACACACACAGATTTCGTGCATTTATAGATATATGATTATTACTTAGTTTTCAGCTTACTCCCGGTAGTCAGGTCTAATTTTGTAGCCAAGCCCACACAGACCACACCAAAACCAGAGTGTAGATAGCCTAAAGGTATCTTCACACCAAACGCAAACTGGTGAATTTTTCACACAGCATGATTACATTATAACTCAATGTAAACACAAATACACATGAATTCACCGTCAGAGAGAGATGCAGACAGGCAAAGTTGCCTTTCTAGCTTCTGTAGCAGTGTTCAACCTACTGTGGAAATCCCCAAAATAACGTCATGCTTCAGGTTTACATTATCTGACGGAAGGCTCACCTGAAAATGTTGTCCCTGTCTCCAACACTTTACAAGATGACAGGTGTTTCCGTTGCTAGTTTGCTAGCCTTGTTAGCGCATCTGTGGCAGGATTCTGTGGGTAAATAACTCCAACATCCCGATTCAGCTGAAAAGCTCCCGGTCCTTCTGTCTCCAGGTAAGTGTCAGTCTCATTTTCAAACTAGTTTACTCTCCAATGTTGATACTTTTACTCAGGTGACGGCAGAAGCTCAAAGCTAGCAATATTCCCTCGGACATGAACGCACAAATGCGCGATTTCGTGTGTGCTCACCTCTTTCCATTGACTTTGTATGAATTCACGCCACCCGTTCACATTTGGTGTGAAGGCACCTTAAGACTGGAACGTGTCAAGACCAAGACAAAGCCACGGTCAGTTTTTATTCCTGGTTCTCTGTGCATAAGGTCTTACTCAGTAGATGATTTTAGGGGGGTAGGGGGTGGGTGCTATCTGCTGATTTTGTTAGCAAAATGACCCAAATCATCCCCCTTGTTAATCTGCCACCCTTGCATCCACAACTTTTTTCCTCATGAATCTGCAACTTTTTTCCTTGTAGATTTGAAACCTTTTTTCATAAATCTGTGACTTTTTTTTTTCAAAAACAACTTTTTTTCCCATAAATTTGATTTTTTTTTCTTGTAAATTTGCAGTTTTCTCCTGTAAATTTTCAATTTCTTTCTTATAGATTCACAGCTTTTTCATCAGAAATGTAACTTTTTTCTTCTAAATTCTAAAAATGTCTCATAAATTTGCAACTTTTTTCTTGTAAATTTGCAACTTTTCTTTTAGAGATTTGACTTTTTTTTTAAAATTGCTACTTTTTCCCTATTAATTTGAGATTTTTCTTGCAAATTTTCAGTTTTTTCCTGTAACTTTACATTTTTTTCTTGTAGAGTTGCAACTTTTTCCTCAAAAATTTGACCCCCCCAAAATTTTCATTTTTCCCTTAAATTTGTGACTTTTTTCTTATAAATTTGTAACCTTTTTTTAATGACATTTTTTTCATAAATTTGTTTTCTTATAAATTTGTAACCTTTTTTTTTAAATTTGTTTTTTCTTATAAATTTGCAACTTTTTTCTCATAACTTTGACTTTTTTCAAAAAATTGCAGCTTTTTTCTCATAAATTAGATTTTTGTTCTTGTAAATTTGCAATTTTTTTTCTTGTAGACTGGCAGTTTTTTCCTCAAAAATGAGACTTTTTTCCCCTCTAAAATTTCAGTTTTTTCCTCATAAATTTGCAACTTTTTTCTTGTAAATTTGAAACTTTTTTGCTTAAAAATTCTTTTTTCCCCTAATAAATTTGCAACTTTGTTCTTGTAAATTTGCAACTTTTTTTCTCAAAATTATGACTTTTCTGATAAATTTGCAAATTTTTTCTTGTAAATTTGCATGTTTTTCCTATAAATTTGCAACTTTTTCCTCAAAACAGTGACTTTTTTTGATAAATTTGCTGTTTTTTCTTGTAAATTTGCATGTTTTTTCCTGTAAACTTTTTTCTCATAAATTTGTGACTTTTTCTCTCCACAAAATGCAACTTTTTCCCCATAAATGTGAATTTTTTTTCTTGCAAATTTGCAATTTTCTTTTGTAAATTTTCTAAAAATAAAATTCTTGTGGATTTGCAGCTTTTTTCTCAAAAATTTTACCTTTTTTTCCTCATAAATTTGTTCAAAAATGTGACCCCCCCCCCCCAATTTAATTTTTTTTTTCTCTGAAATTGTTCATGACACATGCCACATCTCTTCTACATTGAGGCTACATTGGTTGTCTGGTTTAACGTAGGTTGCAGTGAAAATCAAATGCTTCACACGCATGACCTTTGATAAAATCTAACATTAAATTCTTTGCGTTTACTTCAACCATCTACAATCCACATAACAGCAGATTCTTGGTTATATGGAAGGTCTAGGCTCTTAGTGGCTAGAACAACTGAAGACGTGGATTCCGTTACTGTGGATAAAGAAAGCCAAAGTGCCTTAACATCTTGGCCATCTTGGCCACTCCTATCAACGAACACATTATGCTAATGGTCGGAGGCAGCCCCCCCCCCCCCCCCGGTCCGACAGAGGGGTTGCTTCTGCTGCTGCTTTTAGAGAGCGTGTTCAGGTTCATCAAGTTTTAATGAGCGAGCAGAGAAATGAGCAGAGATGTTGCACACTTCACTTTTTCTTCTGTGAAACAGCGGCGGCACACAGGTGCAGCAGAGCCGTCAGTTGTTTAAAATTTTAACAGCTCTCTCATTTTTTAATTCAGGGAAAAGGCTGTTCAGTCTACATTAAACTGGTGATATTTTACATCATGAACACAGGATTCATTCCAGTAGAGTTGTATTTTTTTTTTATTTTTATTTTTGCTTTTCCTTAAAAACGAGACTGAGCTGTGGGAATAGGATATGAAAACTTAATCAAAGTTCACTCTGCTGTGTCTTAAATCACCGACATCTAAAATGACCATGACAAGAGTCCTATCCCTAATTTTTTAATTCTGTTGTTAAAATCAGCAACTTTTTACCTTTAAAGGTGCAACTTTTTTCTCATAAATTTGTGACTTTTTTCCCTCAAAAAATTGCAACTTTTTTCTGATAAATGTGAATGTTTTTCTTGTAAATTTGCAATTTTCACCTGTACATTTTCAAAATTTTTTCTTATAGATTTGCAAGTTTTTCCTCAAAAATTTGACTTTTTCCCCCCAAATTTTAAATTTTTTCTCATAAATTTGTGACTTTTTCCCTGTAAGTTTTCATCTTTCTCATAAATTTGCAGCTTTTTTCTCGTAAATTTGCAACTTTTTCTCATAAATTTGCAACTTTTTAAAATTTTTAGTTTGGCATCTTTTATCATATCCTTGCTCCTTTAGCAGATTTGTCCCTAATTTACATATACAGGTAAAATGTGTCTGATTTATTTATTTATTTTGCATGATGTATAAATGTATACAGTAAAAGTTGGCTTATTTTCTCAGAAATTTGCAATGCTTTCTCAAAAAAATGACTGTTGCGATTTTTTTTTTGTTTGTTTGTTTTTGTCAGATTTTACTCCTAAATTTGCATTTTTTTTACTTGTTAAGCTGGATTCATGCTACATTTCCGCTCTGGTCCACTGAGGTGCGTGTCCGCTTTGGACAAGGCCCACGTGGTTGTGTATATGCTTCGCTTCTTTCATCTACCAGGCCAAGCAGCTGACGCATGCATACAACTGTCATTTGTAGTTTGATCCCAGTCCTACAGCATACACAATGGTCACAATGGTCCCCTCCAGTATACAACTAGGACAATATCGGTCGCTGCGGAGGGTGACAATATGTATGGGTACATATTCATACTATGTAGGATAACTAAGTAGACGGTTATGCTGTTTATTCCATCTAGCACAGGTGTGGGCAGTGAGGGCCATTCCATTGCAGGGTTTCTACTCCACCCAGTGTCTTCAGCAGGTGTTTTCAATTATTAGCAATCCTTGAAGCTGATCAGAGCAAGCACCTGCTGAAATCACTGGATGGAACAGAAAATCTGCAGTGGAATGGCCCTCTGTGGCACATGATTGCCCATCCCTGATCTAGCAGCTAGATTGTAGCTAGAGTCTAGCTACAATGCTCCGCGCTGTGTGTATATATATTTATTCCATCTAGATGCTCCGCACTGTGTGTTTATATATTTATATTGTAGCGAACTCAATATGAGCACCCTACTTGGCTTGCCAAGTGGGTTGACCCTATTGGCGACACAGGTAGGGTGCGGGACTCCGGAGCGGGAGGCGTGAGTTCGAATCTCCCGGTGGGACGTCGCCATGTCGAGCAGCACGTTACACTGGTGTCAGAAGTGGGATCTCCTGTCCAAAAGCAGTAATGGGGCGCTGACATCGGGACGATGTCGAGAACCAGAGGGGAGTAGTGTAGCGAACTCAATATGAGCACCCTACTTGGCTTGCCAAGTGGGTTGACCCTATTGGCGACACAGGTAGGGTGCGGGACTTCGGAGCGGGAGGCGTGAGTTCGAATCTCCCGGTGGGACGTCGCCATGTCGAGCAGCACGTTACAATATGTACATATGTATATTCGCTACTCTTGTTTTTCTTGTCTTCTTGATTGTTGCTCTGAGTGTTGCTATCCCTGTGCTGTTGCAATCCTGGAATTTCCCCATTGTGGGACTAATAAAGGCTTATCTTATCTCATCTTATCTTATCTTACAGGTAGTGCAAATGCGCTAACACGCCAGTTTGTTCACTGGCTTTATAAAAGTGAAGAAACGCAAGATCGACTTACATTTTTTGTAGCAACAACAATGGCATTGTTTTGAGGAAAACGAGGAATCACTGTGTTTCAGTGCTCTTCGCCATTCAAGCTGCTGCTGCTGCAAAACAACTCATGTATGTTTGTTCTTGTCTTCCTCTTCTTCTTCTTCCTCTTCTTTGTCTACTTTGTATGCTGTGTCGGTAGCGCCACCTCGTGAATAGGAGGTTCAATCTTGTGCATGTGCAGTCACAAAATTTGGGCTGCATGTGGACAGCCGTGGAATGACTCTGCAGACACTAGCGGACTGGAGACAATGACATAATATTCATCACTCAAGTCTCGCAGTGGAGTGGTTGCAGACAATGGAGGTACAACATGAATCTATCTTTTAAGTTCCAATGTTTTACTGAGATTTTATACTCAAACATTAGTGGCTCTTTTTGAAAATTTGAGCCTGTTTATTCTAGGGCTGTACACAAATGTTCCATTATTAGGGGTGGGAAAAAGATTGATTTAGTGATGAACTGTGATACTTGGCACTCGCAACAATGCAGCGATCCATAAACGCACGGATCAATCTTTTAATTTAAAAAAAAGCACACTCAAACTGCTGTACGTTTAGGTGTCAGTTAATCAGTTGCGTTTTCAGTCGACTAGATGGCGCAAAGTCATCGCTGCAAAGGTGTCTTGCGAAGATGGTGGAGGGAACAGCACCGGGCAAAAAAAACTGAGAATTGCAGTGTCAAAGTTTAAATTAAATGTCTGGAGTTTTTTTGATTTTATAACAAAGATGGGACCAACGACCTGGATATAAAATAAGATATGATAAGCCTTTAGTGGAGTGGTGGCCTAGTTAATAGAGCATCCGCCCAACAACTGGGAGGTTGGGGGTTCAAGTTACGGCCGGGTCATACCAAAGACCATATAAAAATGGTACTACCTGCCTTCTAGCTTGGTGCTCACCATAATAGAATAGGGGAAGGAGAAGTTGTTTGTGGCGGCGCCTTGCATGGCCGCGACCTCTCTGATTCTAAATGTGATTAACATTGTAGACAGGAGACACGTAATTTTGTTCTACTGTACATGATGGACTGAATGACAATAGAGATGTCTTCTTCTTTATTAGTCCCACAATGGGGAAATTGCAGGATATGGCACGTTCAGTTTGCAAGGAGGGTTTTTGTCACATATTAAAACACTGGTATGTGATTTCATTTCACCATTACTTCACTGATTATTATTTAGTTTAAGACTATATTTTATTATCAGTTGAACATTTATTTTAAGATCATTTGTTTTTGCATCCGCCACCGTCAGTGTGTGAATGTGTGCGTGAATGGGTGGATAGCAGGATCTGTAAAGCGCTTTGCTCATCCAGAGATGCGTAAAATGCACTACGTAAGTGAATGCCATTTACCATTTAATTTAAAAATAATTTACTGTGAAATTGTCCGGTTGCTGTCCATTTGGACTGAATACTTTATTATATGAAAGAGATGTCAACATTTTTACTGTGGGACATGATTTGAGGTGGAATAAGGTGAAAAAAATTGAAATATATGGTATCATGATACTCAACATCGTGATATTGTAATTTCCCAGTTTGGAATCAATAAAGTACATCTATCTCTCTCTCTGTCTTTGTTGAATTGTGATAGGATTGAATCATGTCCCGAGTATCACGATCCAAATCGAATCTTGAGGTCCCTTGCAATTCCCACCCCATCCATTATCCACATATTCATTCACTACACTGGTAATGGGTTTTCAAATTGGATATGCACATATTCACCTTTCCCCCAAAACTGCTTAATTTTAATCAAATGAAAATATAAATTTGTCTTTTACCAAATCCCCCCCCCCCAAAAAAAAATGTTTTTGCAAATTTAGGATAAAAAATAGCAACATGACAAAATTTTCCCCCCAAAATTTCGTAAATGCATTTGCCAAAAAGAAAAAAAAAATACCTTACCATAAGAAAAAACGTTCAGCATTTTTGATAAAAACTGTAAATTTAGGAAAAAAATTTACTTGGAAAAAATGCATATTTGTATGAAAGAAAATGTAGTACATTTTGGAAAAACAAGGTCTGAATTTTACTAGAGACTGTTGAGGAGTTTCTAAGTTAGCCGTCATGCTAACGCTGCTATTGCTGGATGGTTCTGAGGAACATACCGGTGTGGGTTTTTTTCATGTGGCTCTCCTTGTGAGTTGGCTTTGTCATGTTCCATCGTTGTCATAAAAATCCAAAAACGCCCGACTTTTGTGTCATCTTTTTGGCATGTCCAACCCCTTCCTAAATTCTGCATCTGGCTGCAAACTACGACTTCACCTGACAAGGCATGCTTATTCTTGCCATCTGGTGGACTGAAAACTCAGTTGGTTGATTAACACCCAAGAGTTTGCAACATTTACATAAATATATATAAATAATAAAGATCGGTATGTGCCTTTAGGGATCGGTGTATCATCACGCATGTCAGGTATCGCGATACATCGCTGAATCGATCTTTTGTCAAGCCACTTTTACAAAATTTGCCACCTTCTTTGTTTTATTTTGCTCATTTCAGTGGTTTCATTAGGCTATAATTGACATGGTTAATAGACCCAGTGAGCAGACTCGGACTCAGAAATAGATACAGTTACATTTATTGAACAACAAAGAATGTGTGTGAGTGTGTGGGTGTGTGGTCTTGTAGCGGCTGGGGGGGAGCAGAACACCGTTCAACCTGGCAACCCTAGGGACAGACAGAGGCAGAGACAGTTAGTGGCAATCACAGGTGTAGATTTACAGTTTAATCCAGGGCTTATTGTTTGTAGAGATGTAGAGTGGCTCAGGTTCAGCTTGGCGGCTACGGCCAGGAGGACAGTGTCCGCTGATCCGGCTGCAGCGGAAAGAGGTAGATGTGTTAGAGGTGGAGCAGTTCACACTGTTCACACTGTTCACACTGTCCTGCGGGGATGATTTGGACTCTTTGGTGGACGTCACATGCTCATACATGGCTTTCTGTAAAAATAAGATTGTTCCACGTAAACGTGTCAAAATATATCCCAGCAACAAACCATGGGTTACAAAATCAGTTAAATCCTGCTTACAGAGGAAAGCACTTGCCTTTAAACAGGGGTCTGTTTCTGAGCTACAGGTTGCCACAAAGGAGCTGAAGGCCGAAATTTTAAGAGCAAAACAGAATTATAAATCTGAGTTGGAAAGCAAGATGGCAACAAAGAAACTTGGTTCAGCCTGGGCCAGTATGAAAACTATTGCAGGCCTTCAGAGCACAGAGCGCAGTAATCGTGTGTTTTTAGATGGTTTTAATTCAGACACAGAGCTGGCTAATGCTCTTAATTGTTTTTATGGTCGTTTTGACTCCTTTGATTTTAGCACAAAAACCCAAGATTTGAAACAGAAACTCAAAGACAATCAGCACTTTAATATTGAGGTGCAGGATGTTAAAAGGGAGTTCTGCGCTGTAAAAGTGAACAAAAGTCAGGGCCCTGATAACATATGTGGGCGCTTGGTAAAGTCCTGTGCACATGAACTGAGTCCTATATTTCATTACATTTTCAACAAGTCCTTCCAGACACAACATGTGCCTAAGATCTGGAAAGAAGCCGTGGTTGTTCCCGTTCCAAAATCCAGTTGTCCTAAAACGGTAAACGACTTTAGACCAGTTGCTTTGACTTCAATTTTAATGAAAATTTTTGAAAAACTGGTCAGATGTGAGGTCCTAAAGCAGACTGAGCATGCATTGGATCCTCTGCAGTTTGCCTATAGGCCTCACAGAGGAGTGGAGGATGCCACTGTCACTCTGTTTAACATGCTTTTTAAACATCTGGATTTTAATGGGACACACGCCAGACTTTTATTTGTGAACTTTTCCTCCGTCTTCAATACAATCCAACCTCATATCTTAGTTGAAAGGCTCCTGCAGCAATTTGATTTGAGCAATAATCTGGTGGGTTGGATTCTGGATTTCTTAACCAACAGGACACAGAGAGTAAGGGTCAGTGGTACATTGTCTGACCTAAAGTGCTCTTCTACTGGCTCTCCTCAGGGGTGTGTGTTGTCACCACTACTCTTCATCCTGTACACAAACATGTGTCGGAGCAGACATGACAACAGACACATTGTAAAGTATGCTGATGACTCAGTTATTGTCAGTCTCCTCCAGGATGGTGAGAGTGGCCACGGCCCAGTAGTTGATGATTTTGTTCACTGGTGTGAGGATTCCTACCTGCAGCTGAATACGACAAAAACTAAAGACATGATTATTGACTTTAGGAGGAAAACTCCCAGGCACAAAGTCACCGTACTAAAAGGCCAGACCACCGAATGTGTACAATCCTACAAATATCTTGGGACGATTATTGATAGTAATTTAAAGTTTGAAGAGAACTGTGAAAGGGTGTGCAAAAAGGGTCAGCAACATTTGCATTGCTTGAGAAAACTTGCACGCTTCCAAGTTGACCGAACCATAATGACAATGTTTTATCGGGTTTTTATTGAATCTGTTTTATCCTTTTCTTTAGTGTCATGGTTTGGTCAGATAAAACTGAAACAGAGGAAATCCTTGGATCAGGTAGTTATATGGTCCAGTCGTTTGCTTGGTGAGCCACAGCTGAGCCTGACATCCCTGTACACCAGACAAGTACAGAGGATGGCTACCTCCATTTTAAATGATGACTCCCACCCTTTGCACTGCAACTTTCAGCTTCTTCCCTCAAGACGGAGGTTTGCTGTCCCAAAAAGTAGAACCCAGCGCTACAAAAACAGCTTTGTCCCTGCTGCTGTCAAAGAGTTGAACAAGCTGTAAAAATATATTGCACATAATTTAGGTACCTATTTATTAACTCCATTTTATATTTACTTATTTTTGTAGGATGTCACTTGGGTTCTAAATATTTTATTGGGTTTTAGACCTTTGAGTTTTTAACCTCTTTGACTAGTTTTTAACTTTTAATATGACCCTTCTCTCTTACCTCTGGTTTTTCTCCCATCTCTTTGTCTTTTTATACCCTGATTGATGGAGCCTTGAGTATTTTTATCATGTTTATAGTCAGCTTCATATGTGCCTGTGTTTGTGTCTATGTTGAATGTAATTTGTGGCTTGTATATATGGATGTCACCAGACTGCAAAACAAATCTGGGCTGCACGGTGGTGCAGTGGTTTAGCACTGCGGCAGCACAGTTTACCCTCGGCCGGGGGATCGCGGAGATCATGAGATCGTGGGTTCGATCCCAGCCCCCGACCAACAGTGAGCTGTGTGGAGTTTGCATGTTCTCCCCGTGTTGCGTGGGTTTACTCCGGGATTTCTCCGGTTTCCTCCCGCATACCAAAAACATGTAGGTTTAGGGCGCTCGCGCACGCAGCGACCGGCAGCCGGTGGGTTGTCACCAGACTGCAAACCAAATCTACCTACGGGTACAAATAAAGTAACCTGAACCTGAACCTGAAAAGGTTGTGCAACAAAATATTAAGTTAAGGGTACCATCATTTTTGTCCCGGCCTGTTTCATGAGTTTGTTTTTTAAAATAATTCTGTTGAACCACAATTCAAAAGCATTGTCTGATTTTCATTGGTTAATTTTCATAGAATTTTTATTTATTACCACTTTTGTCAGATTCAAGTTATTTCTGTGACCATTGTGGGGTTTTTTTTCATTAAAAGAGGGGTACCAACAATTTTGTCCACTGCTGTATATGTCCTTATTTAATAAATGTGCAAACTCATCGGCTGCCTACAGCGTCTCATTAGTGGTCCGCGAGGACCGCACCATAACAGTCTCATGGTGATGAGGAGCAGGTGTGCGCGCAGCTGAGGAGAATAGGCAGCCAGAGCAAACCATTACAGTACTCCCCTCTACGAGACGCCTCTCGGTGGTCGATCCAACCTACCTGGGTGTGCCCGATGGAAGTCCCTGATGAGATCTTTATCCAAAACGAAGGAGGGACGCACCTAGGACACCATTCCAGCCTGTAGCCCTCCCAGTCCACCAGGTATTGTAGGCCGCGACCCCTGCAGCGGACGTCCAGGATGACATTGACCTACCATGCCGGGTCACCGTCAATCAACATCGGCGGAGGTGGAGACCTGGGAGGGGGACACAGAGGGCTGGAACAGAAGGGCTTGACCTGCGTAACATAGAAGGTAGGACAGATGCGGAGGGGGGAGGGGAAGCTAGACACACAGAAACAGGATTAATGATGCGAGTGATGGAAAAAGGCCCAATGAACCATTGGGACATCTTCCTAGCCTCTGCCTTCAGGTTAATGTGTTTGGTGGATAGCCATACCTGCTGACCCACCAGGTAGGGAGGGGCTGGTGTCCTGCGACGGTTAGCAACCGTGGAGTTGCGCTCTGCCGTGTTCCGTAGCGCAGTCCGGTTCGCCCTCCACAGCCAGCGGCAGCGCCTCAGGTGAGCCCAGACGGATGGGATGGCAATGTCCCCCTCCTCTTCAGGAAACAACGGGGGGCTGTATCCCAGCAAAGCCTCAAACAGAGACATGCCGATAGCCGAAGAGACCATCGTGTTGTGAGCGTATTCGATCCACGGGAGGTGCGTGCTCCAAGATGCTGGGTTGGCGGTAGCGACACATCGCAGCACAGCCTCCAGCTCCTGGTCAGCCCACTCACATTGCCCGTTGCTCTGTGGGTGGTATCCGGAAGACAGGCTTACCGTAGCCCCTAGGGCATTTCAAAGGGACCTCCATACCTGGGAGATGAACTGAGATCCCCGGTCGGAGATGATGTCCAGGGGAATCCTGCCGGGAGTAGGGAGGGGGTGGAGCATACCAGCTGGAGGAGAGGAGGACGTCTTGCCAGTGGCGCACTGGGGGCAGGCGCGGATGTACTCTCCGACGTCCTTCTGAAGCGAAGGCCACCAAAACATCCTTTACAGAAGCGCCACCGTGCGAGCCCTCCCGGGGTGACACAAGAACCCGGAAGCGTGGGCCCAGTGGATAACCTTGCCCCGAACGGCAGATGGGACGAACAGCCTCCCTGCTGGTCCCCCGCCCAGGTCCGCCTCAGCCTCCTGCGCCTTCAGGACCCTCTCTCTGATGCCCCACGAGAGGGCGCCCACGATACATGATGGAGGAAGGATAGGATGTTCCGTTACCTCCTTAGCATCCAAAGACTGCAAAAAAAATCAGGATGTCATCAAGCTAGACGAAAACAAAAACACCCAAAAAATCCCTCAGCACGTCGTTGATCAAGCGCTGGAATACGGCAGGGGCATTGGTCAGTCCGAACGGCATAACCAGGTACTCGAAGTGTCCGCTGGGGGTCCGGAACCCTGTCTTCCACTCGTCACCCTCCCGGATCAGCACCAGATGGTAAGCGTTACGGAGATCCAGCTTGGTGAACCAGGAGGTCCCCTGGAGGGAATCAAACGCTGTATTAATAAGAGGAAGGGTGTATTTGTCCTTGATAGTGATGTTATTTAATTCTCTAAAGTCAATGCACGGCCTCAGCGAACCGTCCTTCTTGCCAACAAAAAAAAACCCTGCCCCCACCGCTGAGAATGACGGCCGGATTATGCCAGAGTTTAATGATTCTTTAATGTAAGCCTCCATGACTTCCCGCTCCAGAGGTGACAGGCTGTAAAGACAACCCGACTGCAGTGGAGCTCCGGCACAGAGGTTGATGGCGTAGTCATATGGGCGGTGAGGGGGAAGGGAAAGGGCCTGGGTCTTGCTGAAGGTGGCCCCAAGGTCATGATGCTCTGGAGGAATCTTAGACAAATCGGGGGGAGGGGTGACGGGGGCAAACAGGGGCATGGATGGTGAGCAAGCAGCAGATTGTAGACAGGCACCGAGGCAGAATGAGCTCCAAGACACCACATTCCCGGTGCGCCAGTCAATAGAGGGATTATGGAGGCATAACCAGGGATAGCCGAGAATTACCGGGGAGGAGGAAACCGGCAACACAAAAAACCTCAACTTCTCCCGATGATTACCAGATATGTCGGACACTGAGGTAGCCAGTTCCCCCAAGATGAAGCTCTGCTCCGCCACCAAATCAATCAATACGTGTGTTACTATTTCCATTTGGTTGTGAATGAAACGGATAGGGAGAAGAAACCTAGAGAGGAGATTGGATTGAGGTGAGTCCATGAGTCCCCCTACTGCGACGCACGGACTCCCCCTTTTGGCCGTATAGGGCATGATGCTACCTCGTGCTCCTTGCTCCCACAGTAGAGGCACAACCCCAGCTCGCGGCGGCGCTGTTTCTCCGTTAGAGGTAACCTGGACTGTCCCACTACCATTGGTTCTGGGGCTTCCGGGGAATCAGAGGGAGGTAGGGCCAATAGGGAAGGCTGGGGGGAGTGGCGATATTGGGCACCCAAGCAACCGGAAGTCCTACATTCCGCTGCCCGTTCCCTTAGTCTGTTATCGAGGCTTATGGCCAGGGAAATCAACTCAGTTAGCCTACCTGGCTTTTCTAAGCGGGCTAACTCATCCCGCAGGCTAGGGCTAAGACTTCTAATAAAGATGCTGCAGAGCAAGGCGTCCTCCCACCCCACCTCTGTGGCCACCACCCCAAAGTCGACGGCATAGTGTGCCACAGACTTAGTTCCCTGTCTCAGATTCAGCAGCTGGGAGGTAAGCACACTATCACGGTCGGAGTGGTCAAACACCTCACTGAATTCACAGACAAACTGATTATACATCAAGCTAGCATTGTTCGCCCTAGCCATAACTGCGCATGCCCACGCTAGCGCTTGCCCCTCTAATAGATTAATTATGTAGCCGATCTGGCTGTGATCTGTGGGAAGTCCCCAGGCACCTGCTGAAAAACTATCTCACACTGCATAATAAATCCCCTAGCCTCCCCTAGTTTACCACTAAAACGGGTGGGAGTGGGGATGGGGGTTAGCCGGGAAGAAGGGCCCTGCCCGGGTTTGCCGGATTGGGAGACAGCAGGAGCAGAGGAGCTGCTTGGGGCCGAAGGAGCCGGAGGAAACGCCTGTGGACCTGCCAGGCGATCCAACCGGTCCGTTAAACGGGTCAGTTGAGTGAGGATAATTTGTTGTTGATAAGCTAATTGATCTATGCGAATCTCGAGGTTGTTAACTTTGCACGCCAACGCGCTGTCAGCTGGGTTGTTTTGGCGGAGTCGTACTGACATGGTTAATAGACCCAGTGAGCAGACTCGGACTCAGAAATAGATACAACTATATTTATTGAACAACAAAGAATGTGGGTGTGTGGTCTTGTAGCAGTTGGGGGAGAGCAGAACACCGTTCAACCTGGCAACCCTAGGGACAGACAGAGGCAGGGACAGTTAGTGGCAATCACAGGTGTAGATGTACAGTTTAGTCCAGGGCTTACTGTTTGTAGAGATGTAGAGTGGCTCAGGTTCAGCTCTGCGGCTACGGCCAAGAGGACAGTGTCCGCTGATCCGGCTGCTGCTGAAGGAGGTAGATGTGTTAGAGGTGGAGCAGTGCAGCTTGGTCCGCCACCAGGAAGGAGGGAGGTCCGCCTGTGCACAGGGGACTGAGAGAGGAATTTAGGAGAATGAGCGAGGGCTTACTTGAACTGTGGATTGATTCTTCCAGATGCCAGCGGGCAGGAGGCTGGAAGCGAGGACGAAGGTAGACTGAGGCTAGGAAGCTCAGGAACAACGATGAAGGCGAGAGAAGGTCTCATGGAGTGTAGACAGACGACTCCACACTGATCCCAGGGCAGCGTGGTTTAAATAGCCCTGGCCGTGATGAGGAGCAGGTGTGCGCGCAGCTGAGGAGAATAGGCAGCCAGAGCAAACCACTACAATAATGAGCTACTCTGTCATTCATAGTCTGTTTTTTGGGCTCCAGAGCCACAGGTTGTAGACCCATAGAATAAGATCCAACCCAACCCCTAAAAAGCCCCAGACTTCAGAAGGTTTATTCTTCTCTCTCTGTTTTGAAATGTTATTTTACTCCTGTTTCCCTGGAGACTTTCCTAAGTAGAGTTATTTTTTTAAAAATAAAGAAATAACTGCAGTTCACTCGCAGAGTTATTCACTCAGCCTTGTTTTAACGGCTGTGTGTGTTCTTGAAAAGCCCTGCCAAAGGTGTGAGGTGTTAATTCAGTGCTTTCTTTGGACGGAGTCTGGTTTGGTAGTCAGAGCGCTTCAGACACACTCAGGATCTGACAGGATAATTTGGGTCATTGTGATGGTGCCGATAAGGCTGCGGTAAATACAGGCTGTTGCAGATGAAACTGATTTCTTTGTCTCCTCTGTTGACTTGTTGTCTTCCTTTTCACTTGGAAATCTGAGATGAGTGCTCCAGGTTTATCATCGCTTTGAATTGCTTCTGCAGGCTAAATTTTGCCTAGTTTCAAAACAGTTTGTTCATAGTTGCTCTCATCCAACCAAGTTCTTATTGGCTGTCGTTAGTTTCACAAATCCAATAGTGACTGTTAGCTTAATAATTACTCAAGGCTGTTTGTAGCTTTCTGGGTGCCCTATGTAATATTGTGTTTGGGGGTCCCATTAAAAATATAAAGAAAATAAACTTGGGTCATCGTCTAGATGAACAGAAAAAAATTATTAAAAACGCTGAAAATTTACCCAAAGAAACTGCAAATTTACAATGAAAAGGGTTGAAAATTTATGTGATAAAAAAATTGCATATTTATAAGAAAAAAAAAATGAAAATTTTACAAGCAGTTGAAAATTTGCAAGAAAGTCACAAATTATGAGAAAAAATTTAAAATTCATGAAAAAAATTGCAAATTTACCAATAGAAAAGTTGCACATTACAAGAAAAAAGTTGCAAATTATTGAGAAAAAGTTAGTTTATTCGAAAACGTGCAAATTTGCAAGAAAAAAATCACAAATTTTGAGAAAAGTAGATTTATGAAAAAAAAATTGCAAATTTACAAGAGAGTCCCAAATTTATGACAAAAATTAGCAAATTCATGAGGAAAAGGGTGCAAATTTATCAGAAAAATGTTGGAAATTTCCCCCCCAAAAAGTTGCAAATTTGATAGAAAAAAGTTGCAACTGTATAAGAAAAACGTTACAAATGTACAAGAAAAAAATGCAAATTTATGAGAAAAGGGTGCAAACTTATAAGAAAGAAAGTTGCACATGTATAAGAAAAACAAGTTGCAAATTTATCAGAAAAATGTTGCAAATTTCTCCAAAAAGTTGCAAATTTAATAGAAAAGAGTTACAACTGTATAAGAAAAAAGTTGCTAATTTATGAGAAAAAGGTTGAAAATTTACAAGAAAAAAGTTGCAACTTTATGAGAAAAAGTTTCAGATTTAAAAGAAAAAAGTTGGAAATTTAGAAGAAAAAAAAGCTGCAAATTTAAGAGGGAAAAAGTTAGAATTTTTTCAAGAAGACTCACAAATATATGAGAAAAAACTAGGTACAAAAGTTGGGGGGCCCTTATTGATTCAAAGGTGATTTTGGTTCTCCAAAATCACCTTTGACCACCAGCAGCATGTAGCATCTCAAACCAGTCAGCTAACTCGGATGTTCCTTTTTTTCTCCTGAAATTGTCAAAAATGGCTTTTTTTTCCCAGCATGTTTGGTTTGTGCTTTTCTGATGCTTATATCAGCACCTACTCAGGTCAGAAATGTAGATCGGTGGAGTGGACACTACACATGGTAGAAGACGTTTTCCCCCTCATACTTCAGCTCCCTACAAGCAGCTGATTGAAGAGCCTGTAGAATATCAATCGGCTGGAGTTTTGTGTGATTGGTTCCAGCCCCACTGATGTGGAGATTACAGCTTATGTTAGTGCTTTTACAAAAAGAAAAAGGGAAGGCCATGCTGACAAATGCGTGAGTGGAGGAGATCTTTAATGAGTCCAGATTGGTCAATTTTACATATGGAGGTAACATATGCAGCGCCAGATCTCAACATGAAGACCTGTCACTACGTGTCGATACACTTCTGCATTTGTGCTACAATTGCTCCCAGTGGGGACCCCCCCCTCCCACCGAACACATCTAAACAGTCAAACTGTGATTCTGCTGCAATGTGGCTGCTTATATAAACTTTTGCATGTCCATAGTTGCAATTGATATATATTTTTGCATCTTAATTTTTGCAACATTTACAAAGGATTTATAGTGTATATTAATATTGCTTACTGTGTAACTTATTCTCACCAGAAATGGCTGTATTTCTGGTCATTTTAATAAATTCATGATCTCATTTTATTGAGATTACAGTGATGATGTCATGCGGTGATCCTCGCGGATCACCATAAGACGCCAAGAGTCACCGGAGAGTTTTGCAATGATGTTTATTTACAAGACAATACGTGACACAAGCCGCTAAGGGCAAAAACACACACTACAAGGTACAGGGGCTTGTAGGGTTAACCCCATCTACTACGAGCTAAACTATGACAGGACAAGAATACAAACGAACCTGACATGAAGGTCTGACGAGGTTAGAGCGCCGACCCAGCTCGACCATGACTTGACAAGGGTAAAACGAACATACGACGATACTCCCGCAACCTGACTGCCATCAGCGCCCGCCTAATAAGGGCGAGTGCTAACGAGCAGTAATGACAAGCAGCTGACCGTCTTTGACAGCTGGAAGCCCCACCGAGCACCTTCACAATAAGAGCCCGGTGAAGCTAGAATATAACCCACAGCTGTCAAAGGTGGCAGCGAATATACATAGCCCGAACGTGGACAGGACCGGCGCTCGGGTTGTAACAGTACCCTCCCTCCGAGGGCGGGCTTTCAGAACGCCCATAGACCACCCTGCCCCCCCACCCCCTCCAGGGTGGGCGGATGGGGGTAGGTCCGGAGGGAGAAAAAAACCAAACACAGAATCAGTACAGGAAAAAGACAAAATCCAGACCAGACAAGGCAAAAAAAAAACCTAAACACAGCACAATCACAAAAATTACCAAATACTCAAATCAGATTAAATACACACGGAGGAAAATAAGGCAACTGTAGGACATAAAACACAAATTGCCAAGGATCCCCAAATAACGGTTACAGAAAACAGCACAGAACAGCAAGAGAAAATTAAATCTTTGCCCACATGTCTCACAAGAAAACGGCTTCCCACCTGTGTGAATTCTCATGTGAATTTTCAAATAACCAAATACAGAAAAACAGAACAATTACTGGGTCAGACCTAACTGCACACAAAACAAAACAAGGCAACTGCAGGATGTAATCACAAATACCCGCAGACACCCAAATGACCATTACACAGAACACACAGGATAGCAAAAAAAACAGAACAATTACTGGATCAACCCCCACCAAAAAGGTGACCTCTACCCCCCCAACAGTTCATGCCGAACAGCGGAGACCCAGCGCCCCAGCAACAGTTCGGGCGGTCTCCCCGCGTCCAACAGGGCGCACTCACGTTGGGCCCCAATTGGGCCAGAACTGCACCTGCGGTGGACCTCGATTGGTCCTCTGACGCACCCACGTCGGACCCCGATTGGGCCAAAGCAGCTCCCGCGATGGACCCCGATTGGGCCTCGGGCGCACTTACGTCAGGCCCCGATTGGGCCAGAACCGCACCTGCGGTGGACCCCGATTGGGCCTCTGGCGCACCCACGTCAGACCCCGATTGGGCCACAGCAGCTTCCACAATGGACCCCGACTGGGTCGGTGCAGCTCCGCTGATGATCTCCACCCCCGAACCTGGAACCTCCAAATCAGTGACTCCGACTGGCTCCATGCCGGCGACACTGCAACGAGGCTCACAAAAAACAAGAAAACCGGGATCAATATCACCGGTAGCAACAGAACCCAGCGAGACGAGTTTGGGTGCATCAGGCGGCTGCTCCTCACTCGCCTCCCCGAGAGGCAGGCACAAATGCTCCAAAACAGGGGACAGAGACACAAGAGGGAGCACTTGCCTGCACTCGGGTTCTGTTGCCACCCAGGACTCCAACGATCCAGGTTCAGGGCGGCGACTCTCGTCAGCAGGCTCCAACTCAGCTGCGTCGGGCTCCGCGGCTGGCAAGATGACGTCTGCAGCCTGAGGTTCCTCCCGCGCTGATGTCCACGCCGATGACCCATATGGCATGGGGGCTGGGGACACTCGACCCGCTGGCTCAGACCGTTCCGGCGAGGAGACTCGGGGACGCTTCATTGTCGGCTCAGGCTCCGGGCCGCAGTCCACTTTTCTCCTCCGTCCACGACGTGGCTGCAGGGCCGGATCCAGGCTTTCCAGCACCGCAGACCCCCTCTTCATCCGACGACGTAGGCCTGGCATCACAGACCACTCAACGGGGGGGACACAGAGGCAGCAGTTTTAGTTATTATCACTACAGCAGGTGGAGGGAGCTCTGGGGGCTGCGAACCCCGAACTCCGCCCCCAGGAGTCAGACAAGGCAGGTTACAATTATGATGTGATAAATTAACTTGCACTTGCCTTTCTCCCGGAGGAGAGATGGTGCCTGCTGTAGGGGACGCTATTCCTCCTTCTCCCTGCTGGATGACGACAGAGGGCTCCCTGGAAGGACGAGGTGGAGCCGCTCTCAGAGGTTCGCTGATGGGCTTCGCCGGCAGCGGGTCCAGCCGGGGATTCTGCTGAGGTTCTCCTTGGCCGTGGCGCCGATGTCGTCAACGACCTCCAGATGGTGCGACCTCCTGGACCGGTTCCGGGACAGGAACGGGACTCCAACGCGGGGAGCGAGGATGCCTCCTCCTCTGCTTCCTGCTTTCCTCCTCCTCCAGCCTATGGAGTATCTCGCGCTGCGTGGCGAGTTCATCTCTCCTCGTCATCACCTCCGGGTGATCGTCGTAATGGAGAGGAAGGCTGTCCAGGAGAACCTCAGTGTAGTCCAGGTGCCAGCGCATATAGCTGGAGTTGACATCAAAGGTAGCGGCGAGGAGCGTCCCGTCGACGTACTCCAGCGCGCTCGCTAACTCTTTGCCCAGGCGCCAACCGCGGCCCCTGGATGACGGCATTCTCCCAGCAAACGACACCCAGACAGGGAAGAACAATAGTCCAATTAAAGCAAAAACTCACGGTGAAAAAGGCGTCTCGGAGTGGGGTCTCCGTTTAGACGTCTGGCGGGAGTATACTGTCACGCAGTGATCCTCGCGGATCACCATAAGACGCCAAGAGTCACCAGAGAGTTTTGCAGTGATGTTTATTTACAAGACAATACGTGACACAAGACTGTGAGCCGCTAAGGGCAAAAACACACACTACGAGGTACAGGGGCTCATAGGGCTAACCCCAGCCACTACGAGCTAAACTATGACATGACAAGAATACAAACGAACCTGACATGAACGTCTGACAAGGTTAGAGTGCCGACCCAGCTTGACCATGACTTGACAAGGGTAAAACGAACATATGACGATACTCCCGCAACCTGATTGCCGTCAGCGCCCGCCTAATAAGGGCGAGCGTTAACGAGCAGTAATGACAAACAGCTGACCATCTTTGACAGCTGGAAGCCCCACCGAGCACCTTCACAATAAGAGCCCGGTGAAGCCAGAATATAACCCACAGCCGTCAAAGGCGGCAGCGAATATACATAGCCCGAGCGTGGACAGGACCGGCGCTCGGGTCGTGACAGATGAGCTCATTCTTCTATTTGGGGTCAGCTGCAATGGAATGAGGAAAAAAGGTTCTTGCAAATTTACAAGAAAAAAAATGTGAATTTATGAGAAATAAGGTTTCAAACTTACCAGGAAAAAGTTGCAAATTTATCTGCAAAAAATGGCAAAAAGCAGTCACAAATTAATGAGAAAAAGGTAATAAATTTAAAAAGAAATGTCTGAAATGTATGAGAAAAAAGTCTCAAATGTGCAAGGAAAAAAACCCGCAAATGTATGAGGAAAAAACTGATAAATTTAAAAGAAAAATGCCTCAAATTTATGGGGAAATGTTACAAATTTAAATGGTAAAAGTCTCAAATTTCTGTGTGAGAAAAACTTTGAAATGCACAAGAAAAAGGTCCTAAATGTGAGGAAAAAAACATGCACATTTATGAGAAACAGGGAAAAACTTACAGTGAAGTAGCGTTTTAGTAGCTACCTTCTCTCTTTGGAAGCTACTCTTACTTTCGGTAATGCTGTTTTCTCTGGGGTGTAATTTCTGGACATTCTGCCCTCCTCCATCTCTTACAGCTGCTGATAAATGATTTATTTAACTGTTTTTGAAGCAGAGGCAGTCGTGGCTCACTGGAGGAGTAGCCATCTTCAGCTGATCAAAAATGCTGCAGCAAGAGTTTTAACAGGTACTGGAAAGAGAGATCACATCTCTGCGGTTTTGGCCTCCCTTCATTGGCTTCCCATAGAATTTAAGTTTAAAATCTCTCTTCTCACTTACAGAGCTCTAAATAATCGGGCCCCTTGTTATTTAGAAGATCTGATTGTACCTTATTATACTAACAGAGCACTATGTTCCCAAAATGCAGAGCTTTCAGTTATCAAGCTCCTCTCCTTTGGAACCAGCTGCCAATCTGGATTCGGGAGTCAGACTTGATCTCTGTTTTTAAGAATAGGGTTAAAACCTTCCTTTTTGACATGGCCTATAGTTAGGGTGGGATCAGGTGACCCTGATCCCTCCTTTAGTTATGCTGCTAATAGGCTTAGACAGCCTGGGGACCTCCAATGCACTGGGCTTCACTCCTTTCTTCACTCTCAACGAAATATCTTTGCTGGTCATTAACATCTGTTCTCTCCCATAGATTGAGTCCCCGTCTTGCTGTTTGCGCTCTACATGTCTGTTCTTTTCTTCTTCTTCTCTATCCCCTCACCCCCCAGCCAGTCGCAGCAGATGACTGCTCTCCTTGAACCTGGTTCTGCTGGAGGTTTCTTCCTGCTAAAAGAAGTTTTTCCTCTCCACTGTTGCCAAGTGCTACTCACAGAGGATCGCCTGATTGCTGGGGTCATTCTGCAATTGTGGGGTTTTCCCCTACAGTTTGAAAGTGCTATGAGATGACTGTTGTTGTGAAATCCTCATCATCATAGCAGTCTGCCGGGGGCGACAATGACTGTTTCATTTAGGTCTGATCAGATTCCTCCATGCAGCTCTGTCCTTCGCCTGAAGTTGAATTGAATCTTCTGTTAGCATCTTTGACAGTAATGCAGTGGTCAGTGTTTCTGTCTAACTCCTGGCTTCAACAGCCGAAATTCACATTTTCCTTTTTCATACCCAGCATGATTTAGTCTCACAGAACAGTATGGACAAATATTCTCACCCTGACTCACCTGCTGCTGTAGCATTTAAAATCCCCCCTCCCACTGCAGGACAAATAAAGGTATCCTCATTCTTATTCTTCTGTGCAGCGGTGTTGTGTTTGAGCTGAAAAAGCCACCGGAGTTCATTTTTTATATTTGTGAGTGTCTGCAGCAGCTTCTGAGACAGCTCCACGCAGCTTTGCTCAGTCTGAGAGCAAACATGTGTGGGCCCAGGTGGGATGTGGAGCCATAATTCAGGCAGCGTCATCTCACTGAACTGTGCGCACAAGTAGAGGCTTTATCTTATGGAGATAACATTATACTATCCTCTATAAATCAGCTGCAGGGCTGCACTTATGCACTGTGATCTGCACTCTTTGGTTCTGGAACCACATTGGGGTTTTTTGGCCCATTTGCTGTGGCAAAAAACTTACAAATATAGCAGAAAAATTCTGAATCTACAGTGCATGGAAAAAATTGCAAGTTTGCATGAAAAAGTTGCAAATTGTAAATTTATGACAAAGAGGTTTAAAATTTATAAGAAAGTTACAAATTTACAAGAAAAAAGTTGCAAATTTACAAGAAAAAGCTTACGAATTTATGAGAAAAAGTTGCAAATGTGTAACAAAGGTTGCAAATTTATAATAAAAATGCTGTAAGATAATGAGAACAATGTTGCAAATTTACAAGAAAAAAGTTGCATTTGTGAGAAAAAAGTTGCAGATGTATTAGAAAAAAGTTGCAGGTTAATGAGAACAAGGTGTCACAGTTAGTGGTGAATTGGACCCAAACACAGTATTTAGAGTTTGGCAATTGATTTATTAATGAGCTGGCCAGATGGGCCAGAAAACACAAAACCAAACAGGCTCGAGAAAACACAAAAAACTGACAGCTCAGGAGCTGTGACAAAAACTTACAAAAATCAGGCAAGGATACAGGCAAAACAGAAGTGTGTTGATCACACCAGTATGACTAACGACACACATGAGGAAACACAGATTGGGGCTTGACATAGATAGACACAGGAGTAATCAAACATAATACAGAACAGGTGATCACAATCAGGAGCAAATGGAGACGCCAGGGATTGGTCACAGACACAGGACGGGCGGGGCTACACAGATGATCACAGAGAGAGGATGCACAAAACATGAACAGAGGAACCAGGGGAGACAAGACCAAGGCAATGATGATGAAAATAATAATGATAATAATAATTGGGATCAAAAGCAAACCAACAGAGAAAAGAATATACTATAATAATATAAGAATATACAAGGCAGAATAATAACCATAATCCACAGAGAATAATAAAGATAACTCAAAGCAAGGGCATGGACTGAGGCCCTTGCCCTGAAGACAAGAAAATGCAAATTATAACAGGATGAAGGCAAGGGGTCCCACCCACGCCCTGACATAAGGTTGCAGATTTACAAGAAAAGTTGCAAATTTATAAGAAAAGCTTACAAATTTATGAGAAAAAAAGTTGCAAATTTACGAGGAAAAAAATTCCAGATTTATGTGAAAAGGGTTGCAAATTTATAAGAAAAAAATACACATTTATGAGGGAAAAACTTGCAAATTTATGAGAAAAAGGTTACAGATTTATAAGAAAAAAGTTGCAAATTTATAAGAAAAATTTACAAATTTACGAGAAGTTGCAAATTTATGAGATAAAGGTTACAAATTTAAAAGAAAAAAGTTGCAAATTTATGTGAAAAAGTTGATACATTTAAAAGAAAAATGCCTCAAATTTATAAGAAAAATTACAAATTTATTAGTTAAGTAGTAAGTAAGTAAAGTTTATTTATATAGTACCTTTCTAGATAAAATCACAAAGGGCTTCACAACAGCAGGCACATGAACAAGAACTTCTGTTTTCTCAGTGTTATAGTAAGTGAAAGATAATTTGCAGTCATCCAGTTCTTTATCAATACAGTCTTTTTGTTGCAACATTTTGTGAAGGGAAGGAGATGTACAGTTGGGTATCATCAGCGTAATAGTGATGTGGGATTCCTTTGAAAGTGCTCAAGATGTATCCAAGAGGCAGTAGGTACAGTGAAAACAAAGTGGTTCCCAAAACAGAACCCTGGGGGATGCCACAGGACATAGAGCTATTCACAGCAACCAAGAAAGTTCTGTGTGAGAGGTATGGGCCGATCCAGAGATGCCCACCCATGTTCTTATTCTGTCAGTTAAATTACCTTTGCCAGCTATGTCTAATGCTGCTGCTAAATCCAGAACTAGAATCTCATTAGCTACGTTGGTATCCACAGTGTACTTCAACTGTATTCCCTACTCCCTGCTCCGTTCTCAGGGAATATCAGTTAAGTTAACTGCCCTTCACAAACTTTCTCCATTTGAAACACCCTGTAACCGTCGCCCCCCCTCTGTCATGTGTTACTGCGGTAACCATGGACATGTACTGATACTATGGTGAATAATTTATATTTCTTAAACAAAATATTAATACAAATATATTTTTATTACTATCATCATCAACTGTCATCTCTGCTGGAGTCTGAGTTCCACCCTATGCAGGACACACTGAATGCACTGAGGAGCTCATTTAGCAGCAGACTACATCATCCTAGGTGCACAACCGAGAAGTTTCGCAGGTCCTTCCTACCTATGGCTGTCAGACTGTACAACCTAAGCAGGGCTGCCCGCAGAGATAGCAAAAAGACGTGACAACCTAATAGTATTGAATGCAAAAGACGCAATAGACTTACACAATGGTCCCCTCCAGCATACAACTAGGAAAATACCGGTAGCTACAGAGGGTGACAATATGTATGGGTACATAATCATACCTGTAGGATAACTAAGTAGACGGTTATGCTGTTTCATTCCATCTAGCTACAATGCTCCGCACTGTGTGTGTTTATATAGTTACATATTTATTCCATCTAGCTACAATGCTCCGCACTGTGTGTGTTTATATATTTACATATTATTCCATCTAGCAACAATGCTCCGCACTGTGTGTGATTATATATTCATATATTTATTCCATCTAGCTACAATGCTCCACACTGTGTGTTTATATATTTACATACGTATTTATTCCATCTAGCTACAATGTTCCGCACTGTGTGTTTATATATTTATATATTTATTCCATCTAGCTACAATGCTCCGCACTGTGTGTGTTTATATATTTACATATTTATTCCATCTAGCTACAATGCTCCGCACTGTGTGTGTTTATATATTTACATATTATTCCATCTAGCAACAATGCTCCGCACTGTGTGTTTATATATTCATATATTTATTCCATCTAGCTACAATGCTCCACACTGTGTGTTTATATATTTATATATTTATTCCATCTAGCTGCAATGCTCCGCATTGTGTGTCTATATATTTATGTTTATATGTACATATGTATACTCGCTGCTCTTGTTTTTTTCTTGCCTTCTGATTGTTGCTCTGAGTGTTGCTATCCGTGTGCTGTTGCAATCCTGGAATTTCCCCATTGTGGGACTAATAAAGGCTTATCTTATCTCTTATCTTTTCTTATCAGTTGATATAAACAATAACCCACATCAATTTAGCTTGTTAATAACGTTAGCAACAGTAGTTTGTTTTACTCATATTTGAGGTGCAATGGCTTATGGGTAATCTTCTTGTCAACTTTCGGTGAAGTGATGTACGGTTGTTCACTTCTTCCCTGCTCAGTTTCCAGTTCCCTTTGAACTTCGGTTTGGAATCTCAATATGATGGAATACCCTGTGCAGTCCACTTTGGTGTATACTATTGGGCGATCAGAACGCACCTATTGTAGACTCCAAGAAGAGCAGTTCCAGTGGAGTGTCGATGACGAAACCCAGATTGGAACTTGTTGAGAGTGTTGTGATTAGCTAAGCTATCATGAATTTCCATATTTTCATCCATCCATCCATCTTCTACCACTTTTCCGGAGGTCTCGGAGGCAGGCAGAAAAGCCGAGACTTCCCTCTCCCCAGCCACCTGCTCCAGCTCTTCAGAGAGGATACCAAAGTGTTCCCAGACCAACTGGGAGACGTAGTCTCTCCAGCAAGTCCTGGGTCTGCCCTGGGGGCTCCTCCCAGTGGGACGTGCCTGGAACACCTCAAGTGGGAGGCGTCCGGGAGGCATCAAGACATCCTGTTCCATATTTACCAAGGAAAAAGGCATCTGTTTTTGTTTTTGCTTTCATTTTTTTATTGGTAAATATATCACTGAGCTGAATCCAAATGAAGAATTTATGTTCTACTCAACCAGAAGAGCAAATGCACACACACACACAAAAAAAAAAAAACGAGCCACGTACACACACCACCAACATTTAAAGTTCGAGCTTCTGCTGTGTGTTGCTTCGATTCACTGAGATATGTGAGAAAAATTAAAGAAGAAGAATAACTTCATGGTGTTTTTTCCACACAGATGTCCAACTTTAAACAGGTGGAAGAAGAAAAGGCTCTAAATGGATCTGTATGTGATGTAATTACAGCTTCACTCTTTCTAATAAACATGAATTCTCTCAGTGCTATTTACCACCTCATTTACACTGTATGGCTTTTGTTAACATTTAATGTAATTAGGTGAAGACATGAGTAACTTTGCCCCACCTGCGGCCCCTTAAAACTCATCTAACACAGAGACATTAACAATCACGTAAATAATTTACTTACACTTTGTTCTTTTATGCTCCAAGCCACTCGACAAACTCATGTGGGGAGGTTGAGTATATATACAAGATTAATATTATACCAGAGGAAAAGATGTTATAAAGAATTTTGCAGAGATGAATAAATACATATAAGAAACAGAGAATGAATACACAGAGGTTGTTACAAAAAAATGGTATACAGCACCTAACAAGGCAGTATCCTTCAAGTACTATAAAAGCAAATAATCAGTTCTTGGCAAATCTGATTTGGAGAAAAAAATTAAAGCTTCCTGCAAAAATGGCCAAACAGTCGGTGCTTTAGAAGTTGAAGTACCTAATATCGAATACTCATGCAGGCTTTTATCACTTTACAAATTTGAAAATAGGTCTAAAACTATTAGCCTTCTCTCCATCTCCTTCAGCTTTCTACCACAAAGAAAACAAAAAGTCCTTTAAGGTGCTATATGTGTTTTACACTTTTGTATTGAAATAAATGGAACAGGTGGTTTGTAATTGTAACAGCGAGTGCTGTCAGCCACTGCATAGTGTGGTGATTACACCACCGTCCACTTTTCTAGTGCCCCCTTCTTGAAACATTTAGCTCACCTCCATCCATCCATCCATCCATCTTCTACTGCTTTTATGGAGGTCCGTGTCGCGGAGGCAGCAGTTCAAGCAGAGAAGCCCAGACTTCCCTCTCCCCAGCCATCTGCTCCAGCTCTTCAGAGAGGATACCAAGGCGTTCCCAGACCAGCTGGGAGACATAGTCTCTCCACCGAGTCCTGGGTCTGCCCCGGGGTCTCCTCCCAGTGGGACGTGTCCGAAACACCTCAAGTGGGAGGCGTCCAGGAGGCATCCTGACCAGATGCCCATACAACTTCAACTGGCTCCTTTCAATGTGGAGGAGCAGCGGTTCTACTCTGAGCCTGTCACGGATTTCTGAGCTCCTCACCCTATCTCTAAGGATGAGTCCAGCAATCCTACGAAGAAAGCTCATTTCAGCTGCTTGTATCCGCAATCTCATTCTTTTGGTCAGCACCTCCAAGTCCGAGTCCATGGTCCTCAGCCGGAAAAAGGTGGATTGTCCTCTCCGGGTTGGGGACAGGCTCCTGCCCCAAGTGGAGGAGTTTAAGTATCTTGGGGTCTTATTCATGAGTGAGGGGAAAATGGCACGAGAGATTGACAGACGGTTCGGAGCAGCATCTGCAGTGATGCGGACATTGTACGGGTTTGTTGTGGCGAAGAGGGAGCTAAGCTCTAAGGCAAAGCTGTCGATTTACCAGTCAATCTACGTTCCTACTCTCACCTATGGTCACGAGCTTTGGGTAATGACCGAAAGAACGAGATCGCGGAATCAAGCGGCGTTTAGCTCACCTCTGTACTGTATATATTGAGGTTTTGCAGTCATGTGACCTCCAGGAGTGATCTGAGTCCCCCAGAGTGAAAACTTTCACGTTGCTATGGCTACGCCATACACACCAATGCATTATTTAAACAAGATTCAGTCAGCAGAACTTCTTAAAATTGGGTTGTGCAATTTTGCTGGAGCATATGACAACAGCACAAGTGTCGGTATGTTGAGAAATTATTTGTGAACGTCTGAATTGTGATTCTTATCTCATGGTAGATTGTTTGTTTACGTCATGTCAAGATGCTAGCCGCATCCCGGAACTGCTCTGTCATGATATTGACAGCTACCTAATTAAATCAAAATCACTTCGTAGAGTAGAAACTGTGGAAATATGCAAAAGTCTAAAGGTGCATTCAGACCGAATGCAAATGGCAATTTTTTTGCACAGTTACATGTTAACTCAATGTAAACACGCGAATAGACGTGAATTCCTCCTCCCACAAAATGTTCATTGTATATTTGACTGTTTTTTGCTGGTTTCTGTTTGTTGAAGGTGGCAGCTCTTCAGTGCTGAGATCTGTTTCTCTGTCTGATCGGTATCAGCAGGAAACCTGTAAATGATGGCCCTCATTCTTTCTTCTGTAATTTTGACGGCCTACAGCTACACAGTTGAGATCTGTAGTCATAAATAATCCATTGCTAGCTTCCAATTAAGCCTTATTCTCCCAAAAACATTACTGAAATATACATTTTCTACAACATAGCTCTATATGTCTTCCTGCTGCTTTCACTCCAGTGTAGCCACATCCTGCTCATGATTTATATGGTGACGACAACTGCAAAACCTCAGTAGAGGTAGGGTGAACCTCTTATAAGCCATGATCACGTTGGAGCATTCCTAAAGTCAGAATCTTCCCCACCCTTGCTTCAGATGGACCATCTAATGCAGTCAGAATTTATGTAGACAGATAATACACATGAAATACCTCCAGCACTTATTTCTTCCTCCCGATTTTTGAAGAGACATTCCTCAGATTGGCTCTGTGTATGTTAGCATTCTGTAACTGCTAACACTAGAACTAGCTAATTGCTACCTTTATTGAGAGCATCCATCTTGGTTTCTCGTTTGGGGCAGCTGTGGTGTAGGTGTAGTGTGGCTGACTACTGATCGGAGGATAAGTGGTTCAATTCCCGCTCTGTCTGCTGTGTGCATGTCCAAGTGTCCTTGAGCAAGACACTGAACCCCCAGTTGCCCCTTTTGGGTCAGGCCAGTACCGGTGCATGGCGGCTCTGTCGCCATCAATGTATAAATGGGTGGATAGCAGGATCTGTAAAGTGCTTTGGTTATCCTGAGATGAGAAAAAGGGCTATATAAGTGAACACCATTTACCATTTCAGGTTGCTATTTTTTGATGTTAAAACCTTGAGAGTGTCTGCTGTCATTTGTTAGCCCTGTTAGCTTAGCGTAGCATAGCTATTGTATTGTTTACATCTCTTGCCCATTCCAAATAATAGTTCATTAGCCCTAATGAACCTGTGAATCACATGAAACATCTATCTTCCTTCCAATTGTTATCTAGCTTATTTTACACTATGTTCCAAATTAAGATAAGATAAGATAAGATAAGCCTTTATTAGTCCCACAATGGGGAAATTCCAGGATTGCAACAGTACAGGGACAGCAACACTCAGAGCAATAATTTAGAAGATAAGAAAATAAGAGCAGTGAATATACATATGAACACATAAATGTATAAATATACTATATACACAGTGTGGAGCATTGTAGATAGATGCAATAAACAGCATAACCATCTACTTTATTACGCAAATAGGATTTTAGTGTCATAAATATTCAGTTTTTTGTTTTTCAGTTAAACTCATGGATGGTATTGTGTCTCAGGGCTTTTTGGATCACTGACATCAATCTTAGACATCTGTCATAATTAGTTTGCCAGGCTAGCCCAATTAAAGGAAGGATACTTTAGAAGGATGTTCCACATTATTAAGCATGCCACAGGTTTCAAGCAATATGGGAAAGAAAAAGGATCTCTCTGCTGCTGAAAAGTGTCAAATAATGCAATGCCTTGGACAAGGTGCGAAAATATTAGATAATTCACGAAAACTTAAGCATGATCATTGTATTGTCAAGAAATTTATGGCTGATTCAGAGCACAGAAGGGTTTGTGCAGATAAAGGCATAATGAGGAAGTTTTCTGCCGGACGAATTCATCAGATTAAGAGAGCAGCTGCTAAAATGCCATTACAAAGCAGCAAACAGGTATTTGAAGCTGCTGGGGGCTCTGGAGTCCCACAAACCTCAAGGTGTAGGATCTCCCAGAAGCTTGCACTTGTGCATAAACCTACTATCCAGCCACACTTAACCAATGCTTACAAGCAGAAATGGTTGCAGTGGGCCCAGAAATACATGAAGACTAATTTTCAAACAGTCTTGTTTACTGATGAGTGCCGTGCAACCCTGGATGGTCCAGATGGGTGGAGTACTGGATGGTTGGTGAATGGCCACTATGTTCCAACAAGACTGTGATGTCAGCAAGGAGGTGGCGGAGTCATGTTTTGGGTCGGAATCATGGAGAGCAAGCTGGTAGGCCCCTTTAGGGTCTCTGAAGGTGTGAAAATGACCTCTGCAAAGTATTTAGAGTTTCTGACTGGCCACTTTCTTCCATGGTACAAAAAGAAGAACCGTGCATCCTGTAGAAAAATTATCTTTATGTATGCCAATGCACCATCTCGTGCTGCAAATAATGCCTCTGTGTCATTGGCTGCTATGAGCATAAAAGGAGAGAAACTCGTGGTGTGGCCCTCATCCTCCCCTAACCTCAACCCTATTGAGAACCTTTGGAGCATCCTCAAGCAAAAGATCTATGAGGGTGGGGGGCAGTTCGCAAAGAAATTCAAGCAGAAACTCTCCAAAAACTCACAAGTTCAATGGATGCAAGAATTGTGAAGGTTATATCAAAGAAGGGGTCCTATGTTAACATGTAACTTGGCCTGTTAAGTTGTTTTTGATTGAAATAGCTTTTGATTTTAGTAAATATGACCTCCTAATGCTGCAAATTCAACACATGGCCATTTTTAGTTCTTTACAAGCAATAAAATGTTTTGAAACTCTGTTGTGCATAATAATTTGGAACAGTGCATTTTGAGTTTTTTGTATTTTTGCAAAAAAATAGTTATTGGGAGTTTTGTTCAATAAAATTTGAATTATGTTCGAACAGTTGATGACTTGAAAATTGTACTGACTGTCATTTGCATCGACTATTTAGGAAAATCAGAGATAAATATCATTTGCATAATAATTTGTAACACGGTGTATTATTAACTTACTATGTCCGCATCATCCCTTGTTTATTGCTGTTAGCAGTGTTATTAAGTGTGGGTTGAAGTTTAATAAAAGGAATCAGTATTAAGCTAGCAACTGTGAGCTAACCAGGCTACCAGCAATAACCAAGGGATGCTGCACACATAAGTTAATAATAAAATAAGCTTGGAGTAAGATTGTATTTTGGTGTCATTCACAGGTTCATTAGAGCTCATGAAGTATTATTAGGAGTGGGTAAGAGATGTAAACAATGCTTTCCAGTGGCATTAGGGGTGGGTTAAACTTTAATTAGATGAATCAATAACATGCTAGCAATTGCAAGTTAACCAGGCTAACAACAATAGCCGGGGGACATTACTCACATACAGTATTGAATAAAGCTTGATAAAAGCAGTGAGTGAAATAAATGATTCAATAGGTTTCACAAGTTCATTAAAGCCAATGCAGTGTTATTAGGAATGGTAAGAGATGTAAACAACATGCTAAGCTAACTCTGCTAACATACAATAGCACCCACTGATTATAAAAACAATAAAATTGTGAAACACAGACTCTGTATACAAAATACAAACTGTCAGTGCTATTTAAAGTATATGATATACAATGATAAGTGAATGTTTATATATTTATTTAATGATGAGAAAACACTGTTGTAACTCAAAGTCTTGTTAACACTGTTAATACAGTTAGTGTAGCATTGTGTCTCTGTTATTGATTCCTCTTGTTAGGAAGTGTGGACAAGCAAAAGCTTTGTTTCAGTGTAAGAGGTGATGAGAAATCCCTTAATTTAATAAAGCCAAATCTGGGGTTCGGTGTTTTGCACCTGTCATGCAACATGTTGAGCTTTCTTCCATTCTTTCTATTTTGTAGCAGCATATAAAAACCCTGATCACCTACGAGAGCAATGAGGACTCAAGGAGAGTCAGTGATTATTCAGGATTGCTCCAGAGTTGCATAAGCTAATATGCTGTAGCTACTGCCTCATTGGCTTCATGAGTGTTTGGGTGTTGGTGGGGCCATATGCCGCAGCCTGAGGGCCCGACGGGGGATCAGTGCTGAACAGGAAGCGATGTTGTGTTATTAATACCCCAAGAGCAACATGCACCATTGTGCCTCTTCCTCAGACCTTCATATTTTATTCTTTCTTTCAGCTCCATAGAGTCAAGGCTAAATATGTGTTTGAGTACTCCAGGTATGAATTCCTCCAATATTGTCCAAAATATCTGGTTCGTACTTGACTCTGAATCTGATACTAAGGAAAAAAATGTAGAGCACAAGGTGTTATCGAAAAGATCAGGAATTTGTGGGGGTTGCATTGCATCATCGTACATCAGTGTTTTGTTTTGTTTTTTTACAATTATGCTTTCTTTTCACTTTCTACTTGCCTATCATGGATGACTCTTTCCCAAACTGAAATCCAACTTGGTCATCCAGTGGGTGATTTGTTATTTTTCAACAAGGGGGATGGGAGTTACTCACAAATTTAGTATGTGGTACAAATGTATATATGTAAATTAGGTACAGATTTGTAAGACTAACAGTGCAAAAAAAAATTAAAAAATTTAAATATTCACAAGGTTGCAAATTATAATTTAATTACATAGATTAAAAATTAAACCAGCATCCAGATGAGAGTTGCAAATTTACAAGAAAAAAGTTGAAGATTTACAGGAAATAAATTTGCAAATTTATGACAAAAAAAAATCATCCAAAATTTTGAGGAAAAAAAATCACAAATTTGAGTAAAAAGTTGAAAATTTACAAGGAAAAAAATTTGCAAATTCATGACAAAAAAGTTACAAATTTTTGAGAAAAGTTACAAATCTTTGAAAAAAATGTCAAATTTACAAGAAAGAAGTTGCAAATCTATGAGGAAAAAAAGCCAATTTTTTTCTAAATTATAATTTAATTACATAGAATAAAAATTTAACCAGCATCCAGATGAGAGTTGCAAATTTTTGAGAAAAAGTTGAAAAATTACAGGAAAAAAAGTTGAACATTTACAAGAAAAAAAAATTACAGGAAAAAAGTTTTAATTTTTTGAGAAAAAGTTGCAAATTTATGAGAATAAGCTGCAGATTTACAAGAAAAAAGTTGCAAATATACAAGCGATTGTACAGGAAAAAGTACAAATTTTTGAGAAAAACTTACAAATTCATGAGAAAAAGTTGCTAATTTACAGGTAAAAAGTTGCAAATCGATAAACAGTTGCAAACCGCTAGAAAAAGTTGCATTTTTTTAAAAAAGTTTCAGATTTATGAGAAAAAGTTGCAAATTTACAATAAAAATGCTGCAGTTTTGGGGGGAACAATACAAATGTATGTGGAAAAAAGTGGCAAATACATGAGAAAAAAGCTGCAAATGTACAGGAAAACTGCAAATTTTTGAGAAAAAAGTCATAAGTTTATGACAAAAAGGTTGCACATTTACAAGGAAAAAGTTGCAAATCTATGAGAAAAAAATTGCAAATTTATGAGATTTTTTAAAAATTTCTGCTTAGAATTTGTGCTATATAGTCATTTATTATGTTATGTATAGAAAGGTCTATGTTGATATTGGTGGGCACAATTCTTTCTTTTTTTCCAGGTTGGAGGGGACATGTCATGGATGGTTCCCCCCTTCACCCCCCTTCTTCAAATCACCTACTGGCTACATCCCCCCCAAAGACTGGGATGAATCTTTATCATTTCACTGGTCTTTTTTTGTCTGCCTCCTAGAAAATATTACTCAGGAGGAAAAAAGAACTGCCTAATAAGTAGCATACTCACCAATATACAAGGGGGGAGGGGGGCGCTGACGAGTTCATTGGCTGAAAAGTTCATAGTGGTCAAATTTGACCATTTGAAAATGTATTTTATTTTTCAATCACAGGGATCCAAGAACTGTAACAAAGATGGAAGAAGTGTGTGGACCGAAGGAGAGAATATGTTGAAAAATACACCATATTTGGTCAAATTTGACCACTATGAACTTTTCAGCTCCCCCACCCATATATATTTCAAATATGATAAATTGCAGTTTAATATATTGCAAGTACTTTCTGATAGGCTGTGCCAGTTGGATCCAGGCAAAGAAAAACAAAGCAGTGTTTTGATTGTACTCCATATATGAGGCAAATTTTTATCAAGTTTTACCAAGTTGTTGTGATATTAATGCATCCATCCATCATTTAAGCCCGGGCACAGACTGCAGGAGTTCAGATTGAAGAGAGAACTGGTGTAAAGATTAATAATGAAAGACTGAAGTGTCAAAAGAGCGAAAGCAGAAAAAATGTGGAGGGGCAGAGGAGTGTACAGGTGGAGAGTGTGTGTGTGCGCACTGGTTTGATTGCATTATGAGGACATTTCCCTTGAAAATATACCAACCTTGTGAGGACACTGCCTTCATACTGCAAGTCCATCAGTGTAGAGATACTTGGGGCCGGTGTCTGAAACCAATGGCTCTAGATTCTAAGATTGTCTTCCTATTTTGCAGGAAAAAATTCACAAACATCAACATTTGAAAATAAAGCTGCAAAAAGGCAGAAAACCCGGACTGTCTTGTTAGCTAGTTATTTGCATTACTAATCCAAAACAACTTAGTAAGCAGTAATCTGTGCATTAAAAATACCATTTTGGTATGTTTTGGCTAAAATGCAGAAGTTACTTCATTATGATCTCAATGTTTAGACTGCTGACCTTCCTGAAACATGATATGCAATCCTACATTTTTTTGCAAACTTGGAAATTTTTTTTAGAGTAAAAAGTCCATGTAAATGTAGGCTACTGCTCTACCCATCTCAAAACTTTGTAAGGTGCTAAATAGTAAATAAATTTAAGTAGGTTTACAGGTCCCTTTCACTACAAAATTGTGCTTTTGTAGGTTGTAACCTTCTGAACTGTATCTACTGGTCACATGATAGTGTATCCTCTGGCTTAAAGACCTTGGCGTGGTAGCAACATATTTTTTAAAAAAAATTTCTTCGCGTGGCAGATGAGTTTTAGGCACGGCGAGCCACCACACAGAAATGTTACCAGTGGAAACCCTGTGATACTCATGAAAATATCAAAATGCTCACTTGTCTAAAAACAAAACCACACACAGTCTTTATACCCAGCCTTGATTCCACCTGCTTTTCTCTTATTGGCCACAGTGGCCAGCCTAGTTGTCTGTTAATAGAGACCTTCAGAGCTAACAGTGCAGAGTGCAACTCAGGAATCAAACTTTTAGCTTGGATGCAGTTACTCTTTCTCTTAATAGCTCTGTGAGGAACCTTGGAGTTATTTTTAATCAAGATCTGTTTTTCAATTCACATATTAAATTTATTTCTAAGACTGCCTTCTATCATTTGCGTAATATTGCCAAGATTAGGAGCATCTTGTCTCAGAGTGATGCTGAGAAACTGATCCACGCTTTTGTTAGCTCTAGATTAGATTATTGTAACTCTTTATTATCAGGTTGTCCTAAAACATCTCTAAAAAGTCTTCAGTTGATCCAAAATGCGGCAGCAAGAGTTTTAACAGGTACTAGAAAGAGAGATCATATCTCTCCAGTTCTGGCCTCCCTTCATTGGCTTCCCATAGAGTTTAGAATTAAGTTTAAAATCCTTCTTCTCACTTTTAAAGCTCTAAACAATCAGCCCCTTTTTATTTAAAAGATCTGATATTACCCTATTATCCTAACAGAGCACTACGCTCCCAAAATGCTGGATTACTTGTAATACCTAGAATCTCCAAAAGTACAATGGGGGGCAGAGCCTTCAGTTATCAAGCTCCTCTCTTGTGGAACCAGCTGCCAATCTGGATTTGGGAGTCAGACTCGATCTCTGTTTTTAAGAATAGGGTTAAAACCTTCTTTTTTGATATAGCCTACAATAAGGGAGGGATCATGTGTTTCTGAACCCTCCCTTAGTTATGCTGCTACTAGGTTTAGACAGCCGGGGGACCTCCAATAATTGCACTGGGCTTCACTCCTTTCTTCACTCTGAATTATTTTATTTATTTATTTTTTTTTGCTGGTCATTAACATCTGTTTGTTCTCTCCCATAGATTGAGTCTCCATTGTGCTGTTTGCTCTCTACATGTTTGTTCTTTTCAGCTTCTCTATCCCCCCACCCCCCAGCCAGTCGCAGCAGATGACTGTCCCTCCCTGAGCCTGGTTCTGCTGGAGGTTTCTTCCTGTTAAAAGGGAGTTTTTCCTCTCCACCATCACCAAGCGCTTGCTCATAGGGGATCACCTGATTGCTGGGGTATTTCTGCAATTGTGGGGGTTTCCCCTACAGTTGAAAGTGCTATGAGATGACTGTTGTTGTGAAATGGCACTATATAAATAAAGTTGAATTGAGTTGAATAATGACTAGTCTGATTGGGATCAAAGGAGAGACTCACTTGTTGGCTAGTACAGGAGCCGAAGTACGCCCGATGGCTAGGGGAGGCCGTCAGCTGGCTTTGTCGTCTAATAGCTGTTATGTGGCAGTGAGGCCGAAGCTGTCCCGATGGCTAGTGAAGGCCGCTAACTGGCATTGTCATCTAGTAGCTGGATCTGCCGGTGAAGCCGAGGAAGCCAAGGCTCCCTCGATAGCTAGTGAAGGCCTCTAGCTAGTGTTGTCCTATCTGGCGGTGGATCCGAAGCTCTCCCGGTGGCTAATGGAGACCGTTAGCTTGGGTCGTAGCCTGGTAGCGGGTATCCGGCGGTGAAGCCGAAGCTCCCTCGGTCCAAGTGTGTACCTCCAGCTAGCGTCATCATCGATGTGTATTTTCACAAAGTCAGTTTACAGAAACAGCAGCAGCAGCAGCAATGACTTTGATGCAATTTTCACCAGAAGTGGCTCTAGGCCTTCACACAAACCCATTACATTTTGGAGGTGATTCATGAGAGACGGAAGGAGACTTGGCAGAGGTATGCACTCTCTGAGTGCTTTTCTAGTTTTGTTATATTTTTGCTGGGATTCTACATTGATCCTTTAGCATTGCCTTGATCAAACATTTGGCATAGATCACAGCAGGGAGGACTGAAGTACTGGCTGCCTGGCATTAGCTTAACTGTCGAGCTGGCTGGTTTTCATCACTGTTTTCTATAAATTATGTTCACCCCCACTGGAATCCTTGTCGATCCACAACATTTGACCATTTACAGTATGTCGTTCTTAGACGTAATTGTAGCTCACAGTTTATTTTCGTTAACCAAGACCCACAGCATCTAGCTGAAGCTAGCAATTAATCCACTCATTCCTGAATGTTTCTGGTCTTATTGTACTCCAGGGACCTGTCATATCCTATCGACCACTGAAACCACACACCCCTGTCCAACAGTGATGCTTATTTCATTCATTCTTTCAATCAAATTTACATTAGTTGGAGGGTGGAGTTAAGAAAAGAAGCCAATTTTATTGTCATTCAGTCCATCATGTGTCATGAGCTCTCCGTGCGCCTCTCCAGCGGTGCACGGCGAGGGGAAAAAAGGACGAGGATTTAATTGCAGAGTGACACCAAACACACATTTATTAACACACCAGTAAACATAATGGGACAAGACAGCTCGGGTACACTAAAGAATTCTCCAGGCCGCCCAACACACATACTGGAGATATACAGCGGCAGACAGCGCACAGACAGATACTCACAGTGCGGGGGCAGGCCGAGCCGTCTCAGCGACAATAACGAGCACACACAGACAGCTCGGATACACATTGAGTTCTCCAGGTCGCCCAACACACACACTGGAGATAAACAGCAGCGGAACAGCACACAGGCAGTTACTCACAGTGGGGGGGCAGACCGAGTCGTCACAGCGAGAATCCAAGACACAAAGACAGTCCTTAGTGACGTGATGGTTGACGACAGAGAGAAACCATCAAACGCGTACAATAATCCAGCAGCGTCTGTCTAGCGAAGAGCTCCTTTAATACAGACGCCGCTGGTGTGACAAATATGAATCACCTGGGCAAGGCACGGACAGATAATTACCAGGGACTGGAAACAGCTGATGAGCCAGAAGCAGAGCGAAGGGGCGTGTCTAGGCCGGCAGCCTGTCAGCAGCATGAGAGAAAGGAGATGACAGATGCTGACTAACAGCTGCCGGTCAGGCAGTGGCTAGAGGCATGGCATAAGTACAAGAATACATCAAAAAACACATAACCAGCAAAGCCAACCCCACAAAGAGATAGAGGCCGAGCCGGGGAAAGCCAAGCCGGCTCGGCACATGACAATCATGTACAGTAGAACAAAATTACCTATCTACAATGTTAATCATATCTAGACTCAGAGGGGTCGCTGCCATGCAAGGCGCCACCACAAACAACTTCTCTTTCCCCCATTCTGTTACATTGAGCACCAAGCTTGAAGGCAGGAAGTACCATTTTTATATGGTCTTTGGTATGACCCGGCCAGGACTTGAACCCCCAATCTCCCGGTTGTGGGGCAGATGCTCTATCATCTAGGCCACCACTCTGGTCTCGGGGCTTCAAAGAGACATGCACTGAAACAAGCTGTTCTGAGGAAGACTGCAAAAGATGTTTCACAATGATGTTGCAATAATTAAGTAATTAAAAGCAATTTAACCAAAGTGTGTCACAAATATTTCATTAAGACATGTGGGAGCTGTTAACATGTGAGGAAAGGGCAGTGAATGGGACCTTTAAGAATATCGCCAAACTCAGTAAATACAGAGTAAAATGGGTAAAAGTATCTTTGAAAGTTGTAATGTTGAGAAAAACTGTAAATTTTAAGAGAATGTCCACATAAATTAACAAGAAATAAATTAATCTTGTATGAAAAAAATCTGTATTTTCTAGAAAAAAGAAAAAAAGTTGAATTTATGTGAAAAACTGTATAAATACGGAAGAAAAAGTGAAAACAATCCATATTTTCAACAAAACATAAAATAACTAAATTGTAAATACAAGAGCAGTTGTAATGAGAAGTGAAACAGGTTTAATGCCGTTTATAACTGTTGGGGTGCAAAAGTAATTTTTTCAAAATTTCTGGAGTAGGAAATTTCATTTTCATTTTGCTTCAGTCCCTTCAGTGAATATTTTCCAATGACAGTGGAGCAGTTTGGGCATGCTAGCCTGATGAAATGCTTTAACGTTCCTATAAACATCAGTTAGTTTATGCTTATGTTAGCTCCTTTCTGTACTGACATTTAATGTTTCCCAGCATGTTTTGACCACAGCAGTTTCTTTGAAGGACTCTTCCTGTTTTACTCTATACGTCTTCCTAAGTACGTTTCACCTGAACTCATGCATACGTGGATAAAGTTTGGGGTCAGTACAGCATGTTCACATGTCTTCACTCACAATAATAACCTCCCCTCCAACACATTTGTGGATTCATTGCTGCTTGACATCTACCTGGACTGCAATAATTAAAAAAGGTTGTTCGTGTTCAGTTTGAATCTGTCAGATTTGGTCTCCACACCAGTTTTTCCCCTCTGGTATTTCTAATTGGTCTGTTGAAGTAAATTTCTATTCCTTTATGTATTCCTGTGATGTCCTAAAACATGTTCGTGTTACATTTTTCAACGTGTTATGAGGCAGGCCAGTATTAGAAGCATCTCTGCTTTGGAATCCTAAAACACAAAATATGTATGCCCCGAAGGGTCACAGACGTCTTCATATCGGCTCGTAAGGGCATCTGGAAATGTCATGGTGAGTGTTGGAAGCAGGACCCAAATGCAAGACTGACAGTTTGCAGGATTTATTCAAACAGAAAATAAAGCACAGGTTGTGAGCTGGAAATAAAAGGCAAAGCAGGACTAGGCAAGACACATTAGGCATGACAAAAATACACAGGCTAGGATTACTGGACAATACAAGGCAGGAAGCACCATAACATGCAAAACACTGACAAGGATGCCACAACTGACAAAGACTGACACACGCATATATAGACAGGGGGTAATCAGCAAACACAGGACAGGTGGGAGCAATCAGAAACAATCAGAGATAGCAGGAAATGGCTACAGGTACAGAAGACATGAGGGACTGAGACAAAAAGTAAACAGGAATGGAGGATACACAATATACTGTATATGAACACAGGACCAGGGAGTACATAACCATGACAAATAATAATGATAATAATCACAATGAAAGCACCAAGGTGCTGATGCCTTGGTGCCAGAGCCTTGGCGGAGGTATGTATTCTAGGATCATCACCAAAATGTTATGGGTTCCTGACTAACCCAAGGACCACCTATGGTGAAAATTTCATCCAAATCCATCTAGTAGTTTGAGTATTCTTGCTTACACTGTGAGAAGATAAGAGCCTTGGTGGAGGTATGTGTTCTTGGATCATCACCAAAATGTTATGGGTTCCTCTCTAGCCCAAGGACCACCTATGATAAAAAAATTTCCATCCAAATCCATCCAGTAGTGATGGAGTACATGCATGTGCAGTGAAAATGATCTGCAGTTCACGTGCCCGTACTGTCGGTGGCAGCCAAGAGCCAGCAACCTGATTTGAATAGCTGCAGTCCAAACAAAAGAAGAGCACAGCGGCAGACGCTTTAAATGGCGGAAGTGATGGAGGTACGTGAATACAATGACAGTCAAGATGAACAGGAGCTTTCGCTGTTTAGTGGCAGAGGAAGAAAACAGACGGGCAAAAAGACGGACATTTATTCACCTAGCATTGGTGGATTGCTCAGTGGTGGGAGTTTCCGGGTGCATGTGCAGTTCACTGCGACCGTGTTGGGACTTGGAGTTTTTAGCGAGTTTTACCTTGTCCTTCCTCTGCAAAACTAAACAGCAAAACCAGTGTGAAAACAATCGATGTGATGAATAAATGGTGTAGTTGCTGAATACGTGTTTTTTTTTTTTTCAGTAACTGCTATTTTATAGCTCAGCTCTAAAATATATTTTATACATATATATATTTATATATATATTTATAGTTGTACATATAGTATATTTATAGTTCAGCTCCTGTAAAAACAGTGCTGTAAAAACATGTGCTGTGTTGTGCTGTTAAAAGGTCACACTGCTGCCTCTAGTGGCCTGGCATAGTTATTGCAATACCTTTTCCCTGGCTTCATTGACGTTAAAGGTGAGTTAAAATTTGTGTTTATTGCGAAAACAAAGCCCTATCTCAGAATTCTGGCAAATTAAAAGTCAAGAAAATATGGCGATACAATGATACAAGCTTTTAGTGCCACTTAATTTTGACCGGGCGAGCTGAAACAGAGATGCGGACAGACAGACACACACACACACACACACACAATAACTGATTACCGTATGCCTCTTTGTTTCACCGAGGTATAACTAAGAACCGACCAGGGACAAATTCTACGGAACATAAGAAGAGACATGATCATGTAAATAAACACGATGAGCAAACTCAGGCTGAGGCAGGGAACATAATAATACAAAGCATGGCTGAAAGAAAACACAGAGAAACATAAATAAACTCAAAACGTGAGCATGAAAATTTATATTTATTGAAAAAGTATTGACAAGTAGAAGTCACTAATTTATAAGGAAAATGACACTATGAGAGAGAATAAAGTAGTTCTTAATGACTTGCCTGCTTAAATAAAGATAAAAGAGAATAAAATAGAAATAGTTGTAAAAAGAACAATGTTTGGGACATCCCTAAAATGTACTGTATCTTCAGTTTTTCTGTTAAATCTGTTGCTGTTTTTGATTTTTTTTTTTTGCAAATTTGTGCTGTTTGTTTTCCTCGTAAATTTCTAACACTTATAGCTATGTACTTTTATTTTTTTACTCAGACTTGCTGCTTTTTTTTTTTATAAAGTTGTCACTTGTTATGTAAGTGTACTTCCTTTTTCTTATAAATTCATTTTACAAATGTCTCCTTATATGACTCCTCTCACCAAGCACACACACACACACACACACACACACACACACGAAATGCAGGGTCAGAGGTCAGACTCCCACCTCTGTGCCCCCAACCGTTACTTCCACCCCAATTTCCAGGATGTAAACGGCTCCACGCGGCGCTGAATACATATGAGTGAGACTGAGGCAATGAATATGGACGAGTCTCGGACCAGTCACCGGCCCCCCCCAGCCAAACCGGCTGGCCGTCATTTGCTGGAAGGTGACGGACATTGAATTTGCCGACCCCACCCGCCTGCCCCTCATGAACTATTCATAATGACCTTTAAGCTGCCTTTTACACACACATGCACACGGCTCAGCTATCAGGTTGGCCCACAGGTGGCGCATGCAGGTGTTTCTGCCTTCACTGCTTTAAAGGCATTCAAAGGAGGATTTTCCTGTTGTTTTAAATGGTTGCCTAACAATACGTGTCTCTATAGACTGAAATGTTGGCTTTAAAGGGGACATGTGATCAACTTTTTCCATGTGTTGACAATATTTCTGGAGGTCTTTTTCTCAAAATACTATATCAGCCTTTAAGTATTTCAGCGCCATTTTCAAATCATTTTAATCAGGCTTCCTCAGAATGAATTATCTCAGTGCATGTCTCTTTAAAGTGACACTCCGGCAAAAATCAAGGTTTTTTTCTGTTGTTAACATGTCTGTAGCATATTTTTTGTGACTTACAAGACATACCCAGAGCAAAATGTCACCACAGTCCCAAGTCTGTGTTTTTCTGCTGTGAATTTCCAGTTAGAGAACCCCCCCCCAAAAAAGGGCAAGTTTGGACAGACCATTTCTAGCTACATAAGCGTTCCTGCTTAGCCTGATTGGTTATAACATTAACCAATCATATGGATACTCTTGGCTACCATAGGGGAAGAGGGAGGAGCCAAGGAGCATCAGAGAGTGAGAGAGAAAGGCAGAGAGAGAGCAGAGTGAGGCGGAGGGGAGGGGTGGGGGGGGCCCGGCTTGAATACGGAGCTGAGCCTCATCCACTGGCGAGCGCCGCTTTGGGAGCTGGGAGTCCCCAACCAGCTGCTCTCTCAGTTGCTGGTGGATGAGGTGTCTCGCCTGTCAGTGAGACCACAATCTCAGCAAGCTGCTCTCAGCTCACTTTGCCGGCAGACGGGGCCACTCGCCCTGCTCTCAGTCACCGGTGGACAGGGTGGTGCTGCTTGTCTTATCAGCAAGATCGCCGTTCTCGGCTCAGGGGGATGAAGGCATCCATTTTGCATAGCGAAGCAGTCTTCAGGTCAGAGTGCAGCACACACTACTGGTGGGGGGGTATGGGTGGAACTAATTAGAATAGTCATAGTCCACAATACTTAAATAGGTGGAAGATGTAAAAGCTCTTTCCTAGCAATTCTAAGGCAATGAAATTTTTTGTGGGTAAAAAGCCACAATATACTATTTTGGACAATACACATTTGTTTTTGAGGTGCTTTTAGGTGGTTTTAGAGCCGCCAGAGTGCATCTTTAAATGCTCATGAGCTCCAGTTCATCCCACCCTCCCTCTTTGAAGTTTGATTGAGGCGGGTCATACGACATGTTGAGGCTCATCTAGGGCTGGGCAATTTGACCGTAAATCAGCATCACGATTAACTGACCCGTTCATGTCGGGGTTTTTTTTTTGTTTCTTTTTTGTCCTCCTTTCTTCTCCCTCAGAGTTCACTGACAAAGGCCCATAATTAAGCAGTATTACCTAGGAGTGTGGTATCACATCACTGTGATAATTTGATAGTAAATGAACATAATATAATAAAGCATAGGCTTGTTGTCATTTCATACACAAATTAAACATTGTCCAGTGCAGAAGTCAGTGTTTGTTTACATACCTCTTGAGGGTTTGTGGGTCACATGACTTGCGACGGCAGCTAGTTAGCTTGTTAGCTGCATTGGAGGAGTCCTTTTATGCAGCAAAGTTTATGCACTGTGCTGCTCCATTTTTTTCGTCCATTCCTGCTGTAAAGTGGTTGCGATGATGCGGATAGGCATTAGACGCTAACAGCAACTTCGTTACAGGTGCCTAAGTGTTAGTTTCTGCACACTTTGCTTGCTTTTACTTGGCATCGTCAGATGTAATAAAGAGTCAGTCATCACATACTATGTGGATGGAGACCACATTTCTTTTCATTACAAGCCGTTTTATTTATTCTGTCGTCTTGTGCTTCTGAACAGCAATAACTATTTTATTTCCAGGGTACATAGTTACGTCCCCATGCACGTTACTCAGCATGTTTTTCTTAAAAGGGTAGTACACGAAAAGCTCTGTATACGCACGCACACAACAGGGAGGGGAGGGGGGGGACTGGAAAAAAATCCTGACATGAGCAAGATTACGTCGGTTTTACACCCTGAACATCGGTTTCAGTTTTATTTTGGTTAATTTCCCAGTTCTAGGCTAATGTTAACTGGTTAGCTGTTAGCTCCAGATGGCAAAGACAGACTGAGTGTCTTGGGTGTTTGGTGTGAGTGGTCCCTGATGTACATAAACCACTGAAATAATCCTGAATGGGTGAATAGCTAATTCTGCTAATGCTAGGCAGGCTAATCTATTGCCCTATCTCTCCAAGGCAGTAGACAGACAGACCTCAGCTGCCTAGTAGGGCTGAAACAATAAGTCGTCGTTGTCAATAACATCGATCATAAAAATTTGTCGATGCAGATTTTTATTGTTGACAAATCGTTTAATTTTAAAGCTTATATGCATGCCGTGGAAATGTTCAGTTTAACTGTTCCAGCGAAGAAGAAGAGGAAAGTATCATGGCGACATGGAGAGAAAATCACGGAGAAGGCCAAAAGTTTCCAAAGTTTGGGAGGATTTTACCAAAAATTAATAAATGAAACAAGTTAGATGTAGACTGTAAAGCAGTGTTGTCGTATCACGGCTGCACTACAGCGATGCATCCATTCTCTCCTCTTCTCCATTCCTCCGTCTCCAGCCACCTACCTGTCAGCGGACTGCACCGGGAAGGTTAACAAGTAACGGTAGCGCTTCTTATTTTCAATGAACGACTCTCTCAGCTCTAGAAAACTGACCACACTATTAGTGTGTGTTGTTTAAATAGTTTGCCTGCTGTCGGACAGTAATCTCTCTTTGACGATAGTTGCTGACAGCTGAGCTGCTTTCGTTATGCTGGCTAATATGCTAACTGCAGTAAATGGGTGAATTACATGAGCGGCTTACTCTTTTTTGTGTTCTCTTTTATTGTCGCAGTAATATCAGCCTTCATTCTGAATACTAGTGCATCTCGGTACATTAGGATATCATGATTTGTAATTTAATTTAAAAAAGATAGCCATAATCATCACAAATAAATTTAAAATGGCTTAAATATTTCACTGTATGTGTAGTGGAGGCTCACATTCCTGCACTGATATTTAAAGTGTTTTTTTGTTATTATTTATTTTGGACTGGAAGAAGTTCTTTTAAATTTCATCTGAAGCCTGATTAAACGTTTAAACTTGTAGACCCCACAAGGTTTCAAACAGGATGGACTAGTTTGTTTGTTTTTTCTTTTTTGACTTTAATAAAGATGAATACTACTCTAGTTTGTTTTTAACACGTAGTTACAACAGCCTTTATGGAGCGGCAGAGCTGCAATTTGAGTTTTTACACTTTAACATCTACTATTTAATTGTGTTGCTAGAAACACTTCTGATTAAGCTGTCAAGTTCAAGTTTCCAACTCATGTTTGATGGGTCATTATAAAGTGTGTGTGTGTGTGTGTGTAATATAACAATTAATATAATATACATTATATTAAGGCAGAGACTGACAATAAAGTGATGTTCACAGGTGTGCAGGCTTAAACAGGTGAGGTAAAACATGACCTAGAGCCCCAAACAGGAGCTGTACCAGCAGAAAGCTGAGCTGGTGGACATGACAGACATAATTGCGATTAGTCGACTAATTGAAAAAACAGTCGTTAGATTAGTTGACTACAAAATAATCGTTAGTTGTAGCCCTACTGGTTAGCAGATGTGCCAGCCTATTACATCCAAAATATTCAGAACTTTTCTATTGCCAGCCACTCCAGTTACCCAAACAGATGTGCAAAAGCACTGAAATAGTGAAATTTTCATCGTGTGTCCCCTTCAAAGGCACTAGAGGGAGGATTTTCCTCTCATTCTGTGTGGTTTCAAAGTATGTTTGCCTTGTTGCTTAGTATTGCTTTCCTCAAGAGAACTGCAGTGTTGAGATTTAAAACTGTTTCACACACAAGTTTCATTCTGCTTTGGCTGCTGCAGGCTGTATTATAGGTATGTATATTCAAGCTTGATTTTGTATCATTAATGAGGTCCATAATGTAAGAAAGTGCATTAAGTTCCCTACGAACTTCAGATGTGATGTTTGTGCTAGCGGTTGTGTTTAATCGTGTGTTCTGTAACCGTGTTTTATCTAATCCTTCTCTCTTACTTTATTGCACAGTAGCCTGGTGGAGCACCCACTATTTCGTTGTGCTGTACAACTGTACAATGACAATAAAGCCTATTCTATTCTATTTCTAACGTTAGCTCCTTTCCGTATAAACATCTAATGTTTGCAGGCGAATATCAGCTACATACCATCATCGTAGTGCAGCTTCATGGGTGATTCAAGACATATGTTGTCCCTGAGGAGAATTTATTTTTGTACCACTGTGGCCATGGTGAAATGGACTTGGAAACGCCCATAACTGATGTTTGCACTTTTGACTAGACCGTCATAATAGGCCACTTTATGTTTGTTAATTGACTTCTAACGTGTCGTTGCCTAGATACCCTTTTATTTGTTTTCTTTGTTTCAGTGGGACAAAGGCTGGAATAAATAACATCAAATGCATAATAAAGAGACAGAAAATAAATAATTCAGCTTCAGCTGTGGGCCAAATTATCATTTTAAACAATCGTATTGGCATCAGCCCCGTACTCCTCAATTCCTGACAGATTAACACCCCCGAGAACGTTGAGGCATTTCAATTGTCAAACATGAATTTGTTTTGTCGCTGCTTGAATTACATCTTCTCCGTGGCAGCTTTAGCCGCCGTTCTGCAGGGAAATTGTTTTTAATGAAATGACAGAGACATTCTTACAGTAGATTTTGGCGCTGGACGTGAACAGTATGAAATGCTCTCAAGTTGTTTTCTGTTTTATTTTTTGGGGGCCATAATGAGAATTTAATCATCTTTTTTGTGTTAATTGTTCAGTGAAACAATCATCACATTACTGGATGCTGCAAACAGAGGCCACACACACACACACACACACACACACACACACACACACACACACACACAGAGGGCGGCTGACTTCTTTGCATTTCCCGCTGTTGTGGATGAAAACGAAAACGCGGCATGCATAATGGACAACAAGACCCTTGGGTGGCTTTCTCGTTCTCCCCTCTATTCTCCGTGTTGCATTTCCCTAACGAAAGCCAGTTGTTACTTTTCATATCTTTACTCTGCAGATATCCATAAATTCACAAGTCGGAGAGAGAAAAAAAAATAACATACCTTGCTCCACTTACCATATGAATGGCCCCTACGTTTTAGCGTAAGTGATTCAACTTAATGCACCCTGGCACTCCATTAAATAGAATGAGAATCTGATGCAATCTAAATTTCAAAGCTGCTTGCCTGAAATGTTCTGGCATCTCTCTCCAATGACAAACTCTCCACACATATCTCCTAGTTTAGCAGCAGCGGCAGCAGCAAACCCACATACTGCTGTCATCTTATCCGCCTTCAAGTGCTTCTTTTTTTGTTTTTGGAGGATAACATAATTGCAAGTTGGTCACAATCAAACAAGCCGGTGAGTCACCGTTCCCACAGTCAACATGTCATTTCTGTGGTAAGAACATTTAAAAAGATATGTATTAACAGTGATTCTGTTGAATTTGTCTGTAATTGTGCCAAATGTTAAACAGAACACATGATGCACTTTTTCACAACATGGTGACACAGCTCCCAGACGTCATAACGAAACGTCTGTGATACAGTCTGGTCAAAATACCTCAGAGTTTAATTACTGCAGCATCATTGAGAATCATCTTTTGCAGCCTTCCTCAGGAAAGCTTATTTCAGTATCTGTCTCTTTAAATGCTTATGAGCCCCAGTTCACTCCGCCCTCCCTCTTTTCGCAACTGCTGATGTCAGTTGTTGATGCCATGTTGCTGACGTTAGCTGGCTAGATATTAGCTCCGGTAGTGCACACAACCAGATCTAATGAAAAACTAAAACTGGCTGAAAAAGTTAAGGAAATAAGGCCACATCCCATCGACCACCCTGTTGGTCTATTGTCCCTGTCGAGGCAAGTGCTACTGTTGTAAATGCCCAGCTAATGCTAATGGCCTGTTCTAGTGGTTATCACAGTGAAAATATAACAAAAAATAAGCCAGAATGAGACAAGATATATTATCGAATGTGGATTAGTTAACCAGATTTATATAGCAGTTAATTCCAACCGAGCAGTCTGATTGGACAATAGGGATTCCAGGAGTTACTGTATTCCCCGATAATCGCACTCACATGTTTCTCCAAATATGTATCACTCCACTTCAGCTGTGTTTTGCCAGTGTTCTGCCGGCGGGACAGTTCATATTTTCTACAGCCTTCAGTAGAGAAAGAACTTGATTTTCTTTGCATATGCTAAATCTAGAGACCCTATCAGGAGGGGAAAGCAGCTCCCCGTCCACACTGTGTATGGTGCGGATGGGACACTGTTGACTTCAACTGGGGATATCGTCGGGCGGTGGAAGGAATACTTCGAGGATCTCCTCAATCCCACTGATACGCCTTCCACAGAGGAAGCAGGGTTTGGGGACGAGGGGGATGACTCGCCTATCACAGGGGCTGAGGTCGCCAAGGTGGTTAAAAATCTCCTTGGTGGCCGGGCCCCGGGGGTGGACGAGATTCGCCCCGAGTACCTCAAGGCCCTGGATGTTGTTGGGTTGTCATGGTTGACACGCCTCTGCAACATTGCGTGGAGGTCGGGGGCAGTGCCTTTGGCATGGCAAACCGGGGTGGTGGTTCCTCTCTTCAAAAAAGGGGACCGGAGGGTGTGCTCCAACTTTAGAGGGATCACACTCCTCAGCCTCCCTGGGAAGGTCTATGCCAAGGTACTGGAGAGGAGAGTCCGGCCGTTGGTCGAACCTCGGATTCAGGAGGAGCAATGTGGTTTTCGTCCTGGCCGTGGCACATCGGACCAGCTCTTTACCCTCTCGAGAATTCTTGAGGGTTCGTGGGAGTTTGCCCAACCAGTTTACATGTGTTTTGTGGACTTGGAGAAGGCATTTGACCGCGTCCCTCGTGGATTTTTGTGGGGGGTGCTTCGGGAGTATGGGGTATCGGGCTTGTTGTTACGAGCTATTCGGTCTCTGTACGACCGTTGTGAGAGTTTAGTTCGCATTGCCAACACTCGGTCGGAGTCATTCCCAGTGAGAGTTGGACTCCGCCAGGGCTGCCCTTTGTCACCGGTCCTGTTCATAATTTTTATGGACAGGATTTCTAGGCGCAGCCAGGGAATGGAGGGTGTCATGCTTGGTGACCACAGGATCTCATCTCTGTTGTTTGCAGATGATGTTGTCCTGTTGGCTTCATCCAGCAATGACCTACAGCTCTTGCTGGGACGGTTTGCCGCTGAGTGTGAAGCGGCTGGGATGAGAATCAGCACCTCCAAGTCCGAGTCCATGGTCCTCAGCCGGAAAAAGGTGGATTGTCCTCTCCGGGTTGGGGACAGGCTCCTGCCCCAAGTGGAGGAGTTTAAGTATCTTGGGGTCTTGTTCACGAGTGAGGGGAAAATGGAGCGAGAGGTCGACAGACGGATTGGAGCAGCATCTGCAGTGATGCGGACGTTGTACCGGTCTGTTGTGGTGAAGAGGGAGCTTAGTTCTAAGGCAAAGCTGTCGATTTACCAGTCAATCTACGTTCCTACTCTCACCTATGGTCACGAGCTTTGGGTAATGACCGAAAGAACGAGATCGCGGATACAAGCGGCTGAAATGAGCTTTCTCCGTAGGATTGCTGGACTCACCCTCAGAGATAGGGTGAGGAGCTCAGTCATTCGGGAGAGGCTCAGAGTAGAACCGCTGCTCCTCCACATTGAAAGGAGTCAGTTGAGGTGGTATGGGCATCTGATTAGGATGCCTCCTGGACGCCTCCCACTTGAGGTGTTTCAGGCACGTCCCACTGGGAGGAGACCCCGGGGCAGACCCAGGACTCGGTGGAGAGACTATGTCTCCCAGCTAGTCTGGGAACGCCTTGGTATCCCCTCTGAAGAGCTGGAGCAGGTGGCTGGGGAGAGGGAAGTCTGGGCTTCTCTGCTTGAACTGCTGCCTCCGCGACCCGGACCTCCGGAAAAGCGGTAGAAGATGGATGGATGGATGGATGCTAAATCTAGGCATTATGGGGAAAATGGCTGGAATGCTAAGGGGTTAATTAAATTTGTGTTTTTCATGTAAATATGGGACTTTTCTCAATTAATTTTGTGAAGTTTTTCTTGTAAATTTGGGACTTTTTTTAGTCTCTTAAAATTCCGGTGTTCTGCAGGCAGGATGTTTCAAATTTTCCGCTGCCACTCAATGAAGAAAGAATTTGATTTTCTTTGTGTATACTAAATTTAGGCGTTTTTAAGATAAGATGAGATAAGATAAACCTTTAATAGTCACACAGTGGGGAAAGTCTTGGAAAATTGGCTGGAATGCAAAGGGTTAATTAATTTTGTGAGGTTTTTCATGTAAATTTGGGACTTTTCTTAATTAATTTTGTGATTTTTTTCATGTAAATTTGGAACTTTTTTAACCTCTTAAAATTCTGGTGTTCTGCTGACGTGATGTTTCAAATTTTCTATTGCCACAAAGAAAATCTAATTCTTTTTTGGTGCATGCTAAATTTAGACATTTTTAGGAAAATTGGCTGGAATGCTAAGGGGTTTATTAATTTTGTGTAGTTTGTCATGTAAATTTGGGATTATTTTCATGTAAATTGGGACTTTTCTTAATTAATTCCTTGAAGTTTTTCATGTAAATTTAGGACTTTTTTTAACTTCTTAAAACTCCTGTGATCTGCGGTGGGATGTTTAAAATTTTCTACTGCCGCAAAGAAAATCAAATTCTTTCGTTTTGTTATGCTAAATTTAGACATTTTTAGGAAAATTGGCTGGAATGCTAAGGGGTTAATGATCTTTAAAGTTAATATCAGTGGCTTTTTATATGTACAAATTGTAATATTGTGTTAATTTCCACAACGAGGCGCTGTTTGAAAAGAGACAATCTAGCCCATGCTGACCCGAAAGTCCCGGCTTTTTAACCCCTTGCACTCTGGTCAGTTTCCCTAAAAACGCCTAAAACTAACGTACCCAAAGTAAATCAAAAGCTGTTCTTCAACCCTTTGCAGCATCTTCATGGGGTTGGTCTCATTTAAAAGAAAACACTTTGAATTTTTTGGCAAAAAGTCATAATCTCTCTAAGTGCTCCTGCCACTGAGTAACAGTCATCTAAACATACTGAACTTGAAGAAAATAAAGTTCGCCTGGGTGTTTTTTTTGGATACAAATGCTTGCAAATAACACACAGCTGTCAGATACTGGCTGAAAAAGGCAACAGAAATGTAGAACCAAGTGTTATCCAGCTGAGGTCAAAATTTTGTAACAATATCACAAAAAATGAATATATTACACAGCTTTTTTGTCAGGTTGTTCCCAGACGTTTTTGAACTGTGCCAAATTGTGCCAAATGGCACAGTTTGGAAAAACGTCTGTAACTTTTGAATGATCCAATATAGAAGCTTCATCTTGGGCTCTAATGAAAGGTGACACTCAGGGCTGTGTGTGTGTGTGGGGGGGGGGTTGTTTATTCATTCATGAATGAATGAATGAACAAACAAGCCCCCACACACAAAGAAGCATGCCACGTAAAAAATGTGTGGCTTTTTTTTTTACAAGAAAAAATAACCTACAGTGCAATAAAAAATTATACTAAAATATCTGCAATGTAGAGGATAACAACTCCCCCCCCCCCCCACTACAGAGGCGCCGCGGTCCGTCATGTGGCGATGACGCACAGTTGTACTAAAATATTTGCAATGTAGAGGATAACAACTTCCCCCCTTCCCGCTACAGAGGAGTAGCGGGGTGGGGGGGGACCGTTCTTGGCGCACGGTCCGGTCCGTGCGCCGCGGTCCATCATGTGGCGATGACGCACAGTTGTAATTTACCGATCGGTCAAAAGTCATTTTGATTACAATTTTCAGGGATAAAGAATAATTTAGCTTATAACACTTACCTGTCCACAACAGCAGTGTCGCTGGCGAACTTCTCTTCCTCATTGTCAGACGAACATGACGCTGGTCCACTTGTTACGACTCGTGGTTCTGGTCACGCGACCCGGTCAAACCATGATTCCATTATTGCGGTTTTGCACTTCCATGATTGCGGTTTTGGCGAACGATTTTTCAAAACAAATAAGAACAGTAGTAAGAAAAAAAGACTGGCGAACGCTACCGTTACACACAGCGGCTTATACAAAACAGATTTTACGCACGGGACGCACGCTTTCAATCGTCGAACTCTGCTTCAATTGGCTCGCTGTATTCGCAGCCGTTGGTAGGCGGGTCCTTCTTGCTAGGTTTTCAGTCATTGGTTCTTCAAGGTTTCAGAAATCCAATTCAAGGCTCTTATTAGTCGAATGAGAGGTCAATCAAATCTAAACCAATCAAAGCACTCCTTTGGCTTTCTGTTCGCGGCTGTGTCTGTAGTGGAAGAACGGAAATGCAGCTTTTTTTCTTCAGTGCGCACTAGGAAGTGTGCGTCCTAGTGCGCACAAGGGGGCACTAGGACGAAGAGACGTGACCGCCCGCGGTATCCCGGAGTGCAAGAGGTTAAGTAGGGCTGGGAATCATCAATCATTTCCAGAATTGATTTGATTCCAATTCTTGAGGTTCTGAGTCGATTCAATTCCAATTCAATCATATCCTGATTCACTCAGGGAAATTACCACTTTAATTACTATTTTACTTGCCAGGAAAAAAAATTCTTAGAGACCTTATGCTGCAAATTGTACCAGGAATACTCCAACTTAGTTAATGTATACTGTAAATTATCACATAAAGAACTGACCCAAAATCAGTTACAATAATTCACTTTTTATTATTTAACTTATGATTTCACGAAGTGCTAACAAGTACTTTCTTTAGTGCAAAGGGTGTGTAGTGTCAAGTTAACAACCCAGAGTAAACAAATTCAATGCATGAAGTATGTATACATAATCTCATTGTGTTTGCCAGCAACTTTAGATTTCAAATGTATCAGGCATTCAGTGCAACTAGAACATACTTGTTGTAAACAGTAATACCTGAGAAAATGTGACACTTTTGAGGCTAAATTGAGTATGTGTGCAAAATAGCCAAGGTGCAGCTGGCCCATTATTTCCACAGCATGTACCATATTTATACCATTGAAGCAAAGAATATACACTACTGAAAAAGTTTGGGATATTTGGGTTTCGGGTGAAATTTCAGGATGCACCTAAAATGCACTAAAACCTTTACAGGTCAGTTTAATTTGACCTTCTATAACCTTTTGAATGCACATGTCCAGCTGTTCATTGTTCAGCATTTTTTGCATAACTTGCTGCTCTCTAACAAGGTGCTTAACAGCAAAATTCACAACAGGTGTTGGATCCATGAATTGACCAATAAATTTTCTGGTTCAATTAGAATTGGTATTTAAACAGTCCTCTTCATCATGCTGGTCACATTTTGACATCATGAGACCAAGACAACACCTAACACTTGATCAACAGTACCTCGTCACTGCAAGGCTTCAAACAGGATGTTCTCAGAGGGAAGTGGCCACTGAGCTTAAAGTGTCACAGAGTGTCATCAGCAGGTTGCAACAGAGATAGAGAAAGACTGGAAGAGCCACAGAAGGGCATAGAAGTGGACGTCCTTTGGCCACATCCCATGCTGATGACCATTTCATTGTGAACAGTGCCCTGCAGAACCAGATGATGAATGCCACTCAACTCCAGATTTACACATTTAAGGAAGGTCAAAGGCACCCAAGTGTCACGTCAGACCATTCAGAACTGTTTACATCAGCGTGATCTGCGTGCTAGATGACCTGCAAGGGTACCACACCACCAGGCACAGGTGTCATCATCTTGCATGGGCCAGGGAACATTTATGCTGGACAAGGGACCAGTGGGCCTCATTGCTGTTCTTTGATGAAACATGATTCACACTGAGCAGAAATGATGGCCGCCAACGATGTTGGAGACATCAAGGAGAGTGCTATGCATCAGCCACTGTTGTCACCAGACGAGCCTTTAGTGGTGGTGGTGTTACAGTCTGGGCATGTGTGTCTAGTCAATACAGAACTGCCCTACACCTTGTGAATGGTACAGTGACAAGCCGGTACTACCTGAATAGCATCATTAATCAAGTCGTGCCTCTGCATGAACAACACAGGCCTAATTTCATCTTTATAGACGACAATGCTCCAGCTCATCGAGGTCGCATCATTAAGGAACAGCTGCTGGAGGCTCGGGTACCTCAAATGGAGTGGCCTGCACTTTCTCCAGACCTGAATCCCATAGAAAACCTATGGAATCAACTGAGTTGCCGTGAAGAGGCTCGTAACCCTGCACCCCACAACCTCAGTGACCTGAGAGCCGCCCTTCAAGAAGAGTGGAATGCCATGTCTCAGCAGGCAATAAGTTGACTTATGAACAGCATGAGACGTTGTTGTCAAACTGTAATTGATGCTCAAGGGCACATGACAGGTTATTGAGACATTGGTCTTTTTTGTGGTATACCCACCACCATTGTTGGCTTTTGTTTCAATAAATTGTTTGAGACGAGGTAATCACCATTGCATGCTTCTACTTAAAAGCCCTACTTTCATGATATAATATCACTGTAGTGTTAACTTTACATTTTTCATAAATTTCACCCAAAAGCCAAATATCCCTAATTTTTTGTAAGTAGTGTATGTAAACATGTGGAAAGCACTCAAATTTGTGTCTGAAAGATAGCGCTAATGAGGGCTAGCAAGTAATCAACCTTGCAGACAGACGGATCAGAGCTGAAATGGACTGTCTGTTGTATATATTCATCCCGTGTACACCTGCCATGGACATGCTAATGACAGCTAGCAGGCTAGCAACATAAACAACTGTCATCCAGGTGTAGTTTGGGGGAGGTTATGACAAATTTCCAGGTGAGAGCCCCGCCCGATAACATTACAAACTTAAACATGACGGCTTTGGTTTTGTCAAGGTCTTCGCTGCTATCACAGTTCTTGAATCCAATCTGTCAGCTGCGCACTGCCATATTGATCCACTTTGACCTGCGGCTTAACTTTGGCACGATTGTTCAATCACGTGAGAGTTCTGCCGGCTCAAGGTCAACTAGCATTTTGTTTCATAGGCGTAAAAGCATTATATTAAAAGATCAATCCGCAGATTTTGTGAATCAATATTGGCTCAAACGTGAATCGATTTGAATCAGAGAATTGATCTTTTGAACCTACACCTAGTTATAAGCATCTAGTAAAATATTTCACACCTGTTTAAACAGACAAGGTAGAGTTGGATTTATTGTCTTGATTAGCCAACCATAATAACTTTGTGGTGATGTACTCCGTTTCCTCTGAAAATGCCAAGAAAAAGTGAGTGAAGTGCGGGGAAGACGCCCGAATCGATAACAAGCCAACAACAAACTAGCCACCACCGCGCCTCAACATGACCCACAAATTGTACTCAACAGGCGAAGTGCTATGTATTTAAAACTGGTTTCTGCACTGGAAAATATTTAATTTGGTTATATGTGTGTGAATTGACAATAGTTGTGTTCTTTTCTATATTATGCTCATTGAGTTGCTTAGCGACAGGTAACTGGGTACATGGTGAAGCAAAATAACTAGTTAAATATACAAAAATTATAATATTTTGTCCAGTAATAAACTGTGCTTGTTGAACTGTTGTATAAAAGCAATATTACACTTGAGGTTGTGCGCTATCATGAATATTTTAACTGTGATGATGTTTGCATCGGGCCAAAGACATTGATACCGTACTCCCTCTCATGTACTATTGCACACGAGCACTGAAAAAGTCACATTTTCATCATACATCCCCTTTAAACGCTCCATTGAGGTTTTCTACTTTTTTGCCGCTGCAGTTGTAATCAGCTCAGTCAACAGAAAAAGGCTCCGTCTTGCTGTTAACATCCAACAGAACATCGACGGGTGATGAGCCACATTTACAGATTGTGAACTTGGATGGAGCTGAGGAGAGCGAGATTGAAGGCAGCGTGAGAGATGGTAGTGGTTCTCACCCGCAAACAAAACAAAAGGCTGGCGGGGAGGAAGACATGCTGTAGTGTTGTTTTCTTTTTCCCGAGCCAAGGACAGCTTCCGTCAGAATCCAAATAAAGGCTTTTTTAAAGGAGGACATCGCCACACTCTAGAGCTGTCAAACTGTCCTAGAATGACATCTGAATATTTGTTCCAAAAAAAAAATCACATAATTAAATCATTCAGGTAGTTCTCATCTGCAGAAAGTTAATGGGATACAGTCATAGGCGGAAAGAAAACAGAGAATTGATATTCATCATAAATCTTTTTTTTTTCATCATGTTACATAACAGAATAAAATACATCTGAAGCATCAATTTTAAATCTGCAACTATTTTCTTGTAACTTTGCAACTTTTACTCCTTGAATTACACAGCTTTTCCTTGTAATTTTTTCTCATACATTTAAAACTTTTTTCTCATAAATTTGCAGCTTTTTATTGTAAATTTGCAAACTTTTTCTCATAAATCTGCAGCTTTTTTATTGTAAATTTGCAACTTTTTTCTAATAAATTTGCAGCTTTTATTTGTTAATCTGCAACTTCTTTCTTGTAATTCTGCAACTTTTTTCATAAATTTGCAATTGTTTTCTGGTAAATTTGCAACTTTTTTCTTTTTAATTTGCTAATTTTTTCTTGTAAATATGTAACTTTTTATCAAAAGTTTGCAAGTTTTTGCAGTAAATTTTCCACTTTTTCTTCACACTTTATCTCATACAAAAATTTGCAGTTTTCATTGTCAGTTTTTTCTTGTAAATCTGCAACTTTTTCTTGTAAATTTGTATGTTTTTCTCCAGTAAATTTGCAACTTTTTCTTGACACTTTATCTCATTCAGAAATTTGCAGCATTTCATTGTAAATTTGCAATTTTTGTCTTTTAGATCTGCAACTTTTTCTTGTAAATTTGCAACTTTTTCTCAGAAATGTTCAAATTTTGTCTTGTAAATTTGAAGTGTTTGCAAAAACGAATAAACGCCACTTCCAAGAAAATTTCACTCTTTACATCAAACAACTGTTAACATTACCTATTTATAGAAGTTCAAATTGTTTTTTCTCAAAATCCGATATGTCCTGTTATAGACACTACAAATTCATATATTTTTTTTCAAAAGCTGATAAACGCTGGGAGTGTTTTTTTTTGTTTGTTTGGTTTTTTTAAACAAAAGCAGGTAGCTCCACACAGCAAATCAGCGCTTGGTATTTGGGTCACGTGACTCATCTTGGCTGCCTTCCCAGCCTGCTCACTCTGACTGATTTCCCTGGCTGTGTTCGGAATGTTCATTCACTACCTCCCTCCCTACTTGCTATATAGTGAATTTAGATATAGTGGACTATACAGTAAACTCAATATAATAATAAAATTAACCGCTTTCGGACACTACTGGGCTTGTTTTCGTGGCACAGTTAATGACGTCATCACATGAGACAATAAAATGTAACAGACTAACAGTGGTAAAAAATGAATACCTGCATGTAATTTATAGTAAATATGTATTTATTGCTGAATTATTAAATATAAATACCTTAAGGTAGTTTATGTTGTGATGTAAAGCTCTTCGTTGGCTGTGCATTCACTATATAGTACACTATATGGGGAAGGAGTGAACATTTCGAACACAGCGCCTGCTTGCTGTGAGTGATTTCCCTGCCAGTTTTTTTATTTTTTACAATTTTGTTGCATTATATGTCAAATATGGATAATTTTGATGAAGCAGATGAACCAGTGATGCGTTCACCAGTAGGGCACAAACGAGGTTGGAACAGCGAACAATATTCAAAATTCTTGTTACTATTATCTTCTATTATCAGAATTCTTGCTACTTTGCTGCTGTATGTCTCTGCACATTAACATTAACCGCAACCATTTGCACAAATCTGCTGCCGTCTGTCACTGCAATACTGATCACATGCAGTCCTATCTGTTACTATCTGCACCTACACTACCACATTGAACTGCAACTACAGGTATTACATCTCTAGTTGTCTGTATATAAGATTGCTGGGTTTTAATCATTGTTAATCGTTTATCTCAGTTTTGCACTATGGGGGGTCTGGGTTGTTCTTGTCACCATTTGCACCACGGGTTGCATTACTGTACATTTTGTATGTTAGACTGCTGTTGTTGTTTTCTTTTTTTTCAGCCTTATTCCTTTTCTTTTTATACTGTGCACACCAATGAAGAGAGAGAGAAACACCATTTCAGTTCTCCTGTATGTCCTGCACATAAGATAAGATAAGATAAGATAAGCCTTTATTAGTCCCACAATGGGGAAATTCCAGGATTGCAACAGCACAGGGATAGCAACACTCAGAGCAACAATCAGAAGGCAAGAAAAAAAAACACAAGCAAGCAAGAGCAGCTAATATACATATGTACATATTACTATAAAATATATATATACACACACACACACACACAGACACACAGTGCAGAGCATTGTAGCTGGATGGACTAAATATATGAATATATGAACACACAGTGCAGAGCATTGTAGCTAGATGGAATAAATATGTAAATATATAAACACCCACAGTACGGAGCATTGCAGCTAGGTGGGATAAATATGCAAGTATATAAACACACACAGTGCGGAGCAATGTAGCTAGATGGAATAGATATATAGATATATAAATATAAACACACCCAGTGCTGAGCATTGTAGCTAGATGGAATAAATATATAGATATATAAATATAAACACACCCAGTGCAGAGCATTGTAGCTAGATGGAATAAATATGTAAATATATAAACACACACAGTGCAGAGCATTGTTGCTAGGTGGGATGAAACAGCATAACCGTCTATTTAGTTATCCTACATGGTATGATTATGTGCCCATACATATTCTCACCCTCCATAGCGACCGGTATGTTCCTAGTTGTATGCCGGAGAGGACCATTGTGTAAGTCTATTGCATCTTTTGCATTCAAAAAAAAAACTATTAGTTTGTTACGTCTTTTTGCTATCTCTGCGAGCAGCCCTGCTTAGGTTGTACAGTCTGACAGCCGTTGGTAGGAAGGACCTACGAAACCTCTCGGTTGTGCACCTGGGATGATGTAGTCTGCTGCTAAATGAGCTCCTCAGTGCATCCAGTATGTCCTGCATAGGGTGGAACTCGGACTCCAGCAGAGATGACAGTTTAGCCACCATCCTTCTCTCTCCTATCTCCTCCATCGGATCAAGGCGTTGCCCCAGGACAGAGCTAGCTTTCTTAATCGACAATAAAATCTTTGAATCTTGAATTATAGCTGTATTATAGCTATATTATAACATTTTACTAAGTGGATATGCCCAAATCAGTGTGTCAGTCATACTACATTGATGCTTACAGACATTCAAGTATGTTCCAGACAAAATAGCATGGCTTTCAGGATGTGTCTGTTTTTGCAAAAGAATGGCTTGTGAACTTATCTGTTTTTGCAGGGAAAAAAAAGTACTAATAAATTGCCAAAAAGTACCTATGAGTTGATGTTCGATTTTTTGCTTTATTATGTCTGAGATACTCATATTTCAAGTGACCATGTCTTAGAAGCTGAATTGGAAATGCTAACACCTATAAACCAACAGATGAAAATGTTGTTTTTCTCAATATTAAACCAATTGGACTTATCTGTTTTTGCAAACAAACTCTTCATTTACAACCTTTTTCTTTTAAATCTACAACTTTTTTCCTCATGAATTTGCTTTTTTCATAAATTCAGGTTTTTTTACACCTCCGCCAAGGAGGTTATGTTTTCATCGGCGTTGCAGTTTGTCTGTTTGTTTGTCTGTCTGTCTGTCTGTTTGTTAGCAACATAACTCAAAAAGTTATGGACGGATTTTCATGAAATTTTCACAGATTGTCAGAAATGGGGTATCCTACAGATGATTAGATTTTGGTGGTGATCCGGATCACCATCCACAAGAAAACCGCCATTACGGAAAATGCGATTTTCGTGAATAACTACTGAACCACTAATCCTATCATTGTGAATCCAATTGCTAGTCATATGTTTTCATGGTCAAGGAATCTGAAAACGTACACACAAACACTGTATGGGGGAACTGTGGCGCTTGGCGGAGGTCTGCGCTCTCCGAGTGCTTTTCTAGTTTAAATCTGCAACTTTTTTCTTCCAAATTTGCAACATTTTTCCTCATGAATTTTCTGTTTTTTCTTCATAAATTTCATAAATTCACAACTTTTTTCTTGTAAATTTGAGAATTTTTTCTTATAAATTTGCAACATTCACATGGACACTGGTTTAATATTTATTCTATGTAATTAATGACATTTTCTTTGTTCATCTAGAGAATGGCTCAAGTTTTTATAATGTTTGCAGATGTTTTTAAGGGTTTGAACTGTTCTCTATTACAAATATATTAGGAGCCTCTAAACACAGTCTTGCATAGGGCCCTGACTACAACAACTCCTGTAGTGTTCTCCTCAGTCTTTATGCTGGAGAAAATGTTGTGTTTAGTGTCCCCCTAACAGTGAAATGAAATGTCCGCCCATGGACACGATGACTACACATATGCAGTGAGCTTAACTGCATATGCACCTTATTAGGTTGTCATAAGTCTAGACATTATAAACTTATGTATGATAAGATTAGGTATCTAGAAAAAAAAACACTCAAAAAGAAGGAACAAGATTTTTGTTTTTGCAGACATGAAAGGAAAATAATACGGTCTCGTGCATAAAACTTTCAGAAAGTCAATTTTATTGTCATTCAGTCTATAAACGGCAACGTTTGCCACAGTAGAAACAGATCACATTTCTCCAGGCTGCAGCGGAATTAAAAAATCCTGAGCCGGAGAAGCAGCAGCCACCACGCAGACATGTACTTAGACTGTGGGAGGAAACCCACACAAGCACATTGAGGACATGCAAACTAGACACAGATGGGCTTGAACAGGAGTCTGAAGTTCCACACACTGATCCCCCTCACCTCTTACCTCCCACCAATAGTGAATTATGAAGAGTGCAGTGGTTTGGATGGAAATTGGGCACTCTCATTCTGCTGTATTTTATTCAAAAATGTCACCTCGGTGCCGCATTAGCGAACTGCCGTGGCTCGGGTAGATTTGTTCTGGTGGGTCGCTGCTGTTCACTGTGTGCTAACGAAGGCCTGGCGTGTCTCTGAGCGAGGTGAGGTTTTACCTTCACTTTAAGCCTGGGAGCATCTGGTCCATGTGGATCTGTTGTCCAGATCTGCTTTTCTGTGCCGTGTGTTTCCAAGGTCAAGAAACATGAAAGTTGTTTTTTCTTAATGCTTTTCTCTGTTTTCTAACTATCCTTAATGTTATAATCTTCTTAAAAGTGTCTTACTGTGCAAAAACTGTAGTTTATTCTGCTAAAAAATTTCCCCCTATGAGTGTCTAAAGCCACCTACCACCAGTGCTACTATAGCAGTATAGGGCTATACTATACTATAGTATAGCCCAGCGGCTGGATCGCAGTTGTTATGGCTCTTCTGTGTAAAATCTCGTCACGTTAGTAGAAATCTGTGTTCCCTGCTAGTTCATTAAATCACAGTCAGTACTAAATCTCACGTTGTTCAGACCTATTTTGTTATTTTTTGGCTGGGATGGCCCGGAAAATTGTGTCACTCATATAGTTAGCTCAGCAGCATGAGTCACCAGGACCGTGGCATAGCCCAGCGCAGGGGTCGGTGACAGACTGGCCTGACACCATCAATATTAAGATTTTTCCTCAAAACAAAATCACTACTTTCTTCCAAAATTTAAGATTTTTGGGAGAAATTTTCTGCTTTTCTGATGAATTTGACAGATTGATTATACAGCATATTAAAGCCATGCAGTGCAAGCACAAACAGTACAGTGGCGGAGTGTGGCACAGGACTGGTGCTTCATGTGGATCCACACCACCACGCCATGCCTGAGCAGCTATGCTATGTAATCGATTTGTTCCCTTCAGCGATCATTTAACAAGAACAGCAGCGATCTGGTCCCATGCACTCCACTCTAGAATAATTTCTGTATGATTTCAGTGTAATTTAAATGGTGCAGCTTGTTTTGAAACTGTCAAACGATTGCACACAAACTAACCCTCTGGAGACCAGTGGGTCTTACCTCCATAATGGAGACAGTACGGGTGAGAGGACCAGCTACCATAGCTCCTTCTGTGGTGTTCCTGCCATGTGAAATGGCTTAATTTCTGCAGCTTTGGAAATGAAATGATAGAATGAAACCGCATTTGTTTCATCATTTCACCTGCGATCAATCCTGTGATGTAACCCCCACCCCCCACCTGTCTGTCCCGCTGTCTCAAACTCGTCTCAGAGCCGAACAAATTTGCCTGACAGTGATCCCTGTTGATATGTTGGTGTCCTAATCGGGCTCAGACATGTGTCGTTCAGGCTGAGGATCATAAGCTTTCCTTGCGGGGGGCGGGGGGTGGGGTATCACGCTGTAGAGTCTGTGATGATTCAGAAATCTTCTTCCCCGTGTTCTGTCTCTTCCCACTCTGTTCCCAAAGGTAAAAAAAAAAAAAAAAACAGGGGAAGAAGGAGCATGGAGAGTGAGACGGTGGAGACAAAGGGACGAATTTATCCGTGTTTCCATATGTGTTTAACATCGGGAGATTCTTAATCGCTCAGCCAAGGAGCCTTTTAATAGATGAAACGTGTTCACTTTAGAAGGCGCGGCGATGTGTTTGTCATTTGCGCATTAAAAGTGTTTTCCATATAAATTGGTTGGTGCACGCTGCGATAGATAAGCTCTGAGCAGGAAAAAAAATAACAGGGAGCGATGGGGAGAGAATTGGGAGGGGGGAGGGGGTGAAACCAGTGTTAGTGAATGAGCCACGTTTTGTTGTCATTCTGCCACATTTGTGTTCACACGTCAGCCTTTTTATTTTGACACAGTCGCTGACAAAAAAGGGATAGGCGTCGTGGCGGTAATGGAGTGAAATTAAAAGCCGTTCTTATTCCGAAAGAGATTATTTTGGAGGTTAGCCACCTGCTTGTCCGATCTCACACACTCATCGCTCCCATAAACAAACAAATATAAAAAGATACAGCAAAATTATCCACAATGGTTGCCAACTAGCAGTACATTTCATAAGGTGAGCCCTTATTTCAGTAACATATCTTTAAAAAAAAATTAATTTCCAGGAAAAAACAAACAGATTTTCAAGGAAAAAAAAAGGTTGCACATTCATGAGAAAATGGAAAAAGCAAAGTGTCACGTTCTAAGCGCAGAGGGATTCCCCCGGGCTCAGGTTGTCTGCGGCTCAGGAGGTAGAGCAGGTCGTCCAATAACCACATGGTTGGCGGTTCGAATCTCGCTCTCCCCGGGTGTCCTGCCGTTGTGTCCCTGGGCAAGACACTTCACCCCCAATTGCTCCTGGTGGGTCTGGAAGCGCCATGTTAGGTAGCATGCCGCCATCAGTGTGTGAATGTGTGTGTGAATGGGTGGATAGCAGGATCTGTAAAGCGCTTTGGTCATCAAGAGATGAGAATAAAAGCGAATGCCATTTACTTTTTCATATGGGCAGCCCCTCACAGCACCAGTAAATATACAGGGAACAGACATCGAGATGGTGACATCCTACAAGTACCTGGGTATTCATCTGAACAATAAACTAGACTGGTCACACAATACTGACGCACTCTACAAGAAGGGACAGCGCAGGCTGTTCCTGCTGAGGAGACTCAGGTCTTTTGGTGTACAAGGGGCGCTGCTGAAGTCATTCTATGACACGGTGGTGGCATCAGCCATCACTTTTGGAGTGGTCTGCTGGGGCAGTGGCATTACTGCAGCCGATAGGAAGAGACTGAACAAACTGATTAAGAAAGCTAGCTCTGTCCTGGGGCAACGCCTTGATCCGATGGAGGAGATAGGAGAGAGAAGGACGGTGGCTAAACTGTCATCTCTGCTGGAGTCCGAGTTCCACCCTATGCAGGACATACTGGATGCACTGAGGAGCTCATTTAGCAGCAGACTACATCATCCCAGGTGCACAACCGAGAGGTTTCGTAGGTCCTTCCTACCAACGGCTGTCAGACTGTACAACCTAAGCAGGGCTGCTCGCAGAGATAGCAAAAAAGACGTAACAAACTAATAGTTTTTTTTTGAATGCAAAAGATGCAATAGACTTACACAATGGTCCTCTCCGGCATACAACTAGGAACATACCGGTCGCTATGGAGGGTGAGAATATGTATGGGCACATAATCATACCATGTAGGATAACTAAATAGACGGTTATGCTGTTTCATCCCACCTAGCAACAATGCTCTGCACTGTGTGTGTTTATATATTTACATATTTATTCCATCTAGCTACAATGCTCAGCACTGGGTGTGTTTATATTTATATATCTATATATTTATTCCTTCTAGCTACAATGCTCAGCACTGGGTGTGTTTATATTTATATATCTATATATTTATTCCTTCTAGCTACAATGCTCAGCACTGGGTGTGTTTATATTTATATATCTATATATTTATTCCATCTAGCTACAATGCTCCGCACTGTGTTTTTATATATCTACATATTATTCCATCTAGCTACATTGCTCCGCACTGTGTGTGTTTATATACTTGCATATTTATTCCACCTAGCTGCAATGCTCCGTACTGTGGGTGTTTATATATTTACATATTTATTCCATCTAGCTACAATGCTCTGCACTGTGTGTTCATATATTCATATATTTATTCCATCCAGCTACAATGCTCTGCACTGTGTGTCTGTGTATATATATATTTTATAGTAATATGTACATATGTATATTAGCTGCTCTTGCTTGCTTGTTTTTTTTTCTTGCCTTCTGATTGTTGCTCTGAGTGTTGCTATCCCTGTGCTGTTGCAATCCTGGAATTTCCCCTTTGTGGGACTAATAAAGGCTTATCTTATCTTATCTTATCTTATATTTGTACTGTGTTACCATTTTTGAGTTATCTCTTTTCCTGAATTGTTTCTCAATATGATCTATTTTTCTGTCTACGTTCATTATAGTCTGTTTATTGTATTTTTGAGTTTGCCTATCTCCATTTGTTGTCATATCGTTGTGTGTATTTTGTTGTGTTTTCTCTCTCTCGGGGTTGACAGCTGTCAATGGCTTTCTGGGGTTTCGCTCTGTGTGGGCGTGGCCCTGTCAGCTGCCAGCCCCGATTGCTCCTTTCTCCTTCATCATTCCCAACTGGTCTAGATTGTTTCTTTGTTTTCTCCTGCCCGCTCAGGTTTACCACACCTGTTGTCACTCATTTCAGTTTGGTCTTAGCCATATTTAAGGGGCTGTGCACCATTGTTGGGCGCAGCACCCTATTATCAACTATCGACCCTCGACTACACATGTAAGTGTCTTTATACTGTCCTTTGTAATTCTCCTAGCGTGCGCTCCGTGACAAGTGCTCCCAGGTGAAGCCGGCCTCTCCCCTCGCCTTAGCCACCACTATTTTGGCTTCACCTGTTTCTCTCTTTTTGCCAGTTTTTGGTCTAATCTTGTTTGTGCACCTGTGCCTTATTCTCCATTAAAATTTGCAAACTCACGGCTAGCATTTGGAGCCTTATTTCTGCCCTAATGAGGGAATTATGACAGAAAGTGAGAAAACCTGAAAATTTTTGAAGAAACTTTTCCAAATTTAGCGGGAAAAGTTGCAATGTTATGAGGAAAAGCTAACCATGAATTTGCAAGAAGAAAAGTCACAAAATTTCTGGAAAGGAAATCATAAATTTACTGGAAAGTTTGAGTTTTATGAAGAAAAATGTAAGAAAATGATGTAGAAAAATACAGCAGTTTTCCCCATGAAAGCTAATAAATTTACAAATAAAATAAAATAAATTGATGAGAATAGCTGAAAATTTATGCAAAAATAGAAATGTATGGAAAAACTTGCAATTTAAATGTCGAAAAAAATCACAAATTTCCAGAAAAAACTACAATTTCATTAGAAAACTGTCACAGATTTATGTTAAATAAAAGGCTGTATTTTTACCTGAAAAAGTAACAAATGTGACAAAAGCCAAATTTATGAGAAAAGGAGAAGTTTATGCAAAAAAAAAATGAAAATTTGTAGAAAAAAGTTGTGATTTTATTGGGGAAAATGTCATAAATTTACATGAAAAAACTCTTCAAAGGCATTTACAAAGAAAAATAATTTATGAAAAAACAGAACATATTCATGCCAAGAATATAACAAATTTTGGAACATAATAATTACAGTTTAATGAGGAAAACACCCACACAAACTTGCAAGAAAAAAGTCACAAATGTTTTGCAAATGATCAAAAATTTACCATAAAAAGTTGCTATTTTGGGGGTAAAGGGTAACAAATTTACAATCAATAAAAGCTGCAAATTTATGAGAAAAAGGTCTTGTGGTCATGATGTTGTCCGGCCAGATTGTAGTTAAAACTCTGCTGTTTTACCGTAATTTTCAGGCTCAGATATTTTTGTGGCTCCATGCAGGTTTTTTTTAGACAAAAATCACTGAGTGGCTCTTTGTGTAATACAGTTGCCGACTGAAACATTACATTATATAAAATTTTAATCAGCAGCTACAGTGGTGTGAAAAAAAGTGTTTGCCCCCTTCCTGATTTCTCATTTTTTTTGTATGTTTGTCACACTTAAATGTTTCAGATTATCAAACAAATTTAAATATTAGACAAAGATAACACAAGTAAACACAAAATGCAGTTTTTAAATGAAGGTGTTTATTACTAAGGGGAAAAAATCCAAACCTACATGGCCCTGTGTGAAAAAGTGATTGCCCCCTAAACCTAATAACTGGTTGGGCCACCCTTAGCAGCAACAGCTGCAATTCATCATTTGCGATAACTGGCAGTGAGTCTTTTACAGCACTGTGGAGGAATTTTGGCCCACTCATCTTTGCAGAATTGTAATTCAGCCACATTGGAGAGTTTTCCAGCATGAGCCGCCTTTTTAAGGTCATGCCACAGCATCTTAATCGGATTCAGGTCAGGACTTTGACTAGGCCACTCCAAAGTCTTCATTTTGTTTTTCTTAAGCCATTCAGAGGTGGACTTGCTGGTGTGTTTTGGATCATTGTCCTGCTGCAGAACCCAAGTGCGTTTCAGCTTGAGGTCACGAACAGATGGCCAGACATTCTCCTTCAGGACTTTTTGGTAGACAGCAGAATTCATGGTTCCATTTACCATAGCAAGTCTTCCAGGTCCTGCAGTAGCAAAACAGTCCCAGACCATCACACTACCACCACCATATTTTACTGTTGGTATGATGTTCCTTTTCTGAAATACTGTGTTTCTTTTACACCGGATGTAATGGGACACACACCTTCCAAAAAGTTCAACTTGTGTCTTGTCAGTCCACAGACCATTTTCCCAAAAGTCTTGGGGATCATCAAGATGTTTTCTGGCAAAACTGAGATTAGCCTTAATGTTTTTTTTGTTCAGCAGTGGTTTTCATCTTGGAACTCTGCCATACAGGCCATTTTTGCCCAGTCTCTTTCTTATGGTGCAGTCATGAACACTGAGCTTAACTGAGGCAAGTGAGGCCTGCAGTTCTTTGGATGCTGTTGTGGGGTCTTTTGTGACCTCTTGGATGAGTTGTTGCTGTGCTCTTGGGGTAATCTTGGTTTGCCGGTCACTCCTGGGAAGGTTCACCTCTGTTCCATGTTTTCGCCATTTGTGGATAATGGCTGTCACTGTGATTCACTGGAGTTCCAAAGCTTCAGAAATGGCTTTATCACCTTTTCCAGACTGATAGATCTCAATTACTTTGTTTCTCATTTGTTCCTGAATTTCTTTGGATCACAGCTTGATGTCTAGCTTTTGAGGATATTTTTGGTCTACTTCACTTTGTCAGGCAGCTTCTATTTAAGTGATTTCTTGATTGAGAACAGGTGTGGCAGTAATCAGGCCTGGGTGTGGGTAGAGAAATTGAACTCAGCTTTCCAAAGATGTGATAAACCACAGTTAATTTGTTTTAACAGGGGTGGCAATCAGTTTTTCACACAGGGCCATGTAGGTTTGGATTTTTTTTTACCCTTAATAATAAACACCTTCATTTAAAAACTGCATTTTGTGTTTACTTGTGTTATCTTTGTCTAATATTTAAATTTGTTTGATGATCTGAAGCATTTAAGTGTGACAAACATACAAAAAAATGAGAAATCAGGAAGGGGGCAAACACTTTTTCACACCACTGTATATGAACGTTGCAAATTTCTAACAAAAAGGCTGAAAATTAACAAAAAAACACCCTACAAGTTTTGGAGGAAAAAAAATGCAAATTTACAACACAAAAAGTCACAAATTTAATAGAAAACCACTGAAATTAACACAAAAATTAGCTAATTTTTGAAAAATAAAATTTGCAAAATGTGCAAGAAAAAAAGACACAAGCTGGCTCTAAGCAGCCAACCAGAATTAGACTCAAATGACAACATGGTCGAAATGTGGAAGCATGTGTTTTTGTGACCCGCCGAGGGACTACAGATGCAAATTAGCAGTATTGCTAAATCTGGCATACTTGCATTTGTATTAATGTTCATTAGTATGTATTGTCCTTTTCAAATAAATATTAAACTAAACTAAAAGAGAAGTTTGCAGGGATGTGTGTTTTCTTACCAGTTTGTTACAGTATTGTGTAGTTAGTAGAGAGTTTTGATGCAAAATGGTTACATCAAGCTGTGACCGACATGTCCAGGTGTTGCTAGGATACAGGGTGGAGACCTTTTTTAAGAGCGCCTTTGAAAAATAGATCGAGAATGTTTCCTCTGAGAAAAATGCTCCTCTGTGGACATGCAGCCTAATTTGGGTATAAAATGGTGCCGTGGAGTTTTAGTCCTTGAGGACCAAATCACGTCACAGATGTTTAATTAAGACCTCTGAGAGCTGAGCCAACGTGTGGAAAAAGGACATACCTCAATAGAACACATACATCTGCCCAATGTACAATGTTTACGTCAGGAATACATCTTATCAAGGTCATTTGCACATTGGTAAGACATTGACTAGATGTCCGCGACGCCTAGCCAATGTCTTACCGATGTGCAAATGACCTCTATAAGATGTATTCCTGAAGTAAACTTGCTGACATTGGCCCAACATATGTGTGCTATTGGGGTTATATACAGTGATATTGGGTACCACCTAAAACGGTAGAGAATATCTTACCTTGAGCACCTTGAAATATAAAGGTTTGAAAGCCAAATAGTCATTCAGCAAACAGATACCTGTATATTTGGGTATTCAGATCCAGGGGTGTTGGTGTTCACATCACTGAACTTGCTCTAAGAACAGCTTGCATACACACACATGTACACGCCTGCAGGTGCAACAGTTTATTGCTCACAAATCCACTCGTCTGTATATCCTGCAGAGGATGCATCAGCAGTGGGCATCCGCTCCGTTCTGTTGACTGCACAGATGAACTGCACACACACACACACACACACACACACACACACACACACACACACACACAGAGAGCCTTGGAATGCATTGTCTCAGTGCACAATGGGATCAAATGCACAATCGCTTACACAGGAAAAACATGCAGCAGCAGCAGCAGTCGAGGCTCGGCCAGACACGGGGCAAACATTGCCTTCCTGCTCTCCACCTCACTACTGGGCACGGCGAGGAGCACTCACGCCTGTATATGTTTGTTATGTTGGGAGTCTTTCTCTGCCTCCGAGAAACGCAAGCGCTCGCTGAAGAGTTATGGCCGACCGCGCCGGAATCGTTTCGTCTCACATCTTCAGTCAGTTGTCTTCACATCCACTAATGATTGACCCGTCCAGAAGGAGGTGGTTTAAATTGGTGCCTCCACCAGCTGTGGGCCACTGGAACTCCACCCTTCATTCTCCCGGCCAGCTTCCATTTGCCATTGTGAACACGTCCTTTTAATTCAGTTTGGCGTGCCATTAAGAGGTGTTGTTTCCTACACAGCAAACAGGAGGAAATTCAGATTTAAGCAGGTGGAAAACAACAGATTTAACAGTAGTTCCCATGCACTGTTATACAGTATATAAATGAGTAGCATGCTTTTACTTTAGCAACTTTTATCCAGTTTTTCATCCGTACATTATTCTGAGCACATACTGTAAAGGTGACATATAGAAATGCCTCTGTTCTGGGTATCTAGAGTGGCTACCAAAGCAAAAACTCTGAAAAAACACAATCCTGTCACTTTGTAAGTGTCCAACTTGGTCTCACTGAGGAATAGACGTCTCCCAGTGAGCTTCTGAAACCACACACTGGCAGCACAGCTAGCTTAGTTAGCTTAGTGGTAGGGCTGGGCGATTGACCAAAATAAAACCAAAACGTACGTTTGGGGGTGTAAAAGCGACCTAATCTTGCCCATGTTGGGTCTTTTTGGTTTTTCCCCTCTCCCTGTTGTGGGCATGTGTATGTGAGAGCTTTCATGTCCTTCCCCGTTAATGTGCGCTGTTGCATGACTCCACATCCCAGAAGCTGTGCAGTCAGCGCTGTTTGGAAGCGGCAAAACATGGCAAAAAAAAATAAAAATAGAGCAGCTTGTATCGAAAAGAAAAGCAGTGTTTGTTAGGGGTTGTACCATATTGTGTCATTCACGATAATATTGGTATAAATTTTGATACCAGTGTAAAAATAAATATCGCAATATTTGGGGTCTGCTGCATGCATTATTATAGAAACAGCAAAACAAACATGGCACAGGAAGCTTCTAGTCCGAAGTTGGATTATCTGAATCCAGTTGAGTGGAAATATTTAAGTTTTAAAGGCTTTTTCAGACTATTGCCATATTTAAAAAAAAAAAAAAAAAAATCTGCATTTTTTCCGCGCATCAACAACATCGCTGGAGCAGTGTTAAGGTGTGTTCAGACCAAACACGAAAGCATGGCGCAATTACATGTTAACTCTATGTAACCACGGGAATAAACATAAATTTGCCATCTGAATGTGTTGCAGACTGGCAGAGGTGCTTTTATAACTTCTGCAGCTGTGTTCTACCTGCTGTGGAAATCCCCAAAACACCGTCATGTTTGGGTTTACATTATCCGACGGGGCTCTCACCTGGAAAAATCGCCCCTGCCTCCAAACCAGGGGTGTCAAACTCATTCCATGGAGGGCCAAGACCCTGCAGGTTTTACCTCCACCCATTGTCTTCAACAGGTGATTTCAGTGAATTTCTTCCCACTGATTGTTGATCAGTGAAAACACCTGCTGAAGACACTGGGTGGAGGTAAAACCTGCAGGGTCTTGGCCCTCCATGGAATGAGTTTGACACCCCTGCTCCAAACCTTCACCTGGGTGACTGTTGTTTAGACTGCTAGCGCTTGTTAGCATGCCTGTGGCAGGAGTCCATAGGTGAATAACGCCGACACTCCAATTCAGCTGCAGGTCCATCTGTCTGCAGGTGAGTGGCAGTCTCATTTACAAACTAGCTTACTCTCCATTTTTTGATACTTTAAATCCAGTGATGGCAGAATATCGAGACTGATTACTAGCTAGCGCTACCAAATCCCTCAGATGCATGGATGCTCAAATTCGCGCAATTTCCACGTTTACATTAACTTTACATGTATTTGTGCTGCACATTCACGTTAGGTCTGAACACACCTTTAACGTCTGACTGTGCTGCTCAAAGTGCCTGTAGTTGTATTTTCATTCCATTTTGGCTATGCGACTCATTAGCGTTTAAAAGAATTACAAATCTACAAGAAAAAGTTGCAAATTTAAAGGAAATGTAAGTAACTAATTTTTGAGGAAAAAGGTTGCAAATTTATAGGAATAAGTTAGATATTTGAGGAAAAAAGTAAAACCTTTACAAGAAAAAAAAAGTTGCAAATGTGTGAGAAAAAATGAAAATTTACAAGAAAAAAAAATTGCAAATTGAGGAGAAAAAAGTTGCAAATTTACAAGAAAAAAGTGCAAATTGAGGAGGAAAAAAGTTGCAAATGTAACCTCTTAAAATTCTGGTGTTCTGATGTTAAATTTTCTACTGCCATACAGTGAAGAAAGAATTTTATTTTCTTTGCATATGCTAAATTCTGCTGGGGCTGCACGGTGGCGCAGTGGTTAGCACTGTGGCAGCACAGTTTACCCTCGGCCGGGGGATCGCGGGGATCGTGAGATCGTGGGTTCGATCCCTGCCCCCGACCAACAGTGATCTGTGTGGAGTTTGCATGTTCTCCCCGTGTTGCGTGGGTTTACTCCGGGATTTCTCCGGTTTCTCCCACATACCAAAAACATGCAGGTTAGGGATACGGGGCGCTTGCGCACGCAGCGACTGGCAGCTGGTGGCTTGTCACCAGACTGCAAAACAAATCTACCTACGGGTACAAAATAAGAAATAAAAAAAAATTTAAAAAAAATTCATATGCAAAGAAAATTTCATAGCATTCCAGCCAATTTCATATGAATATGAAATTGTAGTACTGTAGTACTGTAGAGTACTGTACTGTACTGTAGTACTTCATCTCAGAAGTATTTTGGCCAAATCGTGCCACATGTACACTACCGTTCAAAAGTTTGGGGTCACCCAGACAATTGTTTTGTGTTTTCCATGAAAAGTCACACTTATTTACCACCATGAGTTGTAAAAAGAATAGAAAATATAGTCAAGACATTGACAAGGTTAGAAATAATGATTTGTATTTGAAATAATTTTTTCCTTCAAACTTTGCTTTTGTCAAAGAATCCTCCATTTGCAGCAGTTACAGCATTGCAGCCCTAACATGATTGCACAAGGGTTTTCTAATCATCCATTAGCCTCCTGATGCAATGAGCAAACACATTGTACCATTAGAACACTGGAGTGATAGAAGCTGGAAATGGGCCTCTATACACCTATGTAGATATTACACCAAAAAACAGACATTTGCAGCTAGAATAGTCATTTATCACATTAGCAATGTATAGAGTGTATTTCTGATTAGTTTAAAGTTATCTTCATTGAAAAAAAGTGCTTTTCTTTCAAAAATAAGGAAATTTCTAAGTGACCCCAAACTTTTGAACGGTAGTGTATTTCAGTCAGACCTCCGGGACATGTGTCAAACGGGTGTAATACGTCCCCCATTAATACTGCATATACTGCACATACACCTGAAATGTTTGGAACTGTGAATCAGGCCCTGAGTGGCGGCTGCACAACATTATTGCTTTCATAAATACCAGAGGTGGCAGCTGAGCCGTTTAAGGGGCATGGCGAATTAGAGCAGCTCACCACTGCATCAAGAGGGGGTCACATTACAGACGGGACGGCTAATTGTGGAGGTTTATGCTATCAGAGGCACAATAAAGTAAAAATGTGCCTGACGTCTGCGCTGGGCTCTTTCGTTTCAGCCTCTGCTCCTTCTGCTCACTTTGAATGTAGATCCGCTCTGACGCCTTTCCGTTCTCTCCAGGCTCTTTGCTGAATCGTAGATTTTGTTGGACCGATACAGTGGGCCATAAAAGTCACGCTTGGTGGCTGACTTAATTTTGCTCAGCTTTTGCTTTTAGCTTAATTTAAACTTTAGGTAGAGCTGGCTCCGTTTTTTTCTCCTCTTCCTGGAAACATGTTGAGAGGAGTGCGATGATGGCAGATGGACGGGCAGATTGTGACTGATGTGATTGGAGTACGCTCTGCTGGTCAGCTGTTAAACATCACAGCTCAAACCCAGCAGTCCGTGGGTTTCCCCCCCCCCCCCCCCTTTAATGGTCTTCATTTTGTCACACAAACTTTCATTGAAGTCTTCCTCCATTTTTTCCTCCTCTTCTAAGCCCATCCTGCTGCAAACTATTCACGCTTCATAGTTCCCTTTCATGCATTTCCAATTAAGATAATCTCCTCTGCTCATACATTTTTATTTTACTCTACACTGTTGGTCCTTTTCTGCTTAAACGGGCCAATTTTTAATACGCAGACGATGCAAAATTCTTATCTTGTTTACATTTTAGTCAGTTCACACTTCATAATCTAAGAAAATGTGTATTGGACTGTTATTATTAATTAATTTATTATTATTTACACTAATAATCATTTTTTTTATTGCAGATTAAAATCTTGATTGCTTTTTTCAATTAAGGATTAGGTTTGCATTTCAAAAATGTCATGAAATTCCGTTAGCTGGTTGTGATTGTGTTGTAGTTACTGACTTATTTGTGAAGTGCAGTTAAAATTTTCAGTACAGATGGATGGATGAATGGTTGGATTGTCAGCCTTTAACTACATACATAACTCTTCTAAGCGTTCACTTTACAACATACTTTGTTGTTCCTGTGAAGGGGTGGGATGGGCAATCAACCGAGTTCAAACCAAAACCGACTGTCAGGACACAGAGCCCACACATTCTTGCTCATGACAGTTGCAGTATTTTCTTCTAAATTTGAAGCTTTTTCTCATGAATTTGCAACTTTTTCCTTGTAAATTTGTGACTTCTTTTCTCATAACTTTTTTCCCTCTAAATTTTGTGACTTTTTTTCCACATAATTTTGAAACTTCTCATAAATTTCTTTTTTTTTTAATAAATTTGCAAATTTTTCCTCATAAATTTGTGACTATTTTCTTGTGAATTTGTGACTTCTTTTCTCATAAATTTGAATTTATTTCCTCTGAATTTTGTGACTTTTTTCACACAAATTTTTTCTTGTAAATTTGAAACTTTTTCTCATAAATTGGCAACTTTTTCCTTGTAAATTTGTGACTTTTTTCTTTTAAATTTGTGATTTCTTTTCTCCAATATTTTTTCCTCTGAATTTTGTGACTTTCACGTCAATTTGCAACATTTTCCTCAAATTTGTTTTTTTTTTTCTTGTAAATGTGCAAATTTTCTCATAAATTTGTGTTTCTTTTTTCTTGTAAATTTTCTCATGAATTAGTATTTTTTCCTCTGAATTTTGACTTTTTCCACATAAATTTGCAACTTTTTTTCTCACAAATGCATGCCTTTTCTCTTGTAAATTTGAAAAATTGTTCTCCTAAATTGGCCATTTTTTCTTGTAAATTGTGACTTCTTTCCTCATAAATTTGTCTTTTTTTCCTCTGAATTCTCCATAGGGTGGCTGGACTCACCCATAGAGATAGGGTGAGGAGTCATCCAGGAGAGTGTCATATATGCCTCTACGGGGCAGAGAGACAGACCCAAGCGCTGAATTGTATTTGTAACATTTATTAACAAAAATAACACAAAGTCCAAAAATAGTGCTGACAATACAAAAATGTGACAATTAATACTTACAAGGCTGAGCCTCAGAGCAGGGAGTGCTCTGGAGAAATAGAAGAGACACTTCAGAGGCTGGAAGAAGTGGAGTGATCAGAAGTAGATTCAATATTGCTGCAATGCAACAGTGAACAGGCATCACTTAAATATACAGGGGAAAATGAGCTGCAGGTGTGAGTCGCTGAGCGAACAGGTGACCTAAATTGACCAACTGCTCACAGCTGAGCAGACTGTGAGCAGTTAGAGGGAGTGTCTTTGAAAGGGGAGGCGCAAGTGTAAACAAATCCAAAATATATACAGAAAACTAACAAAATCAAACATACAATACTTAGAAATCAAGTGAGGGTCTGAGCTCAGTGAAAACATGAGCTCAGACACATGACAGAGGCTCAGTAGAGCCGTCCTCCATGACCCAGACCCTGGAATAAGGGATGGATGGACATCAACAACTTTTTCAGAAGATGAATAACACTTATTCACTAGTGTGGATAGAATTTAATAACAGATAATGATTATGTTAAAGCAAAGCTGATTATAAAATAGGTTTGAAATAAACATCATGGGTTTCCCCAAAAAAATCTACATTTTTATTGGTGTTTGCATTTGTCACTGCTTCATTAGTTTTAAACAGTACACTAATCACATAAGTCTTAATTTTTTCATTCATATCCAGCACTGCTGGATACGTTAGAATGATGACTTAGCAATTGAGTTTTCTGCCGGTGTCTTTAGTGTCATTGGGCAGAACCCTCCAGTTTCCCTTCAGGGAACAATAAACTAGAACATAGTTATCACATTACCCAGGCTGTGATTCAGGGTTAACCTTGTAGAGTTTGGATTTAAAGGCTGCATGTCACAACAATGGCATTCATCGCCTTGATGATATTAGATCTGCGCAGATTAAATGAGCCTGTTTGTCCTCGTTGGTGTGCCGGTGGTTTATGGCCACTTCCTACGCCAGAGCTGCTTCTGCCTGATGTACGCTTAAATGCCCTGAAGCTGAACCCTACAGCAAAACTTGAGCCTTCAGATGTATATGTGCAATTCTTTTCTCGTGAACGGTTCCTCCTAAATTTGCATCTTTCTGCATAATTTGCAGCTTCTATACCAGCCACATATGTGACAGACACCTGAAACAATATTTCCTCTGTGCAGTTGTCCGCCATTCCTGTTTGCATATTTATTCATGCATCAGTAGAGGCGGGGCCACCTAAAAAACACAAACAATGGTTAATTCATTTCCTCGTTATGGAGAAGACAAGCAGCAGTTTAGCTCTGGAATGTGGTCTAATTTGATAAGAGTATCCACAGGAATGCCAGCGCCATGTTCACAGACATTAGCAACAGTGAGAGGGAAAGATGAGTTCAACATGTGCAACAATTGACTGGTTACCCCTGGCAACAACTCTGCACCGCTGTCAGCCATCTGGACTGCCCCGGTTGGCATCGAAAACAGGCAGTTTTTAATTTTAGAAGTGTGTGTTTACAGCCTTTTGTCTGCATTGTTGGTGCTGTGTCAGTGAGGAGGCCTGTGGAGGTGAAGGTGGACCCTGGGGTTGATGACCGCTGTTCGGGGGAGGGAATCCAAGAATCTGAATATAGCCACAGAATGTATTTCAGCACAACCATTTCTGGCTATAAAGCAGTGTACTCAGATGCAGTGCCCCCCCTCATCCACTAGGGCAGGGGTTGGCAACCTGTACTTCACAAAGAGCCACTTTGAGTGATCAAAATCTGCACAGAGCCACAAAAATATCTGAGATCGAAGGTAAAACAGCAAAATTACAGCTGGCCTGACAACATTAACCCTTTAACTGCCAAATTCGCCATATGGCGCCTGGGGCAACGTAAGGCAACTAAAGGCCCCCCCTAGTGGTCAAGAGTGGTAAAAAATTTTGTTGATAAAATAGTTCAGATTTCCAAGTCAATAACTTGAAAGTTACAAGAGATAATGGCTTACTGTCAATTAGATTAGATTAGATTCAACTTTATTGTCATTACACATGTATGAATACAAGGTAACAAAACACAGTTTAGCATCCAATCAGAAGTGCAAAGGACAGCAGCGCAGTATATACGGTAATTAACAGTATGTGCAATTTAAGCAAATATATGCAAATATATGCAGCAGTGCAGAAAGTTAAGAGTACTGTTATGTGCAAATAATGTACAATAAGTTAGATGGTCAGTTATGTACAGGTGAGGATGGTAAGAGATGATGGTAAGAGAGTCAGTGGGGAACTAAGTTCAATAACGTGACAGCTCTTGGAAAGAACTACTGTAGAAAGATGTAGAATATGATCCAAAGTTTCAGATAGGAATAAATTTATGCATCTAATTTGCATAATGTCGCGGCAGCTATATAAATTACATAACTCAGTCAAAAGTGGACTTTGGAAACATTTACATAAAGAATGGTCCGTTTTTTTTTTGACACCGATTTGTCTGCAGGGGTATGTTTTTATCTAATCTTCAAAGTATATGAACCAGAAAATCAATAAAATTTCAAAAAAACATATTTCTCTCTTACCTGTTACCGGGAGGGGGGCTCGCCTGCCCATGTGACAGGTCCATTTTCGTCCATCATAGCTGATGTTTCTGTGTTTGCTCAGCCATTTACACCGTGTACCACATCTACAAACTCTTATGATTACCCCACGTGAATTTCGCTTTTATTACGTGGCTATTTTTTCTGTTTGGTGCATTATTCCTGTGGGAATCCATGCCGCCCGTGGGTGCCGCCATCTTGGTACTGGGAGCTCAGTTTTTTGTTACATCGCCCTTGATGTAACACGTTTACTTAGTAATTTATACCCATGTACCACATCTACAAACTTATGATTATCCCACGTGAATTTTGTTTGTATTACGCGGCTATTTTTCCCGTTTCATGCAGTTTCCGTCATCATCGCTGTCGCGATGACCAAACTCAGCGGCATCCACATTGGTGTGTGAGCTCAAAGCAGAAAAAGGAAGAAAAATAATGAGGAGTTCTCCTTTGCTATATTCCATGTCAGCCATGATTCCTTCGGCGTGTTTCTGCCACCTTCTAAACTGTCAGATCAATAGAGATTAGTACAAATTCTCAGTATAGCCGGGGGACGTCAATAAGTTGACACGTGCAGTTGCTGCGCTGTGCCACTGGGGGCGCGTGACCCATCCATTTAATCTGGGCAGTTAAAGGGTTAAGAGAGTTTTTGGCAAAAAATTTGCAGATTTTTTGATAGTAAATTTGTTAACCTTGTCCTCTAAAATTGCAACATTTTTTCAACAAAATTTTTAATCGTCTGCAAAAAAAAGTGTAACTTTTTTCATGCTAATTTGTGTGGCTGTTTTGCTCTTTAAACTAATGTCTATTAAAGATTTGTTATATTTTTGGCTTTTTTCATAAATTTGGCCTTTGCAAATTTGGCACCTTTTTCATAAATGTTGATATTTTTTGTATAAACTTCTGTGTTATTGTAAAAAGGAATGTGTTCTTAATGACTTGCCTGATTAAATAAAGGTCAAATTTAAAAAAAAAATTGAAAAAATTATTCATAAATTTGGCATTTTTTAATCCCCTGCCGGACTTCGCCCAAAGGGGTTGAAGTGCCCTTTGGCTGAAGACTGAAGGGTGATTGTGTTATGGGTCAGTCCGTCTGTCTGTCCCACTTTTGTGAAAGCAAGTCCTCCTACAGTTTTGGTCCGATTATTTTGTTTGTTATGTGACCCACTAACAGTAAACCAGCAACAAGTTGGCCTGATATGATTCCTAAAAAACACAGAAATACTTTTTTTTTTAGTTGTGATTTTCGTTTTTTTTGCAAAACATGCTAGTTGAAGTCATGAAGAAGCTACTCCATGCTTCAAATAACAGTGGTGGAGATTTTAAAACCATAAACTTTGTATTTGAAATAGAGTAGTTTCAGAGGGAAATATCAGCAAGACCACTTCCTAGTTTTGGGGGCGTGGATAGCACAGCTGATTTACATATCCGGCTTGTTTGGCTATTCACATGTCTCTGTTATTAATTTCGAACAATCAGCAGCACGTTCAGGTAGAAGCACATGGCTGCTTCAGCAGAGTTCCTTTTGATGAGAACTGTAAGGGTGTTGGGTTCATGCTAAGTCATGCAAATGACCAGCTTTTGTTCCTGCCCCCCACCTGGCTGCCCTGGAAGGTGACAATCCTTGGAAACTTTGAACCTGATTTTCTCAGAAGTAGCTTGAGAGGTGCTAACATTCAAATGGCCACATCTTCAAATCTTTTCAGATTTCCTTGTGTTAGACATCATTGGAACGCTTAGATTCCGCACTTTTAGGATCTGTAAATAACTCAAAATACTCTTGAGGAGACTTGTTCCTGATTGGTCACAAATTCATGACTTTTTCTTGTAAATTTGTAACTTCTTTTTTTTTTTCCTCTGAATTTTGTGAAATTTTCTCATACATTTGCAACTTTTTTCATCATGAGTTTGACGTTTTTTCTTGTAAATTTGTGACCTTTCTCAAAATTTTTTCTTCTGAATTTTGTGAATTTTTCTCATAAATTTGTGACTCTTTTCTTGTAAATTCAAGAATTCTTTTCTCATAATTTTAATTTTTTTTTTTCAACATAAATTTACAGCTTTTTTCATCATGAATTTGTGACTTATTTTCTCATAATTTTTTCCTATGAATTTTGTGATTTTTTTTCTCATGCATTTCAAACTTTTTTCCTCATAAATTTGTGACCTTTTTTGTAAATTTCCAACTTCTTTTCTCATAATATTTTTCCTCTAAATATTGTGACTTTTTTCACATAAATTTGCAACTTTTTTCCTGCCATCAATTCGTTACTATTTTCTTGTCAATTTGTGACTTTTTCCTCACAAATTTGCAGCTTTTTTTCTTACAAATTTGTGACTTCTTTTCTCCTAATTTTTTTACTTGAAATTTTGTGACACTTTTGGTCTAAAATTCCCAACTTTTTTCATAAACATGAATTTTTTTCTTGTACATGTGCAACTTTTTCCCCATAAATTTGCTTCTTTTTCCGTGTAAATTTGCAGTGTTCTTATTGAGGCTGCTTGTATTTTCATTCTATATAATGGTTTATTTTTTCCCTGTTCATCTGATCTTTTACTGTTTTTGTTAGGATAATTTCAGCTCTTCTTTTAATATAAAAACAGGGACGCAGTAACACAATATTGCACAGGATATATAACAACCCTGGTTATATTCATCCAGTTAATGTGCACATACAGTAAATCTACTTTTAAAAACACTCCAGAACATTCTCTGAACTGCTGTGAAATGCGGTCGACCTTCCAACCACCTTCTATTGGCCTCTTTAGCTTCTCTCCGGACTGCTGCACGAGTAGTGGGAGGAGGAGAGGGAGAAAATGAAGTGATTTGTGGCTGTTATCGATTTTCAGGTCAGGGCTATTGATCAGGGAGATGGAGATGGAATAGAAGGGAAGGGGAGGGGACCGATTTTCATCTGGGGAGCTGAGCGCCCCCACGGTTGGCCTTTGGGCCGCATTATGGATGAGGGCGCCCAGGCTCTCATCATTGAGGAGAAGGTCCGAGTTCGATATTTCCTCCTTCAGCAGAGAGTGGCAGGTTTCACACTGTGATGCAAAGAAGTCTGAACACAAATGAAAACAAAAACAGACAGAAATAACAAAGTTATGTATAATAAAACAGTTTATTTTTTCCTGTCTTTACAACTTTTTTCAACTTTTCTTTCTTAAATTCATGAGATGTTTTTGGCCACAGACCTTCAGTTTATATATTAAGTCTACATGCTACGACCAATCTTTAGAATAAAGCATTATTACACAAGACGGCATGTTTTAATTAAGGTACGCAGTAGGGCTGGAGAATTTCACGGTTAATTGAACCTTTCACGTCTGTTTCTTTTTTTTCCTCCTTTCTTCTCCGTTATAGTTCACTAACAAAGCTCATAATTAAGCAATATTACACAGAGTCTGGTATCAGTGATTCAGTCATAAATGAGCATAATAAAATTCACACTCATGTAACCAAATTAAATATTGTCCAGTGCAGAAGTCGGTGTTTATAAATATATGTAAATATAGTGTAAATTGTATATTATAAACATCTATATTGTAGATATGTAAATAATGTACAAATAGATAAATATATACTGGAGTGATGGCCTAGTTGATTGAGCATCTGCCCCTCAACCCGGAGGTTGGGGGTTAAAGTCCCAGCCAGGTCATACCAAAGACCATAGAAAAATGGTACTTCCTGCCTTCTAGCTTGATGCTCAGCGTAATAGAATGGGGGAAGGAGAAGTTACTTGTGGCGGCACCTTGCATGGCAGCGACCCCTCTGATTCTAGATGTGACTAACTTTGTAGATAGGAGAAACGTAATTTTGTTCTACTGTACATGATTGGATTGAATGACAATAGAGATGGCTTCTTCTTATAATACATCATGTGACTAACACTAGTGGCTAATTAATTTGCTAGCTGTGTTGTGGAGTCCTTTACATAGCCACGATTATCCTACCACCACATAAGGATTACTAATCTTTGATTGGGTTATACAGCCTTAGCTTGTCCATCTTGTTGTCCATTCCCACAGTGAAACAGATGAGCTGGCGAGGCTAGCAATTAGTGGCTGACAGCGATTTAGCTTCAGCATGTTTCTCTGTTCATTTCCGTGCACTTCACTAATTGCTTCCTGACATCTTTATCAAAATAATCAATCATCATATACTGTGTGAACGGACACCGCTTTTCTTGTCCATACAAGGTGTTATAAATTTTCTACCATGTTCTGCTGCTTCACAACAGCGTTGACTGTGCTGCTTCTGGGGTGTGTTTCACCGAGGCACTAAGGCATAAGAAGCTGCCACATGGCCACTGTGATTAAAAATTCTGAGAATGCTACTGAAGCAGAGTGACACACATCCGCTGAAATGTCCAAGCATGGTCATTAGGGAATATAGTAACTCCTCCAGGATTTCACAGGATTTTTTTTTTTTTTTTTTTTCGGTAACTTGCAGGGCTCTCCTTGGGGATTTGCCTGAATCGCGTGTTGACTCATGTCCAGACCGAAGATTCACAGTTTTAAAACTCATTGACAAGATGTAGTAGTGGCTTTTACCTCTAAAGATGTATAAAATGTTATAACACTACCTGCAGTATTAGATTTGCTCATTTGTTTGTGGTTTTGGGGGTCTGTCCTCACGTGCGTTGCTGAGATGGGGGTGCGTTCAGTCAGGCGGACGTTTTCCAACACAAACTCGGCACTTCATACATGTGGTCATTACAGAGACTCTAGGAGATTTTCACCGGCGGGCTGGAGGAGACGGAGGAAGGAACGATGTGGGAAAACTCGCAGGTGTGTTTTTTTTTTTTTTAATCACACTCTGTTTTTAGTTGATGTGTTCTGTATATACTCACTGTAAACATGGAAATGAGCGTGGTTCAGCGCTGCATTTGATTGGTCAGACTGATGATGTACACATTTGCGCACTACTCAGGGACAAATCTGATTAGCGAAATTGGCGAAAGTTGATGACAATTGGCCAAAATTGCTGCAAAGTTGCGGTGATTGGACAAAATTCAAATTAAGCAGGACCTGCTAAATTTGCGGGAATTGGTAGAATCACAACATCATGAAATCCTGGAGGGACTGCTTATTGTCCAATCAAATGGCTGAATTGGAGCTAACTGTTTTATAATGGACAGTAATGTCAGTGCCACCAACCAGACTTCAGACTAGCCCAGAGGTCTGTAACCCGTGGCTCTGGAGCCACATGTGGTTCTTTTTTCCCATAGCCAGGGGCTCCCTGAGGCCTTGAGGGAAAAAATCCTCACATTTCCTCACACGTGGTTGCCCATCCATGAGAAAAATATCAGTCAAATGAAATAAAAAATGAGAAAATATAAAATTTTATTCAAAAAATTCTTGTAAATTTAGAGAAAAATTTTGAGGTAAACATATCCATGATTTACAAGAAACAAATCACAAACTGGAAAAAGTCAGTTTTACAAAAAAATGGAACAAATTTATCTAAAAACTGCTGCAGTTTTACTCGTGAAGGATAATAAATTTGCAAGGAAAAATGTAAATTTATGAGAACAGCTGAAAATTCATGCCAAAAGTATTCAGCATTAATAGAAAAAAACTGCAATTTTATGAGGAAAAATCTACAAATTTGCAAGAAAAAAAAAGGCAGAAAATATCTGCTGAAAAAAAGACAAATTTACCAGAAAAAGCTGCAATTTTGTTTGAAAACTGCAGCACATTTATAAGACAAAGGCTGCATTTTTACCTGGACAAAAGTCACAAATTTAACACCCTAAAAGCCATTTTTATGAGAACAGCTGATGAAAATGTCTTCAATTTTATTCAACAAAGGTATCGAATTTTCAAAGAAACATGCCAAATTTATGAAAAAAGCAGAACACATTTGTGACCTGTGCTGGCGAAGTGAGTCGGAATGTGCACCGCATCATTACGAGCTACAGGCAGGAGAAGTCAGGAATCATGACTCTTCTTAGTTTGCTAGCGGCAAGTCCCAGGAAAACCCCCCGTGAGTGCCTGGTTTCATTGGAAAGCTTAGCAATTGTACTTTCTAAAAATACATATGTTTTGGCAGAAGACATAACTCCCGACCGATTGAATGCGAGTTTTAAACCTAGCCAAAATATAAACAAATCAGTTTTTTCCATGTCCGTTTTTGTGCACTTCCTACAAATTAAATATCATTTTGAAGGTCTTTGAATACAGAATATGGAAAAAAAAAAAACGTTACCTCAGTTTTGATAATTTCCTCAAAGTGACTCATTTTGCCTGCACGGGTCACATTTATTAAAAAAAAAAAATTGCAAAACCATTCAGCTTTAATGAGGAAAACACCCACATACACGCAAGAAAAATTTCACAATTTTTTGCAAATAATCAAAAAATTACCAGAAAATGTAATTTTGTGAGAAAAACATAAATTTGCAATCAAAAAAGTTGCAGCTTTCTGAGAAAAAACTTGTTTTCTCCTGATGTTGTCGGGTCAGCTTGTAGTTGTAACTCTGCTGTTTTACCTCAGTTTTCAGGCTCTGATATTTTTGTGGCTCCATGTTGAATTTTTTTAGACAAAATCACTCAAAGTGGCTCTTTGTGTGGTACAGGTTGCCGGGCCCTGGACTAGCCTGAACTCTGATGGTCTCCATGTAGTACGTCCATGTGAATGATCACGTGACTACAGGTGTTACCACAGCAGCATGTGATGATTTAATTCATTTGCTTCTTCTGATTTGCAAAGTAAAAGTCAAAGATCAGACTTAGAACACAAAGTTATGAGTGACCTAGCTTTTTTGTTACACAAGACAGTGAGATAAAAACAAACGTGCTCTTCTGGAGGGAAAAGTGTTCTCTGCTCGTCTGTCACAGCTCTCTGATCAGCCTCTGGCAGCCAAACTTATAAATATCGTTAAAGATGTGGGCATGACGGCTGATTACGAGCAGAAAAACCACAGGTTGAAGACGTCTTTCCTTGAATTTTTTGGTGGGGAGCATCAATATCATCTGTGTAGTTTAGGGGGAGAGGGAGATAATGCCCCCTTTAGTCCCAAATGGAGACATCAATAAGGATGCCACCTTCTATTTTCCCCCGTTCCATATGGTGGCGACTGGCAGAGGCCTGCCTGGCCGCTTTAAACACGATCCCATATCCCTTTATGCGTCAGAAATCGGTTCATTCTTCTCCAGCTATGCTGAATTCCTCCCAGCGATGGTGGCAGCGAGTCCGCGGGCTCCTCGCTGATCAGGAGCAGCGATGAGGACCATATGGAGGAGGAGGAGGACGGCTCCCTTTTATCCAGACCAGCTCAGCACTCCAGAGCCTCCGCTTCCTGGCTCGTTTTCCAACCTCTCCCTGGGTCCTCTCTGAGTCTCATTCTGCCTCCATCTGCCGCTGAGCTGGGTCCCCTCCAGGAAAAAAAAAACTTCTCTCCACAGAGCAACCAAACACGGAAGCCCCACTTAATTCCTCTGCTCTCTATTTAAATTAGGGGACAGGAAAGAGAGAGATATTCCCTCATAAAAATGCACGTTCTAAAAAGGTTTTTCCTTATAAAAATGCAGCTAAAAGAACTATTTTCTCAGTCTTACATTTGCAATTTTTTCTCCTAAAAATGCTCCTTTTTAAAATATAAATAACCTTTTTCCTCACTCTTAAATTAGCATTTTTTTCTTATAATGTTGCTCTTTTGAAAATATAAATTACCTATTCTCTTATTAAGATTGCAACATTTTCTCATAAAAATATCAGTTTTTAGTATAAATTAGCTTTTTTCCACTCTGCACTGGATGCTGGCCTTCTCCATTCCTCTCTGTCCTGCTTTTTCACTCTTAATTTGCAAAGTTTTCTGATAAATAATGCTATTTTTATATAAATTAGCTTCTTTATCACTCTTAAATTTGCAGCTTTTCTCATAAAAATGTCATATTTAAGTATAAATTTGCCTTTTTCACTTTTAAATTTGCAAAGTTTTCTCATAAAAATGCTCATTTTTAATTTTATATAAATCAGCTTTTTATCACTTTTAAAGTTGCAGTTTTCTTAAGAATGAATGCAAATTTTATGTATAACGTGGCTTTTTTCACTCTTAAATTTGCAAAGTTTTCTTATAAAGTAGTGCACTGCCCATAGAACGCAAACATTCCTGTCTGAAACAGGTATCCACATTAGACTTTACAGACCCAAATGTAGGCTGTGTTTGAAAGTGGAATACAGAGAGGTGTGGCCTATGTGGAGGCAATCACATGTTAGACTTTGACAAATATAAAGGGGAGTAAATGGCACAAAGATTTATTTGACTGTGTGAATATTAATTACAGAATACCATCATGGCAGTATTATTAAGTTTTTAATTTTTAGATACTCACGTGGGAGGGGGGACTTGCGGTCCTGCAAAGGACAGTGGTAGCACATGGGTGAAGCAGCAGTCGGGACTCCTGTCTACCACTGACCGGGCGTGCCTCCCTGCAAAGGATCGTGGTCCGCCCGGTCAGGCCGCTGTTTCTCCTAGCATGTTCTGTGTTGATACAGCGGTATTCTTTGTCAGACCCGGTCCCTGCTGATGCTGCGCCCAGTCTGCTCGCGCACATCGTGTTCTCCACATATGGCGAATTATCCTTTAGACCTATGCAATCACGGCAGCTTAATGGTAAAATTTTTTAAGCATTAAATCTTCAGTATTATCTTTTGCTAATCAAATTTGTCATTTTTCACTTCCTTGTTTTGTCCAATGAATACTGTGGTGATTGACAGGTCGTGATGCTGTGTATTATCCAATCAGCATGGTCATGATATCGCGTATTATCTAATTAGCACGGAGTCCATCCAAAACCCTGCCCACACTTCCTGAAGCCAGGGCATGAAGAGACAGAGTGGTGGCTAATCTTTTATTGATAAAAATTACATATTTTGACTGAGTGACTCCATACTCAGGGATGCACACCCTCGTAACCTCAGGAAACCACGTATAAAATCTTAGGTCAGTTTGACAAACGGTTCAAGAGATATGCGTGGAACAGTCAGACAGACACACTGACACACAGACAGATTCCGTGCATTTATACATGGTGCCTTTTTTGTATAAATTAGTCTTTGTCTGTCTTAAATTTGCAACTTGTGTCATAAAAATGCAACTTTTCAAAATATAAATGACCTTTTCCCTCACTCTTAAATTTGCACTTTTCTTATAAATAATGTTGTTTTTTTTTAAGTACAACTAGCTGTTCTCTCATTAAGATCTTAAAGTTTTTTCATAAAAATATTATTTTTTAATATAAATTTGCCCTCTGACCTTGACCTCAGGTCGAGGTCAGAGGTCAGCTCTCAAATAACCTTATAAATGTCATAACTTGTCATCAGTGACATCACGTAGGCTTTCATATTGATCCCATAGTTCAGGGGTCCGCAACCTGTGGCTCTGGAGCCACACAGCCAGTGGCCCCTGAGGACATGAGAAAAAAATTCAACCATTTCCAAGAAAAGAAGCAACAAATTTTTAAGAAAAAAATCTTGCAAATCCATGAGAAAAATATCAAGCAAATAAAGCAAAAAATGAGAAAACTTGAAATTTTATTTAAAAATTATCTTGCAAATTTAGAGAAAATGTATATCCACAATTTACAAGAAACAAGTCACAAAATGTCTGGGGAAAAAAAAACACAAATTAACTGGAAAAAGTTAAATGTAGTTTTACTAGTGGAAGTTAATAAATTTAGAAAGAAAAATGTAATAAATTTATGAGAACAGGCTGAAAATGTATGCCAAAAGTATTTAAAATTTATCGGAAAAATACAGGGAAAAAATCCACAAATTTGAAAGAAGAAAGTCAGAAAAAATGTGCTGAAAAAAAGACAAATTTACCAGAAAAAAAACTGCAATTTTGTTAGAAACTCTGGCACATTTATATGAAAAAGGCTGCATTTTTACTTGGAAAAAGTAACAAATTTACCAAGAAAAAGCCTTTTTTGTGAGAACAAAGTCTATGAAAAAAAGTTTCAATTTTATTGTAAAAATGGCACAAATTTACAGTAAAAAGTCTTCAGTTTTACTCAACAAGGGTACTACGGACTTCCGGTTATGGCGGCCGCCTAGAAGGACACGTATCACTCTGCTCTGCCCTTGGAAATAAAAATTCGGCAAATAACTCTCTCATTTGGAACAGAACTTTTCCCAGCGTTTGGGTGAGGATATGCCGGTGAAGACTAAGGCTGGGAAATCAGGAGGGGGAAAAATTGAATCGCCGAAGCAGTCCAAATTAACGGACTTTAAAGTTTGTGGCGCAGTAGAAAAAGCTGCGGATATGGCGGATGAAACTAGCGGTGGTGCGGTAACTGCTGCTGCTGACGATGATGGCACAGGTGCAGTGCTGGCTGCCATTAGCTCAATGAGAGCAGACTTTTCCGCTAAACTTGATGGGATTATGGCAGCGTTGGATGCAATGAGAAAGGAGTTGGGTGACTGCGTGGAGCGAGTGACGCAGGCGGAGCTTCGTGTCCCAAGTGCGGAAGATGAAATTAGCGGACTTCAAATAAAGGTGCGCACTTTGGAAAAAAAAAATAAAGATCTGGAAAATAGTGTTCTGGACTTGGAATCTCGGTCCAGAAGGAACAACCTGAGGCTGGTGGGTTTACCGGAGGGAGCCGAAGGTCGTGATTCATGCTCCTTTTTGGAGGGGTGGATCCCGGAGGCGCTGAACAACGCGGAGCTAAAATCATCAGTCGTCTTGGAAAGCTCCCACCGAATTGGCCCACCGAGAGGTAACAAGGCAGCACCGAGGACGCTAATTATGAAGTTTCTCAGCTACAGAGACAGGATGACGATCTCCAACGCGGTGCGGGCCAAAGGAGAAATTAAATACCAAGATCAGCAGGTGCGGTTCTACCCAGATTTGGCCTCAGGAATCCAACAATTAAGGAAGCAGTTTGACCCCATCCGCAAAGAACTGCGCAACCTTGAGATTCGTCATGGAGTGATTCACCCTGCAAGACTTCTGGTCACATATGAGGGCAGAACACGCATCTTCAAGACCCCCGAGGAGGCGCAGGAGCTCATCAAGAAGATCCAGGAAGAGACTGGTGGGAGCTAAGCATGAACAGAATATAGGGTAGAATATTTGAGCATTTAACTGATTAGAAGCATATAACAAGATTACAAAATATAGAATGTATTACATATTAAAAAAAAAAAAAAAAAGTACAAAATTGCTAAAAAAATTTGGAGTTAAATTGGAAAATTACAGAAGAGAGTTAATGTTACGTTATTAAAAGCAGTAGAGTTAGGGTGATTGGGAGGATGAAGAAGGAGTGGCTTTGGCTGATCCTCGTGGGTGTGGAACGGTCGATGGCTATATCGGGAGACGGAATTTTTCTTTTGCTTTTGGGGGGATTGCCACAAATGTGGAAAGGGGGAATTTGTTTGTGTGTAGTTTGTAGGGTGAATGTTCAACCACTCATTTTTTTGCTTTTCTGTTTGAGCATGTTTACACTGCAAGGTAATCCCAAACTCCCTATTGATTATAAATCAAAGCGTTAATCTTAATTTAACTTCATGGAATTGCAGAGGTCTACAAAATTTAAAAAAACTTAAACAAGTTATGAATAAAATAAAAGACATGGGTTCAAAAATTGTGTTTTTACAAGAAACTCATCTAATAGAGCAAGATGTAAAAAGAATTAGGAGTAGATGGCAAGGAAATGTTTTCACCTCATCATTTTCATCCCGAGCCAGGGGAGTTATGACTCTCATACATAAATCAGTCCCATTTCAAGTGAAAAATGTAATTGGAGACAAATTTGGAAGATATGTAATCATTCAAGGATCTTTGCTATTAGAAAACATAAATTTGGTGAACTTATATGGTCCCAATATAGATGATCAAAAGTTCTTTGCCAATTTATTTCTTATCTTATCATCACTTACAGGGCAACATATAATAGCAGGGGATTTTAATTGTACATTGAATCCCAGTATAGATAGATCAACAGGACTGGACTGTACGCACAATGGATGTAGGATGACCATTAATCATTTTATGAAAGAATTGAAATTGATAGATATATGGAGAGAAATGAAACCACAAGTTAAAGCATACTCTTGTTATTCCAATACCTACAAGACATTCTCACGTATAGATTATTTTTTGATCTCCACAGAATTAAGGTCCAAGATTCAAAACTGTTTTTATGATAACATCTTGATCTCTGATCATGCACCCTGCTGTCTAATGTATGTAGATAAGAAATTGACAAAGGAACCAGGTAGATGGCAATTTCAGCATAAATGGCTTCAGGATGAGGAATTTGTTAAGTATATAGAAAAACAGATAGACGAGTTCTTTGATATCAATACTACACAAACATCAGCATGTATAAAGTGGGAGGCTTTCAAAGCTTTTATTAGGGGACATATTATTAGTTATACAGGATCAAAATCTAAGAAGACCCGAGAGGAGAGAGTCCAATTGGAACATAAAATAAAAATTCTTCAAGAAAGAGTATATGCAGGAAGAGATCCAAGGTTGGAGAACGAATTACTGATTTTGAGAGCTGAATATGACAAAAAATCAGCGAATAGAGCTGCCTCGAGTCTTCTAAGATTGAAACAATCTTTTTATGAACAAGGTGAAAAATCAGGAAAGTTATTGGCATGGCAGATTAAACAATTAGAATCTAAAACACCAATTACCAGTATTATAAGTAATGGACAGGTAGTTATAGATCCTTCAGAAATTAATAGAGCCTTTAGAGATTACTATGAAAAATTATATGATACCAAAAATGAATCTGACTTAACAAAACTACACGGGTTTTTGAATGAACTATTTATACCGTGTATTCCAAATGAAAATAGGGAGATATTGGAGTCTAAAATTAGTCAAGAAGAAGTTGGACTAGCCATTGATAATATGAAATCAGGAAAAAGTGCAGGACCAGATGGTCTTCCAGTTGACCTTTATAAAAAATTTAAGAATAAATTAACAAAACCTTTTTTGGAAATGGTTTTAGAAGCATTTCAAAATAGTAATTTACCATCATATATGAATAATGCCTTAATTATACTGTTGCCAAAACCAGGTAAGCCCTCTAATAAATGTGAAAATATGAGACCAATAAGCCTATTAAATGCCGACCTTAAGATAATTTGTAAAATTTTAGCAAGACGAATACAAGAAATTTTACCAAATATTATTAATCGAGATCAGAATGGCTTTATAAAGGGAAGACAAGGCTTCCATAATGTAAGAAGACTATTTAATATTATTTATTCTAATAAAGAAGCACTGGATACAGCTCTCCTATCATTGGACGCCGAAAAAGCCTTTGATAGAGTTGAATGGCCCTTTCTTTTTGAAGTCTTACAAAGGTTTGGACTTGGAAATAATTTTATAAAATGGGTTCAGATAATATATAATAATGCTACTGCAGAAATTCTAACAAATAACAATATTTCAAAATCAATAAAAATCAATAGAGGATGTCGACAAGGCTGTCCACTTTCACCTTTACTGTTTACTATGGCAATTGAACCTTTAGCGATGGCAGTACGTTTACAGTCACAAATATATGGAATTAAAGTTGGACCAACAGAACATAAAATCTCCCTGTATGCCGATGACATAATTTTGTTTATGTCGAATCTTAAAAAATCAATTCCGACCTTGTTGAATTTAATAAAGAATTTCGGGGAAATATCAGGATATAAAATAAATAAAACTAAATCTTCAATATTAATGCTAAATGAGACCCAGAGAAATTACCCAGCCCCTGAGGTAAATCAATTCAATGTTGTAAATCAGTTCAAATATTTAGGAATCCAAATTGTGCCTAAGCTAGAATCAGTCGCCAGTGTCAACTATGAAGCCTTAATGTCAGATATTGATGAGTTACTTCAGAGATGGATGTCACTACCAATGTCGATGATCGGGAGAATTAATATACTTAAAAGTAATATTTTACCTAAAATACTTTATTTATTTCAATACATTCCCTTACCACCACCTTTAGATTTATTCTCAAGAATTAAAAAAAAGTTAGTGGAATTTATATGGAACAACAGGAGGGCTAGATTACGTCTGTCTTTATTATATTTACCATTTGATCGTGGAGGTCTGAAATGTCCAAATTTTATGTTGTATTATTGGTCGGCACAACTGAGGTCTATGACATATTATTTTTCATCAAATGATCTCCCTCACTGGACTGAAATGGAATCATACAATTTACCTTTACCTCTTCCCATATTCATATACTCAGATTCGGCAAAAAAATTACAAAAACAAGTTAAAAATCCATTTGTAAAGCATATGATCAAAATATGGTGTGAAGCTAAAAACTATCTAAAAGAACCACAGTTATTGTCACAATTTAGTCCAATATGGGGTAATCAATATTTTAAACCAGGGAGAGCGGACGCTGTATTTAAAGTATGGAATTTAAAAGGGATACAAAAGATTCAGGATTTATATTTGCCATGTGCAGAAAACATAATGTCTTTTGAAGAGTTGAGGATCAAATTTAATCTCAATAGAACACATTTTTTTAAATATCTTCAACTTAGAAACTTTATTTGATCAAATCAAAATAAAGCTCTCACTCGACCTATCTATTCATCCTTGGAAAAAATGTTGATGAAAGATAGTAAAAGAAAGGGTATTATTTCAGAGTTTTATAACTCATTGACACTATTTTCAAGTGAAAACTCACTGAAAAGATTAAACTACTGGAAAGAAGATCTGCAAACTGAAATTTCAGAGGAACAATGGGAATTGGCTTGTACAGAAGCTCAAACCAAATCAATAAATGTACGCCTTAAATTGATACATTTCAAATGGTTAATGCGGATGTATGTTACACCGGAGGAGTTAAATAGATATAACAAAAATATACCAGATACGTGCACAAAATGCATGGAAAGTAAAGGAACTCTATTTCATTGTGTATGGGAATGTAGATTAATAAGAATGTTTTGGGAAGAGGTGAGGGTAACAATTGAAAAAATAATCTCAAAACAAATCATATTGAATCCTAAACTGTTTTTGTTGGGTCTGTACCCAGAAAAGCATAATTTTAATAAAAGTGAAAGAACATTCATAGACCTCAGTTTGCTTAATGCCAAAAAATGTATTGCACTATTATGGAAAAAGACTCATAGACCAGATGTGACTCAGTGGTTAAGACAGATGTTAACAAACCTTCCATTAGAAAGAATAACATATATACTGAAATCAAAGGAAATTGTGTTTGAGAATATATGGAGACCTTTTATTGATTATGTAAAAAATTTAAACATAACTCTTGAAGAAGAAGGTGAATGATATGTGCGGACCTTGTAAATTCCAAACTGGTGAATATAATATGTATACTTATGTGTTGGATTGTCTAGACTAAACAGAGGAGCATTGTTGAAGACTTGATTTTGTTGGTGGTTGTTGGTGTTTTTTAGAGTGCATTTTTTTTTTGTAGTACTTTAGTGTTAGTGTTTGATTGTTTGTATCATGTTTGTAAAAAAAAAAAAAAAAAGGTTCAATAAAGATATTGTGGAAAAAAAAAACAAGGGTACTACATTTCCAAGAAAAATGTGACAAATTTATGAAAAAAGCAGAACATGGTTATTCCAAAAATATAACAAATTTTGCAAAAACTTTTTCATTCATCTTCTTCTGCTTAATCCTTTTTGGGTCGCGGGGGTGCTGGAGCCCATCCCAGCATCTTTGGGTGAGAGGCAGGGTCCACCCTGGACAGATCGCCGGTCCGTCGCAGGACCAACACAGAGAGACAGACAACCATTCACTCTCACAGTCACACCTAAGGACAATTTAGAATCCCCAGTTTGATGCCAGTTAACCTAACCTGCATGTTTTTGGCCTGTGGGAGGAAACCGGAGAAATTCCGGAGTAAACCCACGCAGACACGGGGAGAACATGCAATTCAAAAACAATTTTGTGAGAAAAATGTAACAAATTTACAGGCAAAAAAAACTGCACATTTATGAGAAAAAAAAAAAAAACTCCGTTTGTGGTTCTAACTCTGCTGTTTTATCTCAGTTTTCAGGCTCTCATGTTTTTGGGGCTCCATGCTGGGGGGTTTTAGACAAAAATCCCTCAGAGCTGCTCTTTGTGTGGTACAGATTGCCAACCCCTGCCATAGGTGCACCTATGAAAAATCAGGGGTGATTTCCATTTCAGGTGACTTTGCACAGTATTTTGTTTTCTTAGAAGCTTGTGACTTTTCCCTGATAAATTCTTGTAAATTTGTAACCGTTTTCTTTTACCTGACTCATTCCTTCTCACCAGCTTGTTTAACCTTAATTTCAGCATTCAGATATATTTCACACCTCCACGCTGATTTTTCGGAGTAAAGCGTCTCTTTTCCACAGTCGAGGTCGAGTCCGTCGGGGTCGCCCCCCCCCCCCCCCCCGGCTAAATTATTGAACTCTGCAATGCTGCTCTTCTTCATGTATAATACAGACCACGCTGTGATCTGTTCTGGAGCGCCGTCTCTGTCTGCCACCGCAGCTGATTTTGGGGAGGAGATGTAAGGTGACAGAATCGGGCTCTGTCACCGACGCCTCCATTATTGATAAGGCGGAGGAGGTGGGAGGCTGGGAAGGGAGATGAAGTAAAAACGGGAGCAACTGTGAGGCTGAAAAACTTTGAGACGACATGTTTGGTTCCCCCTGGGACTCATTAGGTGGAGGGAGATTTTTTTTCCATCACAGTAGTGCAAGCATGCAGGGCCGTTTCAAGCTTTTTCTGGGTCCTTTTTAAGATTTTGTTTGGGAGCCCCTGTGTTTGTAATGGGAAGAGTTCAACTCCTTTAAAACGGGGACTCTTCTGCCCTTCCAACAAAAACACCAAGAATTAAACTTAGGTCTAGGCAGTAGGTGATTTGTTATTTTTTAACAAAAGGGGATGAGGGGTATTCACCAATTTAGCATGAGGGACAAATGAATAAATGTAAATTAGGTACAAATTTGCAAGAATAAAGGTGCAAAAAGGTATGATGAAAGATGCAAATTTAAAAAGTTGCAAATTACAATTTAATTACACAGAAATTTAAGCAGCATCCAGATGAGCCTTGCAAATTTATGAGAAAAAAAATTAAAATTTACAGGAACAAAAAAAAATGCTGATTTTTGAGGAAAAAAAAGATGTAAATTTACAGGAAAATGTCACAAATTTACTGTATGAGAAAAAAGTTTAAAATTTATGTGGAAAAAAAGCTGCAAATTTGCAAGACAAAGATTTGCAAATTTATGACAAAGTAGTTCTAAATTCATGAGAAAAAAGTTTGTTAGTATGGGGTATCAGGCTTGTTGTTACAAGCTGTCTGGTCCCTATACAACCGTTGTGAGAATTTGGTTCGTATTGCCAACACTCAGTCAAACTCGTTTCCAGTGAGAGTTGGACTCTGCCAGGGCTGCCCTTTGTCACTGATCCTGTTCATAATTTTTATGGACAGGATTTCTAGGCGCAGCCAAAGAACGGAGGGTGTCATGCTCGGTGACCACAGGATCTCATCTGTTGTTTGCAGATGATGTTGTCATGCTGGCTTCATCCAGCAATGACCTACAGGTCTTTCTGGGATGGTTTGCTACTGAGTGTGAAGCAGCTGGGATGAGAATCAGCACCTCCAAGTCTGAGTCCATGGTCCTCAGCTGGAAAAAGGTGGATTGTCCTCTCTGGGTTGGGGACAGGCTCCTGTCCCAAGTGGAGGAATTTAAGTATCTCGAGGTCTCATTTACAATTGAGGGGAGAATGGAGTGAGAGATTGACAGACAGATCAGAGCAGCCTCTGCAGTGATGCGGACGTTGCACCTGTCTGTTGTGGTGAAGAGGGAGCTGAGCTCGAAAGCAAAGCTGTCGATTTACCGGTCAGTCTATGTTCCTACCCTCACCTGTGGTGATGAGCTTTGGGTAATGACTGAAAGAATGAGATCGCAGATACAAGCGGCTGAAATTAGCTTTCTCTGCAAGATCGCTGGACTCAACTTTAGAGATGGGGTGAGGAGCTCAGTCATCCGGGAGAGGCTCAGAGTAGAACCGCTGCTTCTCCACATCGAAAGGAGCCAGTTGAGGTGGTTTGGGCATCTGATCAGGATGCCTCCTAGACGCCTCCCACCTGAGGTGTTTTGGGCACGTTAAACTGGGAGGAGACCCCGGGGCAGACCCAGGACTTGCTGGAGAGACTACGTCTCTCAGCTGGTCTGGGAACGTCTTGGTAGCCTCTCTGAAGAGCTGGAGCAGGTGGCCAGGAGGAGGGAAGTCTGGGCTTCTCTGCTTGAGCTGCTGCCTCCCTGGAAAAGTGGTAGAAAATGGATGGATGGATAGAGAAAAAGTTCAAAGTTAGTAGAAAAAAGTTGGAAATTAATGAGAAAAAAGTTGCAAATTTCCAGGAAACAAATGCAAATTTACAAGAAAAAAATGCAAATTAATGAGAGAAAAGTTGAAAACTTCTAGGAAAAGTTACAAATTTAATTGCAAATTTACAAGAAAAAAGCTGGAAATTTGAGAAAAAAGTTGGAAATTTACAGGAAACAAATGCAAATTTACAAGAAAAAAATAGTTGTAAATTTGTGAGCAAAAAAAGTTGAAAATTTACAGGAAAAAGGTCACAAATTTATAAGAAAAAAGTTAAACATTTATGAACAAAAAGTTGAAAATTTCCAGGAAAAATTTTCAAATTTACAAGAAAAAATTTTGTATAAATTTATGGGAAAAAAGTAGCAAAATTTTGAGAAAAAATTCTCAAATTTATGAGAAAAAAAACTTGCAGATTTATGATAAAATAGCTGTAAATTTATGAGTAAAAAAGTTTAAAATTTACAGGAAAAGAAGTCACAAATTTACAAGGAAAAAGTCATAAATTTTTGAGGAAAAAGTTGCAAATCTGTGAGAAGAAAGTTTCTAATTTACAGAAAAAAAATTGAAAATTTATGAGTAAAAAGTTGCAAAACTTAGGGAAAAAGGTCACAAATTTATGAGAGAAAACTTGCAGATTTATGAGAAAAAGTTGAAAATTTAGGAGTAAAAAAATCAAAAATTTACATGAAAAAAGTTGCAAGTTTTAGGGGAAAAAAATATATATTTTGGGGGGAAAAGTTGCAAAATGACCTGAAAAAGTATCTAATTTTTCATGAAAAAGTCAATTTTTGAGAAAAAGTTAAAAAAAAAAAAAAGTTGCATATTAACCTTACAAAAAGTGAACATTTTGGTGGAATAAAAGACACATTGCTAAAAAAAAAAAAAAAATCAGAAAATTATGAGGAAAATGTTTCAAATATACTTGAAATAAAAAGCCACAAATTTCTGAGAAAAAGTCCTAAATTTATGACAAAAAAGGCTGCACATTAACTTGGAAAACAACACTTTTTTAATTCATGAATTTCTGAGAAAAATGTTGCTAATGTGCAAGGAAAATAATGTTGAATATTTGCACAAAAATGAACTTAAGCTTACTGGCAGCTAATGTATAAATCCAGTTAATAGTGCCAGCTCATCTGTTCTGTAGTTTCATGCAGATTTAAACCACAGAATGACTCTGTGGATTTCCCTTTGCTTTTACAGAGAACGATCGTTTTAGTCTTTTATTTCCTCCGCGCCCTCATCGCTGCCTGATCAAGACGAATAACGGCGTGTTTGTTTTTTCCTCGTTCAGCCTCCGTGTATTTTTCTCCCATAACAAGCGTGATTAGGCAGATGTTGGAGGCTGTCAAGAGCCGTCACATTTCAGGCCTGATTTATGGACGGCCAGCACCTGCTGTATTCTCACAACACACTATTGGATTTTTACTGTAGGAAACAGGAAAAATGGGGAAATGACTGATTATGGTAAAAGAGCTGACCTTTGGGTATTTGGAAACATTGATCCAGGGTCTGAAACCTGTGGCTACGGGGTCACGTCTGGCTCTTCTGAACATGACCAGTGGCTCCCTGGGGATTAGACACAAAATAGGGATAAAAAAAAATTAACAATATATTGCAAATCTGGAGGGAAAAAAAGGTTAATTTACTGGATAAAATTAAAATATGCAAGTGAAAGAAAATTCCACCAATTTATTAGAGAAATGTTCAAATTTAAGAAAAATTTTGCAAGTGAGAAAATAGTTACAAATTTATGACAACAAAGTTGCAAATCTATGACAACAAAGCTGCAAATTTACAGGAAAAAATTGCAAATTTATAAGAATTTTTTTTATAAATTTATGAGAAAAAGGTAGCAAAATTTTGAGAAAAAAGTCACAAATTTATGAAAAAAAACTTGCAGATTTATGAGAAAATAGTTGTAAATTTATGAGAAGAGTCACAAATTTATGAGAAAAAAGTTGAACATTTACCAAAAAATTTCAAATTCATAAGAAAAAAGTTGAAAATTTATTGGGGAAAAAAGTTGAAATTTTACAGGAAAAAAGTTGCAGGTTTAATAAGAAAAATGTCATACAGTTTTGAGGAAAAAGTTGCAAATTTGCCTGAAAAAAGTAGCTAATTATTGATTTTTAAAAAATTATCAATTTTTTTCAGAAAAAGTTGCATATTAACCTGAAAAAGGTTGAAAATTCTTGAGGAAAAACGACATTGCTGAGGAAAAAGTCAGAAAAATTTAGAGAGAAAATATGAAAATGTATGTTAAAAAAGATGCAAAATGCAAGTAAAAGAAGGCAAAAATAAAGTACATTATATTCATGAAAAGAGGTCCTGAATTTGGTGAAACATTGGGTTAGTTTTGCAGTAAACTATAACCAGTCATTAACCTTCACTGATCCTGTATTTGATGCAGCGGTACACAGTGTTCCTCACTAAAATCTACTCATCACCAGTCAATAACACGGTGACGAACGATCCCCGATGAGATCAGGGTTCTAGAGCTAGACCGTACTCTGACTGAACCTCCTCACTGCTCCAGCTCTCCATTTCTGAAACAGGTTTTTGAAAGCTCCCCTCCCCCCAGGTCTCAGTCTAATTGCTTTGGCAATCACGGGCTCTGGTATGGCCAAACTAAGCGGACAAAACAGAGGAGTGCTCCAGGGTTTGAAATAACTTCTCACGCCCAAGCAGGGGTGAAAAATGCATTTGGCTCCACCGTTTCAATGACAGAAACTTGAACAATTTAAAAAAAAGGCTGCAGAGGTGACTCAGAGGTTTACAAAGCTTTTCAGCTCCATAGAAACACAAAACTATAGAGCAGAGTAAAGTTTGTAGGTAGAAAACTTGCATTGTGAAGGCTGTAAGCTTAAGATACTGTCCTGAAATAAATAAAGAAAAAGAAAATTGAAACATGCTGGATTAAAAGCTAGAAGAACTTTAAGCAGAAAGTTGTAGTTTAGAAGCTAAAATAGGTGGAGGGATTTACGTGTCCTAATGATCCCGGAGGCTATGTTGTTGGGGGGCAGTTTGCTCCCGGTAGGGTCTCCCAAGGCAAATTGTTCCTGGGTGAAGGGCAAGACCAAGTACGGTCCAGCTGATCACCATGAAGAAGTTACAGAAAGGATCCGGTGTGCCCCACCTATTTTGGGGCTTGATGCAAGAGCCCAGTGACTGGGTTTCTGTTCACTGGACCCAGATGGGCTCATCCCGAGTGAGCCACACGGGTCCAACCTCCAGTGGGCTCATCACCTACATGATCATGGGTATGATCATGGTGTTATGTAACCAGGAACCCCGGATAAGTGGTAGAAGATGGATGGATGGATGGATGGATGGATGGATGGACACTGCTAGCTTAAAATCTACAATAGTATAAGGTTGAAAAAGCTAACTTTAAAATGTTAAATGATAGTTTAGCATGAATTTGCTATATGAGAGCATGATCGTAGAACAAGCTTAAATTGAAGAAAGTTATCTTAAAATGTGAGCTGAAAAACTGGAGTACAGTGTCACCATAAAATCTGACATTGCTTATAGTTGAACAAAGTTACCTTTGAAGGGTTTTTTTTTAAGTTTAAAGCTGAAAAAATGCTATCTTAAATGCAAAAATGGCCTAGCCTTATTCGATGTTAAAATAAAGGTGAAACAGTTTAAAGTAGAAGAAAATTAGCTTAAAAAGGCTATATAGAAGCTTAATGTTTAAGAATACTAGCTGAAAAGCTAATATGGCCTAAATTTCCACAACTTTAACTCCGGTGTGTCAAGATTGCCCCTCCAGGGCAAGGAAGGTGAGAACCCAAATGCCAGGCGAATTTGATAAACCATTACCTGCATCGCGGTGTAGCCTTCGCACAAACTGCATGATGGCCTATTGGCTCCGTCCCTCTTCTCTCTTCCCAAGGCGGTGAGCTGAGTCAACCACGTCTTCAGTTATCTCTTCCCATTGTGGAAAGATTTTAAGAAGGATCTTTTGAATTTTATCCCTTATGTTTTCTTCTTCTTGCTCCTTGAGACCTGAGAGTCTGAAGTTCCAGCGCCGTTTGTATCTTTCCATCTCTAAAATTATTTCCTTTAACCATTTGCACTCCGTTGTTCCGCGGGCGGGCAAGTCTCTGCGTCCGAGTGCGCACGAGGGCGCAGGAGTGCGCCCTGGTGCGCACTCGGACGCATAGTCCAGATTGTGGTGATGTAGGTGGTGCTACAGCCGCGAACAGATTAGTTCATCTGATTGACCTCTCATTCGACTAATAAGAGCCTTGAATTGGGTTTCTGAAACCATGAAGAGCCAATGAATGAAAACCTAGGAAGGAGGACCCGCCTACTGTGAATGCAGGATCCAATTGAAGCACAGAAATTCAGGCTGGGTGAAAAGAGACTTACTGCTGCAGCAGATGAAAACAAAGGACGCTGGACGAATCTGCTACAGACCCCGCAGCATGGAGACCACCCACAAGTGGGACCTGCACTCATTCCTGCAGAATAGACATTTAGGATTCTCTTCCGTCATCATAGACCGACGGAGGCCGACGACAAAGGTCGTAAATCATTCACCAAAACCGCAATATTGGAATTATGTTTTGATCGGGATCCACGAGCGGAGCAGCGTCGCGTTCGTCTGACAATGGGGAAGAGAAGTTCGCCAGGACGCTGCTGTGAAGAGGTAAGGTGTTATAAGCTAAATTATTATTTATCCATGAAAACTGTAATCCAAAAATGACTTTTGACCGATCGGTAAATTACAACTGTACTACGCACGAAGTACGAAGTGCGTGCGCCGCGATAAACGGTTCATTTGCCGCGTTCGGACCGTGAACGCCCCCCGGTCCGCGGGGGGAAGCATATGAGTCTATTCCTTCATGTAGCGATGGCCGTCTTCTGTAGCGAGGAGGGGGACAACCCCCCACCCCACACACACAGTAGCCGGGGGGGGGGGGGGCGCTGTGAAAACATGCAAGGAGTGTAATCCGTCATGTAGTGAGGGCCGAACTCCGTCTTTTGTAGCAGGGGGGGACAACCCCCCCACACACACACACAGACACAGCCCTGAGTGTGACCTTTCATTAGAGCCCAAAATGAAGTTTCTATATTGAATTATTCAAAAGTTACAGATGTTTTTCCAAACTGTGCCATTTGGCACAATTTGGCACAGTTCCAAAACGCCTGGGAACAACCTGAGAACAAAGCTGTGTAAAATATTCATTTTTTGTGGTATTGTTACCAAATTTGGATCTCAGCTTTATAACACTTGGTTCTACATTTCTGTTGCATTTTCCAACCGGATCGGACAGCTGTGTGTTGTTTGCAAACATTTGTATCCAAAAAAACACTGTGTCCAAATTTATTTTCTTCAAGTTCAGTATGTTTAGATGACTGTAACTCAGTGGCCGGAGCACGTAGAGAGATTATGGGTTTTTTTGCCAAAAAATTCAAAGTGTTTTCTTTTAAATGAGACCAACCCCATGAAGATGCTGCAAAGGGTTGAATAACAGCTTTCGATTTACTTTGGGCACGTTTTTTTTTGGCATTTTTAGGAAAATTGCCCGGAGTGCAAGGGGTTAAGTCAGCGTTTTCTTTCTTGAGGTCGGAATGCTCTTTCTCCATCACTTCTATTTTAGAGCTGCATCCAGTGATATGAATTGAGTTGAGCTCTACCCATTACTTGACGTTAGCTAACAGCTCTGAGTTTTCTTTCAGTTGTCTTACAAAGTTATCTACCTTTTTATCCAGACTTTTCATTGCAGAAACAATGTCTTCCAGGAAGGGCTCGATATATGTAGCCATCTTAACATAAACCATACCTGTGTATATACAGTGGTGTGAAAAAATGTTTGCCCCCTTCCTGATTTCTCATTTTTTTGTATGTTTGTCACACTTAAATGTTTCAGATCAAACAAATTTAAATATTAGGCAAAGATAACACAAGTAAACACAAAATGCAGTTTTTAAATGAAGGTGTTTATGATTAAGGGAGAAAAAAAATCCAAACCTACATGGCCCTGTGTGAAAAAGTGATTGCCCCCTAAACCTAATAACTGGTTGAGCCACCCTTAGCAGCAACAACTGCAATCAAGCATTGGGCTGCACGGTGGCGCAGTGGTTAGCACTGTGGCAGCACAGTTTACCCTCGGCCGGGGGATCGCGGGGATCGTGAGATTGTGGGTTCGATCCCTGCCCCCGACCAACAGTGATCTGTGTGGAGTTTGCATGTTCTCCCCGTGTTGCGTGGGTTTACTCCGGGATTTCTCCGGTTTCCTCCCACATACCAAAAACATGCAGGTTAGGGATACGGGGCGCTTGGGCATGCAGTGACCAGCAGCTGGTGGCTTGTCACCAGACTGCAAAACAAATCTACCTACGGGTACAAAATAAGTAAAAAAAAAAAAAAAAGCATTTGTGATAACTGACAATGAGTCTTTTACAGCGCTGTGGTGGAATTTTGGTCCACTCAGCTTTGCAGAATTGTTGTAATTCAGCCACATTGGAGGGTTTTCCAGCATGAACCGCCTTTTTAAGGTCATGCCACAGCAGGACTTTGACTAGGCCACTCCAAAGTCTTCATTTTGTTTTTCTTAAGCCATTCAGAGGTGGACTTGCTGGTTTGTTTTCAATCATTGTCCTGCTGCAGAACCCAAGTGCGTTTCAGCTTGAGGTCACAAACAGATTGCCGGACATTCTCCTTCAGGATTTTTTGATAGACAGCAGAATTCATGGTTCCATTTACCACCGCAAGTCTTCCAGGTCCTGAAGCAGCAAAACAGCCCCAGACCATCACACTACCACCACCACCATATTTTACTGTTGGTATGATGTTCCTTTTCTGAAATGCTGTGTTACTTTTACACCAGATGTAATGGGGAACACACCTTCCAAAAAGTTCAACTTTTGTCTCGTCAGTCCACAGAGTATTTTCCCAAAAGTCTTGGGGATCATCAAGATGTTTTCTGGCAAAACTGAGACAAGCCTTTATGTTCTTTTTGTTCAACAGTTTTTCATCTTGGAACTGTGCTATGCAGGCCATTTTTGCCCAGTCTCTTTCTTACGGTGGAGTCATGAACACTGACCTTAACTGAGGCAAATGGAGTCTGCAGTTCTTTGGATGTTGTTGTGGGGTCTTTTGTGACCTCTTGGATGAGTCATAGCTGCGCTCTTGGGGTAATTTTGGTCAGTCGGTCACACCTGGGAAGGTTCGCCACTGTTCCATGTTTTCGCCATTTGTGGATAATGGCTCTCACTGTGGTTCCCTGGAGTCCCAAAGCTTTAGAAATGGCTAGAAAATTGAACTGAGCTTTCAAAGATGTGATAAATCAGAGTTACAGGGATGAGAATCCTCCGCGGATCCGCGGAATTCTGCGGATTTGATTATATCTAGGGTCATTCTCGTGAATCATCTAAATTTGAGGAGAAAAGTTTGGGGGGGAGGGGTGAGGTATGTTATGAGCAGCGAGTCGTATTTTCGATCGGCTGCTAAAATCCACCGCGCAGAACGCGCTACCCAGCGAGATCAGTAATGTAGTGTAACAAGGCCACTGATTGGCTGATACTTACTGAAGCAACCAATCGGCGATTTTGTTAGATTTCCTTTGTCATATCCAACACGTGGAGCAAAATGCAAATGGCGGACAGTTCAATCAGTTCAATCAACCGAGTTTTCCCGATTTCGTGAAAATGGTGAACCTAAAACTCACGAAAGACAACAAAGCAAGAATTTTAGAAATCGACAAAGGGATAAGGAACAAGTTTCATTGGGAATGGCTCGAAAAAACTGTCAGTGACTGTAAAGATCGGTAAAAATACCGAAGTTGTGGTTGAAAAAATGGCCGACTTCATAGCGAAATGCGAAGTACCAGGGAAAGTCCAGTGTGTTTATTGCAACGATTTCTTGAGTTATGGATCTCTTGGTTGTGTTGCCTTAGTTGAACACTGTTCAAAACAGAAACATCTCAAAATTGTGGCTACAAGGAGATCGAACTACTCGCTCGGTGCTGCATTCAAAACGATCGATGGACACGGTCAAATTCAAATGCCAGTCAATCAAAGTTCATCACAATCGGCCCCGATTACAGCAATTAGTGATCGGAAGACACATTCCGAGGTAAGATTTTTTTCTCGTTATAAGTAATGTACTTGAGAATTTTCACGTAATGAATTTGTTATGAAATAGCATGTGTAAGTTGTGATGTCATGCCTGTTTTGAAACACTAATTGCATTTGAATGCTGATTATTGATTGTTAATAGATAAATGTTATTACATATTTTCTCACAATTTGAAATGCAATCTAAGAATTTTGAATATAATTTATCATTTTTTGTTTCACTAGGAGGAGTTACATAATGCATGTGTAAGTTTTTTTGTCATGGGTGGTGATGGGTTGCCTTTCCTAAGATATCTTTGCTTTTATTAGTAAACATAATTTCTTTATGGTCATTGCATAAAAATATTAAACATCTTTTAGGTTTTACTTACTTTCTTAGATTATCTTTCAAATATTAAAATATACTAATATGCAACTTTTTTATATTCCTAGTAACACTAACAAATGCACACATTAATAAATCAAAATGTTTGCAGAATGTCAGTATATTTTAATAAATGGGTGATGGACTTGGTGATGGAATTTTGTTAATATTTATAATGTATTTTACTTGGTTAAATTATTTTGTCTGTTCTACAACTATGTAAATGTAATTCTGTGTCAGTTCTAAACATATTAAATAGTAGTAAAATATAATTTAGTATTATTACATCAACATACCATTCAGATATCATACATTTACACATGTGATGCAGCAGCAGATTAAAAAGGTAAACTATAAATGCATTTGTACTTACTTCTAACTTTAAATATAAGACCACATTTGAGCATTCTAAAACACCAGATTTCGTTAGCTTCTGGGGGGCGTTGCGCCCCAGACCCCCCACCAAGGCTCCACGTTGGATCCAGCTTGGGGGGCTGCGTCCCCCAAGACCCCCGGCTAAGTTTCCTCTTTTTTCCCCAAACCCCATTCTCATCCCTGGAGTTAATTTATGTTTTAACGGGAGGCAATCACTTTTTCACACAGGGCCATGTAGGTTTGGATTTTTTTTTACCCTTAATAATAAACACCTTCAATTAAAAACTGCATTTTGTGTTTACTTGTGTTATATTGGTCTAATATTTAAATTTGTTTGATGATCTGAAACATTTAAGTGTTACAAACATACAAAAAAATGAGAAATCAGGAATGGGGCAAACACTTTTTCACACCACTGTACCTATGGGCTATTTTTATTTTTATCGTATGTTTAATCATGTGTTCTATAACTGTGCTTAATACAAATTCTTCTCTCTTACTTTATTGCACAGTAGCCTGGTGGAGCACCCACAATTTTGTTGTACTGTACAACTGTACAATGACATTAAAGCCTATTCTATTCATTGCAAGAAAACAGAACAGAAAATAAAATAAAGTAGCGCATGGGCTGAAATAAAACTAAGGACTTGACACAACAAGGATTCTGACTACAGACTAGGGCAGAGGTTCCCAAAGTGGGGGTCCCGACCCCCCGGCTGGTCCTGAGATGCTGGGAGGGTTTGTGAGATGATTTTCAGAATCCTCCTGGGTTGATTACGCAGGTGACATGTCACTTTAACTGCGCTACAGTAAACGTCACAGGTCACACACAGATCAGTGTGCACCAGTTGATTTTGTCTGAACAGCTCAAATCAACACACTACGCTTTAAGCTTAGGATAGCATTTTTAAAATTTAAACTATGGTTAATACCGACCAAAGACAACGCAGAGAGGCCAGTGGAGACCGCAGCAGAGGAGAGTGGAGAAAGCCCATCGACTTCTGGCGCGGGGGAAGGAGGAGGAGGTGGACAGCACCGTACAGGGCTCCATAATCAGTCAGATGAGCCTGACGTGGTTCAGGTGACCCACAGAACAGACACGACTCAGGGTAAATACAGTTAACGTACTTTTATTGTAAACGTGAGTGAGTGGGTGCGTGAGTGCAGGATATGAGGTGTAATGTTGTGTAGTGCGATCCGTAATCTCCAGCTGGGGCCGGCAGAGCACGTACAACCTGGCAACCCTGTAATGAGACAAGGGCTGTTAGTTTACAGTTCAACCTATGCAGCACTACGGATGTTACAGCACTTACTGTCAGGAGATGTTGGCGAAGCTCAGGTAGCGCCGAAGCTGCAGCCAGGGAGACAGTGTTTGCTGGGTTGGCTAGCTGGAGGTGAGAGGATGAGTCTGCCACCTGGAGGGAGAAGGAGGACCACCGCTGCGGATCTCCGCCTGTGCACAGGGGAATTGGACAAGGTGAGAAGCGAGTGGGCTTACTTGGTAGTTGGCATGGGTGGAACCGGCCCGGACGAGGGTCAGCAGGGCTAGGAAGCCGAAGGCTGGAGAGTTGAGTGCTGGGAAGCACGGAGGCAGGCGTAACAGGATTCAGCATAGAGAATCAGACGACTCCGCGCGCAGCACTGGTCCTGGTGGAATAAATAGGCCGCAGGAGATGACAGGCAGGTGCGTGCACAGGTGCCGTGATTGGCGGCCATGACAGTGCCTTCCTCCAAGTGTCGCAAGTATCAAGAGGAATACATTCAGTATGGATTCATGCATCATTATCAGTGAAGTACAACCTCCCCAATGCGTAGTGTGCACCGAGGTGCTTGCACATGAGAGTTTAAAGCTCGTAAAAATACTCAGAAACTTGAAACCTAAGCACCCATCTCTTGCTGCTGAACCAGTGGATTTTTTCCACTAAAAGGAGAGAGAATTGCAAGGCCAAAAGAAAGTCATAAGTAATCAAACAACAACCACTACCAAATCTCAAAGGTGGCATATTTAATTGCACAGGCAAAAATGTCACATACAATCAGAGAAACCCTAATAAAACCTGCTGCTATCGCTATGAGTCGGACAGTGCATGGGGATAAATGGGCGCAGGAGCTAGAAGCAGTGCCGCTGTTTGACGGGACCATATCCTGGCGAATCACAGACATGGCCCAGGACATAAAGTGTCAGCTGACTGACAGAGTGAAGAAAGGGAAATATGCTTTGCACTTAGATGAATCCACAGATATATTAAACTGTGCACACGTTTTCTTATATATCAGTCACCTCTGGAGATAGTGGGGGTCGCCAGTCTCTGTCACCGTTATTTCGGGGATTGCTGGTTGAAAAGTTTGGGATCCCCTGGACTAGGTCAAAACAGGACGGAAGCGTATAATCACGCCAACATGAGATGAGGACGCCACGACTGACGAGGAATGACACACACATATATAGACAGGGGGATAATTAGCAGATACAGGACAGGTGGGAGCAGTCAGAGGCAATCAGAGATGGCAGGGAGTGGCTATCAGCACGGAAAACATGAGGGACTGAGACAAGAGGTAAACAGGAACACATGAGACATGACCATGGGACCAGGACAATGATAACAAACATACAAAACAAAGGACACCACAAGGAATAAATAATACAAACAACCCAGGATAATAAACATAATGACAATACTGAGGCAGGGAGGGATAATGGTCACACATGATTAAGATCAGAACTAAAGACATGACAGGGATAAATAATGCAAAACCAACCAGGTAATCATGATAAAGATAAACAGAAAATAACAAGAATAAACTTAAAGCGTGAGCAAGGTCCTCAGACCATGCTCAGACCCTGACACAGTGGCTATAAAGCCCCAATAAAAACAAACCTATATTGTCTAAAATGGTATCTTATGCCCTTTTGTCTACAAACAAAACCCTTTATTGTCTTATAGTTTTGTGTCAAAATCGCCCCCCCCCCCCCCCCAAACACCAGAGTCAGTGACTAGGCCCAACCACATACCACAAGGCTAATAGTAGCAAGCATTACATTAAACATTACACAATGGTCCCCTCCGGTATACAACTAGGAAAATACCGGTCGCTATGGAGGGTGAGAATATGTATGGGTACATAATCATACCATGTAGGATAACTAAGTAGACGGTTGTGCTGTTTCATTCCATCTAGCTACAATGCTCCGCACTGTGTGTGTTTATATATATATATTTATATATTTACTCCATCTAGCAACAATGCTCCACACTGTGTGTGTTTATATATTTACATATTTATTCCATCTAGCTACAATGCTCCGCACTGTGTTTATATATTTACATATTTATTCCGTCTAGCTACAATGCTCCGCACTGTGTGTGTTTATATATTTACATATTTATTCCATCTAGCTACAATGCTCTGCACTGTGTGTGTTTATATATCTACATATTATTCCATCTAGCTACAATGCTCCGCACTGTTTATATATTTACATATTTATTCCGTCTAGCTACAATGCTCCGCACTGTGTTTATATATTCACATATTCATTCCATCTAGCTACAATACTCCGCACTGTGTGTTTATATACTCATATATTTATTCCATCCAGCTACAATGCTCCGCACTGTGTTTATATATTTATATATCTATCCCATCTAGCTACAATGCTCCGCACTGTGTGTCTATATATATATATTTATATTTATATGTACATATGTATACTTGCTGCTCTTGTTTTTCTCTTGCCTTCTGATTGTTGCTCTGAGTGTTGCTATCCCTGTGCTGTTGCAATCCTGGAATTTCCCCATTGTGGGACTAATAAAGGCTTATCTTATCTTATCTTATCTTATCTTAAACAGCATGAATGCTGTGATAAAAAAAGAGTTACTAGTTGAAGGATATACCCAGTTGTATGGACAGTGGCCCAGGATAATGACTGAAACTGCATCGGTCCTTAAATGCAGTTTAATGGTAAAACCCATCTTAATTTTGGTCAAGTTTTCAAAGCAGCTGTACAGAAATGCTAACTGGCTGGAGGCTAACTTCATTTAGGCCAGAGAGTCCTGATTGGCTCAACACTACTCACGTGCCAGCAGTTGTGCATATCTACGTCACCAAAAACACTCTGTGTCAACTCACCTTTTTTGAGGGGCGAGGCTTAGGTGGCACTTTAAAGCATAAAACAGACACATGAGACTTTGGGGTGTTTTTGCTCTTGATATGTAAATGGTGTTCACTTATATATTGCTTTTTCTCATCTCTGGATGACCAAAGCTCTTTACAGATCCTGCTATCCACCCATTCACACACTGATGCAGCACAGCTGCCATACACACACAGGCGCTAGCCTGACCACCAGGAGCAACTAGGGGTTCAGTGTCTTGCTCAAGGACACTTCGACATGCAGACTGCAAACAGAGCGGGAATTGAACCCATGACCCTCCGATCAGTAGTCGGTCACACTACACTTGGGCCACAGTCTTCTAAGTCATAAAAAACATGTTACAGACATGTTAGCAAGAAAAAAAAAACTTGATTTCTGGCAGAGTATCACTTTAAAATAAAAGTCAAACAGTTTAAAGTTGAAGAGAATGAGCTTTAAAAGGCTAAATAGAAGCTTAATGTTTAAGAGTAATAGTTGAAAAGCTAATATGGCCTGAATTTCCACAACTTTAGCATAAAAGTTGAATAGCTTAAGCTGAAGACTGCTTAAAAGCAGAAATAGCTTTTAATTTTCATGAAATCTAACTTAAAAATACTAAATGAGAGATTAGAACTGAAAAGCTAACTTAAAAGCTAAAATGGACTAAATTTGCTCCGTGAGAGCATAACAGTAGAACAAGCTTAAATTGAAGAAAGTTAGCTTAAAATGTGAGCTGAAAAGCTAGAGTGCAGTGTTACCATAAAATCTGACATAGCTTGAAGTTGAACAAAGTTAGCTTTGAAGGTTTTTTAAAGCTAAAAGCTGAAAAAATGCTAGCTTAAAAGCAAAAATGGCCTAACCTTACTCAGCGTTAAAATAAAAGTGAAACGGTTTAAAGTTAAAGAAAATCAGCTTAAAAGGCTAAATAGAAGCTTAATGTTTAAGAATACAAGATGAACAGCTAATGTGGCCTAAATTTCCACAACTTTAGCATAAAAGTTAAATATCTTAAGCTGAAGACTGCTTAAAACAAGAAATAGTTTTTAATTGTCAAGTAAGCTAACTTAAAAATGCTAAATGAGAGATTAGCGCCGGTAAAAGCTAGCATAAAATCTAAAATGGCCTAAATTTCCTCTATGGTAGCCTATAAACTGAAATTCATGAACTAGCCTAATTTTACGCAGTGTTAGCATAAAAAGCAAAATAACTTAAAATGAATAAAAACTTTATTTCATTTTCCTCAGTGTTTATGACTTTCGGGTTGCAGGGGGAGCTGGAGCCTATCCCGGCTTCTTGGGGCGAGAGATCAGATCTCTACCCCAATTCATTACAGCTTAAATTTATCTCATCACAGCTTAAAAACGCTAGCATGGCAACATGGTGGTGTAGTGGTGGCACTGCTACCTCGCAGTAAGAAGGTTGTGGGTTCAGATCCTCCAGCAGTAGGGCCCATCTGTGTGTAGTTTGTGTGTTCTCTGTATGCTTGCATGGGTTTCCTCCCACATTCCAAAAACATGCAAGTGAGGTTGACTGGCGATTCTCAAGTGGCCCTAGCTAGGTGAATGCTGAAGGCATTGGCACCGTACTCTGGACGGCTTTGAATTTACTTCCATTATATTTTCTAGATGGAAAAGTCCAAATATTAAAAAGCATGAAAAATGTCCTTAAAAAAGCTGAACTGGATGATACAAGGATGGAATTCTAGCATAAAGTATGCAGACGGAGATTGTGATGAACAAAACGTATGGAAGAATAAAAAGCCTCACAGCATTCGCACAGTCATTAAAAGGGAAAAAGTATAATAAGTACCACTTATTTGATAATGTGTTAGTTTTGGGGCATCACTGTGACTTTCATAAATCCATCCTGGCTCCTGTCTGCCGATATGAAGCTGCTGGCACATTTCTAAAGAAGCGGAGCTACGTGAGCTCTCTGTAGCTGTTTCACTCTTTGTTTATGCCGGTGGGACGTCATTAAAATTAAAAAAGTAACCCATTTGCCAGGGGAGGACAGGAATAGCTCCGACAAAATCTCAGAGTGGCAGCAGCAGTCGTAGCTGAGGCAACTGAGCAACAAAGACAGAAAAAAAGAAGAGCCACACTGTTTGATTAGTGCAAACACTACTGTGGGAAAAATATTAACAATTTTTGGCCGAAAGAAAAATCAACATGGAGACACCAACTGTTTTTGAGCCTTGAAGAATGAAGGTAAAACATTTGAGTTATGGGAATAAACTGGTCTCATTCAGTGCATCTGGAAAGTATTCACAGCGCTTCACTTTTTCTACATTTTGTTCTGTCACAGCCTTATTCCAAAATGGATTAAATTCATTTTTTCCTCAAAATTCTACACACAATACCCCATAATGACAACATGAAAAAAGTTTTGAGATTTTTGCAAATTTATTAAAAAAAACAACAACAAAGAACTCACATGTTGATAATGTCAGGGCGTGGGCCGGGTCTCATGCCCTCAGCCCTTATTTATTATGGTTATCTGGTCTTCAGGGCATGACCTCAGCCCTCGCTTTAAGTTCATTTTGGAATTTTCTGTGTTTCACTCTGGTTATTATCTTTATCCTGGTTTGCCATTATCATTATTTTGTTTTGTATAATTATTTCTCTGTGGGTCATCCTCATTATTATTGTTACTATTATCATTATTCTCATGGTCTTGTGTCCCCTGGTTCCACTGTTCATCTTTTGTCCATCCTCTGTCTATGATCACCTGTGTAGTCGCGCCTGTCCAGTGTCTGTGATTAATCCCTGCCGTCTCCATTTGTCACTTATTGCCCTCACCTGTTCTGTGTTATGTTTGATTGTTCCTGTCTCTATTTATGTCAAGCCCCAATCTGTGTTTCCTCATGTGTGTCGTTAGTCATACAGCATGAACAACACGCTTCAGTTCTGATTCACTGCCTGATCCTGCTGTTTATCCTGCCTGATTCTGTGTAAGTTTTTTGTTTTAGTTTCCGAGCTGTCTGTCAGTTTTTGTGTTTTTTTGAGCTGCACCCGTCTGGCCAGCGCTGAATAAATCATTACTGCCCAACTTTGAATATTGTGTTTTGGTCCAGTTTTCCGCCTACCGTGACAGAACGACACACAACATGGACCCAGCATTTTTAAAGTTTCGGCAGTTGAGCCTCAGTGGGCCTCCTCTCTCCACAGAGGAATGCTGGAGCTCAGGTTCTTGGTCACCTCCCTGACTAAGGCCCTTCTCCCCCGGTCACTCAGTTTAGACAGCCGGCCAGCTCTAGGAAGAGTCCTGGTGGTTCCAAACTTCTTCCATTTACAGACGATGGAGGCCACTGTGCTCATTGGGACCTTCAAAGCAGCAGAAATTTTTCTGTACCCTTCCCCACATTTGTGCCTCGAGACAATCCTGTCTCGGAGGTCTACAGACAATTCCTTTGACTTCATGCTTGGTTTGTGCTCTGACATGCACTGTCAACTGTGGGACCTTCTATAGACAGGTGTGTGCCTTTCCAAATCATGTCCAATCAACTGAATTTACCACAGGTGGACTCTAGTTAAGCTGTAGAAACATCTCAGGGATGATCAGTGAAAACAGGAGGCACCTGAGCTCAATTTTGAGCTTCATGGCAAAGGCTGTGAATACTTATGTACATGTGATTTCTTAGTTTTTTATTTTTAATAAATTTGCAAAAATCTCAAACTTTTTTCACATGGTCATTATTGGGTATTGTGTGTAGAATTTTGAGGGAAAAAGTGAATTCAATCCCTTTTGGAATAAGGCTGTAAAATAACAAAATGTGGAAAAAGTGAAGCGCTGTGGATACTTTCCAGATGCACTGTACATTTAAATACTTGTTGGAATTTTTCAACTCTATTTTATCAGGACAAAAAGAATGTTTACAAGAAAAAAATTGCTAATTTACAACAAAAAAAATCACAAATTTAGGAGAAAAAAATAGTAAATATGTAAGGAAAAAAGTAATAAAAAATGAAACTGTTGCAAATTTACAAGAACAAAGTCACAAATTTAGAAGAAAAAAGTTTCAAGTTTTCAAGAAAAAGTCACAAATTTACATAGACAAAGTTGCAAAGTTACAATAAAAAGTGGCAAATTTGCACGAAAGTAGTCACAAATTTCCAAGAAAAGAGTCACAAAATTTAAAAGGAAAAAGTTGCAAATTTACAAGAAAAAAGTCACAAGTTCATAAGGAAGAAGTCACAAATTTACAAGAAAAAGTGCCAGGGTTCAACCTCTGCCAGACAGAAAAAAGGCAGACTCCTTAAGGCAAGCAGGACTTTAGTGCATGAAGGTTTATTAAATAAACAAGTAAACAAAAGGCAGCATGGGGGCTGAGCAATGTACATGAGCTGGCTAGGCTAAGCAAGCTAACCAGGGGTCCGTATGTGAAGGGTGCCAGAGGGTAAGTGTTGATAATGTTGACACACCGAAGTAAAAATAGCGCCAACATGAATAGAAAACAATAAAATAATGAAAATAATGATTAACACAAGACAGCTGGGACTAATGAAAGACTAAACGATAACATAAGTGCTATGTCCAACTTCAACTTCAATAATGAGGCCAAAGGTGCAGTAGAACGTAGCTTTATTAATGAACTCACTGAACACTAAGGCACTCCTGTCAAGGCAGAGGTGAGGGTCGAAAAGAGACCGTGCCTCTTCCGGGTCAGCCTTTTATACCCTGGGTGGTGGCGGAACTGGAAAGGTGCAGCTGTCACCCATAACACGCAATATAATAATAATAATCATATTTAATACATTACATTCCTCCCCGTAGAAAAGTCCAAAATACACACCATTTAGACCCACCCAAATTTGCAACCTGAATCACACACTAACAGTAATAACAATAACTGGGCCTATCTATGCACACAAATAACTAAAACTAGAGGGGGACAGGTGGACTACTGTCCCACCCCCACACAGCCAGACGGGTTTTTCTGCTGTCTCTATCATAATACTGTCTGTAGGACAAAGAAAGCCGCTGTGTTCCTAATATGATACCTAAAGTAATCCCAAAACATACAGTATGTACAACCAAAACATTTCAATTCACTCAATCAGTTAATATGTATATCCACACCCCGCTGTGCCAGCCCCCCACCCCAACACACTCACCCCAGAACCCAGGCAGATCACGCATCAGTCATGCAATTAAATGCAGTAATACAAACAGTGCTGGGCTTTTTTTTAAACAAACTGAGCAATCACATAGCAAGTACGTGTGAAACATATCACCTACGTGGCTTGGGCAATTCACACATATTAACATTTTAGCACCCCACCCCCAATAAAAGCAGCTGTCACTCTTTTTTTTTTTTTTAACATGACCACTTAACTCAGCCACTTTTGTGCATCTACCATGTTGACAAAACAACAACACAGCCCTGCCAGTGCACACATCAGCATTTTAGTCATTAACGTGTTAATAAGTCAACTCCAAAGCACATCGCCCCCTTGCCACCATACAGTCTCGATGGGGAGACCACCCCCCGGAGACCCGTCCGGCAGGTCCCGACCAGAGCTTCTTTGTCGCCTCACCCCCGAAGATGAACCACGTCCGAGCCCTGACACCTCCTTCTCCTCAACGGGACGCCTCAGCTCACTGGGCTGTCTCCATGAGCCATCGGACATTTGAAGATAACCATCCTCCCGGATGGCCACCACCTGCAGCCGTCCCTGGTCCTCTTGTCGTTTTTGCTTGCCGTGAACCCCTCTTAGCCGAGCCTCCTTCCTGGGTCGAACCATGTCAGCGACCCGGCTTCAAATGTCCACAACATCTAGACCGGGCTTCCTCTCTGGGTCAAACCGCTCCAGCGACCCCTTGAGAAGCCCGACTCCAGTGCTCCTGTCTGGCACGTCTGTCCGCCATGCCAGTCGGTCCTGACACACTCTCTTTCATTTTGAATGCCGCCGAAGCCGTTGCAGCCCCTTGCTTTTCGGTACCTCCCGGCCGAACTCTGGAAGCAGAGGGAGCCGTCCTCACAACTCCACCCGCCGTCATGGGCGTTCCACCGTGCCACCCAGTTCCTACATCCAGAGTTACTTGTGCCCTGGCACCGGAACCCTCCCGCGATGGCCCTGGGTGGGATTGGTCCTGTCCATCTCCCAGAATACTAGGCCAATCTTCATCCCATACCACATCGTCCACTCGGAACTGGTCGGTCCCACAAACCACAGCCTGACCACTCCTCTCCGATGCTACTGGTGATCGTGAAGCCCAGTCCGTAGAATAGGCCGCAGCCCATCATGTTCGACCCCCTGACGGTCAACACGAACTGGATATTGGACACCACAGCTGACTTGTATCTCGCCGTCAGCTCCAGCGAACCCACGATGGCTAACCTGTTACCTCCATAGCCACAATACAGTGTTGGCAGTCCTCTCACACGGTAATGCAGGAACAAACTCCTCACAGTAGGCCAGTTCAACACGGACACTGCTGCGCCTGTGTCCACCAACAACGGCACTTCCACGCCGTCCAGCATCACGTCACAATAGATACGCCCATCTGTGCTTGGGGAGATGGTGTGAATAACCGTAGGAGTCGTGGTGGGGGAATCCATTTTACGTCGTCATTCCCCTCGCTCAAACTTTTTGCAGGCCCTGGTGAAATGATGTAGGAGTCCACTCTTGCCGCAGGGTTTGCCCCTCGCCAGACACGCTCTCGCCATGTATCGGTGCTTGGTGGACCCACAGCCCAAACATCTGGGCGACCCCGGTGCGGACCTAATCTTAATAGTGGTAGCGAAGTCTTCTTTGTCTTCTGCGCAGTCATCGCTACCTGGGTCCACAGCCTGCACCGCTGATCGTGAGTCAGACTGCCTCAACGTTGTTCTCTCACCAAGGTCCTTTGATAGTTTATCTGCTGCTTCGTACTGCTGAGCTATTTCCACAGCTGCAATCAACGTCAGTTCACCAGAGTGCATGAGGAGCCTGGACCGTGCTGCAGAACATAGCGTGTGCTCTGCTAACTGACCATTTCTTCCTCCAAAGCCCTGAATTGGCACTCTCCAGCCGGCGCAGGTCTGTAACATACCGTTGCACCGACTCTTCCGGCTGATGGCGTTGCTGTCGGCACTGAATCCGCCGGACGATGATGTTCTCAGGATCGCGAAAGTAGCATGCCATCAGCTAAACCACGGCCTCAAAACTATCACTCTCACCCAATGTGCTGAGAATACCTTGTGCTTCCATGCCGAGATTATGGACCAGTATCGCTCGTGCACGTAGTTTCTCCAATTTGCCGAGGTTCAATGCCACCAAATAGTTTTGGAACGCTGCAAGTCACCTCGCCCAGGGAACTGGCGGTTCACCTGGGAGCTCCAAAAATGGCAGAATACTAGAAACTCCTTTATCCATAGCTTTATCCTCGTCGCCAAATGTTATGTCCATAACTGAGACTTCAATAATGAGGCCGAAGGTGCAGCAGAATGTAACTTCATTAATGAACTCACTGAACACTAAAGTGCTCCCGTCAAGGCAGAGGTGAGGGTTGAAAAGAGACCGTGCCTCTTCCAGGTCAGCCTTTTATACCCTGGGTAGCGGCGGAAATGGAAAGGTGTAGCCGTCACCCATAACACACAATATAATCATAATAATAATCATATTTAATACATTACAATAAGGGAGAGAAACTAAAGATGGGAAATGAAACTGCAATCAGACTGGAAAAAACAAACAGACCTTTCAAAATAAGAGACAGACTAGGAACTAAGGCTAAACAAAGAATACTAATGACAACAAAATGACAGTAAAGGTGAAAATAGTCCAAAAAAAAAACCAAACAGAAAGCTTTTCCAGATCATGACAAAAAGTTGCAGATTTAAATGGAAAAGTCACAAATTTACATGGAAAAAAGTTGCAAATTTATCAGAAAAGCATCGCAAATTTACAAGAAAAGTTCACAACTTTACAAGGAAAAAGATGGCAAATTTATAAGGAGAAAAGTCACATATATAGAAGAAAAAAATAGCATATTTATGAGGAAAAAAGTTGCAGTTTTACTAGAATAAAAGTTGCAAATTTACAAGAAAAACTTGCAAAAATTTATGAGACAGAAGTTGAAGGCAATTTTAAATCAAATCCAAAAATGTTGAGGGTAATCTGCTTTAAAGCCAGGAACAAATCTGGGTATTTCTCTTTAATTTTTCATGGTAAATTTGTGACATTTTCACTTTTTTTGGGTGTTTTTTTTTTTTCTTGTAATCTTGTTTTTTTTTTATGCACATTTTTTCTGCTCTTTTGTCACCTCTTTTATTGAAATTTCTGGTTTCTTTTTTCTTAATTTGCAACTTTTCTCATAGGTTTGCAGTTTTTCCCCTCATAATCTTGCTGAAGTTTTTGTGAATTTTTTGGAGTCCCTGGTTATGAGCAGCAGCTTCCCCGTGTGCTATAATTCACTTTAACCTTCCCTCCCCTCTCCTTCTACATCTCATATCACATTTCTCCCATTTTCTCCCCACCTGTCTCCAAACTTATCTCTCATTTTCTCGGCACGCGGAGTCCGGTAAATAAGTTCAGCCGTACCGTAGTCGGGGTCAGGGCCCCCGCTGCTGAGCTGCATGAGTGTGAGTGTGAGAGAGAGATTGGATTTCCTTCATATGAGGAGGAGGGGGAACACTGTAGTAATACTATACAGAGTAGGGTATTAATATAAAAATGTAGTTTCACGAGTAGTTCATTTAGGATATTTTTACTCTTACTTGAGTACATTTTTTAAAGAGAAAACTACAAGTTTTTCTTTTAGAGTGATCCATTATGCTTTTTGGGGGGTTCTCCCTTTATTCTAGTGTGTTCTGTAGGATTTCTGTGACATTATCTGGTCTGGAAAGTCAAACAGTCCAAAGTCCTCCAACACAGGAGTTGTCCTCTCCCACAGAATCATGGACTACAGAGCGGTCTGAAACGCCTCGTTAGGATTTGACCTACTGCCCAGCCTGCATGTCCATGTGGGCCCCACCAAAGGTTAAATCTGGGCTGTCTCATGGGTCCCATGTGGGTTTGTCCACATGGATTTTACCTGTGGTACAGGTAAACCCAATGGGGCCCCACATGGGTCTAATGTGGGTGAACAGGTTTCAATAACACTGGTGCCACAGGCAAAATCATGAGGAGAAAGTCACAAATTTAAGAGGAAAAAATTAGAAAAAGTTGCAAATTAACAAAAAGAGTAGCAAATATATGAGTAAATAAATTGAAAATTTATACAGCAAAGTCCCAAATTTATGAGGAAAAACTTGCAAGTTTCCAGTAAAAAAAAAAGCTGAAAATCTTTGAGAAGGTTTAAAATTTACAAGTGTGACAAATTTATGGGGAAAAGTCACAAATTTACAAGAAAATGGCAAATTTAAAAGGAAAAAAGTAACAAATTTATGAAAAAACGTTGAAAGGTCATAGTAAAAAAATGACAAATTTAAATTTATGGGAAAGTTCCAGAATTACAAGAAAAAGTTAGCAAATTTGCAAGATAAACAAATGAGAAAAAAGTTGCAACTTTACAAGAAAAAAAAATCACAAAAAAGTCCCAAGTTTACAATAACAAAAGTTGCAAATTTATGAGAGTTTCAAATTTTCAAGAAACTTGTGTCAGATTAGGGGGGAAAAGTAACAAATGTACAACAAAATCGCAATTTTTTGAGAAGGCAAGTTTATTTGTACAGCACATTTTATGTACAAGACAATACAAAGTGCTTTACATAAAACATTACAGCAAGTTGCCAAAGGAATACATAAAAATTTAAAAGCAAACTAAAAAGTAAATTAAAGAGAAACAAAAGCAAGCTAAAATAGAATAAGACAGAAATATAAGTTACAGTATATTGCAGGAGATTAACAATTGTTCTACTGAAAGGACGCAGCAAATAGGAGTTACTGAACGCTGTCTCACCATGTCTGGTTCTAGCTCTGGGCATAGACAGCAGGCCTGACCTGATGACCTGAGGGCTCTGGGTGGCTCATAATCGACTAGCAGAGCTGAGATGTATTCTGGCCCTAAACCATTCCGAGCTTTATAAACCAGCAGCACTATTTTGAAATCTATTCTTTGACAGAGAAAATAAGTTGAAAATAGATAAACAGGTAAAGTCCATGTGGGCAAACACAGATGGAGCCAAGATGGAATCCATGGACAAACCCACAGGGGATCCATAAGACAGCCCACACTTAACCTTTGTTGGGGCCCACATGGACATGCTGGCTGGGTGTCTGTACTGTGGACCTATATTATCCTGACTGCACAGACCTGATAGAGTCGGGCATCTTCTGTCGTCCTCAGAGAAGAAGAGGGCAGAAACTGAGAAGTTTGTCACTGAGCCTCAGTTATGGTAAATGGCGTTCACTTATATAGCGCTTTTATTCTCATCTCTTGATGACCAAAGCGCTTTACAGATCCTGCTATTCACCCACTCTCACACACATTCACACACTGATGGTGGCATGCTACCTAACATGGTGCTTCCAGACCCACCAGGAGCAATTGGGGGTGAAGTGTCTTGCCCAGGGACACAACGGCAGGATATCCGGGGAGAGCGGGATTCGAACCGCCAACCATATGGTTATTGAACGACCTGCTCTACCTCCTGAGCCACTGCTGCCCCCGTGTTATAGTGTGGCTAGCTAAGCTAGAGAGTTAGCTTGCAGCCTGACATTGATTTTAGGGCTTTCTCTGTAAATTCTAGTCACCCATGCCCTAACTTGCCCATTAATCCATAGTTGGTAATACATCTCACATCATTCTTGCCTGTTTTGACATTTTTGTGCCGGCATTACCCAGGTGATTTGACTGTTTGCTTAGCTAGCTCAGCCGCACAAGGCCAGTGTTGCCAGATCTTGAGAGAAACAAGCAACCGGCTCAGTGGAAACAAGCCCAAAAAAGTGACCCCGCTCCTCAAATAAATAAAATAAAGCCCAACAGGTGATGTAACCTACCACACTGTAAGGTCACTTGATTTATTTTTGTTTTTTGTCTTTTTAAACTTTGAATAACTTAAACTTTTAAACTCTGATCAACAGAAAAGACACACAGGAGCCATCTCAAATGATCCATCCATTCATCCATCTTCTACCACTTATCTGTGAATCCAGGTCACAGGGGCATCAGTCCAGGCAGAGTAGCCCAGACTTTCGGCTGGTTCACATAGCACCACGATCCCCATGATCCCTTCTGCAGGTGGTGAGCCCACGGGAAGGTGGACCCATGTGCCTCCTTTGGTACACTGGGTCTTTGATGTAACATTTTTCATGGAGAATCACTGGACCGCTCTAGGTCTGGCCCTTCACCCAGGACCAGTTTGCCTTGGGAGACCCTATCAGGGGAAAGTTGACACCGTCAGCATAACTCCTGGGATCATTCGGGCACTCAAACCCCTCCACCACGATGAGGTGGTGATCCACAGAGGGGATCTCAAATGATGTTAGGGGTTATTTTGTGCTTTTTGGTTCCAGCATGCTATATTAAATCAGCATGGTGAGCTGAGGTCAGATCCTTTCCTTTCCTTTATTATTAGTTATACAGGAAAGTTACAATCAACTGGCCTGACTCAGTTAAGAACTGGTTTACAGCAGGTTCCTGTTCTGCAGAACATAAAAAATTCCAATCACCAGACAAAAAATACAAACATTCAAAACCATTCAAAAGGTTTACAGTTATTTCACAAGATGCAACATGGCTAAAACGGGAAATAAGAGTAAAAATGAATGGTTGCATGTTTTATTTATTTATTTATTTGTTTATTTGTCAGGGACAGTGCAATAAACATAGACAAAAAAAATATCTGATGTGTTGCACAGAGAGTGTATAGCATTAAGCTAATTTGCAACTCTTGTCCCTGGATGGGCTTTAAAGAAAAGAAACAGATAAAAAGAGAAAAAGATGAGAAAAAAACAAAATGAAAACAGTATAAACAATATCCACATACATCAGTGCAAACAAAATTATAAATGCACAATATGAAAACCTGATTCACATTAGCCTGTTACAGTAAAATGCCTGTTACACATTTGCCTTCCCTTCTTCACTCACACCCTGCAGACAATCATTTCATACATGGGTACATTCTTGTTTCTTTTTCAGCCAGTTTTTAACCTTTGTAATAAATGTTTTAAAATCTGTTATTATTTTGATTTCATTTGGCATTGTGTTCCAGATATAACTGCCCTTTATAGAGAAAGCTGTTTGTCCAAATGTGGTTCTGCGGTGGGATATTTTACAGTTGTTGTTAACAGAACTCCTGGTGGCTCTGCTGCTGTCCTGTCTTTGGATGAATCCAACAAGTGGCTCTGGCGCTGATTTATGGAAACATTTGAAAATTAATTTCAGAAAACAGAGGTCAATGAAACTCTCAAAACTCAGTAGATTATATTTTTTTTAGAATATAACAATGATGCCACCTAATGGGCTTTTTATCCAAGATTTTTAGAGTTTGATTGTATAATGAACCTATATGTTTTATTGTAGAAGGAGCTGCTTCAGCCCAGACTGTCAGACAGTATGATATATGCGAAAAAAAACCATAGAATGCATATACAGTACAGCTGCTTGGTGTGGTATGTAATGTCTAATTAATTTAAAGCAATTCAATTTTTTTTTTTTTACTGTTTTAGAAATCTTCTTTATGTGAAGATTAAATTTGAGTTGAGGATCTAGTACCATGCCAAGGTATTTGAATTCTGGAACTGAACTGATATCTTGATCATGTACTGTATATTAACTTTAAAATTTTGCAAGTTACATTTTTTGATTGAAAAGCACATTGAAACTGTTTTCTGAAGGTTCAGCAGTAGATGGTTCTGGATGAGCCACTCTTGGACATCAACTATGCTTGAAGACAGGACGTCTGCAGCCTGTGCTGGAGTCTTAGCGGCTATGTAAATAACTGCATCATCTGCATAAAGCTGACAAGTTGCAGGTGAACAGTGTAATGGCAGGTCATTAATAAAAATGCTGAAAAGTAAAGGACCAAGAATAGACCCTTGTGGGATACCCATACGATTATTTAAAAGGAAGGATTTATCCTGGTGAACTTTTACACGTATTTACACATGTATTTCCTTCCTGTAAATATTGTTTATACACCGCTTTACAATGTATGCAAGACAGTATTGTTAGAATATGATATGGGATCTCATTCCAAAGTTATGTGTTTGTGTAGAAAAAAGATCTCTACTCATAAGTATTCTAATAGACCGGAACTGAAATTAGTGCTTGAGAAAGTGACCTAGTGATGCAGTCCTGTCTAGGGAGATGTTTTGGGAATAAAGTAGCTGGTGATTGAGAAACATTATTATTGTATACCTGAAAATAAAGATAATTGCTAAGTTCTTTATATAATTTTGAAGGGTTTAAAAGCATTTGAGTGGATAAGAGCAGTGCAGTGATGAGTCCATTCAGGAAAGTTACCATGAATCTAGTAGGCTCTATTGTACAGCCTTCCTATTGGTTCAGTAGTCTCTTTCAATGTGAGTGATCAAACAGGGGGACATTACGATATGGTATGCACTCTCTCCCACTCTGTTATATTTTTTTTACATATTGTCCCACTTATTCCCAGACATTGTCACTCTGTTGCTCTGTCAGGTGGAGTTGTGCATGTGCGGTAACCAAGGAAACGGGGGTTGTGGACGGATCCTGGAAAAGGACAAGCTAACTATCGCATTTGTGTTTCGCTTTATTGTGGAGAGGTGGCAGAAAATCAGGAGGGTTTCATTCAGAGAGCAAAGCAAGCCCATATAAGCAACTACACTTTAGAAAACAACCCCAAACTCCACAACTGACGATGTTTACTGGCGATTTTACAGAAAAAAACAAGCCCAAAGTTGAAACAGACTTGGCAACGGTGGCACCACAACCAGGGATTTTGGCTCTATGTTGTAAATTCTAGTCACCATACCTCACCAGCTTCCTGTCACATTCAAAAACACAGTGGGGGTGGGGGGATAATTATACTGTGTGTCACTTAGCAACAGAGTCATTAAACATCACCACAATTAAGAAAAGTGGCTTTGTTTGGAAAAGCTATGTTAGAGGCTAACATGCTAATGGCTAACATACTAACGAAGGATCCATCATGTGATGACTGTATTTGGATTCCCAGTAAAAAGGAATGATGCACATTATAGTCAAGAACGTGAAGCACCAAGTATTGTACCACATAAGTATGAAGGATCTGGTCATAAGCTTTTCATCAGGCAAAAATAAAACTTTATCCAGTTACTCGATTAATCAAACACAAGCAAATTGCTCTTTTACCAAAACAGTCAATAGCTGCAGCCCTATTCTCCATCTTAAAAAGCTGCAACCAAAAGAAAAAAAAAAGAATAAAGTGATAATGATGAAATAGCGAACAACTCTATGGTTTGTCGGTTTTGTGGCCCTGATCACAGTAGCATGGATTAGAGAAGTTCTTTCCACTCTTCTCCCTCCTTCCTCTCATTTTTTTCTAATCAAACTGGTTTGAAGAAGCGTTTTCCAGCCAAAGGCAGAGTGTTCACTTTGTTCACACCGGGTTGTCGTGTAATTGCAGTGAGATCAATAATCGACAGCATCAGTCCCTGAGGAACACTAGCAGAAATCAATAGAAGCTGCGTGGGGTCAATTTCTCCTCTTCACATTAGTCACCAGGTGTGGCTGCAGGCCGACATTTCTGATTCTGTCATCACATTTTTTCTGCTGTCACACTTCTAGGAGCAGAAATTTAAAAGGGGATTCACAACAGAACTTTCTGGCTATATTTCCTCAGAGAACCGTGGTTATTATCTATTGTTGAAGTCAAGACCAGTCCAAGACCAGAGTTTTCAAAGACCAGACAAGACCGAGACCAAACAAGACCAAGACATGACCAAGAGGAGACCAGACAAGACCGAGGACAAGACCAGACCAAGAACAAGACACGACCAGACCAAGAACAAGACATGATCAGACAAGACCAAGACATGACCAGACCAAACAAGACCAAGACACAACTGAGACAAGACCAAGAGAAGACCAGCCTCATTAAACAAGTTCCGTGCAGTTAATGTGGTTCCTGAGCCACAGAAAACACCTTGGAGGGTAAGTAGCATGTTTTACCGGCTTGTGCTAACACCACAAACATCGTCATAACAATGAGATGTATTGACATCTCGTAAAGCCGTTTAGTTTGCTTGGAAAAAGAGCGGTGTGAAACCAAACCTAACCGGACCAGATGCAGACAATGTAATAACTAGAAAAGCACTCAGAGTGCATACCTCCACCAAGGTTCCTTCCGTCCCTCATGGATCACCTCCAAAATGTAATGGGTTTGTGTGTAGGCCACAAAGGATTCTTGCTATCACACTGTGAGAAGATGAGAGCCTTGTCGGAGGTATGCATTTTCAGATCATCACCAAAATGTAATGGCTTCCTCTGTAGCCCAAGAACCACCTCTGGTGAAAATTTCATGCAAATCCATTGAGTAGTTTTTGTGTAATACTGCTGCACAACTACAAACAAGGTCCTTGGTTGAGGTATGCACTGTCAGATCATCACCAAAATTTAATGGGTTCATCCTTGGCCCAAGGGCTACATCTGGTGAAATTTTCATCAAAATCCATCAAGTAGTTTTTGTGTAATCCTGCTAACAGACAAACAAACCGACAAACCACCTCGATTACATTACCTCCTTGGCAGAGGTAAAAATTTGAACCTTGGTCTGGACCTCACTGTGGACTTTCAGGTGTGAAAATGCCCCCAAAATATAAGAGGTCAAGACTAAGTCAAGACCAAGATCTACGTACATACAGTACACAGCGGTCATGGTCCGGACTTGTTCTCTACCTGTTTTCGTCTTGGTCTTGATCCCTTAAAGTCTGGACCTTTTACTACAACACTATTATTACCTCACCAAAACAGCAAAGGCACAGGGCAGCATAAGCACCCCCGGATGTATGACCTTTCACAATAAAAGCCCTAGATTTATACCCTGCATCATATATCGTAAAAATGTCCTCAGCATTATTGCCACTGAAGTTTTATTGTAATTGAACAAGCTTCAAAAGCTGGACATTAACTCATGTTATACCCAAGCCAGAATCGGAAGACTCCTCCATTGTTAATATTCAATGAATACAATATTGTGAAAAAAGTATTGTGTATATGTACCTGAGTACTGAGACACCATTAGCCGTTTTTGTCCTCCTCGCCTCATTAAAACATGCAGGACTGTCGGAGAATGTCATGTTGAAACACATTTGAATAATGCTTTTTATTTTTATTCATATATATGAAGCAGGAATGCAGTGTTGTTTTTGCCATTATTAGCCATGTTGACTGATATAGCATGTCATATGTAGATAGAACACATCTGCTCTGTCTAAAGTGGGAAACGTACAACCACATATGGCTGTTAAAGAAACAGTTCAATAATTCAAGGGGGAAAACTACTAAATTACGAGGAAAAAATAATGGAAAAACTAGCAAATTTACAAGAAAAAATTGCAGAAATTACAGAAACAAAGCAAGTTTATGAGGAAAAAGGTAGTAAATTTGCAACAAAAAAAAAATCACAAATTTACAACAAAATGTTGCAAATTTGTGACCTGCCATGAGTAAACCTGTCAGGAGTACCCCTCCACGGTAAAGAAGAGGACCCAATTGCTAGGTGAATTTGGTAAACCATGATTTATTAACAGACAGAAAATAAAGCAGTGTGTGGGCTGAAACAAAAAACCCAAGCAAGGCTTGGCAGGTAAAACCACAAGCTTGGATAACACGAAACAGGCAAGGCAGAAGCGTGTTGGATGTACACTAACATGAGACAAGGTTGCCGGGTCAGGCAATGGGTGACAATCCTTAAATAAGGCAGGACCCATCGTACAAATCACCAACAGCCGTGGACAGTTAGGAAATCAACAACAAAAAACAAACACATGAAGAACAGGAAATAAGGGCACTGTCAAAATAAGGATCAACACGGAGATAACAAGCAGAACAGGATAATAATAATAAAACAAAGGATTCGATTAAGGTTGAAGACGGGATAAATAATGATACTAGGCACAAAATCACAAACGCAAACTCAAAACATGAGCATGGTCTGCACATGGGCACATGGGCAGCATGGGCTGCACGGTGGCGCAGTGGTTAGCACTGCGGCAGCACAGTTTTACCCTCGGCCGGGGGATCATGAGATCGTGGGTTCGGTCCCTGCCCCCGGCCAACAGTGATCTGTGTGGAGTTTGCATGTTCTCCCCGTGTTTGCGTGGGTTTACTCCGGGATTTCTCCGGTTTCCTCCCACATGCCAAAACATGCAGGTTAGGGAGTTAAGGGGCGCTTGCGCACGCAGCGACCGGCAGCTGGTGGCTTGTCACCGGACTGCAGAACAAATCTACCTACGGGTACAAAATAAGTCAAAAAAAATAAAAATGGTCACCAGACCATGCCCAGACCCTAACAAAACCAGCAGTCTCGGTACCTCAACAGAGCTACTGCCATCATTAAAGACTGTGCTCATCCAGGCCATGATTTCTTTCACTTGCTCCCCTCGGGAAAGCAGTACAGATCCCATAAAACCCGGACTACCAGGTTTAATCATAGTTTTTTCCCAGCAGCAGTACGTATTTTGAACGGATTTATGTAACATGCACAGACTGCTGATATTATTTTGTTATTTTAGGTTATTTTGTGGCAATAACCCTGTGTGTATAAGCTGGTCTTTTATATTTATCGCTCAGTATGTTTCCATTATTGCTACGTACATATTGTATTCAACTTTTAGGTAATATTGTTCCAAGCATTATTTATTGTTGTAATTATAAGAATGTTAAATGCATGAGTGAACTGTGAGTGTGATAGTTTGTTTTTAGGGAGCAGCATCTCAGTTTCGTTGCATTGTTTATTGACAATGGAATGACAATAAAGGCACTTTGACTTTGACTTTGAACAAATCAGCCTGGTGTGACTCCTAAAAAACACAAATACTACTTAATTGAAAAATTTGTGATTTTCTTTCTTTTTTTTTTTTTTTCAAAATACGCTAGTTAAAATCATGAAGAAGCTACTCCATGCTTCAAATAACAGTATGGGAGATTTTAAAACTGTAAACTTTGTATTTGAAATAGAATAGTTTCAGAGGGAAATATAAGCGACACCACTTCTTAGTTTTGGGAGCGTGCATACCACAGCTGATTTACATATCCAGTTTGTCTGGTTATTCACATGTCTTTGTTATTCATTTCAACCAATCAGCAGCACGTTCAGGTAGAAGCCCATGGCTACTTAAGCAGCTTGTCTTCCTGCATTTATCAACACGTCCTTTTGATAAGCACTGTAAGGGGTTGGGTTCATGCTAAGCCATGCACAGGACCAGCTTTTGTTACCACCGCCCACCTTTGAACCTGCTTTTCTCAGAGAAGTAGTTTGAGAGGTGCTAACATTCAAATGGCCACATCATCTTCAAATCTTTTTGGATTTCCATGTGTTAGACATCATTGGAAAGCTTAGATTCCACATTTTTAGAATCTGTAAATAACTCAAAATACCCTTCAGGAGACTTGTTCCTGATTTTTCCATGGCTTTTTATTTATTCATGAGAAAAAGTTGCCATGTTACAAAAATAAATTTAAGGGAAACAAGTTGTAAATTTACCAGAAAAAGTGGAAAACTTGAGAAAAAAGTTGAAGGTAATTTTAATTCTCCCCTCAAAAAAATACAAGAAAAAGGTTAAAAAAATTATAGGAAAAAAGCAAATTTACAAAGCGTGGTGAATGTATTAGAAAAAAATTGCAAATTTACAAGAAAAAAAAATACAAAAAAAAATACAGAAACAAAGTAGCAAAGTTTGAGGAAAAAAGTCACAAATTTATGACAAAATAATTCAAATTTATGACGAAAAAGTTGTAATTTTACAAAAGTTAATTTAAGAGAAACAAGTTGTAAATTTACAAGGAAAAAGATGCAAATTTTTAAGAAAAGTTGTACATTTTTATTTTGTCCATTTACAAAGCAATACAGTATGTTTTTGTCTGGAATACGGTTGCAGATTTTTTGGGGAAAAAGGAAAAAATGATGGGGAAGTTTCATATTTAAAAGAAACAAACACGACAAGTTTCAGGAGAAAACGTGATAAATTTGTTTGAAAAAAGTTGCAAATCTATAATAAAACCTGGTGGGTCTCTTCTTCGCTAAGGGGGTCACCATCATGCCCAAAGACTTCCAGCTGGCCCGCTGCATCCGCGGAGAGAGAGCTTAGACTTTCTGCTGCACATTCACCAGCCATAATGCTCTGCACTGTGTGTCTATATATATACATTTATAGTAATATGGACATATGTTTACTAGATGTTGTTTTTTTTCTTGCCTTCTGATTGTTGCTCTGAGTGTTGCTATCCCTATGCTGTTGCAATCCTGGAATTTCCCCATTGTGGGACTAATAAAGGCTTATCTTATCTTATCTTATCTTAAAAGTAGTAAATTTTAAAAGAAGTGGTAAATTTACTGAAAAAAGTTGCAAATGTCATGGAAAAGTTGCAAATCTTCTAAATTTGTATAGTTACTGTATTTATTTAATTATTTTGTATTTTGTATACTTTATTAATCCCCAGAGGGAAATTCAGGGCATCCACCTGGATAAGGCAGCCACAGTGCAGTGCCAGTCCCTTCACCATTCACGCACACACATTCACACCTAGGGCCACTTTAGAGTCTCCAATTAAGTCAAAGTCAACTTTATTGTCAATTCTGCCATATGTACTGCAAATGCAAAGAATTGAAATTACGTTACTCTGAGACCCACGGTGCAGCAAGGTAAACGCTAAGCAGGAAATACGAATATAAATAACATCTAACATTAAACACCAAACATTAACCATTGAACATCAAACATCAGTGCAAAGAAAAATCAACCCCCAACCAGAAACTAACTAAAAATACTTATGGTGTGCAAAATAACTATCCATCCATCCATCCATCTTCTACCGCTTTTCCGGAGGTCCGGGTCGCGGAGGCAGCAGTTCAAGCAAAGAAGCCCAGACTTCCCTCTCCCCAGCCACCTGCTCCAGCTCTTCAGAGAGGATACCAAGGCGTTCCCAGACCAGCTGGGAGACATAGTCTCTCCACCGAGTCCGGGGTCTGCCCCGGGGTCTCCTCCCAGTGGGACGTGCCTGAAACACCTCAACTGGGAGGCGTCCAGGAGGCATCCTAATCAGATGCCCATACCACCTCAACTGACTCCTTTCAATGTGGAGGAGCAGCGGTTCTACTCTGAGCCTCTCCCGGATGACTGAGCTCCTCACCCTATTTCTGAGGGTGAGTCCAGCAATCCTACGGAGGAAGCTCATTTCAGCCGCTTGTATCCGCAATCTTGTTCTTTCGGTCATTACCCAAAGCTCGTGACCATAGGTGAGAGTAGGAACGTAGATTGACTGGTAAATCGACAGCTTTGCCTTAGAACTAACTAACTAACTAACTAACTAACCTGCACTTATATAGCGCTTTTCTAGTCACAAAGACCACTCAAAGCGCTTTCATTAATACTAACCCTCTATTCTAAGGGCCTATAGGAAACAAATATCTAGGGACAATTTAGAACAGCCAATTAACCTAACATGCATGTTTTTGGCATGTGGGAGGAAACCAGAGAAATCCCAGAGTAAACCCACGCAACACGGGGAGAACATGCAAACTCCACACAGATCACTGTTGGTCGGGGGCTGGGATCGAACCCACGATCCCACGATCGAGCTTAGAACTAAGCTCCCTCTTCACCACAACAGACCGGTACAACATCCGCATCACTGCAGATGCTGCTCCAATCCGTCTCTCGCTCCATTTTCCCCTCACTCGTGAACAAGACCCCAAGATACTTAAACTCCTCCACTTGGGGCAGGAGCCTGCCCCCAACCCAGAGAGGACAATCCACCTTTTTCCATCTGAGGACCATGGATTTGGACTTGGAGGTGCTGATTCTCATCCCAGCCGCTTCACACTCAGTGGCAAACCATCCCAGCAAGAGCTGTAGGTCATTGCTGGATGAAGCCAACAGGACAACATCATCTGCAAACAACAGAGATGAGATCCTGTGGTCACCAAGCATGACACCCTCCATTCCCTGGCTGCGCCTAGAAATCCTGTCCATAAAAATTATGAACAGGATCGGTGACAAAGGGCAGCCCTGGCGGAGTCCAACTCTCACTGGGAATGACTCTGACCAAGTGTTGGCAATACGAACCAAACTCTCACAACGGTCGTACAGAGACCGAATAACTCGTAACAACAAGCCCGATACCCCATACTCCCAAAGCACCCCCCACAAAAAACCACGAGGGACGCGGTCAAATGCCTTCTCCAAGTCCACAAAACACATGTAAACTGGTTGGGCAAACTCCCACGAACCCTCAAGAATTCTCGAGAGGGTAAAGAGCTGGTCCGATGTGCCACGACCAGGACGAAAACCACATTGCTCCTTCTGAATCCGAGGTTCGACCAACGGCCGGACTCTCCTCTCCAGTACCTTGGCATAGACCTTCCCAGGGAGGCTGAGGAGTGTGATCCCTCTAAAGTTGGAGCACACCCTCCGGTCCCCTTTTTGAAGAGAGGAACCACCACCCCGGTTTGCCATGCCAAAGGCACTGCCCCCAACCTCCACGCAATGTTGCAGAGGCGTGTCAACCATGACAGCCCAACAACATCCAGGGCCTTGAGGTACTCAGGGCAAATCTCGTCCACCCCCGGGGCCCGGCCACCAAGGAGATTTTTAACCACCTTGGCGACCTCAGCCCCTGTGATAGGCGAGTCATCCCTCTCATCCCCAAATACGATAAAAATTAAAACAGCATGTAATGACTTAAAAGGAACTCTGATTATATTGGCATGTTAGCTCTATATGCTTTATTTTTATGTTACTAACATAACTATAATATAATTTTTTTGAAAATAATTCCCAGTTTTATATATTTTTAAAAAACTTTATTACGATGTAAATCGCCATTATTGTTTACGTCGCAATGCATTCTGGGTAGTGACGTAGAAAGGTTGCAGACGTTTTTTCTGTCTTATACAAGCCAAGAAGCGAAGCTCCTAACTACTGCCATTTGTCAGTGAAAATGCCACATTGCGTGGCTATTGGATGTAATTTCCAATCAAAGGGAAATAAAGAGAGCGGGGTGAGCCTCCATAGCTTTTCTAAAGAGGGAAAGTGGAGGAAAAAGTGGGGTGGCAGCTACTCAGCAGGTCGTCTAATAACCCGATGGTTGGCGGTTCGCATCACGCTCTCCCCAGATATCCTGCCGTTGTGTCCCTGGGCAAGACACTTCACCCACATTGCCTCCAGTGCCCATAACACTGGGTATGAATGTGTAAAAATGTTTAAGTGCTCGGTGGTGGCCGGAGAGGCTGCTGGCGTGGATTGGCAGCCACATTTCCCTCACTCTGAGTCTGTGATCACGCGCTGTACGCTGTGATAATAACACAATATCGCTCAAAGCGCACGAGTGTGCGCTTTGTGCACCAGTGTTGCGGATGAAATAAGGGAACCCAGTGGGGAGGCACGGAATAATTGCAGGCAGGACATGCGAACTGAAGTTTAAAAGGGTGTTTATTTCATACTTCAGCGCTGTGGAGCGAGCCCTTTTTTTTTATTACTTATTTTGTACTAGCCACAGTGTGCAGTGGGCAGCAGTTTACCTTCGGCCGGGGGATCGCGGAGATCGTGGGTTCGATCCTTGCCCCCGGCCAACAGTGATCTGTGTGGAGTTTGCATGTTCTGCCCGTGTTTGCGTGGGTTTACTCCGGGATTTCTCCAGTTTCCTCCCACATGTCAAAAACATGCAGGTTAGGGAGTTAAGGGGCGCTTGCGCACGCAGCGACTGGCAGCTGGTGGCTTGTCACCAGACTGCAAAACAAATCTACCTATGGGTACAAAATAATAATAATAAAAAAAAAAGGGCTCGCTCCACAGCGCTGGAGTGAGCTTCGTGCTGGAGGATGAAATAAACACCCTTTTAAACTTCAGTTCGCGTGTCCTGCCTGCACTTATTCCGTGCCTCAACACTGGGTTCCCTTATTTCATCCGCCACACTGGTGCGCAAAGAGCGATATTGTGCTTTATTATAGCGTGATTAATATATATATCAGCTTTATCAGGTGCTGGACGTGAGTGAGTGATGGCGTTTGCGCAGCCGAGGCCCCCCCCCCCCCCCCCGGTGTGTGTGTGGCGAACGGTGTGTGATTTGGTGCGGATAAGTAGAAAGAGCGAGGCCACCAGAGCAGGTAGAATTTGTTGCTGACAACAGTGCGGTATATAAATAAAGCCCCAACGCTCCAGCAAAACGGCCTGTGCTTCTGTGTACCACAAGAGTGAGATTTACTCGGGAATTAAACCGCGGAGGAAGATACATCTCCCCTGCGTCCCAAAACCACGGTTAGGAGACGAAAGGCAGGAACGGTCAACACAAGCGTGTGATCACAGACATGTCTCATGCGCGCGCTTTGAGCGATATTGTGCTATTATCACAGCGTGATTAATACATATGTCAGCTTTATCAGGCATGCGTTACAGCGTGTGATCACAGACTCAGAGTGAGGGAAATGTGGCTGCCAATCCGCGCCAGCAGCCTCTCCGGCCACCACTGAGCATTTAAACATTTTTACACATTCATACCCAGTGTTATGGGCACTGGAGGCAATGCGGGTGAAGTGTCTTGCCCAGGGACACAACGGCAGGATATCTGGGGAGAGCGTGATGCGAACCGCCAACCATCGGGTTATTAGACGACCTGCTGAGCAGCTGCCGCCCCACTTTTTCCTCCACTTTCCCTCTTTAGGAAAGCTATGGAGGCTCACCCCGCTCTCTTTATTTCCCTTTGATTGGAAATTACATCCAACAAATTACATCCAACATCCGCAATGTGGCATTTTCACTGACAAATGGCAGTAGTTAGGAGCTTCGCTTCTTGGCTTGTATAAGACAGAAAAAACGTCTGCAACCTTTCTACGTCACTACCCAGAATGCATTGCGACGTAAACAAAAATCGTAATAAAGTTTTTTAAAAATATATAAAACTGGGAATTATTTTCAAAAAAATTATATTATAGTTATGTTAGTAACATAAAAATAAAGCATATAGAGCTAACATGCCAATATAGCCGGAGTTCCTTTTAAGGCACATATCAGACACATAGAGGGTTAAAGTGGCATGTAGTGCAGCTCGGTGGCACAGTTGTTAGCACTGTGGCAGCACAGTATGAAGGTCATGGGATCGATTCCACCCCTGACCATCGTGGGTTTGATCCCACCCCCTGACCATCGGTGACCCTTCTGTGTGGAGTTTACATGTTCTCCCCGTGGCTGCGTGGGTTTACCCCAGGTAATCCGGTTTCCTTCCACAGTCCAAAAACATGCAAATTAGGTTAATTTAAAGTGGCCCTAGCTATGAATGTGTGTGTATATGGTGAAGGGATTGGCGCCGTACTGTGGCTGCCTCATCAATCCAGGTTGATGCCCTGAATTTCCCTCTGGGATTAATAAAGTATACAAAACACAAAAAAAAATGTAGTGTAAAGAGAGCAATCCATTGCTGCATAAAGTGACTGGTGCAGCCTTGAGATCAGTGTGTGTGGGTATGTTGGAGTGAGCAGTTCCTGGAAGACAGAGTTCAGTTTTTGAAGCTCCTGAAATCAGTGTGTGCGTGTGTGGGAGTGAACAGCACCTGGGGATGGCAGAGTTCAGTTGTTTGGAGGGGGGTCAGAGTCCAGGATTTGTGTGTGGGGAAGGGGGGGCAGAAGGGGGAGAGGGGTCAGAGCAGGGAGTGAGTTGAGCTGGTGGATGAAGCTGTCATTGAGTCTGCTGGTCCTGGCCGAGAGACTCCACAGTCTCCTCCCTGATGGCGGCAGACTGAAGAAGTTCTGTGATGGGTGGGTGGGATCACCTGCAATGCAGAGGGCTTTGCGGGTGAGGCAGGTGCTGTAGATGGCCTCAAGGAAGGGGAGAGAGACACCAACGATCTTCTCAGCTGTTCTCACTATGTGCTGGAGGGTCTTGTGGCAGGATGTGGTGCAGGCGCCGTACCACACGGTGATGCAACTGGTCAGGATGCTCTCGATGGTGCCTCTGTAGAAGGTACACATAATGGGGGCCAGGGCTTTGGCTCTTCTCAGTTTTTGAGGGAAGTAGAGATGCTGCTGAGCTTTCTTGTCCCGTGATAAAGTGTTGGTGGTCCAGGAGAGGTCCTCTGTAATGTGCACTCCCAGGAACTTGATGCTGCTCACCCTCTCCACAGCAGCACCTTTGATGGTCAGGGGAGCATGCTGGGTTTGTGCTCTTCTGAAGTCCAGAGCAATCTCCTTTGTCTTTTCCACGTTCAGAGATTGTTGTCTCCACACCACATGGCCAGGCGGCTCACCTCGCTCCTGTAGTTTGTCTCATCTCCGTTGTTGATGAGACCCACCATAGTTGGGTCATCCTCAAACTTGATGAAGAGGTTGGAGCTGTGCGTCAGTGTGCAGTCAGCAGAGTGAAGAAGAGGGGGCTCAGCACACATCCTTGGGGTGCCCCTGTGTTCAGAGTGATGTGCTGGATATGTTACTGTCAACCCATACTGCCTGCGGTCTCCCTGTCAGGAAGTCCAACAGCCAGTTACACAGTAGAATACTGAGCCCCAGCCGATCCACTTTGTGAATGAGCTGTTGGGGGATGATTGTGTTGAATGATGAACTAAAGTCTATGAACAGCATTCTGATGTAGGAGTCTTTTTGTGTCCAGGTGTGAGGGTTGAGTGGAGGGTAGTAGAGATGGCATCATCAGTCGAGCGATTGGACTGGTATGCAAACTGGAATGGGTCCAGGGAAGGGGGCAGGGCAGACCTGATCCGCACGACCACTCGCTTGAAGCACTTCATGATGATGGGAATGAGTGCAACTGGACGGTAGTCAGTGTAGCGGGAGGGAGATGACTTCTTAGTGACTGGAATGATGGTGGTGGCTTTGAAGCACGTGGGGACAACAGCCTGTCTCAGTGAGATGTTGAAGACGTCTATGAAGACACCTGTGAGTTCCTCTGCACAGGCTCTCAGTACACGACCACGTATGTTGTCAGGACCTGGAGCTTTGCGTGCATTGATCCTGCCAAGGGATCTCCTCATGCTGTCTGGGGACAGTGTAATCACCTGGTCGCCAAGAGGAGGTGGTGACTTCTGTGCAGCGGTACTGTTGAGTGCCTCGAAGCGAGCAAAGAAGTTGTTCAGCTCATTCAGCAGAGAGGTGGAGCTGTCTCCGGTCTGCGGTGTGGGCTTTCTAGTCCGTGATGGTCTGTATGCCTTGCCACAGATGCCGAGTGTCTCTGTTATTGCTGAAATGGTGGGCTATCCTCCTGGAATACTGCCTCTTGGCCTCTCTGATGCCTCGGGACAAGTTGGCCCTAGCTGACCTCAGGCCCACCTCATCCCCAGCTCTGAAGGCAGCATTCCGAGCTTTCAGGAGCTTGTAGACCTACCCTGTGAGCCATGGTTTCTGATTGGCCCGAACAGTAATGGTCTTGGTGTCCGTGACATCATCAGTGCACTTTGCGATGTAGGCAGTAACAGTCTCTGTGTACTCCTGCAGATCTGTGGTGTTGTAGGTGGCAGCCTGCTTGAATATGTTCCAGTCAGTGGTGGTAAAGCAGTCTTGAAGTGCCTCTAAGGACCCTTCTGGCCACACACGTACCTGGTTTGGTGACTTTAACCAGTGGTCTGTATGCTGGAATTAGCATAACAGTGATGTGGTCAGATTCACCAACATGGGGGAGGGGGAAGGCCTTATACGCTCCTCTCTGGTTGGTGAAAACATGCTCCAGTGTGTTGTTTTCCCGTGTAGGAAAGTTGATGTGTTGGTGTATTTCAGGAAACACAGTCTTTGGGTCTATGTGGTTGAAATCTCTAGCCAGAATGAGAGAACCTAACCTGCATGTCTTTGGCTTGTGGGAGGAAACCAGAGTACCTGGAGTAGACCAACGCAGACACGGGGAGAATATGCAAACTCCACACAGAAGGGTCACTGATGGTCAGGGGGTGGGATCGAACCCACGATGGTCAGGGGTGGAATCGATCCCGTGACCTTCTTGCTGTGCTGCCACAGTGCTAACCTACACCACCGAGCTGCCCTTTTTTTTAATGTCTGGGATTTTGTTTTTTTGCAGATTTCATCATAATAAAGGTTGCAAATTTATGGTGGAAAAGTAGTAAATTTTGTTAAAAAATTTTAAAAATTTACAGTAATAAAGCTGCAAATTTCAGAAGGAAAATGTGAGAGATTTACCAGAGAAAAAAAATCCCAATTTTTTTTTAAATTCACAGGTAAGGACTGGCAAATTTCATAAGGAAAAATGTGGCAAAAATTATGACAAATGTGACAAATTTTTGTGAATGTTAAAACAACAGAGTTGTAAATTCATCATTTTATGAACCTGAGTACTTAGTTTACGTATGTCCTTACATGTGGTAGAAAATCTGCAGACACAATAAATAGAGTAGCAGTCCTATTAAGCCTGGGCGTGTTTGTGTATCTGTAGTGAAACAGAGAAATAAAGTAAAAATCAGACAGTTTGTGTGCAGACAGGAGAAGAGTTTGTTCCATTTTGAGCGTGTCAGGGTGATTCTGTCAAACTTTATTGGCCGTGAACGCGCCCGTGCGCCCCCTCTACACTCCATTTCGCCTTCTTTTTCCCCACTTTATCTGAGGTAGATGCAACAAGGCAGCGCAACAACGGAACCGACTGAGCGTTTCAGCTCCGGGATCCGTTCTTCACCCACAAGAAGCAAATCTTGCCGTAATGAAAACCTCTCGGTCTGAGGCTGTTTTTTTTCCCCCCAATCTCTGCTCCTCTGTATCTGTGTCAGAAAACACACAGAGAACGTGGAATATCAAACACGTCATCCTGCAAATCTAATTTTTTTCTCATAAAGTTGATTCCTTTATTTTTCTTATAAAATTACAACTTTTTCTAATAATTTGCCACTTTATTATTGTAAATTTGGAAGTATTTTCTCATAAATATGGGACTTTTTCCTATAATTATGCTTTTCATTTTTATAAATTTGTGTTCTTTTGCTCTTAAATTTGCAGCTTTTCTTGTTTTTCCTTTTCTTTATCCTTTTCCCTGTAAATTTTGTACCATTGTCTTAGAAATTTGCTGCTTTTTTCATGCAAATTTGTAGTTTTTCCCCTCATCATGCCTTGCAAGTTTGCTTTTTTTGTAATTTTTCCCCCTTTTAAACAGTTTTGTGTTTTTTGTGTTACGATCTTGTGATACTGCAATATTTTCTAAATTTGTGATGTTTTTCCTCCAATTTTTGCCATTTATTTTTGCGATTTCATAATTTTTTAACATGCAATTTTGTAACTTTTGTCTTTTAAACTTGAGGGTTTTCAACAATTTTTGTGTAATTATCATGTAAGATTGCAATTTTTTGTTGTGATTTTTTAAATTCTTTTTTTGTGTTATTGTTCTAAGAGTTTTTCTTTTTTGTGTGTGGATTTGTGATTTTTCTCCTAATTTTTGTGTGACTGTCTTGCAAATATGCATTTTTTAAATTTTCATAAATTTGTGATGCATTTTCCCCCTAAATATTGTGTTAATATCATGCAGTTTTGTGGGGCAGGGGGCACCATTTTTGTGCCATTTTCTTACAAATTTGCAATTTTTGTTGTAACTTTAAAAAATGTTTTCCTTATTTTTTTTTGTGTTGTTTTTGTAAAAAGTTTGATTTTTTTTTTTGTAGATCAGTCATTTTTTCCCTAAATTTTGTATCGTCTTGCAAATTTGCATTTTTTTTCTAAATTTGTGATTTTTCCCCCCACTATTTTTGTGCCAATTTCTTGCAGTTTTATAACTTTTGTTATTTTGCTTGCAAAGTTGATTTTTTTTTTTTTTTTTTTGTAAATTTGTGGTTTTCCCTCAATTTTAGTGTGATTTTCTTGCAATCTTGCATTTTTTTTCTCGTAATTTGTGATGGGGTTTTTTGTATTGTTGTTTAATTTTAATTAATTTATTTCATTCTAATTGTTCATTTTAGGACTTACCTTTTCCCTAATTTTTGTGATGTTGTGTTCTAAATATGCAGTTGTCTTTCTTGTATTTTCCCCCTAAATGCCACATGGTTGTGGACCACAGAGCAGCTGTGTGTGGCTCCGGAGCCACAGGTTGCAGACCCCTGTCTTCGGCTGAGACCCACACTAAATTCTTAAAGCAACACAAACTGGCAGCAGAAGGGAGTCACAGCAGGTTTAATCACACCACACACCATCCCTCTGAAAAGAAAATTTACAAGGAACAAAGTAACAAATTTATGAGAAAAAGTTGGAAGTTTACAGTAAAAATGTGGCAAATTTATGAGAAAGTTCCAAAAATACCAGAGTGGTGGCCTAGTTGGTACAGCATCCGTCCCACAACCAGGAGGGTGGGGGTTCAAGTCCCGGCCAGGTCATATCAAAGACCATATAGAAAAATGGTTCTTCTCACCTTCTAGCTTGGTGCTCAGCATAATAGAATGGGGGAAGGAAAAAGTTGTGTGTGGCGGCTCCTTGCATTGCAGTGGCCCCTCTGATTCTAGATGTGATTAACATTGTAGATAGGAGAACCGTAATTTCATTCTACTGTGCATGATTGGCTGTATGGACTGAATGACAATAAAGCTGACTTCTTCTTCTTAAAATTCCAAGAAAAAGTTAACAAATTTGCAAGAAAAAGTCACAGTTTTACAAGAAAAACTAACAATGGCCCTAGGTGTGAATGTGTGTGTAAATGGTGAAGGGATAGCGCCATACCGTGGCTGCTTCATCCATCCAGGTGGATGCCCTGAATTTCCCCTCTGGGGATCAATAAAGTTCACAAAATCAAAATCAAATTTATGAGAAAAAATGCAAGTTTACAGTAAAAAAAAAAAGTTGCAAATTTGTGAGAAAGTTTCAAATTTTAAAGAAAAAATTATTAAATTTGGGGGGAAAAGTCACAAATTTACAAGAAAATTGCAAATTTATGAGAAAATAAGTTGAAAATTGTTAAAGAGGTAAAATCCATGTGGGCAAACACAGATGGGGCCAACATGGAATCCATGGACAAACCCACATGGACCCATAAGACCACTCAGATTTAAGATTTTCTGCCAAGACTAATATCCCTAAGTTATTCCCAGCTGCAACTCCTGGATGTTGCAGCTGGTTGCTAGTTACCCAAACAAGTATAGTATAGAATATAATAGCTTTATTGTCACTTTATACACATGCTTATTGCTGTTGTCCACTAATCACTGTTTATATGCTGTTACATTGTCACTGTTTATATTGGTCTGGCCTTTTTTAGTTAAGTAGCCTGCTAGCTAGCTAGTTAGCTCATGTTGGATGGGCATCGCTGCTTTTGTTTATATTCTATTTACCACCTTCATACTGTATAAGCGTCTTTGTATAGAGCATCAGAAATACACACACACACACACTACTCACAAAAAGTTAGGGATATTTGGGTTTCAGGTAAAATTTATAGAAAATATAAAAAGTTCACACTACAGTTGTATCATGAAAGTAGGGCATTTAAGTAGAAGCATGCAATGGTGATTTCCTTATCTCAAACAATTTATTGAAACAAAAGTCAACAACAGTGCTGGGTACACTACAACAAAAAAGGTCACTGCCTCAATAAGTTGTCATGTGCCCTTGAGCATCAATTACAGCTTGACAATGATGTTTCATACTGTTCACAAGTTGACTTATTGTCTGCTGAGGCATGGCATTCCACTCTACTTGAAGGGCGGCCTTCAGGTCATTGAGGTTGTGGGGTGCAGGGTTATGAGCCTCTACACGGCAACTCAGCTGATCCCATAGGTTTTCTGTGGGATTCATGTCTAGAGAAAGTGCAGGGCACCCATTTGCAGTACCCCAGCCTCCAGCAGCCATTCCCTAATGATACGACCTCAATGAGCTGGAGCATTGTTGTCTATAAAGATGAAATTAGGCTTGTATTATTCATGCAGGGGCACAATGACTGGATTAATGATGCTATTCAGGTAGTATTGGCTTGTCACTGTACCATTCACAAGGTGTGGGGCAGTTATGTATTGACTAGATACACCTGCCCAGACTGTAACACCACCACCACCAAAGGCTCATCTGATGACAACAGTGGCTAATGCACAACGCCCTCCTTGACGCCTCCAACATCATTGGCCGCCATGATTTCTGCTCAGCGTGAATCAACTTTCATCAGAGAACAGCACTGAGGTCCCCTGGTCCCTTGCCCAGCGTAAATGCTCCCTGGCCCATGCAAGACAGTGACACCTGTGCCTGGTGGTGTGGCCAGATACCCTTGCAGGCCATCCGGCACACAGACCACGCTGATGTAAATGGTTTTGAATGGTCTGACGTGACACTTGGGTGCCTCTGACCTCCCTTAAATGTGCCTGGAGTTGAGTGGCATTCATCATTTGGTTCCGCAGGGCACTGTTCACAATGAAGTGGTCATCAGTGTGGGACGTCCACTTCTGTCCCTTTTTGTGACTCATCCAGTCTCTGTGTATCTCTGTTGCAACCTCCTAATGACACTCTGTGACAGTCTAAGGTCAGTGGCCACTTCCCTCTGAGAACATCCTGTTTGAAGCCTAGCAATGGCGAGGTACTGTTGATCAGTTGTTTGGCGTCATCTTGGTCTCATGATGTCAAAATGTGAGCAGCATGATGAAGAGGACTATTTAAATACCAAGACTGCGGCAGTGGTTCAGGAGATAAAGCAGGTCGTCCAATAACCAGAGGGTTGGCGGTTCGAATACCGCTCCTCCCAGCCACCTTGCCGTTGTGTCCCTGGGCAATGCACTTTACCTACCTTGCCTCCAGTGTCCATGAGACTGGGTATGAATATGTATAAATGTTCGGTAGTGGTCGAAGATGCCGTTGGTGTGGATTGGCAGCCACGTTTCCGTCAGTCTGCCCCAGGGCAGCTGTGGCTACAGCAGTAACTTACCATTACCATTGTTTTTCTGTGGAGTGAATGAATAATGGACTCATTGTAAAGTGCTTTGGGTACTTTGAAAGGCACTATATACGTAAATGTAATCAAAAAAGAAGAAAAAGAATTCTAACTGAACCAGAAAATTTATTGGTCGATTCATGGATCAAACACCTGTTGTGAATTTTGCCTTTAAGCACCTTGTTAGAGAACAGCAAGTTATGCTAAAAGTACTGAAACACTGAAAAAAATCCGAAACAATGAACATTGCGTTTTTAAAGATTTTCTACTTACATACTTTCACAGAATCTCAGTCTCTTTAGTTGAGTAGTCTGCTAGCTAGCTAGCTCCATATTTCTGCTTTTCTTTATTTTCTCTTTGCTGCATTCTCATAGCCATCTTCAGATGAAGTAAACAGTAAGCAGCAGGCATTGTGCCGTGTGGCTTTGGGAGAAACTGTCAGCTGTAAGGCTTTGGGCTGTGTGTTCACCAAACGTGTTTTTTCCGCTCTGGGCAACTGTTTTTTATTCATTTTCTATGTAGTCCAGTGTGGCGCTGAAACACTTTGAGTGGTGGCCGTGTTTTGTCGCGGCGCTGAGGGCACTCAGCGTTGAAAAAAGTTTAACTTTTCAGACTGCAGTTGAGCTCGTCAGTCAGACCTTTCTAACCAGCCAATCAGAATAAAGAAGGGCGGGACATAAGATGCCGATACAGTCTCTACTCAGACTCCTGTTTTCTGTCATATTTTACATCCAGAGCTGCTAGAATACTTTTCTTATCCGTTGTTATTTAGAAACCGCTATTAAAAAAAAAATCAGTCGAAAGTCTGACCATAGGAAAAGTGGAAGTGCTGAGCTGAGAGTGACAAGCTGTTGCTGGGATACAGGGCACAGACTTTTTTTTCCCAGATCGCAGCACACAAATGCTGAAAAAAAAAAAAAAACGCTCAGGGCGGTCGGGTGACAAAAAACGCATTTGGTGGACACGCAGCCTTAAGGGGGTTATTTATTTAAAAACTGAGCTATTGGAGCTAACAGGGCTAACTTTTAGCATGAACTCAGAACACAAGAACATATTCCAATTCGAATTCCTGATAATCACGCTCCTATGTTTCACTGGATATGTATCACTCCACTTCAAAGGTGTTCTGCTAACCGTTAATTACTAACCATCATTTACTCTCAACTCTGTCAACTCTTATTAGTGGCTTTTTATAGATATGTGAGAATTGCAGTACTGTGTTGGATACCTTAATTTCCACAATGAGGTGCTGTTTAAAAAGAAATCATACCCCCGTGACCCGGAAGTCCTTCCCTTGTAAACATCTGCAAGAAATTTCACGTCTGTTTAAAAAAATGGACAAGCTAGAGTTGGATTTCTTGTCTTGATTAACAAACCAGAATACCTTTGTGGTGATGGACACTTTATTTCATCTGAAAATGCAAAGAAAAAGCAAATCAAATGTGCTGAAGCGAAATCACTAGCATGCTAACTAGCCTTCAGTGTGATGTCGCAGTGACCACAAACCTTACTCAACAGGTGACCAGTATGTATTATAAACACTGACTTCTTCACTGAGCAGTATTTCATTTGTTAACATGTATATGAAATGACAATAGGTCTATTCTTTTCTATATTTTGTTCACTGAGGAACCTAGCAACAGTTAACAGTCAACAGTTAAGTTGGGCAGTGCGGTGGCGCAATGGTTAGCACTGTGGCAGCAGAGCAACTCACCCTTGGCCATGGGATCCCTGGTTCAATCCCAGCCCCTGACCAACAGTGATCTGTGTGAAGTTTGCATTTTGTCCCCGTATCTGCGTGGGTTTGCTCCGGGATTTCTCCAGTTTCCTCCCACAGGCCAAAAACATGCAGGTTAAGTTAATTGGAGACTCTAAAGTGGCCCTAGGTGTGAATGTGTGTGTGAATGGTAAAGGGATAGCGCCGTACCGTGGCTGCTTCATCCATCCATGTGGATGCCCTCAATTTCCCCTCTGGGGATCAATAAAGTATACAAAATCAAAAAAAAAAAATTAACTGGGTACATTTAGAAGGGACCATTTTTCTCAGTAGAATAAAATAACCAACTTATACCTCTACTAATACTATATAACGTGAAATTTAAAGAGCAGAACCCTTATATAGAGGAAGCAATTGGTTCACCATCAATTTTCGACTAACTTAAATCATATTAGCGTCACTGATGGTGAGCTGTCTATGTTTAAACTGCAGCCTGCACATGTGCATTATGGCACCTGAAGAGTGAAATCACAGTACACCTGTGTCTGTGCTTCCCAGAGAATTCATCTCCATCACATCGGCGGTGTTTGCAAAGTGATGCTCATCTGTCTGCGGGCTGTGCTTCATGTTTTTATTGTGCCAGCACTCCCTGAGATCACCTGCCAATCAACCCGGGTCACGGCCAGAGCTGCTGCACTTTTGTTGTTGTTGTTGTTCTGGTTGTGGCTGCTGGTGTTTGCAGAGAAACCTGTTCATATTAGCAGCCCAGGGATTTTCCTGTTTTGTTCTGTAGAATTGGAAGTGTCAGATGTTTGGATGTTTCTGCTCAGAAGTGCCGGGGGAAGATTTTTTTTTTTCCTGGGAAGAAGCTCCCACAGTAATTTGTAGACCAGGCCCAGATTCTGTTCATGTCTACGGGGGCCTCAGCTCAGGTGTCAGGTTTTCTGTCAGACTTCTGGCCTTCAGGCTATGCTGACATTTTCTGTTTGGAAAGAAGCTAAAAAATATGGAGGTCTGGTTACTCTCTACTGTAGGGTTTAAAAATTACATGTTGAGTTCATATCCAGGGCTGACAGTCTTGATTTGATGTGATTTTTTTAAAATGGTACAGCAGCTCTAAGCAGAAATATTAAACAAACAAAAAAAAATCCTATCAATTTTCAAATTTTCTTCATAGATTTGCAATTTTTCCAAAAAATGTGAGGTTTTTTTTTCGTAAATTTGTGACTTTTCCCCCATAAATTTGCATATTTTTTTGCAGCTTTTTCCCTGTAAATTGTAAACTTTCTCATAAATTTGTGATTTTTTTTTACTCAAAATTTTGCACATTTTTCTCTTAAATTTGCGAAAAAATGTTCTTGTAAATTTGCCAATTTTTCCTGCAAATTTTCAGGGTTTTTTTTTCATAAATTTGCAACTTTTTTCTGAAAAATTTGTGACTTTTTCATAAATTTGCAGGTTTTTTCCTCAAAATTTTTTTTTCTTATAAATTTGAACTTTTTTCCTTAAATTTTTTAACTCTTTCTCATAAATTTGCAATTTTTTCATAAATTTGGCATTTTTCCTCAACTTAGACTTTTGGCATAAAGTTGCCACTTTTTCTTGTAAAATTTGCATTTTTTGTAGATTTGTGACTTTTATCAAAAATTTGTAACTTTTTCTAATGAATTTACAAATATTTTGATTTTTTTTTTTTATTATTTTGTATACTTTCTTGATCCCCAGAGGGGAAATTGAGGGCATCCACCTGGATGGATGAAGCAGCCACAGCACAGCGCTATCCCTTCACCATTCACACACACATTCACACCTAGGGCCACTTTAGAGTCTCCAATTAACCTAACCTTTTTTGTAAATTTTAAACATTTTTCTTATAAAATTGTGATTTTTTTTCCTCAAAATTCTGCATCTTTTTGCTCAAAAATTTGCAAAAAAAATATTCTTGTAAATTGGTACATTTTTCCTGTAAAATTTCAACTTTTTTCCCTAAATTTTCAACTTTTTTCTTAAAAATTTGTCTTTTTTTTCTCATAAATTTACAGCTCATGAACGCCGCTCCGGGGGAGAAAGACAGACCCACACGCTGAACTGTAGTTGTGACATTTATTGACAAAAAGAACAGAAAATCCAAAAACTGTGCAGACACGACAAAAATGCAAACAAGGAAAACTTACAGACAGTGGCGCTCCAGAACTGGAATAGCTCTGGAGGAGATGAGGAGTAACTTGGGGAAAAAGTCCATCCAAGTCCAGTCATGAATCAGTACTGCCGCAGAGGGAGGATGAGCAGGCAGTGAATAAATAGGTTAAAGCAAATGAGCGGCAGGTGACCTAATTACCTAATTGCTCATAGCTGGGAATGACAGGAGAGCAGACTGTGAGCAGGTAGAGGAGGTGTCTGGAGAAGCGAGGGCACAAGTGTCAACAAACCAAAAATGTATACAAAAACTGACAAGATAATAATAGCAGACATACAATACACAAAATAAATTGAGAGTCTGGGCTCTGTGGCAACACTGCAGCCAGACTCATGACATTTTTCCTCAAAAAATTGTCTTTTTTGTCATAAATTTGCAGCTTTTTCCTATAAATTTTGATGACAAGATGACAAAAAAAGATGACAAGATGGCGGCGCGTGCACAACGCGAGGCTCAGCGTCTCTTCAGATTTTGTGGATTAGCAGTGTTATTTCTGCTTATTTCGGGTCTGTTCGTTCAGAACAGCTTCGCTTTCACATCTTGCACCCGAAATGAGCTGTTGGACATTGGATTACAAAATAACGATAACGATCTTTTTATCAGCAACCTACGTCTCATCCCTGAGCTCCGGAGAACACCCGACGCTCGGCAAGCTTCCCGGCCGACCGGAAGTGCTCGCAGGCGGCGTAGAGACCGTAAACAAAGGCGGGGGAAGCGCGGTGGGCTAAGAGCAAAGCTAAAGCTAACACCGCATCGGCTTTCTCTACCCAGTATTTTCCTCGCTAATGTACGGTCACTGGCGAACAAAATGGATGAGCTACGGCTTCGGGTCACCAACAATAAGAGACTTATGAACTGCAATATCATGATTTTCACAGAAACATGGCTACACAGTGGAATACCCGACAATGCTATCGAGCTAGCCGGCCTACACACACTCCGGGCAGACAGAGCAGCTGATGACTCCGGTAAGACCAGAGGTGGGGGAGTGTGCATTTATATTAACAAGGCTTGGTGCACGAACTCTGTCACTGTTGAGAGACACTGCTCAGCTAACCTGGAGTTTCTCATGGTTAAATGTAGACCTTTCTATCTGCCACGCGAGTTCACTTATACCATCATAACAGCTGCTTACATTTCTCCGGATGCTAATGCTAAGATTGCTATGAAAGAACTGCATGCAGCTATTAGCAAACAACAAACTGCACACCCAGAGGCAGCATTTATTGTGGCGGGTGATTTTAACCACTCTAACCTCAAGACAGTGCTTCCTAAATTCTACCAGCATGTCTCCTGTCACACAAGAGGGGACAAAACATTGGACCGTCTTTACACCAATATTGTGGGAGCCTACACAGCAACTCCCCTCCCCCACCTAGGTCAGTCTGATCGCTTATCTTTGTTCCTTACCCCCAAGTATGTACCGCTCATCAACCGGGTAAAGCCATCAGTGAGGACCATCAAAGTGTGGCCAGAGGGGGTTGACTCTGTACTCCAGGAAAAGTTTAGGAACACAGACTGGAGTATGTTCACCTCTCAGGCTACCTGTGGCTCCCACATAAACATCGACTCTTACACCCACTCAGTCCTGGACCATATCAACACTACTATTGACAGTGTCACCACGGAAAGACAGATCACCACGTACCCAAATCAGAAGCCGTGGATGAACACAGAAGTGCGGCTTCTGCTAAAGGCACGTAGCAATGCCTTTAAATCTGGTGACGCACAGGCCTACAGTTCATCCAGGGCAGATCTGAAGAGGGGCATCAAGAAGGCCAAGCACAGCTACAAGCTGAAGGTGGAGGAGCATTTTGGGGACTTTGACCCCCGACGCATGTGACAGGGCATTCAAGCTATCTCTGATTATAAGCCCAGCAACTCCATACCTATAGCCATGACTGTGTCCTTTCTCAGTGAGCTAAATGACTTCTATGCTCGTTTTGACAAGGACAATAACGAAAAGAACATCAATTTCCCACCCTCTGACGACCTCCACCACCTCACACTCACCCACACCGACGTCCATAACGCACTGAGTCATGTCAACGTACGTAAGGCTGCTGGCCCTGACGGCATTCCTGGGTGTGTGCTGAGGGCATGCGCTGAGCAGCTGGCGGGGGTCTTCACAGACATCTTCAACCTGTCCCTGGCCCAGGCCGTGGTACCAGCGTGCTTCAAGACCACTTCTATAGTACCAGTGCCGAAACATTCAACACCATCGTGCCTAAATGACTATCGCCCTGTGGCACTGATGCCCATAGTCATGAAGTGCTTTGAGCGACTGGTCTTGGCACAGCTCAAAAAAGCCTGCCCCCTACACTGGACCCTCACCAGTTTGCCTACCGGAGCAACAGGAGTACAGAGGATGCGGTTTCTACAGCGCTGCACTATGTACTCTCACACCTGGATGACAAGATCACCTACGCAAGAATGCTGTTTATTGACTTCAGCTCAGCATTCAACACAGTTATCCCCTCCAAGTTGATCACTAAACTTGGGGACCTGGGAATCAGTACCTCCACCTGCAACTGGATCATGGATTTTCTGACCAACAGACCCCAGCATGTTAGGTCAGGCCCCAACCGTTCTTCCGTCATCACACTCAACACTGGTGTACCACAGGGCTGTGTGCTCAGCCCATTCCTCTACTCCCTCTTCACCCATGACTGCAGGCCTATGTATGGATCCAATTCCATCATAAAGTTCGCAGATGACACCACGGTGATCGGACTCATCAGGGACACTGATGAGTCAGATTACAGGGCAGAGGTTGAGCACTTGGCTACTTGGTGCGCTGATAATAACCTGCTCCTTAACACCAGCAAAACCAAGGAGCTCATAGTGGACTACAGGAAGGAGAAGGGAGAGACACATGACCCCATCCATATCAATGGCATAGCTGTTGAACGTGTCCCCAGCTTCAAATTCCTGGGGACCCACATCTCGGAGGACCTGTCCTGGTCAGTTAACACCACCAGCCTGATCAAGAAGGCCCATCAGCGCCTCTTCTTCTTGAGGACACTGAAGAAGAACCATCTGTCAACTGACATCCTGGGCAACTTCTACCGCTGCGTGATAGAGAGCACCCTGACCCACTGTGTCATAGTCTGGTATAGGAGCTGCTCTGTCGCTGACCGTAAGGCGCTGCAGCGGGTGGGGAAAACCACCCAACGCATCACAGGGACTCCACTTTCAGTTATAGAGGACCTCTACAGGAAAAGATGTCTGCGCCGGGCACGCAGCATCCTTAGGGACTCCAACCGTCCTGCTCATGGACTGTTCCAGCTTCTCCCCTCCGGAAGGCGTTTCAGAAGCCTTCGGACTAGAACCAGCAGGTTTAGGAACAGTTTCTTTCCACCAGCTGTCACGTTATTGAACTTAGTTCCCTGCTGACTCTCTTACCATCATCTCTTACCATCTTCACCTGTACATAACTGCCCATCTAACTTATTGTACATTATTTGCACATAACAGTACTCTTAACTTTCTGCACTGCTGCATATATTTGCATATATTTGCTTAAATTGCACATACTGTCAATTACTGTATATACTGCACTGCTGTCCTTTGCACTTCTGATTGGATGCTAAACTGTGTTTTGTTACCTTGTATTCATACATGTGTAATGACAATAAAGTTGAATCTAATCGAATCTAAATTTTCAACTTTTTTCTCATAAATTTGCATTTTTTTCTCATAAATTTGTGACTTTTTTCCTGTAAATTTTCACCTTTTTCTCATAAATTTGCTAATTTTTCCTGTAAATTTTTTCTTTAAAAATATGAATTTTTTTCTCATGAATATGCAACTTTTTTCTTGTAAAATTAGCAAATTTTTTTGTAGAATTGTAATTTTTCTCAGAAATTTGTCACTTTTTTCCTCACAACTTTCCATTTTTTTTCTTGTAAATTTTCAAAAAAATGTTCTCAGAAATTTGTGATTTTTTTTCCTCAAAATTTTGCAATTTTTTTTTCTTTTAAATCTGTGATTTGTGGTTTTTTCCCATATATTTGCACTTTTTTTTCTTTTAAATGTTCAACGTTTTTCTTGTAAATTTGCACCGTTCATCGGTTTGCTGGTAAATCTTTGTTCTGTGTAATTAAATTGTAATTTGTGAATTTTTTAAATTAAATTTTTATTGGCATCTTTTATCATATATTTCCATCTTTATTCTTGCAAATTTGTACCCAATTTGCAATTATGCATTTGCACCTTATGCTACATTTATGAATATCCTCCCACCCCCCTTGTTAAAAAAAAACAACGATGAATTGCCCACTGTCAGTAGATATAGTTTGTTTTTTTAAGCAGGTGATATATTTATGTTTTTGAATATTTTTGGTGACCTGCACCCTCAGCCTCTCTGTTTCCTTTCATTTTTTTTCCCCCGTCACATTATCAGACAGCGTCCTCCTGTCTTGTACGCATCTGACACAGTTGGATTGAATTTCACCTCTTGTCACTCCGCTTGCATGGCTTCACCTCAGAGACACGCACCGATGCTCATAGACCCACACACGAGCACAAATAGACACACAGAAGGCTCCGCGGCAGGGAAGTTGTGACATTCCCTTCACACTCCGATGTGGCTGCAACCAGTTACATTTACAAGAGTACGCATACTCAAGGAACCCATCAAAATGTGTAAATGCGCTCATCCTTAAACTTTAGGGGAGTCATGGCTTAAGAAGTGCTCTTTGTTCTACAATTTGGCACAGGTCACAGAGGTATTAGTGAAACGTCTGTGACTTGATGTGGTCAGAACACCTCAGGGTTGAATTATTGCAGTACCATTTTACACACGGGGAAGGAGCCCTCCTCAAAATAGTGCTGCTTTTTATCGTGCTGCTTCAAAAGTTAACGAGCTTCAGTTCACCCCACCGTTCCTTGTTCATCATTTATGTTTTGACAGCAATGTTTTAAGGCTAACGTTAACTTTTCGCTTTGGTTGTCAGACTGAGTGACATGCTAACCAATGCTGGCTAAATATTAGAGTTTAAAAGCCCAAATAAAGCATTTTCAGAGACGGAGGGTGTGTTTTGATTGGTCGATAGCATATGACCGGTCATCAGTGTAAAAAGCAAACAAACAACCCTCAATAAGTTAAGTTAATCCCTTCCACAGCATGTGGGGCACCATGTAGTATATGGGGCGGCACCTATCTCCGTTTCACTGACCCTAGGCCACACGGCTACTGTAAAGTAGTGAAAGCTACAATGTGTGTGTGTGTGTGGGGGGGGGGGTCAGTCCTCTGGTTTTTCTGTGTGTTAACTTTCCTTTCCCTATTCCATTATGCTGAGCACCAAGCTAGAAGGCAGAAAGTACCATTTTTATATGGTCTTTGGTATGACCCGGCCGGGATTTGAACCCACGACCTTCCAGTTGTGGGGCGAATGCTCTACCATCTAGGCCACCACTCCGGTATAACCCTGAATAAATGAATGGATAACTCTGCTAATGGCAGCTAACCACTCCTAATTATGCCTTGGTGCAACAGAGATAGATAGATGCTAATAGATGCTTTTTAAACATCTGGATTTTAATGGGACTCACGCCAGGCTTTTATTTGTGGACTTTTCCTCCGCCTTTAATACAATCCAACCTCATATTTTAGTTGAAAGGCTCCTACAACAATTTGATTTGAGCAATAATCTGGTGGGTTGGATTCTGGATTTCTTAACCAACAGGACGCAGAGAGTAAGGGTCAATGGTACATTGTCGGACCTAAAGTGCTCTTCTACTGGCTCTCCTCAGGGGTGTGTGTTGTTACCACTACTCTTCATTCTGTACACAAACATGTGTCGGAGCAGACATGACAACAGACACATTATAAAGTATGCTGATGACTCAGTTATTGTCAATCTCCTCCAGGATGGTGAGATTGGCCACGGCCCAGTAGTTGATGATTTTGTTCACTTGTGTGAGGATTCCTACCTGCAGCTGAATACGACAAAAACTAAAGATATGATTATTGACTTTAGGAGGAAAACTCCCAGGCACAAAGTCACCGTACTAAAAGGCCAGACCACCGAATGTGTACAATCCTACAAATATCTTGGGACGATTATTGATAGTAATTTAAAGTTTGAAGAGAACTGTGAAAGGGTGTGCAAAAAGGGTTAGCAACATTTGCATTGCTTGAGGAAACTTGCGCGCTTCCAAATTGACCGAACCATAATGACAATGTTTTATCGGTCTTTTATTGAATCTGTTTTATCCTCTTCTTTAGTGTCATGGTTTGGTCAGATAAAACTGAAACAGAGGAAATCCTTGGATCAGGTAGTTAGATGGTCCAGTCATTTGCTTGGTGAGTCACAACTGAGCCTGACATCCCTGTACACCAGACGGGTACAGAGGATGGCTACCTCCATTTTAAATGATGACTCCCACCCTTTGCACTGCAACTTCAGCTTCTTCCCTCAAGACGGAGGTTTGCTGTCCCAAAAAGTAAAACCCAGCGCTACAAAAACAGCTTTGTTCCTGCTGCTGTCAAAGAGTTGAACAAGTTGTAACAATATATTGCACATAATTTAGGTACCTATTTATTAACTCCATTTTATATTTACTTATTTCTGTAGGATGTTATTTGGGTTCTAAATATTTTATTGGGTTTTAGACCTTTGAGGGGTTTTTTTTTCAATATATTTTTATTAAAATCAGTTTCAGAAATTACAAAGTTTGCATAATACTTCTTGAAACAAGAAATAAAGATACACTTATTAAGCACATATACATATATGTATATAGAATCTAATAGTGCATCAACAAGTACTTCACACTTAAGCACCAGATATTATTTTTTTTATATCCCCTAGAACAACCCCCCACCCCCACCCCAGCTCACAAAATCAGTAGAGGAAGTACCTCAACAGGTGTATAATATGAAACAAACACACATAATAAAGTAGGAAAAATAATTACAAATATATATATATATATATATATATATACACATAACAAGGCACATGCTGACATAATTAGATGGGTAAGACTTTTAGATTAGAAAAGTGAGATATAAAACATTGCCATTTCTGGTAAAACCTTTCTGTGCATCCTCTTATCGTATATTTTATTTTCTCAAGTTTTAGAAAAAACATCATATCCTTGAGCCATAGGGAAATTGAGGGATATCTGACAGATTTCCAATGCAGCAATAAAGTACGCCTTGCTATTAAGGATGTAAAGGCTACAATATCCCTTTGTGCCGAATTCAAAACTACAGAGGAGTCGGGAATCCCAAATATGGCAATAAATGGAGAGGGCAGCAGAGTCACTTGAAGAACTGTGGAGATAATTGTAAAGTAACTAGACCAAAAACTGTATAATTCCAGACAAAGAAAAAACATGTGGCCAAGGTGACAGGGAGATCCCTTACATTTATCACAACTACCATCAACTTCTGGGTAAATCTCAGAGAGTCTCGATTTTGAGAAATGGACTCTATATAGTACCTTAAACTAAATCAAGCTAAGACGAAAACATGAGGAAGACGTTCTATTTCTGTTAATGGCATCCTCCCAAAGCTCTTCAGTCATCTGTATACCCAATTCTTTCTCCCACAAATTTTTTATTTTGACACTTGATTCATCGTTTAATATTAAAATGGAATTATAAAGCTTAGATATCAGCCCTTTATGTTGTGGACCATGTGAAACTATACTTTCCCAGGGCTGCTCAGGAGGGATAGAAGGAAAGTTAGAGAAACACTTAGAAACAAAATTACGAATTTGAAAATAACGAAACAGATTGGTGCTGGGTAAGTTATAATTGGAAGATAAATTGGTAAAACTATCAAAAAGCCCGGATGTATATAAATTCCTTATATGTTCAATACCCCTGTCATGCCAATCGGAGAATGACGAATGTGAGAGAGATGGGGGAAACAAATGATTTTTAGTTAAAGGACACAAAGAGGAGGCAGCTACAAAACCAAAGTGCCGCCTAAACTGAAACCAGATTTTTAATGTGTTGAGAACCACTTGACTGTCCGTATACAAAGAGGGTTTTGTAGGCAAAGAGGAAAAAATTAATGCAGGTATTGACGACCCACGACAGGATGATAATTCCAATCTACACCATGGGGAGCGAAAAGACTTTAACCAAAAGCAGATTTTATGTATATGTGCCGCCCAATAATATGATTGAAAATCAGGTAATGCAAGTCCCCCGCTAAGTCTACATCTTTACAATAATTTTTTACAAACTCTAGGCGGTTTACCATTCCAGATAAAGCCACAAATTATCTTATCCAGAGAATCAAAAAAGTTTTTAGGCAGAAAAAGAGGAATTGATTGAAATAAAAAAAGAAATTTTGGTAAGATATTCATCTTGACAACATTAATCCTACCCAAGAGTGAAAGAGGGAGATTTCGCCAGTGCTGGACGTCAGAGGTTATTTTGGCAATAAGGGGAGAAAAATTGGCTGAAGCTAGGCTAGAGAAAGAGCGTGTCACATTTATACCAAGATACTTGAATCCTGTGTGACTAAGTTTGAAGGGTATGTCAGACTGCTGAAAATCACTCTGAAAATCAATCACAGTATTGATGGGAGAGCATTCGCTTTTTTCCAAATTCAATTTATAACCGGAAAAGTAACTGAAATTATTTAAGATACTCAAGACATTGGGGATAGAACTAACTGGATTTGACACATATAACAACAAATCATCCGCATGTAACGACAACTTGTGTTCAGTTCCATTTCGGAAAATCCCTCTAAATAAATTGGAAGACCGCAACGCAATGGACAGAGGCTCAATGGCAATAGTGAAGAGCAAGGGTGATAATGGACAGCCTTGCCATGTGCCATGTCCAAGAGGAAAATAATCGGAAAACATATCATTAGTTTGAACCCTTGCCTTCGGGGATGTATAGAGGAGACGAATCCAAGAAACAAATTTCTTATTGAATCCAAATTTCCTCAAAACCGCAAACAAATATTCCCACTCTACCCTGTCGAACGCTTTTTCAGCATCTAGCGATATGACTATTTCTGGTGAATCAGATGACTGCTTTGCATAAATTATATTGAAGAGAGTACGTATATTAAAAAATAATTGTCGTCCCTTAACAAAACCGTTCTGTTCTTCAGATATAATCAAGGGGAGAACCTTCTCCAAACGGGAAGAAATTACTTTGGCTAACACTTTCACGTCAGCATTAAGCAATGATAGTGGTCTATAAGAGCTACATAGAGTTGGGTCTTTGTCCTTTTTATGAAGTAAAACAATTGAAGCTTGTGTTAGAGTTGGAGGAAGGATACCTTGTTCTAATGATTCATTAAATGTAGCTAAAAGTAATGGTGCTAATTTTTCTATAAACTTTTTATAAAATTTGATGGGAAACCCATCAGGGCCAGGTGCTTTGTTTGATTGCATTGCTTTAATTGAATTAATTATTTCGACAAGGCAGAGTGGGGAATCCAGGCTTTTTGCTGTATCCGAGTCAATTACAGGATTCGAGAGGTCATGAAGAAATATGTTCATGTTATATGAATCTGTTGGGAACTCCGACGTATATAGAGAAGAATAAAATGTTTTAAATGTGGCATTGATTTCATTAGGATCCATCGTGATTATATGTTGGATATTCTGAATACTACTTATAATCCGAGAGTTTGCTTGACACCGTAGCTGATGTGCCAATAGACGGCTTGCTTTGTCGCCATATTCATAATGAGTTCCACGACTTTGTAATAATAGCCGTTCAGCTTCTTGGGTTGAAATTAGATCAAGTTCTGATTGTACCTCCATGCGCTGTTTAAATAATTCTGGTGTAGGATTTAAGGCATATCTTTGATCAATATTACTGATAGCTAAAGTGAGTTCAGTAAACTTAGCGTGACGTCTCTTATTAGAAAGGGCAGAGTAGTAAATGATTTGTCCTCTAAGGTAGGATTTAAGTGTCTCCCATAGTAGTGAATATGAAGTAGAATCATTTTTATTAAACAACAAAAACTCATCAATTGAATTGGAAATAAAATCACAAAACTCTTTATCTGCTAAAAGAAGAGAATTAAACCTCCATGAAGGAAGACTACATTTATAGGCACCCAACTGAATATCTAATAGTAATGGTGCATGATCAGATATTATTATACTTAATCAGAGGAAACTACACAGGAATTTAGAGTACAGTCAATAAAAAAGTAATCAATCCTGGAGTAAGAATGATGCACTTTAGAAAAGAAGGAGAATTTTTTACTGGTTGGATTGCGGAATCTCCAAGGATCGACAAAGCCATTCTGTGTCATGAAATCAGAAAATGTTTGAGACATTAAAGACTTATTTAGATTATGGGGATTAGATCGATCTAGTGATGGATCAAAGACACAATTTAAGTCGCCCCCTAAGATTAACAAATGTGAATTCAAAAATGGTAGGCTACTTAATAATTTATTTGCAAATTCAACATCATCAATGTTTGGGGCATATACACTGACTAACAGAACCTTTTTCTGCATCAAAGTACCGGTAACTATCACGTATCTGCCGTTTTTATCAGCTATAATGTTAGTAGCTGAGAATTGTGCATTTTTATTTATAAGAATAGCAACCCCCCTTGATTTAGAGTTAAACTCTGAATGAAAAATTTGGCTCACCCATGAGCAGTGCAACCGATGATGATCTTTTATCCGAAAATGGGTCTCCTGCAGGAACACTATTGAGGATTTTAATTGTTTTAAGTGATTAAAAACTTTTGATCTTTTGACAGGATGACCCATGCCCTTAATGTTCCAGCTAATGAATTGCAAAGATGTGCCTAGCAAAGCTGTACATTGGCCTATAATGGTACTAGCCATTTACACGTAGAAAAAAAAAAAAACAACAACACAAGTACTATTGCCGTGAGCTGAGGTAAAACACCACCCACCCAAGAAAACCCCAAAACAAATACACCCAAAGTCTCCATGTAACAAAAAAAACCACCCAAAAACCAATGGAGACAGCAGTGTCACACACAAAACAAAAAAGTTGTTCTCAGTAAAATAGGAACAACTCGGAGGCAAAGCCGAGCAAACAGAGGAAGAAGTACCAGTGGAAAACATGACTCCTGCCAACTTCCAGAAATTGAATTATAATATGTGCAATAAGTTACATACTATTTTATACCAGTATTATAATCTAAACAATAAAGTAAGAAAAAGTAATGACAATGTTAAACTCAACAATTCACTAAGAGATTCTAATGATCACTCTCAAAATAAAGCAAATAAGCACAAATGTAATAGCAACAAGTCTAAAGTCCGTACAGATATAAGGATTGTAATGAAAGGTTCACAGCTCACCCAGAAATCAGAGTCTTGACGTATTCCTTCGCGTCTTCCGGCGAAGTAAACTTCTTTTCAGTCCCCTGGTAAGTAATGCGTAGCTGCGCCGGATGGAAAAGTCCGTATTTGACTCCATCGATGCCACGGAGTAGCCGCTTGACCTCGTTGAATGCAGCCCGAGCCCGTGCTATCTTGGCAGTGTAGTCCGGAAAGACCGACAAAGTCATACCGCCGACTTTAATCCGCTGGAGCTCTCGCGCACGCCGTAATATATCAGCACAGTCACTGTGGTAGTGAAGCCTGCACACAATGGCTCATGGTTGGTCACCCGGTTTAGGTTTAGGCTGAAGAGTGCGATGAGACCGATCCACTAGCGGTTCCTTATCCAAAGAAAAAGCATCTTTCAGCAACGCAGCCACAGCTGTAGGAGAGAAAGAGCCAGGGCCCTCTTCAACGCCAATGATCCTTATGTTATTGCGTCGCGATCTTGATTCTAGGTCTTCACATTTGTCTTCCAGCATAGCAACCTTGGCAGTGAGGCGCTCAACGCTTGTTTTCATGTCAGCCATGTCATCCGTATATCCTGTGAGCGTTTCTTCCATGTCCCCCATAGTACCCGTTAGCTTAGCCAACTTAGCATCGATAGCAGCATTGTCGCTCGCTAACTGTGATTTCACGGACTGCAGCTCAAGCTTAAGAGGTGCCAAAGCGTCTCCGATAATCTCTTGTAGCTCCTTCTTAATAATACCAGCAATGTCTTCTTTTAGGGAGGAAAGCAGCTCAAATTTCAAGGCTTCAGCATTCAAAACAGGGGCTGGTTCGACATCTTGAGCTAGCGGCTCGGAAGTCGGGGCCTGTGGGCAAGGCCTCAGGTGCATCTGAATAGTGTGGGTTTTTCCTCTCCCCGACATTGCAAAACAATTCAAAAGTATCTCTTGAGGTACACAGCGAAAAAGAACCAAGAAAAAACACTGGGTTTTTGGAAAACTGCACAACTGAATAACAATATTATACGAAGTTGGCAGGAGCCACCAAATCTGCGTCCTACTCCATTGACTGCTCAACAATGCCCCCTAGACCTTTGAGTTTTTAACCTCTTTGACTAGTTTTTAACTTTTTAAGATGACCCTTCTCTCTTACCTCTGGTTTTTCTCTCATCTCTTTGTCTTTATACCCTGATTGATGGAGCCTTGAGTATTTTTATCATGTTTATAGTCAGCTTCATGTGTGCCTGTGTTTGTGTCTATGTTGAATGTAGTTGTGGTTTGTAAATATGGATGTCACCAGACTGCAAAACAAATCTACCTACGGGTACAAATAAAGGAACCTGAACCTGAACCTGAACAGAGGCATATGGTAATCACACAGTGTGTGTGTTTGCAAAAAAGTTGTTTGCAAACGGTTGTAACATGTGCCGCTTAAGTTCTTTTTAGTTCACTAAGTAATAAACACTAGCAACTGTTTAAGAACCTGTACAAAACCTTGGAATCTGAATGGTTGGGAGTGTTTGCTCACTCTTTTTATATAAGGTTTGGTTCAAGATTCACCTGGCATTTGCCTGGTATTTTATGTGGAGTAGGCAAAATTTCCCACAAGTTCCCAAACAGAGGAAAAAGAATGGCTAATAGTTGTTAATCTTTGTACACACTGTTGCTAACATTTGCTAACAGTTACCACTGTTTTCCAGCTGCCTTTCGCAAACATTTGTGCCAGTGTGGCTAATTATTATTATTAAACATCTCTAAATGTCACTAATAACAAAGGAGAACCCTGACTTTCATGAAAATTTATCAGAAAATTTGGTGAATCCAAAAATCACAATGTTGAAAAAAAATTGTGATTCGTGTGATTTGAGTCACTGAGCTAGCTACCAAGCTAGCCATGCTAACAGCTCTGTTAGCCATGCTAACAGCTCTGTTACCTGTGTCATACCAGGAAAAAGAAAGTAGAATAGGCCAGAATGATGTGAGATATATTATTGATGTGGATCAATGAATGAGCTGGGACCACGGATGTCTAGTGGGGCTACTAGCATTTACAGAGAAGACCTCTAAAAACCATGGTCGGGCCGCTAGTTAACTCGCCAACTGCAGCGTAGCTGTGTGAGCGCCGAGGCTTTCCTCTGAGGAGAGGGTGAACCAAGCTATCCAGAAGACAGGTCTGTTTAAGTAATGACGGGACGACCTCACAGAAGAGAAAAGCTAATCCAAACGAGGCATTTCAGACAGCTTTGTGGTCCTTGATTCTGTGGGAGAGAACTCCTGTGGCCTGTTTGACTTTGCAGAACATATGATGCCACAGAACACCTACTGAATGCACTAAAATATAGGTAGAACCCCCAAAAAACAGAATAGGGATTCTCTAAAGCAGGGGTCCTTAAATGTTTTTGCCAGGGGTCTACATGTTTTTTCCGTGAACCAGAGGTCCGGAGCAGTGAAAGCATGCTGCATGGGCGGATATTTTATTTTTATGTTGAGAGGGACAATAAACAGAACATTTTCTCCAGAGTAAATATTGAGGGGACACCAAGTATTATTGTTGTCAGTCACAAATTTATGAGAAAGAATGTACTAGTGTACACTTATGAGAAAAACGCTGCAAATTTACAAGAAAAAAAAGTCATAAATTTATGAGAAAGAAAATTGCAAATTTAAAAGAAGCAGGTGCACATTTACAAAAAGTCAAGTTTACTAGAAAAAAGTTGCAAATTTAGTGAGAAAAAAATATGTAAATTTACAAGAAAAGAACTCAAATCTATTATAAAAAAGGTTACAAATTTACAAGAAAAAAAATACAGATTTAAGATGCAAAAACAGCTGATTTATGAGGGAAAAGTGGCAAATTCACATTAAAAAAGTTTTACATTTACAAATAAGTGTTGTAAAGAAATGAGAAAAAGCTACACATTTATGAGAACAGCTGCAAATTTTAAAGAAAAAAATGGTCCCCCCCGGACCCCCTTGATTTACGCCCATGCCACCAGGCTGTTCTGCTGTGGGAGGAGCTGCTGAAGGCAGCCACTTTCAGAGCACACTTTCACAACTCTGCTGCTTTTAGTGTCATAGATGTAACAAGAATCCTGCTTGCAGCTTGACATGACTATTTCAGTGCATTTATTTTTGTTGTTCTTACCTCTGAATTTGGAGGAAATGTCTCTTCAAAAATTCCTATGCTTGCTCTCATACTGCCGTTTGAAGTTGTAAATCTTTATCATAGTCTCCTGGCATATTAAGCACATTGGTCTTGTGCTGGTAGGAGGGAGAACAAATGCAAATTGCTCAGTCCATTCGTCTTTGAATTGCCAATTTTCACTGTCCACTTTTCGTTAAGCAGCGAACTTGGAACATGCCATTTTCGTTCAATCTAGGTTCCCACTGCTGGCTATCGCTCTGAAAGTGAAAGTAAAAAAGTGCCACTCGGCTGCAGCTGCTCGCACACTGATAGGCTGTCAGTGCATCGTTGGCATGGAGATAAGAGTCCACGTCTACAGATGCTGACCAAACCAAAGCATGTAGTGAAGGAATTGCAGCTTGGGGGCCACAAATAGGGAGTTTGTGGGCCGGATGTGGCCCATGGGCTGCCCCCAATAGGTGGCCCGCGCCTATTGGGGGCCACCACTCTAAAGGAAATATGTATTTAATGATCTTATTAGTATTTAATATAATAAGGTAACGCTGCTGTTACTCAAGTACAGTTTCTGGCTGCTCCACCAACCTCCATTCATGCTCACATCTGGTAGTGTCACACATCTGTGAATGTTGGTGTGTAAGAGAGAGAGAGTGATCTAAGCTAATGCACACACACACACACACACACACACACACACACACACACACACACACACACACACACTTCTTTATCCAGAGTGAACAGGTAGCTGTCAGGCTCCCCCACCGGGAATAGTGGGCAAGTCAAAAACATCCTCCTCGCCTGTCACTCTGCGCACACACACACGTGCACCAACAGGCACACAAACACACACACACAGTACATGCATGAACACACACACACAGAAGGGTTAGAAAGGGGTAGACAGGAAAAAAAGGAAGAGGAGAGTATGAGCAAAGGTGGAAATTAAAAATGTATGAGAAAATAGCAAAAAAATGTAATGTAATTTATAAAAAAAAAGAAAAAATGTCAAATTTAAAAAAGAAGAAAATACAAAAAAAAATTACAAGAAAACTCAGATTTATGAGAGAAAATTTTTGAAAACCTCCCCTTTTGCAAAAGGAAGAAAGAAAATATTTTTAAAATGCTGCACAATTAAGAGAAAAAATGTATAGGAAAATATGTAAATTATTGAGTAGAAAGGTGTTAAATTACTCTGCCACAATTGCTGACAGACCGGTTTCACCTTTGAGATAAACACCTCACCTGGTGGTAGGGGTGGGAATCATGAGACCTCGCGATTTGATTTGGATCGCGATTCTTTGGGTCACAATTCGATCCTATCACTATTCAGCCATAATCACGATTTCACAATAATCGAGTATCACGATCCCATATATCTCAAATTTTTTTCACCTTATTCAACCTCAAATCATGTCCCAAAGTAAAATTGTTGACAGCTCTTTTGTATAATAAAGCATTCTCGGGACTTCATTTTCCACTGAGACACATCTTTGCACACAAGGAGGGTGGTGGACGGTGTTTGGAATAGACTCCCACTCCAGATACGTCTAGTTGACTCTGTGGACTCTTTTAAAAAGCAGCTGAAAACTTTTTTGTTTAACAAAGATTTCCGTTGAATTTCATCTGCTTTTTAATTGTAAGTCTGATATTTTTAAATTATTTTAATTGTGTGTTTTAACTTGTTTTTGTATTTTTAAAAGGATTTTTATCTATCAGCTTCCTTTTATTCCATTTTATTGTGCAGCACTTTGTGACTATGTCTCTGAAAAGCATTTCATAAATAAACTTTACTTACTTGATGCTGAGAGAAAAAGCTGTCAAGGTTGGGTGGTGGAGATGACTCAGGCGTAGGCAGGAGTATGGTGCAACAGTGATTTATTAAACAAACTTAAACACAAAATAAATTGCAGCACATGCGCTGAAAAATTAAACATAACCAGGCAGGAAGAACTCACAAGGAAACAGGGACATGGATCACGGCTGGAACAGTACAGGACTCGGCAAAAACATCAGTGACACCACAACAGACTGAGACTGAAGACTGACATATATAGACAAGGGGTAATCAACAAACAGAACAAGTGGGAACAATCAAGGACAATCAGAGACAGTAGGAAAGTGGCTACTGGTACATGAAAACATGAAGGGCTGAGACAAAAAGCAAAGAGGAATAGAGAATACACAAAACTAATGCACAAAGGCCCAGGGGAGACATAATCATTTACCGGAGTGGTGGCTCAGTTGGTACAGCATCCGCCCCACACCCGGGAGGCAGGGGTTCAAATCCCGGCTGGGTCATGCCGAAGACCATATAAAAGTGGAACTTCCTGCCGTCCAGCTTGGTGCTCAGCAATGATGGAATGGAGGAGGGAAATTTGTGGCAGCGCCTTGCATGGCAGCGGCCCACTGATTCTGCACTTGGGGTGTGTGTGATTAACACTGTAGATAGGTAAAACACAATCTCGTTCTACTGTACATGATTGGTTGTACAGTTGAATGACAGTAAAGGGTGATTTAATTGATTTAATTTAATCATGATGTGACTGACAAGGACAAGAATACAACACCACAAATACAGAAAAAGGAACCAAGCAGAAAACACTACAACAGAAGCCACAATATTAATAATAAGGCTAATGACCATATAAACTAAAGCAGAGACAAAGAAAGTGATAACATACAGAGAACTAAGGACCAGGCATGGAAAATAACCAGACAAACTAAGACCAAGATGATAATAATTATAACAGCCAGGAAATGAGGATAACAATAAAACCAAGCACAGAGAATGACAAAAATAAACTTAAAGCATGAGCATGGTCCCCAGACCACCATGCTCAGGCCCTGACAGAGCCCCACCCCCCTTAAGGGATGGATTCCAGACACCCCTAAACAAGCAAAAAAAAAAAAAAAACACCAAGACGGGTGGGAGGAGGGGGCAAGGCACGGTAGGAAGAAACAAAGTACAGGAATCTCACAAAAAATGTCCATCAAGTGATCTCTTAAAGATCCCAGACCCACAGGACTGTAGAACAAGGTGGGTCAGGGAGCTGATCCCAGTCCACGGGCCCCCAGATCAGGAAACATGGGTGGTCAGGTGGCCTCCCAAAGTCCCTGGACCACCCAACCAGAGAGCACAGCAAATCTGGTGGCCTACCAGTGTTCTTGGGCCACCTTACCAGAGACCAGGGCAGGTCGGGGGGCCTATCCCAGTTCGTGGGCCCTCAGACCGCAAAACAATGCACGTCGGGTGGCTTCCCAAAGTACCTGGGCCAACAAACCGGATAACAGGATGCGTCCAGAGAAAACTGTAGGGGGTAGGGGCACTTTAAACTCAGGAGAATACAACAATGGAGCTTCTTGCTCAGGGGCCCAAAGATGGAGCTTTTAATTCAGAAAATGGTAACGGGAGTTTTTTGCTCTGGAGATGACAACATAGTAGCTTTTTGCTTTGAAGAAGACAACAACAAAAGAGCTTTCCTTTTCCCCGCTACGGTGCACTGACCTCAGAAACAGCTGACAGGAGTGTGCTGAACCCGGGAACAAACAGCTGTTGCGCACTAACCGTAGGTGTTGTTAACAGGGATGCACTGACTTCAGAGACAGGTGACAGCAGCGCACAGCCCTCTGGAGCGGGTGTCAGCAGCACGCTGAACTCAGGAACCGATGATAGCGGCGTGCTGACGGTTGGAGCATACTGCTCTCAGGAGCAGATGACAGCGGCATGCCGCGCTCGGTGACGAATGACGGTGGCCCGCTGAGCCCAGGAGCAGGTGTCAGTGGTGTGCTGAATACAGGAACATGTGTTAGAGGCACACCGACTTCAGGAACAGCTGATCGTTGGTGGGTGCAAGACCTCGGGAGCAGATGCCGGCAGAGGTTGACAAGCGTCTAGACCAGACGCCTGGGAAACCATCCTCCATGCTGCCACCTCGGCCAGGGGAGAAAAACAGGGAGTGGATGAGGCGACACCAATATCTTCGGCAGCAGGGACTAGCGGGGAGGATCCAATGACAGGTAGAACCTGTACTTGCCCCCCCCACCACCACCACCACCGCCAGAAGTAAGGCAAGTCTTTTTCTAAAATTGATGTTATAAATACAAAGAAAAGAACTTGCCTTAGCTCGTTGTCCACTGCAGCTGGGGTAGCCACCTCAGGATGAGCCACAGGAGCCGGAGCGTCCACCTTGGGCTGTGCCGGAACAGGATCGTGCACCTCGGGCTGAGCCGGAACTGTGATGTGCACCATGGGAACAGCTGGACCTGTGACGTGTGCCTCAGGGACAGCGGGAGCCGTTGCGCGCACCTCGGGGATGGCTGGAGTTATGACACGCACCTTGCAAACAGCTGGAGCTGTCTGGACAGGAGCCAGCACTGCAGGCATGGCAACAGATGAAATTGCAGGCGTGATGACAGGTGAAACCTCAGGCAAAGCTGCAGGCATGGCAAAAGGCGAGGCTGCAGGCGTGGTGACAGGTGAAATTGCAGGCGTGATGACAGGCGTAATGAAAGCCGAGGTGAACATCTCAGGCGAAACAGGTGGAGCGTGAGCTGGTGTGTGTACCATAGAGAAAGCTGGTGCTGGTAGCGGTGCACGGCGTCGAGAGGAGCGGCATCTCCCGGAGCCTTCCTTCCATCCAGGACCACCTATCATAAATTTTGATCCCCAAAATTGCTCCCTCTCGATGCTGGATATCTCCCAAGGGGCCCGTGGTGCAGTGGGCTGCTGCTTGGGAGGTGGAGATGGGCCTGGAGCTTGTGCATGATGTGGGAGAGACACCGGAACCCAGGGGACGCTTCTTTGTCGGCGCAGGTCGCAGCGTTGCCGAAATGTTGTGTCCCACCATCACCTGATACATCTGCCGGAGGGTTAAGACGAACTGGAGCATCTCAGCCAGATCGGGGTAGCGCCACAGGCTGGGCTATACTCCCGTTACCCCTGCCGCAGCGGGTTTGCTTTGCACCATCTAGTAGACTGAAAACACTATTGATTAACTGATAACCCAGAAGTATATACTGTATGTGTGCATTTTTTAAAAAAATAAAAGATTGAGCTGTGCATTTATGGATTGATGCATTGTCGCCAGTGCCAAGTATCGCCATCCATCACTTAATCGATCTTTTTTCCCACCCCTACCTGCTGGTAAAGAAAAGGGAAATTATGCAAATTTAACAGGTAAAAAATGCAAATTTATGAAAAAAGATGCAAGATTAAAAGGGGAAAAATGGCTAATTCACAAGGGAAAAACCTAGAAATGTTTGAGCAAAAAGCTGCAAAGTTGTGGGACAAAAAGTTACGTATTTAATGAGCAAACACCTGCTATTGCTCTTGTTGTCAGACCGGTTTATCCTTATGACTTGACTGTTTTACTGTCTTTGCAATGGTCAGATATGCTTTTGTTTGAACACTTGGAGTGTCTCTTCCATGTTGCTGACCCCTGCTGTCGGACTGGTCATGGATGTTTGTGGTTGATGTTGCGCGGAAACAGTTTGTGCACGTGTGTGTAAAAATCCACCTGCCAGTGATTCCAGATGGACATGCTGCTCTCGGTTTGGTCTGAGTCTGGGAGCTGGTGATAAGAAATGTCTGTCTGCTGTCGTGTGCACGTGTGTGTGTGTCTGTTTGAGTGTGTGTGATACATCTGTGCTCACCGCTGACACTGAGGAGAGCTTGCTTTTTATTTATATATATATATATAGTAGGACAGACAGGTTTTTTTGTGCTTCTGTCCACCGATTTCCAATCCGGTTTGGTACCTTTGGTGAGAGCTCGCAACAAGCGCGCGCGCGCACACACACACACACACACACACAGAGGCCCACACTGATTATCCAGCTGGTCGTCCATCAGCCCTCCAAACTGGGCACGGAGCCACAGCATCTGTAATCCGCCACAATACGGGTCAATTACTCTCTAAGTCCGTGTTTGTACACACAGCCTGACTCACGTTTGCATGCTCACACCAGGAATGTGCGGCACTGCCATATTAAGGACAAAATAGTTACAGTATATTTGCTCAAGTACATAGGTGTAAATCAAGGGGGGAGGCATGTCTCCATTAACCTGAAAAAATAGAGAATTGCCCATTGAAATTCATTAAAGCCTTTTTTATATTAATAATTAAATGAATCTGAAGCACCAGTTTTAAGTCTGCTCATTTTTTCTTTTTAAATCTGCAGTTTTTTCTCATTTATTTTCAACTTTTTTTTGTCGATTTGCAGCTTTTTTCTTGTAAAGTTGCAGCTTTTTTATTGTGAATTTGCAACTTATTGTAAATTTGCAGTGTTTTTCTTTTAAATTTGCAGCTTTTTTAGCATAAGTTTGCAAATTTCTTCTATTAAATTTGCAACTTTTTTCTTGTAAATTGGCAACATTTTTGTCATTTAAAAATGTTCTCATAGATTTGCAGTAGCGCTGTCGCGATAATCGCAATTATGTAACACTGCACTATTGATATGCCTACCGCGGAGGAAAACAAGCCACCACAACAACCGCGGTGTTCACTTTTTTTTGTGTGTGTGTGTGGCTATATCTTGTTCATTTACAGTATCTCACAAAAGTGAGTACACCCCTCACATTTTTGTAAGTATTTTATTGTATCTTTTCATGGGACAGCACTGAAGATATGACACTTTGCTACAATGTAAAGTAGTCAGTGTACAGCTTGTATAACAGTGTAAATTTGTTGTCCCTTCAGAATAACTCAGCACACAGCCATTAATGTCTAAACTGCTGACAACAAAAGTAAGTACACCCCTAAGTGAAAATGTCCAAATTGTGCCCAAAGTGTCAATATTTTGTGTGGCCACCATTATTTTCCAGCACTGACTTAACTCTCTTGAGCACGGAGTTCACTAGAGCTTCACAGGTTACCACTGGAATCCTCTTCTACTCCTCCATGATGACATCACAGAGCTGGTGGATGTTAGAGACCTTGCACTCCTCCACCTTCGATTTGAAGATGCCCCACAGATGCTCAATAGGGTTTAGGTCAGGAGACATGCTTGGCCAGTCCATCACCTTTACCCTCAGTTTCTTTAGCAAGGCAGTGGTCATCTTGGAGGTGTTTGGGGTAGTTATCATGTTGGAATACTGCCCTGTGGCCCAGTTTCTGAAGGGAGGGGATCATGCTCTGCTTCAGTATGTCACAGTACATGTTGGCATTCATGGTTCCCTCAATGAACTGTAGCTCCCCAATGCCAGCAGCGCTCGTGCCTACAATCAAGCCACCATGCTTGACTGTAGGCAAGACACTTGTCTTTGTACTCCTCACCTGGTTGCTGCCACACACACTTGACACCATCTGAAACAAATAAGATTATGCTGGTCTCATCAGACCACAGGACGTGGTTCCAGTAATCCATGTCCTTAGCCTGTTTGCCTTCAGCAAACTGTTTGCAGGCTTTCTTGTGCATCATCTTTAAAAGGGGCTTCCTCTGGGATGACAGCCATGCACACCAATTTGATGCAGTGTGCGGCGTATGATCTGAGCACTGATAGGCTGAACCCCCACTCCTTCAACCTCTGCAGCAATGCTGGCAGCACTCATACATCTATTTTCAAAAGACAACCTCTGAATATGATGCTGAGTACGTGCACTCAACTTCTTTGGTCGACCATGGCGAGGCCTGTTCTGAGTGGAACCTGTCCTGTTTAACCACTGTATGGTCTTAGCCACCGTGCTGCAGCTCAGGTTCAGGGTGTTGGCAATCTTCTTATAGCCTAGGCCACTTTTATGTAGAGCAACAATTCTTCTTTTCAGATCCTCAGAGAGTTCTTTGCCATGAGGTGCCATGTTGAACTTCCAGTGACCAGTATGAAAGAGTGTGAGAGCGATAACACCAAATTTAACACACCTGCTCCCCATTCACACCTGAAACCTTGTGAGACTAATGAGTCACATGACACCGGGGAGGGAAAATGGCTATTTGGGCAAAATTTGGACATTTTCACTTGGGGGTATACTCACTTTTGTTGCCAGTGGTTTTGACATTAATGGCTGTGTGTTGAGTTATTTTGAGGGGACAACAAATTTACACTGTTATACATGCTCTACACTGACTACTTTACATTGTATCAAAGTGTCATATCTTCAATGTTGTCCCATGAAAAGATACAAAATATTTACAAAAATGTGAGGGGCATACTCACTTTTGTGAGATACTGTATGTGCCCCTATAGATTATTAAATAAATTGTTAAATGAAGTGTATTTTTATTGCCAATAGCATGTTTGCATCCAGTGCTCTGAAAGCTTCAGAAGCTTCAGAGCACCCGGTGCTGCCACCGCCGGGTGCTGACAGTGGCAGCACTGTTTTGGGCACTCTCTCTCCAGACGAACTCCAGCAGGCAGTTAGTGGTGGAAGGGTTTGGACTCTTTGCTAAATACAACCGTGACAGTGAGCACTGAAAGGGCACAAAACATGTTATTTCCTTCTGAGCGGAGTGTTTATGATCCTGACTGTGTATGGTCCTGTGTATGAGCTCTGAAAGCCAAACAACTACTGCATAGTGCATTGCTTGTTTGAATGTGATTTTTCAGACAGCGGCAAAAATCATGGAGACAAGAGCCATGCAGGGTCCTGTACAGAGGCTGTCCTGCTTAAATAAGTTGAATGTTGCTGAAAGTCTCCTGTCCACACACCCCATAGTTACCGCCACTGCTTTATGAAAATGATCGTTTTTTTGTTTTTTTTTAACAGAATCAGCAGTTCATGCCTGTAGAAAGAGCGGAGCTCGGCACAATTGTCTCACACGCACATAAAGTTGAGAGCGGAGCTGCAGCGAGTTTCTCGCAGCTTCCATCGTGTGCCACATAAGTTATGAACCGTGTTTAAATTACGAGACCACAGGGTCCTAAAAACATTTGCAATAATACTGCATATCGTGGTGTTGAGCTATCCACCGTCACCGCAGGGGAAATTCCTCTACCGCGACAGCCCTAATATGCAGCTTTTTTAATGTAAATTTGTAACTTTTTTCTTATTAATTTGCAACTTTTTTCTCATATATTTAAGAATCAAGATTCAAAGATTTTATTTGTCAATACTACTATACGTACAGGACATACAGGAGAATTGAAATGGCATTTCTTTCTCTTCAGTGGTGTGCACAATATAAAAGAAAAAGAAAAAGGAATAAGGCTGGAAAAACAACAGCAGTCTGTGTACAGTAATGCTACCCGTAGTGCAAATGGCGACAAAAGATAGACCCAGACCTCCCGTAGTGCAAATAAAGATAAACAATAAATGATGAAATCCAGCAATCGTATATACAGAAAAGTATTGCAGTAATACTCGTAGTAGCAAGTTCAATGCGGTTTTATGCTGTGTGTGTTTCTAGTGGTGTTCAGTTTTTCTGTAAGGCACTTTGGTCACCTACGGGTTGTTTTAAAGGGCTATATAAATAAAGTACATGACATTACATTACAATGTGGTTTTCGTCCTAGCCGTGGCACATCAGACCAGCTCTTTAACCTCTCGAGAATTCTCGAGGGTTCGTGGGAGTTTGCCCAACCAGTTTACATGTGTTATGTGGACTTGAAGAAGGCATTCAGCTGCGTCCCTCGTGGTTTATTGTGGGGGGTGCTTCGGGAGTATGGGGTATCGGGCTTGTTGTTACGAGCTATTCAGTCTCTGTACGACCATTGTGAGAGTTTGGTTCGTATTGCCAACACTCGGTCGGACTCATTCCCAGTGAGAGTTGGACTCCGCCAGGGCTGCCCTTTGTCACCGATCCTGTTCATAATTTTTATGGACAGGATTTCTAGGTGCAGCCAGGAAATGGAGGGTGTCATGCTTGATGACCATAGAATCTCATCTCTGTTGTTTGCAGATGATGTTGTCCTGTTGGCTTCATCCAGCAATGACCTACAGTTCTTGCTGGGACACTTTGCCGCTGAGTGTGAAGCAGCTGGGATGAGAATCAGCACCTCCAAGTCCAAGTCCATGGTCCTCAGCCATAAAAAGGTGGATTGTCCTTTCCGGGTTGGGGACAGGCTCCTGCCCCAAGTGGAGGAGTTCAAGTATCTTGGGGTCTTATTCACGAGTGAGGGGAGAATGGAGCAAGAGATTGCCAGACGGATTGGAGCAGCATCTGCAGTGATGCGGACATTGTACCAGTCCGTTGTGGTGAAGAGGGAGCTGAGTTCTAAGGCAAAGCTGTCGATTTACCAGTCAATCTACGTTCCTACTCTCACCTATGGTCACGAGCTTTGGGTAGTGACCAAAAGAACGAGATCGCGGATACAAGTAGCTGAAATGAGCTTTCTCCGTAGGATTGCTGGACTCACCCTCAGAGATAGGGTGAGGAGCTCAGTCATCCGGGAGAGGCTCAGAGTAGAACCGCTGCTCCTCCACATTGAAAGGAGTCAGATGAGGTGGTTTGGGCATCTGATTAGGATGCCTCCTGGACGCCTCCCACTTGAGGTGTTTCGGGCACGTCCCACTGGGAGGAGACCCCGGGGCAGACCCAGGACTCGGTGGAGAGACTATGTCTCCCAGCTGGTCTGGGAACGCCTTGGTATCCTCTCTGAAGAGCTGGAGCAGGTGGCTGGAGAGAGGGAAGTCTGGTCTTCTCTGCTTGAACTGCTGCCTCCACGACCCGGACCTCCGGAAAAGCGGTAGAAGATGGACATTACATTACAGGAGAGATCCTCAGAGATGTGCTCCCCCAGGAACTTGGTGCTGCTCACCCTCTCCACAGCTGCTCCATCGATGATCAGAGGGGGATGCTGTGTGTGTCCCCTCCTGAAGTCGACCACAATCTCCTTGGTTTTTCCCATGTTCAGGAAGAGGTTATTGTCTTTACACCACTAGACCAGTTGGCTCACCTCATTTCTGTAGTTGGCCTCCTCTTTGTTGGGGATGAGGCCCGCTATCGTTGTGTCATCTGCACACTTGATGATGATTTAAAACTCATAAATTTTCAGCTTTTTAATTGTAACTTTGCAGCTTTTTCTTGTAAATTTGCAGCATTTTTGTCATACATTCAAAATTTTTCTCATGAACTTGCGGTGTTTTTATTGTAAATGTGCAACTTTATTTAAATAAATTTAACAATTTTTTTTGTCACAAATTTGCAACTTTTTTCTGGTAAATTTGCGACTTTTTTTCTTGTAAATCTGCAACTTTTTCTTTTAAATTTATGACTTTTTTAATGTTTCCTCTGGCCTAAAGACCTTGTTGCGGTGGCAACATATTTTTCCGGGGGAGGGGGAGGACAGAAAACACATGACACTATTGTAACTGGAATATGTTAATTTTATACTATTTATTTCTTTTTTTTAATTTTGCACAGTAACTTTGCATATGGAACTTACCATTTGAAATATTGTACAACCAAGGCTTGAATGTTGGAATATTGGGCCAGTTGGGGTCCCACCCAGACGTTTGGACTTTTACTGGTGTCATCCTTCTCTCCTCCCTCTGCTCTCACCTTTCCTGGACCCTCTGCCTGAACACTTTCCTTTCCTAGGCTCACCTTGTCTGTCTCATCCTTCCCTCTTTGAGTCCCATCTAAATCAGGTTCTCTCTCTGTCTATGGTGGTATACAAACAGGTTAGAAAATACCAAGTGTCATGTTTTGTCCTGCAGGATTTTTTTTCATGGTTTACATAAATAACAAAAATGTGTATTTTTTTTATTCTAGTGTTTCTTTTTTCCATTGACAAAGAGTAGGAAAGGGAAGGGAAAAAAAACATTTATAATCATAATTTACTCATGCTTACTTAAATTATATGATCAGAGGTGGGTATAGTAGCCAGAAATTCTACTCATATAAAAGCAGTGCTATGAAATTAATAATTAAAGGTGAACGACCAAAAATTTCTAGTTGAGCAAAGGGTACAAAGCGCACCCACTTAAAAACTTGAATGATGACTTCAGTCTTGAAGGTTTGAGGTTTTTCCTCCACAATTTATAACAATTTTCTTATAGTTTTCTACTTTTCTCTGTAAATTTGTCTAAATTTGAAACCATTTTTCTCAAATATGTAATTTACTCTTTGTGAAATTATAACTTTTCTTGTGTATTTGAGACTATTATAAATTTGTGGATTATTTTATGGCTAATTTTTATCTTTTTTTTTAAAATCCAATCCAACTTTATTCATAAAGCACTTTAAAAACAACGGCAGCTGACACAAAGTGCTGTACAGCAACGATAAATAAAATATTAAAACATAAAACATAAAAACAATAAAATCAATAAAATACAACTAAAGTACAAAACAGCATAAACCAACAGTAGTCATACAATAGAGACAGTGAGAACAAATAAAATCATTGTCTCAAACTGGGTCAAAAGCCAGAGAATAAAAATGGGTTTTTAGATGAGTTTTAAAACTGGACAGTGACGAGGCTTGTCTGATGGACAAAGGCAGATTATTATTAAATTAGTTTTTTTTAAACAAATTTTAAATAGAATATGTCAAAAATTTTTACTTTTTTTCTTCATACATCTTACACTTTTGACCATAATTTTGCAGAGCCAGAACAGAACAATAATTTTAACTCTAAATTCAAAGAAATATAATTATTAAAATTATATTTAAAGAAATAAATTAACTAAAATGACCAAAGATGCAGTTATTTCTGTTATAATATTTCTATATATATATTTATAGTTTTTCAGAATCAGAATCAGAATCAGAATCAGGTTTATTGCCATTGTTCATGTAGTACACAAACTAGGAATTTGTCTCGGTACAATGCTGCAACATTAAACATGATAAGATAAGAGAAATAAACTATACATGTAATAAAGTGTAGGATAAGATTAAGTGATACTGGTCAACAGTTAAAATATATATTAGCCAGCAGCAGATACTGTGGAGAACTATATAGTGCAGTCGGTAATGCAGGAAGAAAACAGTGATGATTGACATGAGTCTGGTTGAGCTGCTGTACATGGTGCACGAGAGTCACTTAGTGTTCAGCAGTCTGATGGCAGAGGGGAAGAAGCTGTTCATGTGACGGGAGGTTTTAGTCTGGATGGACCGAAGTCTTCTACCAGAGGGGAGGGGGGCAAACAGTACATGACCAGGGTGTGAGGGATCGGCTATGATCCGGCCAGCACGCCTCCGGGTCCTGGAGATGTACAGATCCTGGAGAGATGGGAGCTTGCAGCCGATCACCTTCTCAGCAGTGCGCACGACGCGCTGCAGCCTTAGTCTGTCCCTGGCAGTGGCTCCTGCGTACCACACGGTTATGGAGGTGGTGAGGATGGACTCGATGATGGCTGTGTAGAACTGCACTAACATCTTGGTGGGTAGCTTGAGCTTCCTCAGCTGCCGCAGGAAGAACATCCTCTGCTGGGCTTTTTTGATGAGTGAGCTGATGGTCAGCTCCCATTTGAGGTCCCTGGTGATGGTAGTGCCTAGGAAGCGGAAGGAATCAGCAGTGGTGATGGGAGAGCCTGAGAGGGTGAGGGGGGGCAGAGGAGTAGTGACTTTCCTGAAGTCTACAATCATCTCCACTGTCTTCAGAGCGTTCAGCTGCAGGTTGTTATTGCTGCACCAGGACGCCAGCTGGGCCACCTCTCTCCAGTTTTTAGAACTCTCACCAACCAGACACAGGAAAAACCGCCCTTATTTTGAAATCCAAATGTTAGCACATTTAGTTTGAAGGTTGCTGACGGATTGAAGTCATTGACTTCATGAATTTTGGTCATCTTAACTTGCCAGGTACATAATAATGAACATGCATTAGTTAAGTGAAGTGAATCCTTAGCAATTCATGAGTTACTCTTGCCTTTCCCTGCAATGAATCCTAACCACACCTGTTAGCTTAGCGACTCTTCATTATTGTTCCCGTTTCCAGCAGCTTAAAACCACCATAAATGCCTCCACTGCTTACATACCTTTTCAGCTTTTTTTCCATGTTTAAAGTACTTTAACAAGCTCATGCTTTTCTTGGACAGCGATGCTAGAGAGACACTTTACCTGCAGACTGAAACAGCCACGCCGGCACCAGGTGGGCAGGGTGCTTCCGCACAGATGACGGTCACGCACGTTGTTCGTGTGCGCGCTTGCGGAGCGTCATTCTTTCATATTTTTTTCTTAATTAATATATCCTAGGCATGGCAGCATAATTCCAAGGGTGGTGGCCCCCCACACGGAAATGTTACCAGAGGAAACCCTGTTTTTTCCTTTAAAATTTGCAACATTCATATATTTTTTTCTGTCTAATTGATTACATTTTCTTTGTTCATCTAGATAATAGCTCTGAAGTTGCTATAATGTTTTTTTTGTTTTTAAGGGTTTGCACTCTTCTCTATTACAAATAGGAGCCCCTAAACACAATTTTGCATACACTGCCCTGACGACAATAACACCTGACAATGAGTGTCCCCTCAGTCTTTACTCATGAGAAAGTGTTCTGTGTATGTTCCCCCCAACAAGGAAATGAAACATCTGCCCATGAAGTTCATGTACTCAGGTGCCTTTGTCACAAAATTGTGCAGCCCCCAACTGTGCACATTTGGCCACAGCTCCCTGACACCTAGTTACCCAGCAGTACTTCACAGAACCGCCTCCTAGGTGGTCTGCATGCTGGCCTTCTCCATTCCTTGCTGTCCTGCACTGTTCTCTTCATGCCAAAAGTCATTCAGCATCACCATCCGTTCTTTCTAAATTGGACAGAACGAGTGAGTAATGAGGAAGCGCTCATGGGAGTTGGTGAAAAGACGAATCTGACGGCTACCATCTGGAAGAGAAGATCCCATTGGATAGGGCACATCAGCTGCGCAAGAGGAAGAAAAAAGAATGATTATGCTGGACAGAGCCACAGAGGTCAAAATTATTCCCCACACTACAATCCCCAGTTGATGCCAATTAACCTGACATGCCTGTCTTCAGACTGTGGGAGGAAACCGAAGTGCCCAGTGAAAACCCAAGCAGACACGGGGAGAACATGCAAACTCCACAGAGAAAGGTCACCACTGGGTTTTATCCCATGACCTTGCTGTGAGGCGAAGGGCTAACTTCTGCCCTCAGTACAGTCTGATCTGATTCAGTAATTCTGCCACACAGCCAGGCCTCTCTGCTCCACTACAGTTCCACGCCGATTTGAAAAACTTGGGTGCACAAGCTCAGAGCTGTCATGGGAGTTAATCTCTTAGCATACCAGCCAATTTCCGTAAATTTAGCATGCGCAAAGAAAATCTAATTCTTTTTTGAATGGCAGTAGAAAATTTAATGTCACCCTGGCGAAACACTAGAATATTAAGAGGTTAAGTTTGCAACTTTTTTCTCTTCAGTTTGCAACTTTTTTCTCATCAGTTTGCAATTTTTTTAATAATTTTTTTCTCCGATATTTGCAGCTTTTTCCTATAAATGTGCCACATTTTCTTAAAAATTAGCAGCTTTTTTCCTATAAATCTGCAAGTTTTTTATAATTAGTTTGCAATTTTTTCTTGTATTTTTTTTTACTTTTTTTTCCTCAGATATTTGCAACTTTTTTCCTATAAAGTTGCTACATTTTTCTATTAAAAAAATTGCTATTTTTTCCTGTAAATGTGAAACTTTTTTCTTGGAGATTTGAAATTTTCTTTTAACCCCTTAGTATTCCAGCCAATTTCCTTAAATGTAGTATACACAAAGAAAATCAATTTCTTTCTTCACTGAGTGGCAGTAGAAAATTTGAAACGTCCCACCGGCGGACCACTGTTTATTTTAAGAGGTTAATCCTACCTTAGGATCATGTCCCCAGTGATAGACAGCAGTCTTTGGACTGAAATGATCGTATGACCAGTTTTCTGCCCTTGACACATTTGATAAATAAAGACCAGTATGTTTAACAAGAACAAAAAAAACTTGTAAACATGCTCTAAAAATTCATAGAAAATAAAGTAACATGAAAAAGAATAATGTTAACAATAAATAAAAGAGCTGAAGCTTTAGACATGTCTCAGGTTCAGAATCCAGGGTGAACTGATGTCTGCAGGAGGATCGATGGGAGGTTGACACAGAGTCAGAGGGAATGTTTTCTGGTGAATCAGTGAAAAGTGTCCACATTTAACCTTAGTTTGTCCTGCTGTATTCACCTGGACGGTGGATCGCTGAGCTCGCAGAGATTCTTCTCTCCTGGTCATGACTGTGTGGGTCAGCCTGCTGGGTACTGATTGATCTGATATTTATTGGACTGTCCTACAGCCTCTTCCTGTTTTGTAATCAGACATATTTCGATTAAATTTCACCTCCTGTTGCTCTGTTCGTTGGTCATAGGGATTAGCGGGTTTGGGTGTGTTGACATTACCACACAGCTAAGGGTGTACAGTATGAAGGTGTCCTATCGTTTGAGCCTGACTGAAGACAAAGCAACATCCAGTAGGTGATTTGACCGGGGGGGGGGGGGGGATGCTGTTCCCCTTGTTAGCAAAGTGACCCAAAAGCATCCCCCATCCACAGGTGTAAATCAAAGTGTCCCTCCCAACACGGCAGAAAGAGAGAATTGTCCCCCCAGTATCACCATAAACCTTTCTGTATCATGTTACGTAACTGACTAACATGATTCTGAACCACCAATTCTAAGCAGAAATGAAAAATACCTTTAATGCAATATTTTCCCTCATAAATCTGCAACTTTTTTCTTGCAGATGTGCAGCTTTTTTCTCATTCATGTCTTTTCTGATCAATTTGCAGGGTTTTTTGTCTTATAAATTTGTGACTTTTTTCTTGAAAATGTGCAACTTTTTTCTCCGAAATTGGCCATTTTTTTCTTGTGAATTTGCAATTTTTTTATTGTAGATTTGCTACTTTTTCCTGAAAAAAAATTGACTTTTTTCTATATAAACTCACTCACACCATCACGGACTACATCAGCTTCTGTGTGGACAACACCGTACCCACCAAGACTATACGGTGTTGCTCAAACAACAAACCCTGGATCAACCCTGAGAGTAAAACACTTCTGAGAGAGAAGAAGAGGATCTTCAGGTCGGGGAACAGGGAGATGCTGAAGTCCGTACAGAGGGAGCTGAGGAGAAAGATCAGAGAAGGCAAGGACAGCTTCAGGAAGAAGATGGAGGACGAGCTGCAACAGAGCGACATCGGCGGGGTCTGGAGAAACCTTAAAACCATCTCTGGGCTCTGGAATACCTCCTCCCAGGCCACGGGGGGCAGGGAGTGGGCGAACAATCTGAACCTGTTTTTTAATAGGTTTGACCAACTGCCCTCCCCCCCGACTGCACACCAACCACTGCTGCCTCTAAAGTCATCGAGACCTGCTGTCCACACCCCACTCCACCAGCACCCCCCCACTCCCAGCACACAGCCCCCCAACCTGACCCTCACTAAGACCCAGGTGAGGATGGAGCTGAGGAAGATCAAGGCGAGGAAGGCCTCGGGACCGGACGGCATCAGCGCGAAGCTCCTCAAGTCCTGCGCAGACCAGCTGTGTGGGATTGTGGAGCACATCTTCAAGCTCAGCCTGAAGCTGGGGAGGGTACCACAGTTGTGGAAAACATCTTGTGTGGTACCTGTACCAAAGACTTCCCACCCCAATGACCTGAACAGCTACAGACCAGTGGTGCTGATGTCTCACATGATGAAGACCCTGGAGAGACTGCTCCTTGCTCACCTCCGCCCCCTGGTGGGACCAGCGATGGATCCACTCCAGTTCGCCTACCAGCATGGCATCGGGGTGGAGGATGCAGTGATCTTCCTCCTTCACCGTTCCCTGTCCCACCTGGAGAAGCCTGGGAACGCGGTGAGGATCATGTTCTTTGACTTCTCCAGTGCTTTCAACGCCATCCAACCGATGATCCTGAAGGACAAACTGCTGTGCGCAGGGGTGGACCAGCACCTGTCATCATGGATCCTGGACTACCTCACAAACCGGCCACAGTTTGTGATAACCCGGGATTGTGTGTCTGACACGATCATCTGCAGCACAGGGGCCCCCCAGGGAACGGTTTTGGCTCCCTTCCTGTTCACCCTTTATACTGCAGACTTCTCCCACAACACAACACACTGCCATCTACAGAAGTTCTCTGACGACTCTGCAATCGTCGGCCTCATCTCCAACGGAGATGAAGCTGAGTACAGAGGACTTATCCAGGACTTCGTGGACTGGTGCCATTGAAACTACCTCCAGATCAACGCGAGGAAAACTAAGGAGCTGGTGGTGGACTGCCGCAGGCAAGGACCACCCCTCACAGCAGTAAACATCCAGGGAACAGACATTGAGATGGTGACATCCTACAAGTACCTGGGTGTTCAGCTGAACAATAAACTAGACTGGTCACACAATACCGACGCACTCTACAAGAAGGGACAGTGCAGGCTGTTCCTACTGAGCAGGCTCAGGTCTTTTGGTGTACAAGGGGTGCTCTTGAAGACATTCTGTGACACGGTGGTGGCATCAGCCATCACTTTTGCAGTGGTCTGCTGGGGCAACGGCATTCCAGCAGCCGATAGGAAGAGACTGAACAAACTGATCAAGAAAGTTAGCTCTGTCCTGGGGCAACGCCTTGACCCAGTGGAGGAGATAGGAGAGAGAAGGATGGTGGCTAAACTGTCATCTCTGCTGGAGTCCGAGTCCCACCCTATGCAGGACATACTGAACGCACTGAGGAGCTCATTTAGCAGTAGACTACATCATCCTAGGTGTGCGACCGAGAGGTTTCACAGGTCCTTCCTACCTATGGCTGTCAGACTGTATAACCTAAGCAGGGCTGCTCGCAGAGATGGCAAAAAAACGTGACGACCTAATAGTACTGAATGCAAAAGACGCAACAGACTTACACAGATGGTCCCCTCCAGTATACAACTAGGACAATATCAGTCACTGTGGAGGGTGACAATATGTATGGGTACATATTCATACCATGTAGGGTAACTAAATAGACGGTTATGCTGTTTAGTCCATCTAGCTACAATGCTCCGCACTGTGTATATATATTTATATATTGATGTGTACATATGTATGTTCACTGCTCTTATTTTCTTATCTTCTAAATTATTGCTCTGAGTGTTGCTATCCCTGTGCTGTTGCAATCCTGGAATTTCCCCATTGTGGGACTAATAAAGGCTTATCTTATCTTATCTTAACTTGCAACTTTTTTCTCAGAAATTTGCTGGGTTTTTTCCTGCAAATTTGATATTTTTTCCCAGTCAGTTTTCAACATTTTCTCATTGATTGGCAACTTTTTCCTCAAAAATCTGACTTTTTTCTCTCATAAATTTGCTTTTTTTTCCCTGTAAATTTTTAACTTTTCTATCGTAAATTTGACTTTTTTTCCTGTAAATTTTCATCTTTTCCTCAAAGATTGGCAACATTTCCTCAAAAAATTTTGACTTTTTCCCCTCATAAATTTGCATTTTTTCCTGTAAATTTTAAACTTTTCTGTCGAGAATTTGTGACTTTTTTCCTGTAAATTTTCATCCTTTTTTCTCATAAATATGGAACTCTTTCTGGTAAATTTGAATTATTTTTCTTACAAATTTGATATTTTTTTCCTGTCAATTTTCAGCTTTTTGTTGTAGATTGACAACTTTTTCCTCAAAAATTTGTGACTTTTTTCCCTGTAAATTTTAAACTTTCCTTTCATAAATTTGTGACTTTTTTCTTTTAAATTTTTTACTTTTTTCTCATAAATTTGGAACTTTTTTTCATAAATCTGCAACTTTTTTCCCTCAAAAACTTTTTTCTCATAATTTGCAATTATTTTTCATTTAAATTTGTTCTTTTTTCCTGTAAATTTTCAGCTTTTTCTCATAGATTGGCAACATTTTCCTCAAAAATTTGTGACTTTTTTCTCATAAATCTGCAATATTTTTTCTCATAAATTTGCAGTTTTTTTTTTCCTGTAAATCATCATCTTTTTCTCTCAGGTTGGTAACTTTTTCCTCAAAAAATCTGTGACTTTTTTCCCCTCAAGCTTTCCTGTAAATTTTAAAATTTTCTCTCATGAATTTGAGGGTTTTTTTTTTCTGGAAAAGTTTTTTATCTTTTTTCTCTCATAAATTTGGAACATTTTTTCTTCATAAATCTGCAATTTTTTTTGGTCAAAAATTTGCAGCTTTTTAAATTTTGAAATTGCACCTTTTATCACATCTTCACTCCTTTATTCTTGCAAATTTGTACCTAATTTAAAGTTATACATTTAAGTGAACCATGCTCTGTAGATGTTAATTGTTTTACCTCCATATCAATCCTAACTCCTCCTTCTCCTCCTTCTTCTTCCTTGTTTCCATCTTCCAGGCTGCAGAGGGATGCTGTGTGGCTTCGGTGCCGTGTGCGAGCGCAACCCAACTGACCCATCCAAAGCGGAGTGCGTCTGCAAGAGGGTGGAGTGCCCGTCCTTGGTGGCCCCCGTCTGCGGCTCGGACTCGTCCACCTACTCCAACGAGTGTGAGCTGGAGAAGGCTCAGTGTACCAGCCAGAGACGCATCAAGGTGCTGAGGAAGGGAGCCTGCTGTAAGTAACAGAGCTGGAGTCAAATATTCACTAGTTTAAAGGTGTTCGGATTTAAGAGTTTTCACAGGAAATGCACTAATAAATTTGATGGTGAAGAAGTATGTGAGGGTGGTGCAGGGCATGTAAGAGGACAGTGACACCCCTGTGCTTATAATCATTCATTCATCTTCTTCTTCCGCTTAATCCTTTTCGGGTCGCGGGGGGGCTGGAGCCTATCCCAGCATCTTTGGGCGAGAGGCAGGGTCCACCCTGGACAGATCGCCAGTCCATCGCAGGGCCAACGCAGAGACACAGACAACCATTCACTCTCACAGTCACACCTAAGGACAATTTAGAATCCCCAGTTTGATGCCAGTTAACCTAACTTACATGTTTTTGGTATGTGGGAGGAAACCGGAGAAATCCCGGAGTAAACCCACAGTTATCCTTTATTATCAGAACTCAGCAGTGAGTTTAAATGCCACACAGCCCTTACATTTTTTTTGGTGAGATCTACAATTGCCTCATTAATTTCACTTTTGTTCTGATTCCTTCACATTCTACCAATTAAAAGTTTATATTTCTACAACTGGGCCAAAAGTTTGATCTGTCTTTGTACTTTTGAAGTCTGTTTGACTCTTCTGCAGCATTTAGGAGAAAAAAAAAGAGACTGAAAGCATTCTTTGAAGACTCTATTTTGATTTTTTTCACAAAGTTTTTTTTTTAAATTATATATACAGGGTTTGAGCGTTTTGAGATATGAGTTAATGCCTTTGATCCAGAGAAATTAAAAAACAGATCAAAACCTGCAGTTTTTATTAGCTATTATACACTTTACTTTAAACATCCATAAGAGCTAAATCAGAGCTGGATAGGGCCGCTTTTAGCCAATATGTCTGATGAAAATAAAAAGAGTTAGCGGATATGCAAGATTTATAAGAAAATGGTTCACACATTTATGACATAAGTTGAGAATATACCAGAATAAAAGTATCAAATTTATTTAAAAAAAAAAGTCACACATTTCTAGGACTGTCCTGAATAGTAGTGTTTGGAGCTTTGAATGTTAGATAGAAATTCACTGAAAATCTCAGAATACTCAATATAGTATTCATAAACTTGCAGCTTGCATTGAGGTTTGAGCCTTTTCTTATAAGTTTACTGTTTCCCTAAAATATATATTTTTTCTTGAAAAATTATTTTCTAAAATTGCAGCTTTTCACACAAATTTTTATTTTTTGTCACATGAATTTGAATCTTAGTTCATATATATATATATATATATATATATATATATATATATATAAATCAATCAACCTTTATTGTCATGATGCTATGCATACAACTGTAGTGCAAGCAAGATGAAATTGCGTTTCTCCGGGCATCCATATTGTAAAAACAACATAATTTAAAAACACACTCACACACCCCCTCACCCCCCACCCTGACAGCCATTCACACGTCCCTGATATATATATCAGGGACGTGCACGGTGCACGGCCCACGTGCACGGTATGGGCTGCACGGTGGCGCAGTGGTTAGCACTGCGGCAGCACAGTTTACCCTTGGCCGGGGGATTGTGGGGATCGTGGGATCGTGGGTTCGATCCCAGCCCCCGACCAACAGTGATCTGTGTGGAGTTTGCATGTTCTCCCCGTGTTGCGTGGGTTTACTCCGGGATTTCTCCGGTTTCCTCCCACATGCCAAAAGACATGCATGTTAGGTTAATTGGCTGTTCTAAATTGTCCCTAGATATCTGTTTCCTATAGGCCCTTAGAATAGAGGGTTAGTATTAATGAAAGCGCTTTGAGTGGTCTTTGTGACTAGAAAAGCGCTATATAAGTGCAGGTTAGTTAGTTAGATATATACTGTATATATATATATATATACTGTATATATATATATATATATCTCCAAACGTCACACCCGGACAGTTTTGTGGTGGTTGCGGGGGATTTTAACCACACCAGCTTAAAGACTGTGCTCCCCAAGTTTAAACAATGTTTAGACTTTAAGACCAGAGGAGAGAATATGTTGGACTTAGTGTACACAAACACAGATGCATATAAAGCGATACCCCGCCCCCATCTCGGCCGTTCTGATCACATGTCCGTGATGCTGCTGCCTGCCTACAAACCTTTATTGAAGCGCAGCAGGCCAGCAGTGAAACAAATCAGGATTTTGCCAGAGAGTGCAACCTCTGCACTGCAAGACTGTTTTCAGCACACAGACTGCAAGGTCTTCAAAATAGCAGCCTCCCAGGAAGACAGGACAGATGTGGAGGAGTATGCTGATTTGGTCACCAGCTACATCGCGAAGTGCACAGAGGATTTCACTACAGTGAAGACCATCACTATGCGGGGTAATCATAAGCCCTGGATGACTGCAGAGGTGCGCTCGCTGCTTACAGCCAGAGATGCAGCGTTCAGAGCGAAGGACAGGATTGCCCTCCGCTCAGCCAGGTCTGCGCTTTCAAAGGGAATTAAGGCGGCAAAGCGCGCCTATGCGGAGAAAATCCAGGGACACCTCTGTGACACTAGGAACACCAAGCAGATGTGGCAGGGAGTTCGGACACTGACGGGCTTTAAGTCTAGGCAGGGGGTCGATGATGACGACGCTTCGCTTCCAGACAGGCTTAACGACTTCTTTGCACGTTTTGAAGCATCAAACTCGACAATCAGAGGGAGGGCCGGCCCACTCCCACCATCGGTCGGACCAGCTTTTACCATTAACACAGTGGACACACGGAGGACCCTATCCAGAATCAACCCACGCAAAGCTGCAGGTCCAGACAACATTCCGGGACGTGTGCTCCGAGACTGCGCGAGTGAGTTGGCGGATGTCCTGACTGACATTTATAACATCTCCCTGAGTCAGGCCATCGTTCCCAGATGCTTCAAGACCTCTATCATTGTACCGGTGGCAAAGAAACCAGTGGTGTCCTGTTTGAATGACTATCGTCCTGTTGCATTTACACCAATTGTGATGAAGTGTTTTGAACGGCTTGTCAAACCACACATCACAGCCTGCCTCCCTGCATCACACGACCCGCTCCAGTTTGCATATCGTTCAAACCGCTCCACGGAGGATGCTATAGTCACCACCCTACACTCTGTCATCACCCACCTGGACCAGAAAGACACCTACGCCAGACTCCTGTACATTGATTTCAGTTCAGCATTCAACACCATTATTCCCCAGAGACTGATAGAGAAATTACTCCTTCTCGGTCTGAACACCGCCACATGTCTCTGGATCCTGGATTTCCTGACTGAGAGACCTCAGTCTGTCCGGGTTGGAAACAACATCTCCAACTCTGTCACGCTGAGTACCGGAACCCCTCAAGGCTGTGTACTCAGTCCACTGTTGTTTACACTTCTAACACATGACTGTGTATCCAAACACGAGGGGAACCAGATTATTAAGTTTGCAGATGACACCACGGTGGTGGGACTTATTCAGAGGGATGAGGAATCAATGTACAGGGAAGAAGTGAGAGACCTGGAGGGCTGGTGCAGGGAGAACAATCTGGTGCTCAACGTGGACAAAACGAAGGAGATGATTATCGACTTCCGGCGGTCACAGCCTGAGCACGTCCCCCTCAGCATCGGCGGCCGTTTAGTGGAGAGAGTAGAGAACATCAAGTTCCTCGGAGTGCAGATCTCGCAGGACCTGACCTGGAGCAAGAATTCCTTGGAGATCAGGAAGCGGGCTCAGCAGAGACTACACTTCTTGAGGAAACTCAAACAGGCCTCTCTCCCCATCTGCATCCTCAGGACCTTCTACAGAGGTGTGGTGGAGAGTGTTCTGACATACTGCATTGCTACATGGTACTCCAGCTGCAGTATGTCAGACAAAAAAGCCCTGCAGAGGATAGTCAAGGGGGCTGAGAGAGTAATTGGAGTCTCCCTCCTCTCTGTCCAAGAACTTTTTCAGAACCGTTGTAGGAGCAGGGCACTGAACATTGTCAAGGACCGTTCTCACCCTCTGCATAAACACTTTGAACTTCTTCCATCTGGTAAACGATTCCGGAGCATCAGAGGCAGAACCACCAGACTGATCAACAGCTTCCTCCCACAAGCTGTCAGGATGCTGAACAGCTGACCCGGAATCTCACATACACACTACTGCACCTATGGACATTTTGTATATTATAGTTAGTTATTCTTTTTCCCCAAGTATGTCTCAGGGATGTGTGAATGGATGGGGGGGGGGGGGGGTGGAGCTATGTGGGAGTGTGTCTTAATCATGCTGCTTCTTATATGGATGCCGAGAGAAACGCAATTTCATCTTGCCTGCACTACAGTTGTATGTACAGCAATATGACAATAAAGTTTGATTTGATTTGATTTGATTTGATATATTCACACGTCCCTGAGACACATTTGGATTTTACAGTTATGTTTATATATATATATGTATGTATATATAGTATATATATAAGCAAATTTACATGTGTAAATTTGTCGCTTTTTTGTAAATTTGTGAGATTTTTCCCTTCAGTTTGTTGGCCATTTTTGGGTAAAGTGTCATGTTTCTGAGCTATGCTCAGAACTCTTTGTTATTTTGAGTATTTTCTGTGTGTTGTTTTTTTTTTTTTATCCTGTCAGTTTATGTTGGTTGTTTCTTTCAGAGCCTCCTTCCTCATTGCTCAGTCACTCACCTTTCACCCACAGTCTGCTCCCTAGTTCTCAGCTGTGGGTGATTGTCTAATTAGGTCACCTTCCCCTGCTCAGGTGCTCACATCTGTGATGAATTGTGTTGATTGTGCTGCTGCCTATTTGAAGGAGCCTGTACTATTGTCTGGTGTAGCCTCTTGCTGTGCAGTCACTCTCAAGCTGGTCTCTGATCATGTAAGTGTTTTTAACTTGCACTGCATGGACTTGAGGTTACCTGCAAGTTGGGCTGGTGATTACTCTCACCATAGTTAAGCTATTTTTGCTACCTGTTCCTTCGTGTTTTTTTTTTCTTTTTCCCCCAGGTTAGCCAGTGATTATGCTCGCCTTAGCTGTAACTATTTCTTGCCAACCTGTATGCCATTTTCCATAAGTGTGTGTATGTCTTTATTTTCATGTAATAAATGTTGCAAGCACACGGCTGGCGTTTGGTGCCTTTCTCTCTCTGCCCCCAAAAGGGACGATTCACGACAAAAGGTAGTTTTCGAATTTACCGTTCATTATAATCAGGTAGTTTGAGGGGAAAAAATGAAAATCCAAATACTAGATTTTGAAAACTGAATAAACTGATACATAGAGAGCCATTCACTGTTATTAATATGAAGTCTGCCAGTGATGCTTCCACCTCCAAACTTCACTGTTGGAGTAGTGGGTAGAGTGATGTTCCTTCCACTGGTGGATAACAGCCTCCATGGTGCTTACCAGAAGATTCAGAAGTTCTGAGATGTATCTGTAACTAAATCCATCAATGCATTCTACAACAACTGGGTCGTGAAGGTGTTGGAAGAGTGCTTGGATTTTACCCACCATGAGATGTTTCATGTATAGCACCACTTACAAACTACCTGCCTGGCTGATATTAATTTCTTCAGATAGGAGGTAGAACTACTTTCTAACAGTTATTAGTTTTTTGTTTTTCTTATTTCAGACAAGAATAAAAAGGAGATGTTTTTTACCTTTACATGTTTCAACTGTCCGCTGCATTCTTCCTCAGAAGTGTCAGCTGATTACTGTGAAGTGTCATTTATCAGCTGCCTTTCCTAGGCAGTGGACTGCACTGGACAGTTGAAACATGTAAAGGTAAAAACATCATCTTTTTATTCTTGTCTGAAATAAGAAAAACAAAAAACTAATAATTAAAAAAAAAAAAGATAAAATGAATCTACTCAAGCTACTTTCTAACAACTTGTGAATTTCAGCTCAATCTTTGTCTTACTGTGGTCTACTTCTTTTCTAACATGTTCAGTACTTTTTCCTGTGTCATTCTGCTTTATTACACATAACTTTATTGACTTATTGTTTTGATTTCTTTCTATGTGTGGATTAACTGGAAGAAAATGTTGACATGATCAGTACTTACTTTCTCATATTGTGTCAGTGAGGAAAAACTTACTCATTCATGGCGCAAGTCATAGATTTATAATAAAATCTGTATTTTTAAGAGAAAAAAACTCAACTGTTGCTGCTGTTTACAGGCTAGTTTTCTTATAATTTCACTTCTACCTTTGTTTTAAAACTCCAGTGTTTAAAACTGGGTGAATGTTTATCATTCCTGGTCTGAGGTTTTTGGGGTTTTTTTAATTAATCTTTTTTAAGAGCATACAATGATTATGAAGACAATGTCACAATCTTTTTTCTCCCAGAACACCCATACATCACCAAGGCCCTTACTGGGCCAACAAAGTCTATGTCCAGTGCAATAACAAAATATCAAGTCTAGAATACACATTTGGATAAAGGGGGAGGTGAGTGGAAGGGGGCTCAGTCTGGAGGCAAGGTTTGCAATGACTCAAAGTAATCTATGAAAGATTGCCATTTATGAAAAAATTTAGCTGAAGAACCTTTTACTGCAAATCTTATTTTTTTCTAATTTAAGAAAAAGCATGACATCCTTAAGCCAGAGGGAAATAGAGGGGGATTTCATTGCAAACAAAATGTGGCGTCTTGCTAAGAGAGATGTAAAGGTTAATATATCTGACTGAGTAGAGTCAATGTGATGGGAGTTAACAGAAAGCCCAAATATAGCCATGAGGGGGGGCTGGAGAAATATTTTTCCCCAGATCCTTAGACATGATTTCAAAGTAGTGACCCCAAAATTTCTGTAACCTAGGACATGAAAAAAAACATATGACTAAGATTACAGGGTGAGGCGTGGCATTTGTCACATTGATCTGCAATATCAGGGTAAATTTCAGATATACAAGATTTAGACCAGTGAACCCTATATAGCGCTTTGAACTGTAAAAGCTGTAGCCTGGCACAAGGCGTGCTAGAACGTATACTGAAGACAGCTTTGTCCCATAGGTCATCTGTTATATTCAAACCTAGCTCCTGTTCCCAGGAAATTTGCGCTTTTGCAACTAATTGACCATCAAATGTGAATAGCTGTGCATATATTTCAGATATCAGAGATTTCTGACTTGGTTTCAGATTTAGAAGATCGTCCCATGGTTGGCTAGCGGGGAGGGAAGGGAAGCTTGGAAACAGAAGAGGCACAATGCCTAAGTTGGAAGTAACAAAACAGATGAGATGCAGGCAAGTTATAGGTTGACATCACATCTGAAAATGTGGGAAAAAAATACCGTCTTTGTATAGATCTCTGAAATGCTTAAGGCCGCGACTCTGCCAAATTGTGAAAGTAGTATCAATAAGGGATGGAGGAAACAGATGGTTTTGTGTTACAGGTGTAAGAGTTGATGGTGACAAAAGTTTAAAATGGCGTCTAAATTGAGCCCAAATCTTAAGGGTGGAGAGGACCATGGGGTTACTTGTAAAGTTGGATGGATTCAAAGGTAGGGAGGAGGAGACTAGAGCCAATAGGGAGGGGAAGAAAGAGACTGAGCCTCCAGCCTACACCATAATAACCCTGGACAGTGAAACCAATGGATCAATTTGTGAATATGCGCTGACCAATAATAAAACAGAAAATTAGGTAATGCAAGACCACCGTCGAGTTTAAGTTTTTGTAAGAATGAATACTTAACTCTAGGAGTTTTACCGCCCCACAAAAAGTTTGTAACAGTTTGATCAAGGGATTTGAAAAACATTTTAGGGAAAAACAAAGGAATACACTGAAACAAAAGTAGAAATATAGGCAATAAGATCATTTTCACTACATTAATTCTACCCATCAAAGACAGTGGTAGAGAATTCCACCTCTGCAAGTTTGCCTTGACCTGACTCAACAGTGGAGAAAAATTAGCAGCAAAAAGAGAGGTTGGAGTGTGGGTTATGTTGATCCCCAGATATCTAAACCCCGACAAGCTAAGTTTAAAAGCTATGTCAGATTGTTTAAGTAACAGAGCAGAGGAATTTATGAGATAGCATTCACTCTTAGAAAGATTGACTTTATAGCCGGAGAAAGAGTCAAACTGCTTTAAGAGGGATAATATTGGTGTAATACTAGTTAATGGATCTGATACATACAGCAGGAGGTCATCTGCATAAAGGGACAATTTCAGTTCAATACCAGATTGAGAGACACCATGAAAGAGTGGAAGAGATTTCAGAGCAGTTGACAGCGGTTCACTGGCTAAGGCAAAAAGCAAAGGAGAAAGGGGACACCCATGTCTAGTGCCACGCGATAATGTAAAATAAGTGGAGTGAGTGTCTTATATGAATGCTAGCCTGGGGGGGGGGGGGGGGGAGTGTAAAGAAGTCTAATGCATGATATGAATCTGTCACCAAATCCAAACTTATGAAGTGTAGTAAAAAGATAATTCCTCTCGACTCGATCAAATGCCTTTTCAGCATTGATTGAGAAAACAACCTCAGGGACCGAAGATGAATTTTTGGAAAAAATCACATTCAAAAGTGTGTGAACATTATAAAAGAGCTGGCAGCCTTTGATAAACCCATTTTGTTCTTCTGATATGATGTTAGGAAGAATCTTTTCAAGACGAATTGCTAATACTTAAGCTAAAATTTTGGCATCAGCGTTCAATAAGAACAAAGGTCTGTAAGAGGTGCATAACTCAGGATCCTTGTCCCACTTCAGAAGAAGGGTTATGGAGGCTTGAGTCAAGGTTGGAGGCAGTGAACCTCGTTCAAAGGACTCGTTGTACACTGAAATGAGTAGAGGGGCAAGTTTCTGTGTATTTTTTAAAAAACTCAACACCAAATCCATCGGGGCCAGGGGCCTTATTGCTTTGCATTGCTTTAATGGCTGCTGTAATTTCTTGCAAATTAAAGGGAGCATCAAGCTCACTAGCCACATCCGGGTCAGCAGTAGGTACACTGAGATTTTTGAAAAAGGAAGTCATTTCTGCTGTTTTAGGTGAAGATTCAGATTCATAAAGAGAGGAGTAAAAGGACTTAAAAACTGTATTGATAGTATTTGGGTCAGAAGTGATTGAACCGGTAGAGTCTCTGATTCTGGGGATCAATCGAGATGTGGCTTGTCTTTTTAACTGATGAGCCAACAACCTGCTCAATTTATCACCATATTCATTATAATTGACACAGGAGCATAATAAAAGACATTCAGCCTCTGCTGATGTTACAGATCGAGCTCCGACTGTAAATTAAGCCGACACTTCAAGGTCGGGCTTGGGTTAACTGAATTTAATTTGTCTATATGTGAAATTTTTGATGTGAGCTCCTGCACTTTTGCCTTGTGAATTTTATTAGCATACGCTGAATAAGAAATGATTTGTCCACACAAATATGCTTTGAATGACTCCCATAATAACGAAAAACTGAGAGTCTGATTTGTTTAGGGCTGTGAAATCGTCCATTGAGGAGGATATAAAGGCATTAAATGCGTCATCAGATAACAATTGTGAATTAAACCTCCAAGGTGAAGAAAAACGAGGCTGTTCAAGAAGTCTTATGTGTAAAGTTAGGGGGGCGTGATCTGAAACAACAATTGGGTGGTATTTAGAAGAGGTTACCTTAGAAAGAAGAGAGCTGTCAACAAAAAAGTAATCAATGCAAGAATATGTTTGATGTACTTGTGAAAAAAAGAAAACTCCTTAGCTTGAGGGTTACAGAACCTCCAGGGATCAACAAAGCCATTTTTGAATATGAAATCAGAAATTGACTTGGACATGGAGGATTGGGTCAAAGTGCGGGGGTTTGAACGGTCTAGAGAAGGATTAATAATACAATTCATATCACCACCCAATATCAAAAGGTGGGTGTTCAAGACTGGAAGGGTACTAAATAACCTATCGGTAAAATTCGGGTCATTGAAATTGGGAGCATAAACATTTGCCAACAATACAAGGATGTGGTGCAGCATACCTGCAACAATTATCTTCCATTTTTGTCAGTTATTAGCTTAGAGGGGGAAAATTGGACTCTTACTGATCAAAATTGCAACCTCTCTAGCCTTGGAATCAAAATTTGAATGAAACATGTCCTCAACCCAAGGGCATCTGAGTCTGAATTGGTCCCTATTACGCAAATGAGTCTCCTGAAGGAAAGTTATATCAATGTCTAAATGCTTAATATGTAAAAATATTTTTGATCACTCAATTGGATTATTCATGCCTTTAACGTTCCAGCTTAAGAAACTAATGCTTGATCCAATATGAATGTTATGTGAATTAGTATTAACCATCAGCAGTAACACAAAGGTCTTGCCCCCCGTGACTGGGGTAAGGGGCTAAAGGGAAGAAAAAAGGGAAACAAAACAAAAAAGCTTCCATACATACAGAGACAAAACCCAAGAGTCAACAACCCAAACACCCCCCCCACCCTCCCACCCACCCACATAACTGCACATATAGTGTTCCCATCCCCAAACGATAAGAACAACTGTGCGGACTCCAAAAGGAGCCATACGCAAAGAGTTGGTTTCGACTGAATAGCTAAGCTAACTTACAAGTGCCTGCAGAGACAGAATTTAAGTGTGAAATATATGGCACACAGTAATTGACAATCTGAAATAATGACATCTATAAGCTGCTGAAAAGGCAGAGTATAAAAACAAAAAAAGAGGGAAAAAAATGTTATTTTATAGCATAACATGGCTGCAGTAATCAAGGAGAAAAAAATGTGGATATATTTAACCTGGAACGACGTGAAGAGAAAAAATATTGTAAGCCTCCAGTAGTTAACAGTATTGCTCATAAGGCAGTCAATGTCCTGAAGTGAATTATGATATGGAATCATATTTGTTTAATTTACTCACTCACAAAGGAAACTAAGATGCAGTCTCATTGGATGAGTTCTTAACGAATGCCATGGCTTCCTCTGGCGATGTAAACTCTCACTGCTGGCCTCTGTATGTTATACGCAACCGGGCAGGATATAGCAGACCAAATCTGACTCCCTCAATCTTGCGCAGCTGGCGGCGAACATCATTGAAGGCGCCGCATTCCTGCGCCGTCTTGGAGGTGTGGTCTGGGAAGACGGAGATGGTCATATTATGGAGTTTTATCCGCTGCAGCTCTCTGGATCCCTTGAGGATATTGACACAGTCGTTGTAGTAGTGAAGCTTTACCACAATAGCGCAGGGGCGACCTTGAGGTTTCGGCTTCAGCATAAGAGACCGGTGAGCACAATCCACAAGTGGCTCCTCATCCAAACCGAAAGCCTCCCTCAGTAGTTTGGATACACCGGCCACGGACAGGGGAGTGGGGTTGTCCTCCGAGACACCAATAATCCTTATATTCTGATGACGAGCTCTCGACTCCAGGTCTTCACATTTATTCTCCAGCATCATGCATTCTTTAGATAGATGTTCCACTTTATGCTAGAGAGCAACAATGGCGTCGGAGCAAGTGGAGAGAGAGTGCTCCATCTCAGTAACCGTAACTTTAAGCCCTGTGAAGTCCGACTTCATGGAGGAAGTACTACCAGACAGTTCTGTTTTCAGAGTGAGCAGTTTGGACTTGATAGACGTTAAATTGTCACTCAGTGCTGCTTGAAGCTCGGTCTTAAATATCACTGTAACCTCATTACGAAGGTCGGAAAGAATCTCCATTTTGAGCGCAGTGATGTCTGCATTCAGCGATGGCGTGTTGCAGGTGTTAGCAGGTGGAGCAGAATCACTGTGGGGCGGTGAGGCTGCATGCGCGACAGACCGCAGGCTAGGCTGAGATTGTTTCCTGGCTTATGTTTTGGAGGCATTTTCGTGATAAAAAAGCCAAGGTGACCAAGTCAAAAAAGCATTAGTACAAGCTTCAACTGTAGAAGGGATGTAAATGGGGCCATTTGAAAGAAAAAAATAAATTAGCTCTGCAGGAGCTCCCTCACATGTGTCTCACTCCATGTTTGCCGAGCCGGAAGTCCCTGGTCTAAGGTTGTTTTTTTTTGATTCCCACAAACAGGATTTAGAGTTTTTTCTTTCTATATTTGAGGACCCGTTTGGCCACTTTCTGTTTGACAAACACAAAGCCACGAGTCTCTGGGCGACACTAAATGGCTTGTTATTGCGGAGTAAATAGATTTCTATAACAGTCCATCCTAATAGAACAGGCTTTCCCCTCCCGTCTTTATCCCGCAGTAATAAAACGCGTCCCCATTATGTCCGATCTATTGTCTCCGCAGCGTGGCTCAGATCCCGCGGCTTAAGCGCCACCTGCACCCTCACAAACAAACAAACGAGAAAAAGTGTGTCGCCTAGTGCTCCCGTTTTTATCCGTCGGCTTGGTGGGTACCAGTGCTCCTGCTGCTGCTCCTCTCACAGATTCTCTTTAGCAGAAAGCCTGTCAGAAATCCACACAGCTCCAAGGAGGAGATTGTTCCTGCCAGAAGCTGCAGCAGCTCAGCGGCCTCCGTAATAACCACGGAGCTTCTGTCAGTCCTTCCTGACCCGCTGCTAATTCCAGGGGTCTGATTACAGTGCCGGACCCAACCTGGCACTAATAACACGCCTGCCAACTGCCCCGCAAACTGGAGGGAGAGGGAAAGGTACAGGGGGAAAGGAAGGAGGAAGGAGCAGAGAAAGGACGTGAAAATGTGTGAGCAGATTAAAGGAGGAGGATTAAATCCAGAGGCAGAGTGTTGCTGTGAGTTCTTTAATGATGGTTTATGGAGGGTTAAGACCATCAAAAGCTGCGTAATTATCACTGCCAAAACAGCAGACAGTCACAGGGGAGAAAATGGGGGGAAAAATAATAATAATGATTATGATAATGATAGCATTACTGATAATAACTACATGCTCACAAGCAGAACAGACTTCCTCACTTATCCCATCACATCTGACACAAGGAAGGATTTTAATTTTTGATTTTTCAGGAAGCCAGAGATAATTAATGCCGCAGATAAGAGCAGCCTAAGACTGCCGACCAATCAGTGGAAGCTCCCTGGCTGCATACCTGATGGTTTTCACGTCGATTTCTGATATTTTTATTGTAAATTTTCACCATTTTTTGTTTTATAGATTTAAGAGCTGTGAGACGTATACAGAAAGACCCACACGTTGTTATGGTTCATGTGGAAGAAAAAACATCTAGGCCCCTCCCCTCAAAACCTGTGGCCCACCTCATCAAGCACCGTCATTCAGCTAGTGTGTTGTTGACTTGCACCAAAATGTATATCTGACTCCTTGTTATTATGTGGCTTATTTTATTATTAACTTATGTATGCAGTGTTTCCTGGCTATTGTTTGTTAGCATCATGTAGCATAGTTATCCTGCTTGTTTACGTCGCTTATCAAACATTTACCCATTCCGTATACCACTGCATGGCTCTAGTGAACCTGTGAAACAAACAACAACAGATAGCTTAACCCCATTTATTTTATTATTAATTTATCTGCGCAGTGTACTGTTGCTGATGTTGTTAGCATGCTTAGTCTAGCCTAGCCAAATGTATTGGTTCTGTATCAGAGCTGAGCAGTTTGACCTTAAATCAGCATCATGGTGAATTGACCCTTTAATGTAAGTTTTGGGGGTTTTAGGGGGTTTTCTGCTCCTTCTCCCTTATAGTTCACCAACAAGACATGAAACTAAGCAATATTACACAAGTGTGTGCTATCATATCACTATGATGTGGGAGTAAATGAGCATGATATAACAAAGAACAGGTCTATATTCATTTCACATACAAATTAAACATTGTCCAGTGCAGAAGTCAGTGTTAACTAAGCTCATTAGGTTTCTAGCTGCATTAGGGGGAGTCCTTTATGGGTCCATGATTGTGTTACCAACACATAGTGATTATGAGTCTCTTATCGGGTTCTTAGCCCTAGCTTGTACATTTTTTCATCCATTCCCGCTGTAAAACAGTTGGGACGATGCGGTTAGTCATCAGAGGCTAACAGCAACTTAACCTCAGGCTATACATGTTAGTTTCTACGCACTTCACTTGCTTTTTCTTGGCATCTTCAAATGAAATACAGAGTCTTGTTGGGCCGCTTCGATCTCCCATTTTAAACCTCTGTCACAAATGGGCCTCCGGGAATGGGAACATGTTCCTGAACCACCGCAGGCTCACTCTCTGAGACTCTTCTGAGGCCACTCATTGGAGGCTGCAAAGTAACCACAGGACACCCGCTGGCTGGGACAGGAGACCCTCAGTTGGGTTAGAGGCAACAGAAAAGCCGTCCCACTGCAGACAGAATTGTGATTAGCCATTAGCATGGATTCTGCTAGTAATTGAATGGCTTGTAATTTTGAGCGGCTTGTCAAACCACACATTACAGCCTGCCTCCCTGCATCACACGACCCGCTCCAGTTTGCATATCGTTCAAACCGCTCCACGGAGGGTGCTATAGTCACCACCCTACACTCTGTCATCACCCACCTGGACCAGAAAGACACCTACGCCAGACTCCTGTACATTGATTTCAGTTCAGCATTCAACACCATTATTCCCCAGAGACTGATGGAGAAATTACTCCTTCTCGGTCTGAACACCGCCACATGTCTCTGGATCCTGGATTTCCTGACTGAGAGACCTCAGTCTGTCCGGGTTGGAAACAACATCTCCAACTCTGTCACGCTGAGCACCGGATCCCCTCAAGGCTGTGTACTCAGTCCACTGTTGTTTACACTTCTAACACATGACTGTGTATCCAGACACAAGGGGAACCAGATTATTAGGTTTGCAGACGACACCACAGTGGTGGGACTTATTCAGAGGGATGAGGAATCAATGTACAGGGAAGAAGTGAGAGACCTGGAGGGCTGGTGCAGGGAGAACAATCTGGTGCTCAACGTGGACAAAATGAAGGAGATGATTATCGACTTCCGGCGGTCTCAGCCTGAGCACGTCCCCCTCAGCATCGGCGGCCGTTTAGTGGAGAGAGTGGAGAACATCAAGTTCCTCGGCGTGCAGATCTTGCAGGACCTGACCTGGAGCAAGAATTCCTTGGGGATCAGGAAGCGGGCTCAGCAGAGACTGCACTTCTTGAGGAAACTCAAACAGGCCTCTCTCCCCATCTGCATCCTCAGGACCTTCTACAGAGGTGTGGTGGAGAGTGTTCTGACGTACTGCATTGCTACATGGTACTCCAGCTGCAGTATGTCAGACAAAAAAGCCCTGCAGAGGATAGTCAAGGGGGCTGAGAGGGTAATTGGAGTCTCCCTCCCCTCTGTCCAAGAACTTTTTCAGAGCTGTCGTAGGAGCAGGGCACTGAACATTGTCAAGGACCGTTCTCACCCTCTGCATAAACACTTTGAACTTCTTCCATCTGGTAAACGATTCCGGAGCATCAGAGGCAAAACCACCAGACTGATCAACAGCTTCCTTCCACAAGCTGTCTGGATGCTGAACAGTTGACCCGGAATCTCTCATACACACTGCTGCACCTACGGACATTTTGTATATTATTTGTATATTATAGTTAGTTAGTTTTGTTTTTGTTTTTTTTTTCCCCCAAGTATGTCTCAGGGATGTGTGAATGGATGGGGGGGGGGGGGGTGAAGCTATGTGTGAGTGTGTCTTAAATCATGCTGCTTCTATTATATGGATGCCGAGAGAAATGCAATTTCATCTTGCCTGCACTACAGTTGTATGTACAGCAATATGACAATAAAATTTGATTTGATTTGATAATTGGCAAAGAATAGGAAGGTGACGCTCCAACAAATCTGTAGACTTGATAGAAAAGTAGAAACCTTTTTTTTCATGGGACATAAAGGTTCCTGCAGGATGTGAGCTGTGGTCATCATCCTTCATATATAGGTTTAGCTTTGGTGCAGCAGGTGGACGTACAGTTGTGCTCCAAGTCATTCAACTCCCAGTGCTTGAACCAAAAGTTTCTTGTTTGATGCGCTTTATGCGGAGGTTGTTTCAAGCCAAGCGGCGTATTCTTGAACTCCATCCTCCTCTGGTGAATTCACCCTGTTCAGGAGGGTCCGAACGGGTCATTCTGGCTCAGATTATGGAGCTGTCAGGACCAATGGAGAGGGGAGGGAGGAGGAGGAGCGCCCAGGGAACGGGAAAGCTTTTAGCTTTGAGAAATGTGTGGGCGGTGGAATTGGTGCTTTTTGTGCTAAAGCCTGGTTTGAGTCGTTCCATCATGAATGGTGACTTTTTCATAGGGGTAAGTGAATTGGCCAATTCAAATCAGCTCTGGAGTCTTATCTGGCTCTCAGGAGAACAAACACAAAAGACTTTTTTTAATGCCACTCACAGATTATTGCACATTTTTAAAGGATTATAGTTACATGGAACAAGTCTGAAGCTTAAATTATGAGTCTGCAAACAGGAAGAAATATTACATCTCTGCAGCCCCAATATGAACTCTGTGGTGCTTTAAAAAAGAATATGTAAATTCAGAAGGAAAATGGACTTTAAAAGCTGGGTTCTGTTAAAAGAATAGCCCCATTGCTCATTTTATTGCTTCTCCAGGTTTTTAGTTCCACTTTGTCCTTGAGTTCTGTGGAGATTTTGCTCCTCAGGTACACTTTTAACGACGAGAAAGCCTGTATTTCTTTGCTAGGCTACGTCATAGACTGATGGACAAACATGCCATCAGACTCCCTACTAAGATTATATATATACAGTCGTGAAAAAACTAGGATACCCTGTATAAGCCTGTGTGTGTGTTTTTTTAACATACTGTATTTGTACATATGGATATTTAACATCAGTGTTTAAAATACTGGGAGATTCATGTAATACAACTAAACAATTAAAAATGAATTAAAGACTTTTTTCAAATTTTCTGTAAAATGTAATTCTAAACAAATAGTTAGGAATAAAATAGGACACCCCCATCTTTTTTAGGACACCCCCACATTCATTCCCACTTAAAATGGCTAAAATAAATGTTAAAAAAATGCAAATAAAAACAAAAACAAGGTTAGACATAGATATGTGAACAAGAACTGAATATTTAATGGGGTATCGTAATTTTTTCACGACTGTAGGACTGTAGTTATCTCTATGGTTGTGAAGCATGGACACTGTATAGAAGACATCTCAAATAACGGGGCGGCAGTGGCTCAGGAGGTAGAGCGGGTTGTTCAATAACCGGAGGGTTGGCAGTTTGAATCCTGCTCTCCTCAGCCATCCTGTCATTGTATCCCTCGGCAAGAAACTTTACCCACCTTGCCTCCAGTGTCCATGACACTGGGTATAAATGTTCAGTAGTGGTCAAAGAGGCCGTTGGTGCGGATTGGCAGCCACACTTCCATCAGTCTGCCCCAGGGCAGCTTTGGCTATAGAGGTAGCTTACCAGTGTCTGGAGTGAATGAATAATGGATTCACTGTAAATGCTTTGAGATGTCACTTGACAGTAAAAGTTTCCATCCACCAGCCTAAACTGTATCATAAATTAATTTTCTTTTATTGATTCACGACTGAAAAGAGCCACCACCCTAACATGTAACATCCACAGCATCCAAATTCTTCCCCTCCCATCTCCATCTTAAATTCTCGCTCTTCTGCCTCATTCATTTTACGCCTTGCTCATAAAACTGAAGCGCCTATTATGACATTTAAGTTCTCAGGAAACGGCCCGATTTCCCTCCTGAGGGCAGGACAAAACGACCCTCATGTCAGCGAGTTGTCGGTACTTCAGTTTCCCCTCCACCGCCCTGCTCTGATATCCACATAACCTGCCCCCCCCCCCCACCCTACACCCCCACCTCTCTTTATTTTAATGGCCCCGAACTGCACCGGCCCTGTCGTCTTCATTACTATCTCCCTTTTGTTCTCGATGGATGATTTGGGATCGGTCGGCGGTTACATTTCCAGCAGCCAAAACAGGCACTTAATGGCCTCAGGTATTATCGAAATTAAAAGGAGGAGCGGCGTTGAAATTGGCCCCACCGGAGCGCCTGATGGCAGCACAAGGTGAGAATTTAAAAAAAAAAAAAGGTGGTTCAGCCAGGAGAAAAAGAAGAAAAGAAGAAGCAGTTTTTGGTTCAGAGAGAATTGTGGGTGTATGTGAGAGCTACAATCAGCAAGGGAACACGCACTATGTTGGCTGTCCTAATATTGGATTGGAGCCCGGTGGTAAATACGCCGCCTCTCCCAGAGAAGGAGAACGCTGCACAACTCATCTTGTGCGGCCACTCTAGTGGAACATAGAGTTTTCAGCCCACTGTGCTCTTTCTCTTCTTGAAGGAGTGCAACAAGTAAAGCAGAGAAAGTGGAGCGCAAGGTGACTGAGGTTCGAGAGCGAATCGATGGAGATTGATTTTGTGAAAGTGAAAGTCGGCGATCGGCGCGGACTCCATACCTTCAGCCGCCTCTCTCTCTGTGGTTTCTTTTTAAATCTCTCACACTCGTGTCCTCGCAGTGGATCCATCAGTACCCTCAGACCGTAAATTAACAGGGATGTGACGACTTCCTTCATCAAAATGGACCTGCCGCAGTTTGTATTTGTGGCTTCTGGAGCAGAGCTATTTCTAGCTTTTTGTGGTCCTCCTATGCAAGATTGTTGTGGTGGTGGGGGCTCTTTTTTTAATGGGAAACATTTTAAAACTTTAAAAATGGGGGTGGGGTCTCCCCTCACCTCAAAAACTAACATTAAAAATGAACTTGAATCAGTTTCTAGATGATCATTAAAAAAAATTAAACTAATACATAGGGGAAAAACATAACTATCATCCATATAAGCATTTCAGATTTACAAGAAAAAAGTAATAAATCCACAAGAACAAAGTAAGCAATTAATGAGGGGAAAAAGTTGCACATTTACAATAAAAGTTACAAGTTTAAGAGAAAAGTTTCAAATATACAAGGAAAAAATACATTGAAAGTATTTTAATTCTTCCCCAAAAAATGTTGTTTGGTGCACTTTTCCCAGAAAAGAAGCAACAATTTTTTTTTTTTTTTTTAAATTGTTGCACATCTATGAGGAAAATGTCAAGCAAATAAAGCAAAAACAAAAAATGACTACTGGAAATTTCATTTAAAATAAAAACAAACAAACTTGCAAACATAAGAGAAAATGTTGAAGTTTTCTGAGGAAAACATACCCACGGTTTACAAGAAATAAGTCCCAAAATTTCTGTGGAAAAAACATCACAAATCAACTGGAAAAAGTTGGAGTTTTATGAGAAAAATGGAAAAGTTTTATCTAAAAAAATGCTGCAGTTTTACTAGTGAAAGGTAATAAATTTATAAAGAAAAATGTAATAAATTTTTGACAATAGCTGAAAATATATGCCAAAAATATTCAGAATTTATGGATTTTTTTGAGGAAAAAAATCCACCAATTTGCAAGAGAAAAAGTCAAAAAAGATATGCTGAAAAAAGACATTTACCAGAAAAAGCTGCAATTTTTACCTGAAAAAGTGACAAATTTACCCCCAAAAGCTATTTTTATGAAAACAAAGTCTATGAAAATTGTTGTAATTTTACTGTGAAAAATAACAGAAATTTATATTTAAAAAAGCTTCAATTTTACTCAACAAGGGTATCAAATTTTCAAAGAAAAATGTGCCACGTTTATGAGAAAAGCAGAACACATTTATTTAAAAAAATAGAGCAAATTTTGCAAAAACATTCTAGTTTGAGGAAAACACCCAAGCATGCAAGGGGAAAAAAAAATCACAATTTTTTTTTTCAAAAATTCTAAGAAATTACCTGAAAACATAATTTTGCAAGAAAAACATAACAGGTTTGCAATCAAAAAAGCTGAAAAATTGTGAGAAAAAATTCTATTCATCCTGATGTTGGCAGGTCAGATTGTAGTTCTTCCTCTGCTATTTTACTGCAGTTTTCAGGCCCACATGTTTTTGTGGCTCCATGCAGACTTTTTTTTTTTTTAAACAAAAATCGTTCAAAGTGGCTCTTTGTGTGGTACAGGTTGCCGACCCCTGGTCTCGACAGTTGCATTTTCTGGTAAATTTTTGATTATTTGCAAAAAATTGTGAATTTTTATTGTGTGGGTGTGGATGTTTTCCTCATTAAACCTGATTGGTTTTGCAAAATATGTTTTATTTTGGGGAAAAAAAATGTATTCTGCTTTTTTCATAAATTTGATATGTTTTTCTCTGATAATTTGATACCTTTGTAGAATAAAATTGAAGACTTTTTTAATGTGAATTTGTCATTTTTCACAATAAAATTATAACTTTTATCAATTCAATTCAATTCAATTCAACTTTATTTATATAGCGCCATTTCACAACAACAGTCATCTCATAGCACTATCAACTGTAGGGGGAACCCCCACAGTTGCAGAAAGACCCCAGCAATCAGGCAATCCCCTGTGAGCAAGCACTTGGCGACGGTGGAGAGGAAAAGCTCCCTTTTAACAGGAAGAAACCTCCAGCAGAACCAGGCTCAGGGAGGGGCAGTCATCTGCCGCGACTGGCTGGGGGGTGAGGGGATAGAGAAGAAGAAAAGAACAGACATGTAGAGAGCAAACAGCACGATGGGGACTCAATCTATGGGAGAGAACAAACAAATGTTAATGACCAGCAAAAAAAAAAATATTTCATAGAGAGTGAGGAAAGGAGTGAGGCCCAGTGCATTACTGGAGGTCCCCCGGCTGACTAAACCTAATAGCAGCATAACTAAGGGAGGGTTCAGAAACACATGATCCCTCCCTAATTGTAGGCTATATCAAAAAGGTAGGTTTTAGCCCTATTCATAAAAACAGAGATCGAGTCTGACTCCCGAATCCAGATTGGCAGCTGATTCCACAGGAGAGGAGCTTGATAACTGAAGGCTCTGCCTCCCATTGTACTTTTGGAGATTCTAGGTATTACAAGTAATCCTGCATTTTGGGAGCGTAGTGCTCTGTTAGGATAATACGGTAGTATCAGATCTTTTAAATAAAAAGGAGCCTGATTGTTTAGAGCTTTGTAAGTAAGAAGAAGGATTTTAAACTTAATTCTAAACTCTATGGGAAGCCAATGAAGGGAGGCCAGAACCGGAGAGATATGATCTCAGTCAAAGACTTTGTTCTCATAAAAATGGCTTTGGGGAGTAAATTTGTGACTTTTTTCCAGGTAAAAATGCAGCCTTTGTCTTACAAATGTCTCACAGTTGTCTTTTTCAGCAGATCTTTTTTGACTTTTTTTCTTGCAAAATTTGTGGATTTTTTTTAACCCTCATAAAATTACAACTTTTCCCATGCATTTGGAATATTTTTGGCATAAATTTTCATAAATTTATTACATTTTTCCTTGTAAATATACTACCTTTCACTAATAAAACGGCATCATTTTTTCCGATAAATTTGATGCATTTTTCACAAACTTTGTCCAGTTTGTGATTTGTTTCTTGTAAATCGTGGATGTGTTTACCCCAGAAAATGTTCTTTAAATTTACAAGATTTTTTCAAATAAAATGTTATGTTTTCTTGTTTTTTACTTTATTTGATTGATATTTTTCTCATGGATGTGCAAACATTAGCTCCATCATGGGTTTTGATATTTGCAATTGAGTGGATTCTGTATAAATTAAATTACATGCAAACTTATTTTTTTTTTCCACAATATCTTTATTGAACCTTTTTTTTTTTTTAACAAACATGATACAAACAATCAAACACTAACGCTAAAGTACTACAAAAAAAAAGAAAAAAATGCACTAAAAACACCAACAACCACCAACAAAATCAAGTCTTCAACAATGCTCCTCTGTTTAGTCTAGACAATCCAATACATAAGTATACATATTATGTTCACCAGTTTGGAATTTACAAGGTCCACACACATCATTCACCTTCTTCTTCAAGAGTTATGTTTAAATTTTTTACATAATCAATAAAAGGTCTCCATATATTCTCAAACACAATTTCCTTTGATTTTAGTATATATGTTATTCTTTCTAATGGAAGGTTTGTTAACATCTGTCTTAACCACTGAGTCACATCTGGTCTATGAGTCTTTTTCCATAATAGTGCAATACATTTTTTGGCATTAAGCAAACTGAGGTCTATGAATGTTCTTTCACTTTTATTAAAATTATGCTTTTCTGGGTACAGACCCAACAAAAACAGTTTAGGATTCAATATGATTTGTTTTGAGATTATTTTTTCAATTGTTACCCTCACCTCTTCCCAAAACATTCTTATTAATCTACATTCCCATAAACAATGAAATAGGGTTCCTTTACTTTCCATGCATTTTGTGCATGTATCTGGTATATTTTTGTTATATCTATTTAACTCCTCCGGTGTAACATACATCCGCATTAACCATTTGAAATGTATCAATTTAAGGCGTGCATTTATTGATTTGGTTTGAGCTTCTGTACAAGCCAATTCCCATTGTTCCTCTGAAATTTCAATTTGCAGATCTTCTTTCCAGTAGTTTAATCTTTTCAGTGAATTTTCACTTGAAGATAGTGTCAATGAGTTATAAAACTCTGAAATAATACCCTTTCTTTTACTATCTTTCATCAACATTTTTTCCAAGGATGAATAAATAGGTCGAGTGAGAGCTTTATTTTGATTTGATCGAATAAAGTTTCTAAGTTGAAGATATTTAAAAAAATGTGTTCTATTGAGATTAAATTTGATCCTCAGCTCTTCAAAAGACATTATGTTGTCTGCACATGGCAAATATAAATCCTGAATCTTTTGTATCCCTTTTAAATTCCATACTTTAAATACAGCGTCCGCTCTCCCTGGTTTAAAATATTGATTACCCCATATTGGACTAAATTGTGACAATAACTGTGGTTCTTTTAAATAGTTTTTAGCTTCACACCATATTTTGATCATATGCTTTACAAATGGATTTTTAACTTGTTTTTGTAATTTTTTTGCCGAATCTGAGTATATGAATATGGGAAGAGGTAAAGGTAAATTGTATGATTCCATTTCAGTCCAGTGAGGGAGATCATTTGATGAAAAATAATATGTCATAGACCTCAGTTGTGCCGACCAATAATACAACATAAAATTTGGACATTTCAGACCTCCACGATCAAATGGTAAATATAATAAAGACAAACGTAATCTAGCCCTCCTGTTGTTCCATATAAATTCCACTAACTTTTTTTTTATTCTTGAGAATAGATCTAAAGGTGGTGATAAGGGAATGTATTGAAATAAATAAAGTATTTTAGGTAAAATATTACTTTTAATATATTGATTCTCCCGATCATCGACATTGGTAGTGACATCCATCTCTGAGTTAACTCACTGATATCTGACATTAAGGCTTCATAGTTGACACTGGCGACTGATTCTAGCTTAGGCATAATTTGGATTCCTAAATATTTAAACTGATTTACAACATTGAATTGATTTACCTCAGGGGCTGGGTAATTTCTCTGGGTCTCATTTAGCATTAATATTGAAGATTTAGTTTTATTTATTTTATATCCTGATATTTCCCCAAAATTCTTTATTAAATTCAACAAGGTTGGAATTGATTTTTTTAGATTCGACATAAACAAAATTATATCATCGGCGTACAGGGAGATTTTATGTTCTGTTGGTCCAACTTTAATTCCATATATTTGTGAATGTAAACGTATCGCTATCGCTAAAGGTTCAATTGCCATAGTAAACAGTAAAGGTGAAAGTGGACAGCCTTGTCGACATCCTCTATTGATTTTTATTGGTTTTGAAATATTGTTATTTGTTAGGATTTCTGCTGTAGCATTATTGTATATTATTTGAACCCATTTTATGAAATTATTTCCAAGTCCAAACCTTTGTAGGACTTCAAAAAGAAAGGGCCATTCAACTCTATCAAAGGCCTTTTCGGCGTCCAATGATAGGAGAGCTGTATCCGGTGCTTCTTTATTAAAATAAATAATATTAAATAGTCTTCTTACATTATGGAAGCCTTGTCTACCCTTTATAAAGCCATTCTGATCTCGATTAATAATATTTGGTAAAATTTCTTGTATTCGTCTTGCTAAAATTTTACAGATTATCTTAAGGTCGGCGTTTAATAGGCTTATTGGTCTCATATTTTCACATTTATTAGAGGGCTTACCTGGTTTTGGCAGCAGTATAATTAAGGCATTATTTATGTATGATGGTAAATTATTATTTTGAAATGCTTCTAAAACCATTTCCAAAAAAGGTTTTATTAATTTATTCTTAAATTTTTTATAAAGGTCAACTGGAAGACCATCTGGTCCTGCACTTTTTCCTGATTTCATATTATCAATGGCTAGCCCAACTTCTTCTTGACTAATTTTAGACTCCAATATCTCCCTGTTTTCATTTGGAATACACGGTATAGATAGTTCGTTCAAAAACCCATTTAGTTTTGTTAAATCAGGTTCATTTTTGGTATCATATAATTTTTCATAGTAATCTCTAAAGGCTCTATTAATTTCTAAAGGATCTATAACTACCTGTCCATTACTTATAATACTGGTAATTGGTGTTTTAATTTCCAATTGTTTAATCTGCCATGCTAATAATTTTCCTGATTTTTCACCTTGTACATAAAAAGATTGTTTCAATCTTAGAAGACTCGAGGCAGCTCTATTCGCTGATTTTTTGTCGTATTCAGCTCTCAAAATCAGTAATTCATTCTCCAACCTTGGGTCACTTCCTGCATACACTTTTTCCTGAAGATTTTTTATTTTATGTTCCAATTTAGCTCTCTCCTCTCGAGTCTTCTTAGATTTTGATCCTGTATAACTAATAATATGTCCCCTAATAAAAGCTTTGAAAGCCTCCCACTTTACACATGCTGATGTTTGTGTAGTATTGATGTCAAAGAACTCGTCTGTTTTTCTATATACTTGACAAATTCCTCATCCTGAAGCCATTTATGCTGAAATTGCCATCTACCTGATTCCTTTGTCAATTTTTTATCTACATATATTAGACAACAGGGTGCATGATCAGAGATCACGATGTTATCATAAAAGCAGTTTTGAATCTTGGACCTTAATTCTGTGGAAATCAAAAAATAATCAATACGTGAGAATGTCTTGTAGGTACTGGAATAACAAGAATAGGCTTTAACTTGTGGTTTCATTTCTCTCCATATATCTAACAATCTCAATTCTTTCATAAAATGATTAATAGTCATCCTACATCCAATGTGCGTACAATCCAGTCCTGTTGATCTATCCACACCTGGATTCAATGTACAATTAAAATCCCCTGCTATTATATGTTGCCCTGTAAGTGATGATAAGATGAGAAATAAATTAGCAAAGAACTTCTGATCATCTATATTGGGACCATATAAGTTCACAAGATTTATATTTTCTAATAGCAAAGAACCTTGAATGATTACATATCTTCCAAATTTGTCTCCAATTACATTTTTCACTTGAAAAGGAACTGATTTATGTATGAGAGTCATAACTCCCCTGGCTCGGGATGAAAATGAAGAGGTGAATACACTTCCCTGCCATCTACTCCTAATTCTTTTAACATCCTCCTCTATCAGATGAGTTTCTTGTAAAAACACAATTCTTGAACCCATGTCCTTTATTTTATTCATAACTTGTTTAAGTTTTTTAAAATTTTGTAGACCTCTGCAATTCCATGAAGTTAAATTAAGATTAACACTTTGGTCCATGATCAATAGAGAGTTTGGGATTACCTTGCAGTGTAAACATGCTCATACAGAGAAGCAAAAACATGAGTGGTTGAACATTCATCCTACAAACTACACACAAACAAATTTCCCCTTCCCACACTTGTGGCAAACCCCCCAAAATCAAAAGAAAAATTCTGTCTCCCGATATAGCCATCGACCGTTCCACACCCACGGGGAACAGCCTAAGCCACTCCTTCTTCATCCTCCCAATCACCCTAACTCTACTGCTTTTAATGACGTAACATTAACTCTCCTCTGTAGTTTTCCAACTTAACTCCAAAATTTTTAACAACTTTGTACATCATAGTTTTGTTTTTTTTTTGGTTTGTTTTGTTTTTGTTTTGTTTTTTTAATATATAATACAATCTATATTTTGTAAACTTACTATTTACTTCAAGTCAGTCAGATGCCTGTGCAAATGCTTAATTATTCTACCTTATATTTTGTTCATGCTTAGCTCCCACCAGTTTCTTCTTCTTCTTTGATCTTCTTGATGAACTCCTGCGCCTCCTCTGGGGTCTTGAAGATGTGGGTTCTGCCCTCATACGTGGTCAGCAGTCTCGCAGGATAGATTACACCATGACGAATCCCAAGGTTGCGCAGCTCCTTACGTACGGGATCAAACTGCTTCCTCAATTGCTGGATTCCTGTGGCCAAATCTGGGTAGAACCGCACCTGCTGGTCCTGGTGTTTAATCTCTCCTTTAGCACGTGCAGCGTTGAAGATCTTCATCCTGTCTCTGTTGCTAAGAAACTTCATAATTAAGGTCCTCGGCGGTCCCTTATCTCTCCGTGGGCCAATACGATGTGCTTTTTCCAGAACCACTGCTGATTGCAACTCCTCGCTGCCCAGCACCTCCGGAATCCACTTTTCCAGAAAGGAACATACGTCCCGACCTTCTGATTCCTCTGGAAGACCCACCAGCCTCAAATTATTCTGTCTCGACCGAGATTCCAAATCCAAAATATTATCTTCCAGAGATTTATTTTTTTTTTCCAAAGTGCGCACCTTTAATTGAAGACGGGTGACGTCATCTTCAGCACTAGCGAGACGGAGCTCCATCTGCGCCGTTCGTTCTACACAGTCACCCAATTCCTTTCTTATTCCTTCCAACACTGTCATAATCCCATCAAATCTAGAGGAAAAGTCCGCTCTCATTGAACTCATGGCAGCCATCAGCGCATCTGCGCCATTCCCCGCAGAAATCGCACCGTTGCCAGCCTCCTCCGCCATATATGGAGTTTTGTTTGCTGCGTCACAGACCTGAAAGTCCGTTAATTTGGACTGTTTCGGCGGCTCGCTTTTTCCTTTTCCTGGTTTTCCAGCCTTAGGCTTCGCCGACATATCCTCGCCCAAATGCTGGGATACGTTCTGTCCCAAATGAGAGAGTTATTTGCCGATTTTTTTCTCCAGGAGCAGAGCAGAGCGAGACACGTCCGTCCTACATGGCAGCCATAACCGGAAGTCACATGCAAACTTATTTTAAGTGTAGAGTTTAATGTTGGTGAATGATTCAGTTTTTGTCAACACATTTGTGTCCATTTTTAGCATGAACCTCAGTAGTGTGAAATGTGGCTCAGACGTGAATAAATTAACACCAACTGCAGACTCCTCTACATGTAACATCATCTCCTGATGTCTGACATGTGTTTTAACTGCTTTTTAATCGAGACAATCTGCTTCCATCAAAAACGCTGTTTTATTAATATGAATTAGGTCTTTATCCAATCTGTGAAGTCCACACAGGGACGGCAGCAGAAGTGGAATCACATTTTTACATTCCTGATGGAAGTTTTGGAGGTGATAATGAAAGAGAGCAGATATGTTTCCTTAGTGTGAAAATTATCTGCTGCCCCTGTCTAGGTTTATACTTTCTTTAATCAGTTATTGTCATCAGAGAGCACATACCTCCACCAAGATTTTTTATTTGGATCCATGCCATACATATTCTGTGGCCTTATAGATACAGGCCTAGAGTGTATGCCTGAATTTTTCATCGAGAAGAGAAAAAAAAAAAACATCTTGGATCCGTCCCCTTATTCCGATCCCCGCCAAAAATTCACGGCCCAAGCTCCATCCTGCTGCCAGATTTTGTTGATGTAAGGTCAGGACTTTTGGAAGAATCATACAAACAGACAAATTTTGCCAAAAACACAACCTCAGAGGTTGATATAAGGAAAAAAAAAAAGAAGTCTGCCTTTAAACATTTGGTTATTATTCCCTCAGTACAGAAAAAAGTTGCATATTTATGAGAAAAGGGGGTTCAAATTTGCAAGAAGAAAGTTACTGATTTAGTAGGAAAAAGTTGCAAATTTACAAGAAAAAAAATTGTACATTTGTAACAATAAGTCACACATTTATGAAGAAAAAATAGCAGACGTTTAAGAAAGCAGTTACAAATTTACAAGAAAAAAGTTGTAAATTTATTTTTTTAAAAATTGCAAATTTATAAGAAATTTTGTAACTTTATTTTTAAAAAGCTGCAAATTTACAAGAAAAAAGTTGCAAATTCATGAAAAAAGTTTCAAATTTACAAGAAAAAAATTAAGTTATGCAAAAAGTTGCAAATCTATGAGGAAAAAAGTTGTAAATTTATAAGAAAAAAATTGCAAATTTACATAAAAAAGTTGCAAATTTATGAGAAATATTTTGCAAATTATGACCAAAAAAGTCTCAAATTTACAAGGAAAAAGTTGCAAATTTAAAAGGAAAAGTTGCAAATTTATGACCAAAAGTTGCAAATTTATGAAAAAAAAGTTGAAGTTAAGATAAAAAAAATGTTGCAAATCTGTGATGAAAAAGTTGCAAATTTATGAGAAAAAGTTGCAAAGTTATGAGAAAAATTAGCTTATTATTCTCTCAGTACATTTCTTTTTAAATTCTGGTGCCATCCCATCAGTCTGCTAACAGTTTATATCTGGTCTATCCCCACTTCTACAGAATTTTCCCCGGTCCTTCCCGCAGGATAGGATTGCATTCTTTTTTTCAGTTAAGTCATTTTAAGTGTGTAATAAGTAGATAGCGCAGTATACTTTTAGTCTGATTCCAGAGGGAATATCCTGAGGGGGGATATTCTGAAATATAACCCATGGTGGAATGGTCGTAGAGGAATGGTCTGGGGGGGAAAGAAGTAGGACTGACTAGTCTTAGTTCTGATTTGAGACTCTTTCCCATTGTTCCGATAATGATTCCCACCAGTCCTGTACAAAATTTCCAGTATAAAGGAGTCCACTTTGTTCAGCTTTGGCCGATTCAGGTGATATTTTTTGGCTGACCACAAGTCCCATGATACAATATTGTCCTAATACTTGAACCACAATGCGATATTATCACAACCTTGCGATATGTTGGGTATTTTCATATCAAAGACTGTGATTTCCCACCGCTATTGATTTCTTGTCCAACTCCTGGCAAGACCTCAGGAGTCTTGGTTTTCCTGTGCTGACCTAACCAGACGGTGATCATCTAGCTATCTAGTGCATTGAAAAATCAGTTGTTTTTTTTAATTACTCTAGTACCCAAAAAGGTAAGTTTGTGTTGGTAGCATTTATTAATCTTCCAATACTAAGATAAGATAAGATAAGATAAGATAAGATAAGCCTTTATTAGTCCCACAATGGGGAAATTCCAGGATTGCAACAGCACAGGGATAGCAACACTCAGAGCAACAATCAGAAGGCAAGAAAAAAAAAAACAAGCAAGCAAGAGCAGCTAATATACATATGTACATATTACTATAAAATATATATATACACACACACAGACACACAGTGCAGAGCATTGTAGCTGGATGGAATAAATATATGAATATGTAAACACACAGTGCGGAGCAATGTAGCTAGATGGAATAATATGTAGATATATAAACACACAGTGCGGAGCATTGTAGCTAGATGGAATAAATATGTTAATATATAAACACACACAGTGCAGAGCATTGTTGCTAGATGGGATGAAACAGCACAACCGTCTACTTAGTTATCCTACATGGTATGATTATGTGCCCATACATATTCTCACTCTTCATAGCGACCGGTATGTTCCTAGTTGTATGCCGGAGGGGACCATTGTGTAAGTCTATTGCATCTTTTGCATTCAAAAAACTATTAGTTTGTTACGTCTTTTTGCTATCTCTGCGAGCAGCCCTGCTTAGGTTGTACAGTCTGACAGCCGTTGGTAGGAAGGACCTGCGAAACCTCTCGGTTGTGCACCTGGGATGATGTAGTCTGCTGCTAAATGAGCTCCTCAGTGCATTCAGTATGTCCTGCATAGGGTGGAACTCGGACTCCAGCAGAGATGACAGTTTAGCCACCGTCCTTCTCTCTCCTATCTCCTCCACCGGATCAAGGCGCTGCCCCAGGACAGAGCTAGCTTTCTTGATCAGTTTGTTCAGTCTCTTCCTATCGGCTGCAGTAATGCCACTGCCCCAGCAGACCACTCCAAAAGTGATGGCTGATGCCACCACCGTGTCATAGAATGTCTTCAACAGCGTGCCTTGTACACCAAAAGACCTGAGTCTCCTCAGCAGGAACAGCCTGCGCTGTCCCTTCTTGTAGAGTGCGTCAGTATTGTGTGACCAGTCTAGTTTATTGTTCAGATGAACACCCAGGTACTTATAGGCTGTCACCATCTCGATGTCTGTTCCCTGTATATTTACTGGTGCTGTGAGGGGTTGTCCTTGCCTGCGGCAGTCCACCACCAGCTCCTTAGTTTTCCTCGCGTTATCTTATAATTTGAGCGTTCATTTCCTTTCAGTTTGGACTAGAAGTGACACCCCCTGATCTTCTTGGTCCAGTAAAACGTGGGGGGGGGGGGGTGTCAAAGGTCCACCATTATTTTGCAGTGGTGTGAGTGAATATGCTAATAAGAGCCACTTAAATATGTCCACGTGAACTTCTGTTCCCGTTTTATGGATGAAATTCGGTGTTTGTTGTGAAATGATCAGTACAGTATTCCCCACAGCTGTCCGACAGAAGAGGTCTTAGAGAATCCTCCACGCACCGGAGCCTCATTTTGAAGCAGAGCCGTGGAGTTGGGAGGTGAACAGCAGACCTGCTCCTCTGCCTGTCTCTTTTGTTAGCCCGGCGACATACACGGTTGCCCCCGGTGACAAAGGACTCGCGGTTAATGGCTGTAGATGGTGGAGATGACTTTCTAGCTTTTTCCACATCAGATAACGGCGCTCAACACACGCCGACTGACACAAAGTTGTCTCTGCTTCTAGATCTTCACTCACATTCTTATTTTTCATCTCTCACCATTTTTGTTTTTGCTGTTTTTCTTCTGTTTTTCCTTCCCAAATCTGTCTTTAACCACTTAAACGTTCTTCTAACCTTAACTGTTATTGACTTGATTAACAGGGTCTAATTAGAATAGAGTAGAATAGAATAGGCTTTATTGTCATTGTACAGTCCAAATTCGAATAGAAGTCCACAATAGATGATGGTCTAAAGTAGTTTTAGTCACTTTTCATCAACACTTCAGTCACATACTATTACTGTTGTAATTATATCATCAATAAATAAATGCTATAAATAAATAAATAAAACTCACAAAGGAGCAAAGTTTGTGAGATGAATTTTCAATTTAAGAGAAAAATGTGAATTTACATGAAAGAAATTAAACATTTTCAAAAAATGCACATTTACAGTAGTAATAAAATAAAGATTTATGGTGATATTGGGGGGACAATTTTCTGTTTGTTTTTTTGTTTGTTTGTTTGTTTGTTTTTACTAGCTATTTCATGTCAGTGTTGGTGGGGGGGCACTGTAAGAATTATTGTAGGAAGGGCCATTTCTAGATTTTTGGGGACCTATGCAAGATTGGGTTTGAGCACTCATGTTTTTGTAATGGTTCAAACCGTTCAAATGGGGGGGGGGGGTATCTTGCTTCTCACCAAAAACATTTGAAAATGTACAACACTTTATAGAATAAAAATTTAACCAGCATCTACATAACACTTAAGAGGAAAAAGTTGCAAATTTACAAGAAAAAAAGTTGTAAATTTATGAAAAAAAGCTTCAAATTTATGAGAAAAGTTGCAGATTTACAAAAAAAAGTTGTGAATTTATGACAGAAAAGCTTCAAATTTGAGAGAAAAGTTGCAAATTTATGAGAAAAGGTTGTAGATTTATAAGAAAGTTGCAGGTATATGAGGAAAAATTGAGAAAAGTTACAAATTTATGAGAGAAAAAGCTGCAAATTTAGGACAATAAACTTCAAATTTACAAGAAGAAAGTTGCAAATTTATGAGAAAAAGGATGTAAATTTATAAGAAAGTTGCAGATATATGAGGAAAAACTTGCAAATTTACAAGAAAAAATTGGCAAATTTATGAGAAAAATGTTACAAATTTATGAGAAAAAATACTAATTTATGACAAAAAAGTTGCAAAATTATGACAAAAAATGGAATTTACAAGAAGAAAGTTGCAAATTTATGATAAAAAAGCTTCAATTTTAAGAGAAAAATTTGCAAATTTATGAAAAGAACTGAAAATTTAGACAAAAAAAATGTTATTTACAAGAAAGATACAAATATATGAGAAGTTTCAAATTCAGAACAATGAAGTTGCCAATTTATGAGAAAAAAGTAGCAAAATTCTGAGAAAAATCGTTTCAAATTTACAAGAACAAAATTGCAAATTTATGAAAGAAGAATTGAAAATTTATTTGAAAAAAAAACATGTTTGCAAGAAGAAAAGTGCAAATATATGAGAAAAGTTGCAAATTTGGGAGAAAAAAGTTGCAAAATTATGAGAAAAAATGTTACATATTTGTGAGAAAAAATTTGCAAATTTATGACAAAAAACATTTACAAGAAGGAAACAAATTATGAGAAATTCTGCGAAAAAGTTGTAAGTTTGACATAAAAGCTTCAAATTTAAAAGAGAAAGTTGCAAATTTGTGAAAAAAGAATTGAAAATTTATGTGAAAAATTCAGATTTACAATAAGATAAGATAAACCTTTATTAATCTCAGGATGGGGAGATTACAGGATTGCAGCAGCAAAGGGATAGCAGCAATCCGAGCAGTAATAAATAAGATTAAAATTACTAGAAAGTTGCACCTGTCATGAGCTGGGCTTGATGTTCTAGCCCAGTTCTGTGACGCTGTGGCTATTTGACCTTTTCTTATGTTTTGCTGCCAAATTTTCATCAGGCGTTCCCTTGGAGCTTTTTTGGTCCACTGGCTCTTTGACAGCGCAGCCACGCCCCCCGCCTCTGTCAGTGGTACCAGCTGTGTCTCATTTGCACTGTCTCTCCTCTGCTCACGCGCACGCACACACACACACACACACACACACACACACACACACACACACTTGCTTACATTCTCACACTCTCTCTCTCATTACTCACACCGTCAATCTCTTTCCTCATTAGGCCTGGCTCTATTTTAGCCCTTTGTCTGTGAAAAGAGATTGTCGGATCATTGCGTGTCAAACACTGTCCTGTCTCCTCTCAGTGTTTGTACTTCGCCACATGTTAGAAGTCCTGCCTGTTCCTGGTACCGCATTACTCTGCGTAGCGTGGATTATTCCCTCCTGTTTGGTTTTCATTTTGCCTGGACTAAAACTTTGGACTTACTCGGACTGCTCCAGAATTGTGAGTACAAACTTTTCGCCCCTGCCGTCTACAGTAGCTGTCCTGGTGGTTCTTGCCCCGGGCTCCTAACCCGTTCCTTCCCTGCAGTCCTGTCTGCCTTGGAACATTTCTCAGTGTTTTACTCACCAGTCCTGTAGAGAGTCCTGGAGGGCGTCCTTGTATTTTCTGTGCAGGTTCACCCATATGTTGTACTGTTTAATCTTCTTGTCATTAAAATGTACGCAGTTATCTCCTGCATGCGGGTTTTAATTCCTTTCTCCATGCGCTGCGTAAAAGCGCACGGGGAATCATAACAGCAAATGCATGAGAAAAAAGTTGCAAAATTATGAGAAGTCACAAATTTGTTAGAAAAAAAATGTACAAATTTATGAGAAAAAATTTATGTTTAAAAAAAACTTCAAATTTACAAGAAAAAATATCAAATTTATTCGAAAAAAGTCGCAAATTTATAAGAGAAGTTGCAGATTTGAGGAAAAATTTTTTGATTTTATATGAAAACATTGCAAATTAATGAGAAGTTGCAAATTTATAAGAGAAAAGTATCAAATTTATCAGATTTTTTTTTTTCAAATTTATGAGGAAAATTTCATATTTACAAGAAGAAAATGCTTGCATTTCTACTTAGCATTGGTGCTTCAAAGTGATTTTATCCAGTTCTGTAACATGATATAGAAATGTTTGATATTTGGAGGCGACACTTCTGTTTTTTCCCAGATAGGGGTTGACACCCCCCCCCCCCGAATTACACCTCTGCTTATATTAACATAGGATATAATCAAAATGATTAAGTTACTGTAAGACCTCCTTTCTTTTTCTCCTGTTCTGACTTTCCCTCTTTTCTTCTCATTTCCTCCCTCTTTCCCATTTGTCACTGAGACTTACACATCTTTTTTTTTTCCTTTTTCTTCACTGTTTCTTGTTGTAACACTCATCAGCAGAAATACACACACACACACACACACACACACACACACACACACACAGATGCAGAAACTAATCAAATTTCCGCGGGCGTGACTGGCACATGCACGCAGACACACTAACAGGCTCATACACGGGCCGAGAGGTCACTGTAAATAACTCCGCTTTGGTGCTTTCATTTCCCAGGGGCAATGACTCTCACTTGGTATTCATAACCACAACATGCAGAACCCGACGGACTGATGGTGCACGTGTGTGTGCCGAGAGAAAATACACATGACCATTTTTAGTCAACTGTACACACACGCTGCGGGCGTTTCTGCGAGTGATAGGCTGGAAAATATACAATGTGGTTATCAGCATGCAGAGGTGTTTCTCGTTATGAAGCAGAGTACGCGACTGGAACTGGGGGGCCCCAAGGTACAAGTTCATACTCGTTCCTGTAAATTTGCAACTTCTTTTATTAAAAATGTGTGACTTTTTTCTTATGAATTTACAAACTTTTTTGTCATAAATTTGCTAACTTTATCTGTACATTTGCAACTTTTTTCATGGAAATTTGTGACTTCTTATAAATTTTGAAATTGCTTTGAATAAATGTTAGTGGTGTTGGCGTTATCGTGTTAATCGCCCATTAATGTTTCGTCCCTGTTAACAGCCACAAATTTTGTGATCGCAGTTAACGGAAGAAAGCACTAACAGTACCTTTTTTGGCTTTGCGGCACTCCGTATGGCTGAGCTCTGCAGCAATCAACACTGGCCGCACCATACAGACATTGTGAAGTCAAACAAGCTGGATTACAGTCATGGAAGTTCCCAAAATGCTGTCATGTTTAAGTTTACAACATTATTGTCAGAGCTCTCACCTGGATAATTGTCACAGTCTCCTCCAAAACTTCACCTAGATGTCAGTTGTTCTTCTTTGGACGCATGCTCTTTCTCCCACGCCTTGTTTTTGTGGTGCAGTGGGGACGTCAAGGGCAAGATAGTTGTCTGTTTAGGTTTACAATTTTTCTGCTAAAAGGGAAAGTGTGTTTGTTTTGACACGAGGTCCATTGTTTTGTGTTGAGCTGCTTAAAAGCTGTGGATGTTTGCAGTGGGAGAAAGAGCAAGCTCCATTTGTTGCTACTAGCTGGTTGGATGCTGAGTTGTGTTGCAATGACGTTACTGAGCCCTGGCATTCTGTTGTTTGCACATTCCGTAGTTCTTTTGCAGATTTTCTGGAGAATATTCTGGATAGTTTTTGTCATTTTGGATATGTTGAGAGCTTTAATAAACCTGCACGTGAAGAAAGAAAGCATATTTGTCCACTCCCATTTTTATAACAGTATGAGAAAGTTGAAAACTTACCAACTCCTAATACTTTCGGCGCCACACGAGTAGGCTGCCTTTTTGCAACAGCGGATCAATTTCTTCCTATTTCTATTTACTATCTGGCTCTCTTGCCAATATTTCTGATTCGGCGACACCTTTATCCATCACAGACACGTTGATCGCCCAAATGTCTCCTGAGCCGGCGGACGGAGCCACTGTTTCTTGCAGGAGGCAGTACAATAGGGACCAGCTGTTAGCACTAAACTGGCCCACGATGCTAACGCAAAAACTCAACATACCGGGAGAAACAAGACGGAAACGGCGTGGATGTTGAGCTGGAGTGAGACGGCAGGCGAGGAATGTAAGGTACAGACCCGCCCTCCTATCCGTTATTATGGGGAATGTACGATCGCTACTCAGTAAAACAGATGAGCTAGTGGCTATCTCCCGCTGCGAGAGCATGTACAGAGAGAGTAGCTTGATGCCATTTACGGAGACGTGGCTAACAGAACTAGCAACAGATGCTAACATTGAACTGGAGGGTTTCCACGCAATACGGGCAGACCGAACACCAGACAGTGGGAAAGCAAGGGGCGGGGGAGTGATAATGTATGTCAATAACAACTGGTGCAGACCGGGACATATCACGGTTAAACAACAACACTGCAACAAAGACATGGAGTTGCTAGCTGTTAGCATGCGGCCTACATATCTCCCGAGGGAATACTCACATGATCTGCATTGTTATTTATGCAAATCCAATGGTGAACGCTGGGACAGCGCGTGGCGTCATCCACTCAGTAACTGGCAGGCTGCAGACAGAACACCCAGATGCTCTTCTCCTCATCTCAGGCAATTTCAACCATATTTCACTGTCCCCCATTCTACCCACATTCACCCAGTATGTCACATGCCACACTAGAGACAATAAAACACTGGATTTATTCTATGCAAATACTAAGGAGGCGTACACCTCATCACCACTCCCCCCTCTCGGGAGATCGGTTCACAACTTGGTTCATCTCCTGTCGGTGTACAAACCCCTAGCACACAGACAACCTCCGGTCATGCGCGCAGTGAAGTTATGGTCTGAAGAGGCAATGGACGCTCTAAAGAACTGTTTTGAAACCACTGCCTGGGAGCAGCTCTGCGATCCACATGGTGAGGACATCGATGGCCTCACTCACACCATCACAGACTACATCAGCTTCTGTGTGGACAACACCGTACCCACCAAGACCATACGGTGTTGCTCGAACAACAAACCCTGGATCAACCCTGAGATAAAAACACTTCTGAGAGAGAAGAGGATCTTCAGGCCGGGGAACAGGGAGATGCTGAAGTCCGTACAGAGGGAGCTGAGAAGGAAGATCAGAGAAGGCAAGGACAGCTTCAGGAATAAGATGGAGGACAAGCTGCAACAGAGTGACATCGGCAGGGTCTGGAGAAACCTTAAAACCATCTCTGGGCTCCAGAATACCTCCCCCCAGGCCACGGGGGGTAGGGAGTGGGCAAACAATCTGAACCTGTTTTTTAATAGGTTTGACCAACCGCCCTCCCCCCCGACTGCACAACAACCACTGCTGCCAATAAAGACATCGAGTCCTGCTGTCCACACCCCACTCCACCAACACCCCCCCACTCCCAGCACACAGCCCCCCAATATGACCCTCACTAAGACCCAGGTGAGAACGGAGCTGAGGAAGATCAAGGCGAGGAAGGCCTCGGGACCGGACGGCATCAGCGCAAAGCTCCTGAAGTCCTGTGCAGACCAGCTGTGTGGGATTGTGGAGCACATCTTCAACCTGAGCCTGAAGCTGGGGAGGGTACCACAGTTGTGGAAAACATCTTGTGTGGTACCTGTACCGAAGACTTCCCACCCCAAAGACCTGAACAGCTACAGACCAGTGGCCCTGACGTCTCGCATGATGAAGACCCTGGAGAGACTGCTCCTTGCTCACCTCCGCCCCCTGGTGGGACCAGCGATGGATCCACTCCAGTTCGCCTACCAGCATGGCATTGGGGTGGAGGATGCAGTGATCTTCCTCCTTCACCGTTCTCTGTCCCACCTGGAGAAGCCCGGGAATGCGGTGAGGATCATGTTCTTTGACTTCTCCAGTGCTTTCAACACCATCCAACCGATGATCCTGAAGGACAAGCTGCTGTGCGCAGGGGTGGACCAGCACCTGTCATCATGGATCCTGGACTACCTCACTAACCGGCCACAGTTTGTGAGAACCTGGGACTGTGTGTCCGACACGATCATCTGCAGCACGGGGGCCCCCCAGGGAACGGTCTTGGCTCCCTTCCTGTTCACCCTTTATACTGCAGACTTCTCACACAACACAACACACTGCCATCTACAGAAGTTCTCTGACGACTCTGCGATCATCGGCCTCATCTCCAACGGAGATGAAGCTGAGTACAGAGGACTTATCCAGGACTTCGTGGACTGGTGCCATCGGAACTGCCTCCAGATCAACGCGAGGAAAACTAAGGAGCTGGTGGTGGACTGCCACAGGCAAGGACAACCCCTCACAGCACCAGCAAACATACAGGGAACAGACATTGAGATGGTGACATCCTACAAGTACCTGGGTGTTTATCTGAACAATAAACTAGACTGGTCACACAATACCGATGCACTCTACAAGAAGGGACAGCGCAGGCTGTTCCTACTGAGGAGACTCAGGTCTTTTGGTGTACAAAGGGCGCTACTGAAGACATTCTACGACACGGTGGTGGCATCAGCCATCACTTTTGGAGTGGTCTGCTGAGGCAGTGGCATTACAGCAGCCGATAGGAAGAGACTGAACAAACTGATCAAGAAAGCTAGCTCTGTCCTGGGGAAACGCCTTGACCCAGTGGAGGAGATAGGAGAGAGAAGGATGGTGGCTAAACTGTCATCTCTGCTGGAGTCCAAGTCCCACCCTATGCAAGACATACTGAACGCACTGAGGAGCTCATTTAGCAGCAGACTACATCATCCTAGGTGCGCAACCGAGAGGTTTCGCAGGTCCTTCCTACCTATGGCTGTCAGACTGTATAACCTAAGCAGGGCTGCTCGCAGAGATAGCAAAAAAACGTGACGACCTAATAGTATTGAATGCAAAAGACACAATAGACTTACACAATGGTCCCCTCCAGTATACAATTAGGACAATATCGGTCGCTACGGAGGGTGACAATATGTATGGGTACATATTCATACTATGTAAGATAAGTAGACGGTTATGCTGTTTATTCCATCTAGCTACAGTGCTCCTCACTGTGTGTATATATATTTATATATTTATGTGTACATATATATATTTGCTGCTCTTGTTTTTCTTGTCTTCTTGATTGTTGCTCTGAGTGTTGCTGTCCCTGTGCTGTTGCAATCTTGGAATTTCCCCATTGTGGGACTAATAAAGGCTTATCTTATCTTATCTTAACTTAACTTAAGGTACACTGTATCTGTATGGAAAAACATGCAATTAACGCATTATTAATTGTGATTAACTCAACATTCCAAAAGATTAATTGTGATTAAAAAATTTTGTTCATCCAACACCACTAATAAATGTTTAACTTTTTTCTTGGAAATAAGCATTTTTTTTCTGTAAGTTTTCTACTTTGTTCCTATAATAATTTGAGGGTTTTTTTCCTCACAAATTTTCAACTTTAACTCATAAATTTGTGATTTTTGTTGTAAATTTGCAACTTTTTCTCATAAATTTGCAACTTTTTTTTAATAAATCTGCCACTTTTTTCTTGCAAATTTAAACTTTTTTCTTGTAAATTTGTGAGATTTTGCTTGCGAATTTGCAACCTTTTTTGTGATGTTTTTCAATTTCAAATTATTTAAAGGACAGTGCAAGTTAATGAACGTCAACAACAATCAGTGTAAACATGCCAGATTATAGCCAGAGGCTAATTTCCATCTGTTGTCCAGGTATCTAGATGTTCCCTATACAAGAAAGAAAGAAAAAAAACAGCATGAAGAGTAAAACATGATAAACAAGAATAATACTAAAAGACACTAATCATACTAAAACAATACAATAGTACTACTAAAACCAGGTTGAATGTAAAAATGAAAACTGTAAAACATTCTGTTCTGAAGTGTGTTCAAAAATTGGACAGTTAGCACAAAGTCATTTAAAATACACCAGAGGATTAAAAATCACATGAGAAGTACTATTTCTCAACTCTGTTTATTGAAGCATGCAGAGAATATCACAGCTGTGAGGTCTTCGTCCCAGCACAACCTGATAGTGAAGACCCCGGCAAACAAAAGAGAAAGGAATATAACATCTTCTGGTTGAGGGGGCTGTCCCCTGTAACCCCCACAATGGCTATCTTCTCGTTGAGCTGGTAAAGACTGCTGACTCCATCAGTTGCCCTTTCCCTTGGAACGGTCTCTGGCAGATGTTTTCGTGTTGATGCTTCACTGTCTCCTTTCAGTTCCTTATATCGCAACCCTTAACCCAGGTTCATCTTTTTATTTTTCTATATGTAAGCAGAAGCAAGTACTTCGTTGCTAGGCAATAGAGGGTGTTTGTGTGCAGAGCTAAAAAAACACATCCTGTTTATGTATGCTGTAAGCTGTGAAATCTTTTAACTGACATTTAGAGCAAGCACATTGTGTAAAAATATTTAATATCCTAACTTACACACGTGGACAAAATTGTTGGTACCCCTCTGTTAATGAAAGAAGATAAGATAAGATAAGATAAGCCTTTATTAGTCCCACAACGGGGAAATTCCAGGATTGCAACAGCACAGGGATAGCAACACTCAGAGCAACAATCAGAAGGCAAGAAAAAAAGCAAGAAAGCAAGAGCAGCTAATATACATATGTACATATTACTATAAAATATATATATACACACACACAGACACACAGTGCAGAGCATTGTAGCTGGATGGAATAAATATATGAATATATAAACACAGTGCGGAGCATTGTAGCTAGATGGAATAAATATGTAGATATATAAACACCCACAGTACGGAGCATTGCAGCTAGGTGGAATAAATATGTAAATATATAAACACACACAGTGCAGAGCAATGTAGCTCGATGGAATAATATGTAGATATATAAACACACAGTGCGGAGCATTGTAGCTAGATGGAATAAATATATAGATATATAAATAGAAACACACCCAGTGCGGAGCATTGTAGCAAGATGGAATAAATATGTAAATATATAAACACACACAGTGCAGAGCATTGTTGCTAGATGGGATGAAACAGCATAACCGTCTACTTAGATATCCTACATGGTATGATTATGTGCCCACACATATTCTCACCCTCCATAGCGACTGGTATTTTCCTAGTTGTATGCCGGAGGGGACCATTGTGTAAGTCTATTGCATCTTTTGCATTCAAAAACTATTAGATTGTTACGTCTTTTTGCTATCTCTGCGAGCAGCCCTGCTTAGGTTGTACAGTCTGACAGCCGTTGGTAGGAAGGACCTGCGAAACCTCTCGGTTGTGCACCTGGGATGATGTAGTCTGCTGCTAAATGAGCTCCTCAGTGCATTCAGTATGTCCTGCATAGGGTGGAACTCGGACTCCAGCAGAGATGACAGTTTAGCCACCGTCCTTCTCTCTCCTATCTCCTCCACCGGATCAAGGCGCTGCCCCAGGACAGAGCTAGCTTTCTTGATCAGTTTGTTCAGTCTCTTCCTATCGGCTGCAGTAATGCCACTGCCCCAGCAGACCACTCCAAAAGTGATGGCTGATGCCACCACCGTGTCATAGAATGTCTTCAGCAGCGCCCCTTGTACACCAAAAGACCTGAGTCTCCTCAGCAGGAACAGCCTGCGCTGTCCCTTCTTGTAGAGTGCGTCAGTATTGTGTGACCAGTCTAGTTTATTGTTCAGATGAACACCCAGGTACTTATAGGATGTCACCATCTCGATGTCTGTTCCCTGTATATTTACTGGTGCTGTGAGGGGTTGCCCATGCCTGCGGCAGTCCACCACCAGCTCCTTAGTTTTCCTCGCGTTGATCTGGAGGCAGTTCCGATGGCACCAGTCCACGAAGTCCTGGATAAGCCCTCTGTACTCAGCTTCATCTCCATTGGAGATGAGGCCAACGATCGCAGAGTCATCAGAGAACTTCTGTAGATGGCAGTGTGTTGTGTTGTGTGAGAAGTCCGCAGTATAAAGAGTGAACAGGAAGGGAGCCAGCACCGTTCCCTGGGAGGCCCCCGTGCTACCGATGATCGTGTCAGACACACAGTCCCGGGTTCTCACAAACTGAGGCCGGTTTGTGAGGTAGTCCAGGATCCATGATGACAGGTGCTGGTCCACCCCTGCGCGCAGCAGCTTGTCCTTCAGGATCATCGGTTGGATGGTGTTGAAAGCACTGGAGAAGTCAAAGAACATGATCCTCACCATATTCCCGGGCTTCTCCAGGTGGGACAGAGAAAGGTGAAGGAGGAAGATCACCGCATCCTCCACCCCAATGCCATGCTAGTAGGCGAACTGGAGTGGATCCATCGCTGGTTCCACCAGGGGGCGGAGGTGAGCAAGGAGCAGTCTCTCCAGGGTCTTCATCAAGTGGGATGTCAAGGCCACCGGTCTATAGCTGTTCAGGTCTTTGGGGTGGGAAGTTTTTGGTACAGGTACCACACAAGATGTTTTCCACAGCTGTGGTACCCTCCCCAGCTTCAGGCTGAGGTTGAAGATGTACGTCACAATCCCACACAGCTGGTCTGCACAGGACTTGAGGAGCTTGGCACTGATGCCGTCCGGTCCCGAGGCCTTCCTCGCCTTGATCTTCCTCAGCTCCGTCCTCACCTGGGTCCTGGTCAGGGTCGGGATGGGGGGCTGTGTGTTGGGAGTGGTGGGGTGTTGGTGGAGTGGGGAGTGGGCAGCAGTACTGGATTTCTTTAGAGGCAGCAGTGGTTGTTGTGCAGTCAGGGGGGAGGGCGGTTGGTCAAACCTATTGAAAAACAGATTCAGGTTGTCCGTCCACTCCCTGCGCCCCGTGGCCTGGGGGGAGGTATTCTGGAGCCCAGAGATGGTTTTGAGGTTTCTCCAGACCCCGCTGATGTCGCTCTGTTGCAGCTTGTCCTCCATCTTCTTCCTGAAGCTGTCCTTGCCTTCTCTGATCTTTCTCCTCAGCTCCCTCTGTACGGACTTCAGCATCTCCCTGTTCCCCGACCTGAAGATCCTCTTCTTCTCTCTCAGAAGTGTTTTTATCTCAGGGTTGATCCAGGGTTTGTTGTTTGAGCAACACCGTATGGTCTTGGTGGGAACGGATTTGTCCACACAGAAGCTGAGGTAGTCCGTGAAAGTGTGAGTGAGGCCATTGATGTCCTCACCATGTGGATCGCAGAGCTGCTTCCAGGCGGTGGCTTTAAAACAGCCCTTTAGAGTGTCCATTGTCTCCTCAGACCATAACTCCACTGTGCGCATGGCCGGAGGTTGTCTGTGCACTAGGGGTTTGTACACCGGCCGGAGATGAACCAAGTTGTGATCCGATCTCCCGAGTGGGGGGAGTTGTGATGAGGTGTACGCCTCCTTAGTGTTTGCGTAGAATAAGTCCAGTGTTTTATTGTCTCTAGTGTGGCATGTGACATACTGGGTGAACGTGGGTAGAATGGGAGATAGTGAAACATGGTTGAAATCGCCTGAGATGAGGAGAAGAGCATCTGGGTGTTCTGTCTGCAGCCTGCTGGTTACTGAATGGATGACATCACGCGCTGTCCCAGCGTTCGCCGTCGGACTTGCATAAACAACAATGCAGATCACGTGTGAGTGTTCTCTCGGGAGATATGTAGGCCGCATGCTAACAGCTAGCAACTCAAAGTCTTTGCTGCAGTGTCGTTGTTTAACAGTGATATGTCCCGGTCTGCACCAGTTGTTGTTAACATACATTATCACTCCACTGCCCCTTGCTTTGCCACTGTCTGGTGTTCGGTCTGCCCGTATCATGTGGAAACCCTCCAGCTCAATGTTAGCATCTGCTGCTAGTTCAGTTAGCCACGTCTCAGAAAACAAAAGGAGAGAGCGCTCCCGATATGTGCTATCGTAACGGCAGATAGCCGCTAGCTCATCTACCTTTCCCAGTAACGACTGTACATTTCCCATGACAATAGATGGAAGCGAGGGTCTGTACCTTATATTTTTTTTTACCCACAATAAGATAAGATAAGATAAACCTTTATTAGTCCCACAACGGGGAAATTCCAGGATTGCAACAGCACAGGGATAGCAACACTCAGAGCAACAATCAGAAGGCAAGAAAAAAAAACAAGCAAGCAAGAGCAGCTAATATACATATGTACATGTTACTATAAAATATATATATACACACACACAGACACACAGTGCAGAGCCTTGTAGCTGGATGGAATAAATATATGAATATGTAAACACACAGTGCGGAGCAATGTAGCTAGATGGAATAATATGTAGATATATAAACACACAGTGCGGAGCATTGTAGCTAGATGGAATAAATATATAGATATATAAACATAAACACACCCAGTGCGGAGCATTGTAGCTAGATGGAATAAATATGTAAATATATGAACACACACAGTGCAGAGCATTGTTGCTAGATGAGATGAAACAGCACAACCGTCTACTTAGTTATCCTACATGGTATGATTATGTGCCCATACATATTCTCACTCTCCATAGCGACTGGTATTTTCCTAGTTGTATGCCGGAGGGGACCATTGTGTAAGTCTATTGCATCTTTTGCATTCAAAAAACTATTAGTTTGTTACGTCTTTTTGCTATCTCTGCGAGCAGCCCTGCTTAGGTTGTACAGTCTGACAGCCGTTGGTAGGAAGGACCTGCGAAACCTCTCGGTTGTGCACCTGGGATGATGTAGTCTGCTGCTAAATGAGCTCCTCAGTGCATTCAGTATGTCCTGCATAGGGTGGAACTCGGACTCCAGCAGAGATGACAGTTTAGCCACTGTCCTTCTCTCTCCTATCTCCTCCACCGGATCAAGGCGCTGCCCCAGGACAGAGCTAGCTTTCTTGATCAGTTTGTTCAGTCTCTTCCTATCGGCTGCAGTAATGCCACTGCCCCAGCAGACCACTCCAAAAGTGATGGCTGATGCCACCACCGTGTCATAGAATGTCTTCAGCAGCGCGCCTTGTACACCACAAGACCTGAGTCTCCTCAGTAGGAACAACCTGCGCTGTCCCTTCTTGTAGAGTGCGTCAGTATTGTGTGACCAGTCTAGTTTATTGTTCAGATGAACACCCAGGTACTTATAGGATGTCACCATCTCGATGTCTGTTCCCTGTATATTTACTGGTGCTGTGAGGGGTTGCCCATGCCTGCGGCAGTCCACCACCAGCTCCTTAGTTTTCCTCGCGTTGATCTGGAGGCAGTTCCGATGGCACCAGTCCACGAAGTCCTGGATAAGCCCTCTGTACTCAGCTTCATCTCCATTGGAGATGAGGCCAACGATCGCAGAGTCATCAGAGAACTTCTGTAGATGGCAGTGTGTTGTGTTGTGTGAGATGTCCGCAGTATAAAGAGTGAACAGGAAGGGAGCCAGCACCGTTCCCTGGGGGGCCCCGTGCTACTGATGATCGTGTCGGACACACAGTCCCGGGTTCTCACAAACTGAGGCCGGTTCGTGAGGTAGTCCAGGATCCATGATGACAGGTGCTGGTCCACCCCTGCGCGCAGCAGCTTGTCCTTCAGGATCATCGGTTGGATGGTGTTGAAAGCACTGGAGAAGTCAAAGAACATGATCCTCACCATATTCCCGGGCTTCTCCAGGTGGGACAGAGAACGGTGAAGGAGGAAGATCACCGCATCCTCCACCCCAATGCCATGCTGGTAGGCGAACTGGAGTGGATCCATCGCTGGTTCCACCAGGGGGCGGAGGTGAGCAAGGAGCAGTCTCTCCAGGGTCTTCATCAAGTGGGACGTCAAGGCCACCGGTCTGTAGCTGTTCAGGTCTTTGGGGTGGGGAGTTTTTGGTACAGGTACCACACAAGATGTTTTCCACAGCTGTGGTACCCTCCCCAGTTTCAGGCTCAGGTTGAAGATATACGTCACAATCCCACACAGCTGGTCTGCACAGGACTTGAGGAGCTTTGCGCTGATGCCGTCCGGTCCCGACGCCTTCCTCGCCTTGATCTTCCTCAGCTCCGTCCTCACCTGGGTCCTGGTCAGGGTCAGGATGGGGAGCTGTGTGTTGGGAGTGGGGGGGTGTTGGTGGAGTGGGGAGTGGGCAGCAGTACTGGATTTCTTTCGAGGCAGCAGTGGTTGTTGTGCAGACAGGGGGGAGGGCAGTTGGTCAAACCTATTGAAAAACAGATTCAGGTTGTTCGCCCACTCCCTGCGCCCCGTGGCCTGGGGGGAGGTATTCTGGAGCCCAGAGATGGTTTTGAGGTTTCTCCAGACCCCGCTGATGTCGCTCTGTTGCAGCTTGTCCTCCATCTTCTTCCTGAAGCTGTCCTTGCCTACTCTGATCTTTCTCCTCAGCTCCCTCTGTACGGACTTCAGCATCTCCCTGTTCCCCGATCTGAAGATCCTCTTCTTCTCTCTCAGAAGTGTTTTTATCTCAGGGTTGATCCAGGGTTTGTTGTTTGAGTGACGCCGTATGGTCTTGGTGGGAACGGATTTGTCCACACAGAAGCTGAGGTAATCCGTGAAGGTGTGAGTGAGGCCATCGATGTCCTCACCATGTGGATCGCAGAGCTGCTTCCAGGCGGTGGCTTCAAAACAGCCCTTTAGAGTGTCCATTGTCTCCTCAGACCATAACTCCACTGTGCGCATGGCCGGAGGTTGTCTGTGCACTAGGGGTTTGTACACCGGCTGGAGATGAACCAAGTTGTGATCCGATCTCCCGAGTGGGGGGAGTTGTGATGAGGTGTACGCCTCCTTAGTGTTTGCGTAGAATAAGTCCAGTGTTTTATTGTCTCTAGTGTGGTATGTGACATACTGGGTGAACGTGGGTAGAATGGGAGATAGTGAAACATGGTTGAAATCGCCTGAGATGAGGAGAAGAGCATCTGGGTGTTCTGTCTGCAGCCTGCTGGTTACTGAATGGATGACATCACGCGCTGTCCCAGCGTTCGCCGTCGGACTTGCATAAACAACAATGCAGATCATGTGTGAGTGTTCTCTCGGGAGATATGTAGGCCTCATGCTAACAGCTAGCAACTCAATGTCTTTGCTGCAGTGTCGTTGTTTAACAGTGATATGTCCCGGTCTGCACCAGTTGTTGTTAACATACATTATCACTCCACCGCCCCTTGCTTTGCCACTGTCTGGTGTTCGGTCTGCCCGTATCATGTGAAAACCCTCCAGCTCAATGTCAGCATCTACTGCTAGTTCAGTTAGCCACGTCTCAGTAAACAAAAGGAGAGAGCACTCCCGGTAAGTGCTATCGTAACGGGAGATAGCCGCTAGCTCATCTACCTTTCCCAGTATCGACTGTACATTTCCCATGACAATAGATGGAAGGGAGGGTCTGTACCTTATATTTTTTGTCCTCCGCCTTACTCCAGCCCGGCAGCCGCGGCGTTTTCGCCTCAGTTCTCTCGGTATGTCGAGTTTTTCCAATGGGACCGGGTGGCGGTTGAATGCTAGCAGCATTTCCCTGCTGTATCGTATCCTGCTATAAACAGTGGCTCCGTCCTCCGGCTCAGGAGACATTTGGGACGATCTGTGTGTCCGTGATATAAGTGGAGTGAAAAAAGACGGATCAAAAAGAGAGAGGAGGGGAAAAAGACTCGGAATCGAGCCGCTGTTGCAAAGGGCAGCCTACTCGTGTGGCGCTGGGAGAGTAATGATGGTCCCATAAATAACTTGAATCTGTCAAAAGTGGTAATAAATAAAAATTCTATGAAAATTAATTCAATTCAATTCAACTTTATTTATATAGCGCCATTTCACAACAACAGTCATCTCATAGCACTATCAACTGTAGGGGGAACCCCCACAGTTGCAGAAAGACCCCAGCAATCGGGGTTAATTATTGGTTAATATTTCAATTAACCTATGAAAATCAGACAGTGCTTTTGAATTGTGGTTCAGCAGAATGATTTTAAAAAACAAACTCATGAAACAGGCCTGGACAAAAATGATGGTACCCTTAACTTAATATTTTGTTGCACAACCTTTTGAGGCAATCACTGCAATCAAACGATTTCTGTAACTGTCATTGAGACTTCTGCACCTCTCAGCAGGTATTTTGGCCCCCCTCCTCATGAGCAAACTGCTCCAGTTGTCTCAGGTTTGAAGGGTGCCTTCTCCACACGGCATGTTTCAGTGCCTTCCACAGATGTTCAATAGGATTTACATCAGGGCTCAAGGCCAATTTAGAATAGTCCAATGTTTGGCTCTTAGCCATTCTTGGGTATTTTTAGCTGTGTGTTTTGGGTCATTATCCTGTTGCAAGACCCATGACCTGCGACTGAGACCAAGCTGTCTGACACTGGGCAGCGCATTTCTCTCTAGAATACCTTGATAGTCTTGAGATTTCATTGTACCCTGCACAGATTCAAGACACCCTGTGCCAGATGCAGCAAAGCAGCCCCAGAACATAACAGAACCTCCTCCATCTTTCACAGTAGGGACAGTGTTCTTTTCTTGGTATGCTTCATTTTTGCGTCTGTGAACATAGAGCTGATGTGCCTTGCCAAAAAGTTCCAGTTTTGTCTCGTCTGTCCATAGGACATTCTCCCAGAAGCTTTGTGGCTTGTCAACATGCAGTTTGGCAAATTCCAGTCTGGCTTTTTTATGATTTGTTTTCAACAGCGGTGTCCTCCTTGGTTGTCTCCCATGAAGTTCACTTTAGCTCAAACAACGACGGATGATGCGATCTGACACTGATGTACCTTGACCTTGGAGTTCACCATGAATGTGTTTCGAGGTTGTTCTGGGCTCTTTTGTTACCATTTGTGTTATCCGTCTCCTCCTGCGGCCATGTCCAGGGAGGTTGGCTACAGTCCCCTGGATCTTAAATTTCTGAATAATATGTGCAACTGTAGTCACAGGAACATCAAGCTGCTTGGAGATGGTCTTATAGCCTTTACGTTTCACATGTTTGTCTATAATTTTCTTTCTCATCTTCTGAGACAACTCTCTCCTTTGCTTCCTCTGGTCCATGTTTAGTGTGGTAAACACCATGTCACCAAACAGCACAGTGACTACTTGTCACCCTTTAAATAGGCCGACTGACTGATTACAAGTTTGTAGACACCTGTGATGTTAATTAGAGGACACATCTTGGTTGAACATGTCCCTATGGTCACATTATTTTCAATCTTTTCTAGGGGTACCATCATTTTTGTCCAGGCCTGTTTCATGAGTTTATTTTTTAAAATAATTCTGTTGAACCACAATTCAAAAGCACTGTCTAATTTTCATTGGTTTATTTTCATAGATTTTTTATTTATTACCACTTTTGTCGGATTCAAGCTATTTCTGTGACCATTGTGGGTTTTTCTTTCATTAACAGAGGGGTACCAACAATTTTGTCCAAGGCTGTGTCTAAACATTTCTATCACAAAACCTAAAATAAAAACACACAAGATAAAAACTATTAAGAAGGAGGCATTGTTGTACATTCGCAGTACGGAATAGTCCTGGCAAGACCAATTTCCGTTGTTCACCCTGCATCAAGACGCATGCATGTTTGATTAGATAAAAGCTAGTTTTTTAAAATGAGCTTTAAAAGAAATATAGGTGGAACACTTTCTCACAGTCAATGGCATGCTATTCCATAGGGCACCCCCTTTCACAGATAAAACACATTGTCCAAAGGTAATACGTCTTAGAGGAATGATACAGTCTCCTCTTAATGAGGCTGTTGTGACTCTGGTTGGGATGCTATTTCTGGTGCTACTGTTTATAAAATTACTTAGGGGTGGAGGGGCCAGTCCATTCAATTTGTTGTAAATGAAACAAACTTGTTTAAAATAAACTTGCTGGACAAGAATGCATATGTGGGGACTATATTCCTTGACTTAAAGAGATTATTTGATGCCGTCAATCATGACCTTGTTTTATCTAGATTAACTGGTTTTAATTTTGCAAAGCCACTATCCGTTGGTTTGAATCTTATTTGTGTAACAGGAAACATTATGTGACTGTTGATGGAGTAAAATGTTTTTATCTGGACAACTGTGCTGGGGTTCCACAGGGATCAGTTCTTGGACCGATTTTATTTTCCATATTTATTAACAATTTGCCAAATATTTGTCCTAATGTCAAAACAATAATGTATGCGGAAGATGTTCAGGGAGAACAATCTGGTGCTCAGTGTGGACAAAACGAAGGAGATGATTATCGACTTCCGGCGGTCGCAGCCTGAGCACGCCCCCCTCAGCATTGGCGGCTGTTTAGTGGAGAGAGTAGAGAACATCAAGTTCCTCGGAGTGCAGATCTCGCAGGACCTGACCTGGAGCAAGAATTCCTTGGAGATCAGGAAGCGGGCTCAGCAGAGACTGCACTTCTTGAGGAAACTCAAACAGGCCTCTCTCCCCATCTGCATCCTCAGGACCTTCTACAGAGGTGTGGTGGAGAGTGTTCTGACGTACTGCATTGCTACATGGTACTCCAGCTGCAGTATGTCAGACAAAAAAGCCCTGCAGAGGATAGTCAAGGGGGCGGAGAGGGTAATTGGAGTCTCCCTCCCCTCTGTCCAAGAACTTTTTCAGAACCGTTGTAGGAGCAGGGCACTAAACATTGTCAAGGACCGTTCTCACCCTCTGCATAAACACTTTGAACTTCTTCCATCTGGTAAACGATTCCGGAGCATCAGAGGCAGAACCACCAGACTGATCAACAGCTTCCTTCCACAAGCTGTCAGGATGCTGAACAGTTGACCCGGAATCTCTCATACACACTACTGCACCTACGGACATTTTGTATATTATAGTTAGTTATTCTTTTTTTTCCCCAAGTATGTCTCAGGGATGTGTGAATGGATGGGGGGGGTGGGGGTGGGGGGGGGAGCTATGTGGGAATGTGTCTTAAATCATGCTGTTTCTTATATGGATGCCGAGAGAAACGCAATTTCATCTTGCCTGCACTACAGTTGTATGTACAGCAATATGACAATAAAGTTTGATTTGATTTGATTTGATGTGATTTTCTTTGAGGCCCCGACTATTTGTGAAGCCTCTAGTATTCTCACACATGCTTAATCTGTTATTCAAAACTGGCTAACCGACTCTTGTCTATTGTTGAACAAAACAAACTTTCTGCATAATGTTTAGTAAACAACATCAAGAAATAATGATTTCTAATGTGTTTTTAAGCAGACAAGAACTTGGTATCATCTGTAGTTTTAAATATCTTGGGATCATTCTTGACCCTCAGTTTAAATTTCAAGACCATGTGAAAAATCTCTCTAATATTTTAAAATTTAACACATTAGAAGTACACTACCGTTCAAAAGTTTGGGGTCACTTAGGAATTTCCTTATTTTTGAAAGAAAAGCACTGTTTTTTTCAATGAAGATAACTTTAATCAGAAATACACTCTAATATCTAATATACATTGCTAATGTGGTAAATGACTATTCTAGCTGCAAATGTCTGGTTTTTGGTGCAATATCTACATAGGTGTATAGAGGCCCATTTCCAGCAACTATCACTCCAGTGTTCTAATGGTACAATGTGTTTGCTCATTGCATCAGAAGGCTAATGGATGATTAGAAAACCCTTGTGCAATCATGTTAGCACAGCTGAAAACAGTTTAGCTGGTTAGAGAAGCTATAAAACTGACCTTCCTTTGAGCAGGTTGAGTATCTGGAAAAATTATTATTTCAAATACAAATCATTATTTCTAACCTTGTCAATGTCTTGACTATATTTTCTATTTATTTTACAACTCATGGTGGTAAATAAGTGTGACTTTTCATGGAAAACACAAAATAATTGTCTGGGTGACCCCAAACTTTTGAACGGTAGTGTAAGTTGACTGAAAAGGCAGCCAAAATGGTTTTTTGTCATATATTTGATGCTTTTTGCTGTAAATTCCCAACTTTTTTTAATAAAATTTCAAATTTATTGATATAAATGTGCAACTTTTTTCTGTAAATTTTCTGTTTTTCTGATAAATTTGTGATTATTTTGTTAATTTGAAAGCTCCTCCTAAAAATGTGATTTTTTTTTCTTGTCAATTTTTTTATCTCATAAACTTGTGACTTTTTGCCTGTAAATCTGTGAGATTATACTATAAGTTTGCAACCTTCTTGGAAATTTGTGACTTTTCTTGTGAGTTTGAAACCTTCTGAAGTAGACTTTTTCTTGTAAGTTTTCAACTCTTTTCTCATAAATTTGTGAGTTTTTTCTTGTGAATTTAGTCTTTGTCTATTTGTTCCTTTTTCCTGTAAATTCTTATAAATTTTCAAATTTCTTTGTATAAATGCACAACTTTTTTCTGTAAATTTTTAGTGTGTTTATGATGAATTTGTGACTTTTTTAATTTGAAACCTGCTTCTAAATATTAGTTTTTTGCTTGTCAATTTTTCCCCATAAATTTGTCACTTTTTTCTTGTAAATTTGTGACATTTTTTTTTTTTTTTTTTGGCTGAGAACGTGATCGTGCCTTCACTTTATTTTTATTTTTTTTTTTTTTTAAGTTTTTGTAAAGAGTATACAGGTCATTACAACATTGCATTGTTTACATTTTCATCACATGTTCCCTTATTTTTTGCTATTTGACAACATTGGTAGGATAATTATTACAACACCCCCTTTTTTTTAAAGTGAAAGAAAAAGTGAAATTAAAGAGAATAAAATAAAAAAAACAAACAAACAAACAGAACAGCAAAAAACAAACAAACAGAAAGTTAAGTAATTAAAAGTAAAAGAGCATCTGAGTAGTGTTGGAACAAAGAGTGGGACCATTATTGAAATGGTATTTGTCAAAGATTAGATCTAATGGAAGACACATATGCGATCCAGGGTTGCCAAAAGTTCATGAACCCATCCATGTCCTGTCTCAGTGCGAATGTCAACTTTTCCATCGAGTAAATCTCTTGAATCACGTTAATCCAATCTTCAGGTGTAGGACAGTCCTTCAGCATCCATTTTTTAGTTAGGGCTTTTTTACTTGCCAATATTAAAACATTGAATAAGTATTTATCTCCTCGTCTTTCCAGTGAGTCCGCTAGTAAACCCAAATACAAAGTTACAAAAGAAAAGGGAACTGTTATTTTGAATATTTTCCCCAATATTGTCTGTACATTGGTCCAATATTGGTGGATAACTGGGCATGACCAAAACACATGAAAATGATTTGCAGTCTTTTCACCACACAAGCGCCAACAGTTCAACCCCTTATGGGTAAATTTGTTTTGTGCAGGTGTTCTGAAAAATCTTACCAAATTTTTCCATCCAAATTCTCTCCACTGCAGGGATGAGGTACTTTTCCATTGCTGTTTATTTAGCTTTTCCCATATTTCCAATTGTAAAGTGAAATTCCCCTCTTTTTCCCATCTCTCTTTTATATACGATGTGTTGTCTCCTTTTAAGTCTTGAAGACCTTGGTATATTTTAGAAATGTATCTGATCCCTGGGATCCCTTTATATGCCATTAAGAAGACCTTCAGAACACCTGACTGGGCCCTTTCCAAATCCTCCTTTTTAAGTATATTGTTTATGTGGTGTCTAAGCTAAAAGAACCTGTAAAGATCTTGATTTATTAGACCTTGTTTTTTCAAATCTTCAAAACTTCTTAAAGTTTGCCCCTTAAAAAAATCGTAATATTTTATCAGCCCTTTCTCTTTCCACTCTTTAAATCTAGTGTCTGTTTTATTGGGGGTAAAGTCTTGATCATAGGCAATCCATTGCAGAAGTCGATAGGGCTCTTTAGCTCGATTCTCTCTGACTATCTTAAACCAAATTTTTAGCGGGGTCTCTATCCACGGGTTAGTGTTATTCAAGAGTTTAGGTAAGGCATTGTTCCCTATTATCGCCTGTAGGGGGATGTCACTTGTTATTTGGCATTCGATCTCCTTCCATTGTGCAGTGTAGACTGGGTTACATATCTCTATTAAAGTTTTAATTTGTGCGGCTTTAAAATAGTCCCTGATATTTGGCAGCGTGAGCCCACCTTTGTCTTTGTTTAGCTGTAAGGTTCTATATCTGATTCTAGGTCTCTTGCCCTGCCATATGAATCTTGAGATCCTTCTGTCCAGCTCCTGCCATGTTTTTTTGGGAGGTTCTACCGGTATTGTTTGGAAAAGGTATAGAAGACGTGGAAGTATATTCATTTTGACTGCTTCAATTCTTTGTGCAGTACCTAAGAATGGTATCATATTCCATCTTGCTAGGTCAGATTTTATTGTTGTCACCAGTGGATCATAGTTTAGTGTTATAATTTTGTTGAGTTGTTTCGGGATATTTACCCCCAGATATTTCATAGATTCCAACTCCCAGTTAGTTTTGAGTTTACTTAGTGAATAATGATTTGGGTCATAGTTGAATGTTAAAACTTGGGTTTTATGCATGTTTAATTTGTACCCCGATAAATCTCCATGGTCTGAAAAAACTGAGATTAGTTCTGGTAAAGAAGTGTCTGGCTGCCCTAGGTATATTAAAATGTCATCAGCAAAGAGTGCTATTTTATGTTCCTTCTGACCAAGTGTAATACCTTGAATTTCTTGATTTTGTCTTATCCATTGGCTCAGAGGTTCTATGAAGATTGCAAAGAGCAGTGGAGACAGGGGGCAGCCTTGACGACATCCTCTTTCCAGCTCAAAAGATGATGATAAATTACCGTTAATCCTTATTTTAGCTGTTGATTTTTTATATAATGCCTGTATAGTTCTAATGAAGTTGTTATGAAAATTGAAACTGGATAAGATTCTATATAGGAAAGACCAGTCAACCGAATTAAATGCTTTTTCAGCATCTAATCCCAATATGACTGCATTTAAGTTATATTTTTTTATATGATGAATTATGTGTAAAGTGCGTCGAATGTTGTCTTGTGTCTGTCTTTGTCTTATAAAACCTGTTTGGTCTAAGTGAATTAAGTCTGTCAGTATGTTTTCTAACCTTTTGGCAAGGATAATGGTAAAAAGCTTATAGTCCTGATTTAATACACTGATTGGTCTGTAGTTGGAGCATTCTAGTTTATCCTTTTCAGGTTTAGGTATAACTGCAGTGACCCCTTCTCTCCAGGAGGGGGGGATTTCCCCTGTGTGGAGGACATAGTTAAATGTTTTCAGGAGGAGAGGAGATAGTTGCTGTTTAAAGGTTTTGTACCACTCTGCTGTATAGCCATCTGCTTCTGGGGATTTGTTAGCTTTAAGTTTCATAATTGCTTTTTCCAATTCTTTAGGTTGTATTTCTGACAGTAGTGTTTTATTTTGTGATTCCGTAAGTTGGGGAAGGTTTAATGTGTTTAGGAATGTCTCAGATGCGTTTTTATGTTTTTTGTGGGAGTATAAGTTCTTATAGTAATTCTCGAAGCTTTTAAGAATATCCTGTATTCTGAATTTTATTTCCTTTGATACTGGGTCTCTGATTTTGTAGATTGCTCTTTCTGTTTGTTGTTTCCTCAATTTATAGGCTCGTAATTTTGCCGATTTATTGCCTGCTTCATAGTGTTTTTGTTTCAGAAATGTAAGTTTCTTCTGGATTTCTATTGTGTAGATCTCATTTATTTGATTTTTAATTTCTTTAATCTTGAGCGAGCCATTAGAATGAGTGTTGTCTTTGTGTTCTTTTTCTAGGTTCTTGAGTTCTGACTCTAGTGTGATTAGTTTTTCTTGTCTCAGTTTCTTTTGGGTTGCCAGTTTTGCAATAATTTTTCCCCTTATTACAGCTTTGCACGCATCCCACAGTATTAAAGGGGGTACTTCTCCATTATCGTTTTCTTCCAAATATCTGAGAATATCTGATTCCAATTCATCTTTCAGTGGTCCTTTCAGGACATTTGAATTCAACCTCCAGGAAAATGTATTATTTGTGTATTTTTGGATGTTTAAGTCCATATAGATCGGACTGTGGTCAGAGAGATCCATCAGTCCTATTTTACATGTTTTTACTCTTCCAATGTCTCTATTAAACATAAAAAAGTAATCAATCCTTGAGTAAGATGAATGTGGCGTTGAATAAAAAGTATAATCTTTTACATTGGGGTTGAATTCCCTCCATATGTCACAGATTCCCATTTCTTTTAATAGCATCCGAGTTTTCCTATTTTGAGTGTTATTTTGATGTGAAGAATTACCTGTTGCATCCCAGTATGGATTCAGTCTTAGATTGAAGTCTCCACCACATATCACTAAACCTTGGGCTTTAGTTATCATTAGGTCGAATACATTTTTATAAAATTTCCATTTAGCCCCTGGTGGTGCATATACATTCAGCAGGGTGATATCTTCTCCCTCTAGCCGCCCAATTACCAAACTGTACCTCCCTTCTTTATCTTTGTGTTCTGATTTTTTTTCAAATGTAATTTTGGTTGATATCAATGTCGCTACTCCCCTCCTCCTCCCTGACTTATATAAAGATGAAGAGATCATTTTAAACCCTTGTCTACTGAGTTTAGTGTGTTCCACATCTGTTAGGTGGGTTTCTTGTAAAAATATTATTTCTGCTTTGTCTTTTTTCATTTTGCGTAGAATCTTGGATCTTTTAACTGGATTCAGGATCCCTTTTACATTATATGAGGCTATTTTGGTTACACCCTGTTTCTCCATTGTATTTTCTTATTTAGTATAACAGTGTGGTGGCCCTCTTTTTTGCTACTCAGAAACTGAAAGAACATTAAGAACATAAAAAACATTAAGAACATAGTGTACGAAACTTTAAAACAAAAAACTGTCAAAAAAACTTCCTGAGCCGGGGTCTCTTTAAAGACCCTGTAAGAGCCCTGATGGAGTGTAGGCTCTGACGGAAATTCCTCAAACTCTGTTACGTGTTGAGGGCCCTCTCTTACCCCTGTAAGTTGTCCCATGTTTTTAACGTGAATTTCAGATCCCAATCCGAATTTGTAATGATTTTTTTTTTTTATGCCTATACCCTATGAGATTGTGTGCACCCTCCCACCCCCATCACAGCAAGCATTCACTCTAATACAGTATTTGTTAGTGTAGGGAGAACATGTGGGTCATTGTTACATTTCTATTTTAACAAGATTTTTTTTTTTTTTTTTTATGCCTATACCCTATGAGATTGTGTGCACCCTCCCACCCCCATCACAGCAAACATTCACTCTAATACAGTGTTTGTTAGTGTGGGGAGAACATGTGGGTCTTTGTTACATTTCTATTTTAACAAGATTTTTTTTTTCCTTTAAATTAAGAAGACATTTGTTTCTAATGCTATAACTGCTCCATGAAAGGTTTTACCACATGCTGATTCTGCATCTCCTTTAATGTTTGTTACCTTGTAGGAGGGGGGATGGAAGTGCAGAATGACTGAAAAGAAAAAAAACAAAAAGGTCGCTATTCCTTCCTGGAACTGGAAGGCTTATCTTTGTAGCTCTGGGGCTGGGTTTCCCGCTGCTGGCCCGTGGATTTTGAAGGTCTCTGAGTGGACCACGTTTGAGCCCTGATCCTCTTGCTCAGATCCGCTGCGGGTTTAAACACCGATACCGGGAGCCCTCTTCTCGCCATGTCAATTGTTGCTTCTTCCGCTGAATTATAGAGACATGACTCTTCACCGTAAAAGACCCTTAACTTCGCAGGAAATGGTGTCTGAAAGCGTAGATTCTGTTCCCGTAGAACCTTTTTGGCGTTGTTATATTCCCGTCGCTTTTTAAGAACCTCCGGGGCGTAATCATGTTCCACGAAGACTTTTCTCTCTTGATGCATAAATCCTTTTTTCTGCCAAGCCCGTCTTACAACCTCTTGTTTTATTTTGAAATCGGAGAATCTTACCACCACCGAACGTGGGGGCGCTTCTGCCGCTGGCTTTGCGGCTAATGTACGATGGGCCTTTTCTATCTTGAAATCGGTGGTTTGTGGAATATCCAACTTCTCTCTCAATAAGGATTCCACGCATTCCGCCATTGTGTTGAAACTATCTTCAGCTCCTTCTTTCAGACCGTGAATTCTGATGTTGTCTCGCCTCTGTCTTCCTTCTTGGTCGGTTAGCTTAGCCTCCAGCCTTGGCTGTTTTTTGTGTAAATCCAGCATAGAATCTTCAAGCACTTTTATTCTTTCTTCAGCTTCCAAGATTCGGTTTTCGGCCTGGTCCATTCTGCTGTTCGTCCTTTTTAATTCCTCTCTGAATTCATGAAATTCGGTCCAAAATCGTCGTAATTCATCAAATAGCGATTTCAAGCTAACCTTCTTGTTAGCTAGGTCCAGCTCCTCGTCTTCTGAACGGAGGTCCTCCGGTTCAGATTCTGCGGCCGCTGCGCGTCCTGACCTGGGGAATGTCAGTTTCTTCTGTTTTTGGTTAGGCATGGTGTTTTTGTCTTTTGATTTTTGTTCTTCCAAAAATCCGTTAAGTCTGATTTTGAAGATGTTTTCCTTGGATTGGGTCTGGGAGCTTCAGCGTTAAGTTGCTATCACCATGGCGTCCAGACCGGAAGTCGAAATTTGTGACATTTTATTACAAATTTGATACTTTTTCCTGTAAATGTACAACTTTATAGAATATTTTTTTACGGTTTTCTTCTAAATTTTCAACTTTTTTCTCATAAATGTATTTTTTTCCCTATGAATTTGCACCCTTTTCTTATCATAAATTTGCTACTTTTTCCTGTAAATTCGCAATTTTTTTTTCTTCGAAATTTCTGACTTTTTGTTTAATTTGAAACTCCCTTCTCAAAGAAATTCTTTTTTTTCACGTAAGTTTGTGAATTTTTTCCCTTACGTTTTCCACTTTTTTCCCATAAATTTATGACTTTTTTCTTGTAAATTTACAGCATTTTTTGTCATAATTTTTTTTTCCTTTTTTCATCACAAATTTGTAACTTCCTTCTCCTAAATTTCCAACTTTTTTCCTCATGAATTTTCAATTTTTTTCTTATAAATTTGTGATTTTTTTTTGTTTGTTTGTTTTTGGTCTTGTAAACTACCAACATTTCATATGATTCTAATAAAATTTTAAACCTCTCTAATAGTTTCATTTTTTCCTGTTCATGCAGACAGTGGCTCAGTGCCCAGAGGTTGTTGGTGCTTCCATTTCACAGCAGCACTAACTCTCTCTTGGTATTCCAAACCATAACACGCAGAACCTGATGGATTGATGAAGCATGCACTAACAGGAAATACACACAACCATATTTAGTCATTTTTGCTTGATGGACAGTCTGAAAAATATACATTCCTGCTATCATCTCCCACATAAAGAAGTGATAATGGACTCAGCAGGAATCCTCCATCCATTTTCACTCATCTGGAGCCACCGATACTTGTGAGACAAATCCTGTCTTCATCTTCTTTTTTTCCCCTTTTCCGCTCATTTCCCTCCAGCCTTCACCCCTCTGCAGTCTGCAGGAAAAACAGTGATTATGTACACATTAGCACACACCTGCCCGATCCCAGACGAAGGGCTTGTGTTTTGAGTCTTTTTTTAATGTATTTATGCATTTGGCTCCTCCTGAATAATACATTGTTATTTGTTATTTTCACCGCGTACACTTCCACGGAGACGGTAACGGAGGGGAAATAATAAAAGCGGCGCGGGGCTGAAAATATGAGATATATAACTACCTGCTTGGCAGACAATAGTGAGGGTTTTTATTTCTTTCTTGTACAGAATGAGAAGGGCGACAGCTGTCAGGAGTTGGATTTTTTTTTAATGTTGTGTATGCTTGTCTCTGCATTGGTTTCACTTTTGTGATGTTTGTGTGCTCAAAGGAGCTCAGCGTGTCTTACAGGAACCAGAATAATAGAGACACGTGAGGCCGCTAAGTGGACTGCAGAGAGTGAGCTACCCTGTGGCACAAAAAGTGGAAAACTTATGTGCAAAAGTTGTAGATTTATTACGATTTTCATGGGCAATTTTGGCTAATTTACAAGAAAAAAGTCACAGATTTTTCTGATTTACTTAAAGGAAAAAGTTGTGTGTGTGTGTGTATGTGAGAGCGTTTCACATACTTCCCCTTTAGGCCGGGCCTACGCCTGTAACTCCGCAAGCAGTGTAGTCAGCAGTGTTGAGATGCAGCAGGACAGAACGCATATGTGATGAATGACTCTTTATTTCATCGGAAGAGGACAAGAAGATGTGAGCAAAATGTGCAGATACTAGCACTAAAAGAAGCAGAAGCTAAGTCACTGTTAGCCTCTGAAGGCTGTCTGCGTCATCTCAGCTGTTTTGCAGAGGGAATGGACAAGTTAAGGCTGTATTTAAAAACCCGATCAGAGACTCATAATTACTATTTGGTGGTAACACATTCATGGGTGCAGGACGGACTCCCCCAATGCAGCTAATAAGATAATTAGCCACCGTGCATGTGACATGACCCACAAACCCTCAAGAGATATATGTTGTAAATACTGGACAATGTTTCTTTTGAGTGTGAAATGACAATAGGTCTGCTTTTTATTATATTATGCTCATTTACTACTGCACCGCAGTGATATGATACCACACTCTTCTGTAATATTGCTTGATTATGAGCCTTGTCAGTAAGAAGAAGGGAGGAGCAATAGATAAAAAGGAAAACCAACAGGAAATCAGCACGATTTACCATCCACATTAGTAGCCAAGTATTTTGGCAAGCTGATGATGCATCATTTCCAAATATGACAAAGGTAGCACTAACTTAGCTAGCCTACATGAATCTGACAAAGGTTAATTTGAAAATATTTGCAAAGTGTGGGGAGCGTGGAATAAAGAGACTGAATTGTGTCTAAGTCAGATTTATTCAAGCATCCATCCCCAGCCTGCTCTCTCCAATAAGCAGGAAGAAAGAGGCTGAGCTACATCCAAGCTTCACATTTTATAGGCTTGTCACACACAGGAGGGATCGCATATCCCCATCAAAACCCCTTATTGACATTTCTCCCCCCTCCAGCCTTCAGTCTTCCACCTGCCTCCTGAAGGTCAGGAAGTCCTTTGTTCGCACCCCCGTCCTCTTCGTTGTCCCCCGCAGGTGGTCCAGACTTATTGTCCTCTTCGTGGTGAGGTCAATCTACATATGTTATCTCAGCATCCCTTTTATGCTTACACATATGCATGCACAAATACACCGCTACATACATCCCTTTAATGCTTAAACATATGTATGCACAAATCCACAGCCATATAACCCCCCCCCCCCAAACGATGAAGAATGGGCAATACATTAAAATTCTGTGAACATGTTACTATCAACAGTACAGCCAACATCAAACACTCAGTCTGTGCGCCGCCTGGGCTTCAACTGTCTCCCGAATCTGCTGTAAGCGGGCCCAGCCTTGCCTGCTGCACCCTTCTGCCCAGGCTCTGTTGACTGAGGAAGAGAGTGGTTATTTGATCCCTGTGGGGGCTCCGAGACGCTCCCCCTGGGGGGTCTGCCGCGTCGAGGTGCCCTCGCTACCGGTACAGACTCGTCATTCATCACAAAAGCAGGTTTTAGTCTGTCAATACTAACTGTCTCTTTTCTGTCTCCCAAATCCAGCACAAAATGCTTATCACCTGTCTCCAGCACTCTATATGGCCCGTCATACGGGGGTCTGAGGGTTGATCTTAGAGCCTCGTGCCTGACAAAAACAAACTCAGCATTTTTTAAAGCTTTGGGAACAAAAACACGCGGAAAAGCGTGATGAACGGGGCCCGGGAGCACGTCCGCTCCCGTGCCGACTAGCGGCCCAAGAGCCGGGAGGGGGGGCGGCTCCGGGTGTTCTGGTAAAAACTCGCCTAGCAGCCTGAGAGGTTGTGCGAACACCAGCTCCGCTGGGGAGGCATCTAAATCCTCCTTGGGAGCAGAACGCAACCCTAATAAAACCCATGGTAGTTTGTTTACCCAATCTGCATCCGTGAGTGACGCTCTGAGTGCTGCCTTCAAAGACCTATGAAAGCGCTCGCATAAACCATTAGCCTGAGGTTGATAAGCAGTAGTGCGGTGAATTTTTGCTCCTAATCCGTTGGCCATTGCTGACCAAAGCTCAGAGACGAATTGAGGCCCTCTATCGGACGTAATGTCCGACGGAACGCCAAAACGCGCTACCCAAGCCGTTAAAAAAACGCGAGCCACCTCCGAGGCCGTGGTCGTCGCCAGTGGGACCACTTCCGGCCAACGCGTGGTTCGGTCCACCATTGTCAAAAGATGTGTGAACCCCTGTGATGCCGGTAGGGGGCCCACGAGGTCGACATGCACGTGGTCGAACCTTCTGGCAGGAATGCGAAACGGTTCTAAAGGGGCTCTTGTGTGCTTGTGGATTTTGGCCCCTTGACAGGACATGCAGGCCTTTGCCCACTCCTTCACGTGCTTGCGCAGGCTCGGCCAAACAAACTTTTCCGCTACCATTTTCACCGAAGCGCGCACTCCCGGGTGCGCCAGCGAGTGGACTGAGTCAAAAAAGCGGCGGTGCCACACGGCTGGAACCACCGGGCGTGGGCGCCCGGTCGACACATCGCAGATTAGGGGGGGCGTACCGGTTTGTAAACACTTGCTCTCCAGCCTTAACCCTGTTGGTCCAGACTGGAGCGCGCGCACGTCTGCATCTGCACCCTGCTCTGCCGCCATGGCTGCGTAATCTATACCCACGTGAACTGGGGCTGCGTGCGCTCCCACGCTGCTACTCCGCTGCGCGGTCACGGTGGCATGGTCCGCCTCTGCGCACGCCGGTGCCGTGACCGCGCGTGAGAGGCAGTCTGCCACCACGTTGAGTTTACCCGCTACATGCCGAATGTCAGTGGTAAATTCCGAAATTGCGGCCAGCTGCCTCTGCTGCCTGCCTGACCACGGGTCTGAAATTTTGGACATGGCGTATGTGAGCGGCTTGTGGTCCACGAAAGCGGTGAAACGCCGTCCTTCCAGCCAGAACTGGAAATGACGAATCGCCAAATGAAGTGCCAACAGCTCCCTGTCAAACGCGCTGTATTTTCGCTCGGCCTCGCTCAAGGATTTGCTGAAAAAAGCCAGCGGCTGCCAAACTCCGGCAACCTGCTGCTCTATCACAGCCCCTATGGCCACATCTGATGCGTCTGTTGTTAGCGCGATGCGTGCCGCTGGGTCCGGGTGAGCTAGGAGCCCAGCGTCAGCCAAGGCTTTTTTCACCTCTGTGAACGCGCGCTCCCACTCTGGGGACCATTCAACAGCATTGGATGGTTTTTGTTTCTTGAGCGCGGCATATAACGGCTGCATGAGTTGTGCTGCGTGGGGCAGGAAATGGTTATAAAAATTCATCATCCCTAAAAATTCCTGCAATGACTTGACCGTTTGTGGTCGGGGAAAATCTGCCACTGCGCGCACTTTATCCGGTAACGGAACTGCCCCTTCTGGGGAAACGCGGTGGCCCAAAAAATCGATCTGCGCGACGCCAAACTGGCACTTGGCCAGGTTAATTATTAAGCCGTGCTCTCCCAACCTCCTAAAAACCACGGTGAGGTGTTTTTCGTGTTCTTCCTCTGAAATACTGGCAACCAAAATGTCGTCGAGGTACACAAACACAAAAGGGAGATCGCGTAACACGGCGTCCATCATCCGTTGGAACGTCTGCGCCGCCCCTTTAAGACCAAATGGCATGCGTAGAAACTCAAAGTCCGAACGGTGTTATTACCGCTGTTTTAGGAATGTCCTCCGGCCGGACCGGAACTTGATGGTAGCCGTGAACCAGGTCTATTTTGGAAAAAATGCGCACCCCCGCTAGGTGTACTGAAAAATCCTGGATGTGTGGAATGGGGTAACGATCGTGTGCTGTGGCGTTGTTCAGCCTGCGGTAATCGCCGCACGGTCTCCAGGAGCCATCAGCTTTCGGGACCATATGCAGCGGCGAAGCCCATGGGCTTTTCGAACGGCGAATGATGCCCAGCCTCTCTAGGCTGGCGAACTCGTCGCGCGCTATGGAGAGCTTGGCAGCATCTAAGCGCCGAGCCTTCGCAAAGACGGGGGGCCAGATGTAGTGATAAAATGCTCCACCCCGTGTTTTGCGACCGTCGCTGAAAAAGTGGGTACCCTGAGTGCTGGAAACTGGGTGAGGAGTGTGTGGAACTTACCACCTGCTGCGGCGACATTGGTCTGTACTGGTGGCTGGTGGTACTCGAGCTGAACAGGGAAGAGAGTAAAAAGAGAGTGCATTTACCAGCCGCCTATTGGCAAGATCAACTAACAGACCATGTGAGCACAGAAAATCAGCGCCTAACATGTTGAAACTCACCGCCGCTATGACAAAAGTCCATTCATATGTGCGGCCATGTAAGCGTAAAGACAAAGTTCTTTTCCCGTAAGTGTTGATGCTCGAGCCGTTTGCCGCAGTCGCTCCGCTACCACGGGGTCCAGCCAACCGGTCAGCATAAGTTGGGGTGATGAAACTCACTTGGGCTCCGGTGTCTATGAGGAAATCTCGTCCGGAGCTCGCATCTGTGATGTAGAGCAGCTTGCTGTTTTCACCGAGAGTCGAAGCTGCTAACGACCCTCGGTCCTGCCGTTTCCCGAACTCCTGAAGCTGCAGGGCGGCACACACCTGCGTGCCCTCTCGGCGAACCTCCGATGATAAAAACAGCGGTCATCTCCACCTCTGCGTCGGGGCTGCGCCTCTGCCACTGAACCCTCACGATCACCGTGTCGAGGCCGCGCCGCTGCCGTTGCTGGTAGGGTTGGGTCTTCTGCCTCTGGCTCTCCGCTGCTTTGGGTAGCCGCTGCGGTCGTCTGCTCGCCGCAGGCGTCCAGGATCCTCTCTGCCTCCTGGGCCAGCTCCCGGAAATCCTCCTGGGTCTCACAACGTACGCCGGCCAGCATCCCTCTCATGTGCGCCGGGAGGTTAGTTAGGAAGATATACTGGAAAAGGAAGCCATCGTTGTCTGACCCCCTCAGCTGTAGCATGTCTTCCATCAGGGCGCTTGGCCTGTGTCCTCCCTAGTTGAGCAAAGGCAGGAGCCTCCTAGCCCTCACTTCGGCTGAGGGCGTGAAAAACCTGATGAGGGTAGCTTTCAACCTGCCGTATCTGTCGGTGGTGGGTGGCTGCTGTACCAAGCTCTGCACGCACCGAGCCGTGCGGTTGTCCAGCTTAGCGATGACATGGTGGAACTTAGTGTCATCCGCCGATACCCCTGCGAGCGCGAACTGTGACTCTGCTTGTAGGAACCACGACCGTGGATTGTCCTGCCAGAATTCCGGCAGCTTGACGGCTACGGCGCTCGCCAGGGCAGACTCCAGCGAGTCCGGAACGCGGAGATTCTCTCCAGGCATTCTCTACGTCGATGGGTCACCAATGTGGGGAGCATGGAATAAAGAGACTGAATTGTGTCTAAGTCAGATTTATTCAAGCATCCATCCCCAGCCTGCTCTCTCCAATAAGCAGAAAGAAAGAGGCTGAGCTACATCCAAGCTTCACATTTTATTCCATTTCCTATACCGGCTTGTCACACACAGGAGGGATCACATATCCCCGTCAAAACCCCTTATTGACATTTCTCCCCCCTCCAGCCTTCAGTCTTCCACCTGCCTCCTGAAGGTCAGGAAGTCCTTTGTTCGCACCCCAGTCCTCTTCGTTGTCCCCCGCAGGTGGTCCAGACTTATTGTCCTCTTCGTTGTGAGGTCAATCTACATGTGTTATCTCAGCATCCCTTTTATGCTTACACATATGCATGCACAAATACACCGCTACATACATCCCTTTAATGCTTAAACATATGTATGCACAAATCCACAGCCATAAAAGTAGCATTAGCAAACATTATGCAGACAAAAATAAGAGGTCTTTTTTTTTTTTTCAAACCAAATCAAAGTGTCATCTATATGAGCCAAATAGGCTACAAAATTTATTGTGTTTTTTCTGATTAAGCTTAGCTAACAGTAGCTTAGATGCTAGCTCTCAGAAATAGTTTTCTATCAAAGTAGCTAGCCGACTAATCGTGTAAGCTCTCAAGTATTTTGTAAAGCCAGACTTTTTCTATTTTGTCCTTTGTGAAGTTTTATTGTGAGTCACCAGAGCACCTTAAATTAGGGGTGGGTGGCCTCCATATGCTAGTTAGCATTAGCAAACATTAGCCAGATGAAAAAATATGTTGGGTTAGCTTTTTTTTTTCTTTCTACTAAAACAGTGTCTCTGTGTTAGCCAAATGGTCAGCAAAAAATTTATGTTATTCTTTAGACTAATCTTTGCTAACAATTGCCAGTGTGGTAGCTCTCACAAATTGTTTTCAATCAAAGTAGCTATCCAGCTAATTGTATAAATTGTAAAGAATTTTTTAAAGCCAGACTTTTTTTTTTTTTTTTTGCTGTCCTCTTGAAGTTTTATTGGCAGTCACGGGGCCTGCTAGAATTAGTGGTGGGTGGTCTTCATATGTTAGCAAGCGTTATTAACTGTACAGACCATTGAAAATTGAAGAACTGAGAGAAAATACCTACAATAAAACTAATACAGAATAAATCTTAACATCCCCCATAAGTCATGCCTGAGCACTGATATTCATGCAATTGTAATCAAACTTTATTTAGATTATTACATCACTTGATCTATTTTGCCCCTGCTAGTCATTTCGGTGTGTACCAGAACATGATATAACATGAAGTATTCATGCATATTACACACATCCACAGTCAATTCTTTATTCATGAACAGCACCTTCCTACAAGGTTTCTTCATTACTGTACATTGACTCCCGCCTCGCTGCTTATTTAGAGGCCCGTCCATCGACTGCTTTCTTTCCCCAGAGTAATGCTGTGTTCACGAGACCAAATTGGACGATTTTAGCCTTCAGCAAGGAGGGGGGGATTGATTATAAATCTCACCGCCATTGAGGCAAAAGGAACAATCACATGTTAAACTTTCTCAATTCCTCCTCCACCTGTTGTTGAGATATTCAGCCGCACAGATGCTGCAGCCGCGTTGGCAAATCAGCCTCAATTGTCTCGTCTCAAAGCAGGAATGATGTGGCGCGGCTGTTATTCGGTTATTGATCAAGGTTGTCAGGACCCGGAGTCCTGCTGGCGTTCCCCGTGAGTCGCCTAATCAGACCCTGTTTACACCTGGTCTGGAACATAAATGCTATTTACTGAGCAGGAGAAAGAAATCCAGCAACCTTTCATGTAACAAAAAAGGATTTATATGAAAGTTTTTGAGAGTGCAAGTAGCATAATCACGTTAGAAAATTCTGCCGTGTGAACTAAAGGTGGGAGGAAGTCATACACGATTTATGAGAAAGGAAAAGTGTCAAATTCATAGTCATTTAATTACTGAGTAAAGGAAAAAGTCCTGTTGCTGATGTTGACCAATGAGTTTTATTCTTATAATTCCACTGTTTTACCTTCATTGTAAGGCTTGAATATATCACATATTATTATTTATGAATTTATTCACATTTTCAGGGCAACAGCAGTTTTAACACATATTCCAGAAAGGAAAGGAGATGTACAGTATGATGAAAGTGTCACCTTTTTAATGTTTTTGTGCATAAATTTGAGTATCTGGAGTGACTACAAACAAAAATCCACTGGAAAAAAAAAATCCCCATCAGAGTTAGCCTTGGTTTCAGTGAGAACATCATGTGAGAACTAGAACTTGTTGGAGTAATACCACCCTCACCCAATCACCATACAATATTTTCCCAATACTTGGGCCACGATATGATTTATTATCGCAGTATTGCAATATCATATATTTTGATTTCCCGTCCTGATCTTTGTCTTGTTCAACTCCTGGCTTGATCTTATGAGTTACTCCTTTCTTGCACTCACCTAACCAGACAGTGGGCAGTTAGGACCATCTAGTGGCTTGAAAAGTCAATTAGTTTTTATTACATAACTGAATTTGTAATTGCATCATTTATTAATACTTTTAAGTATCACAATATTGTTTTTGAGGTTGGAGGAGGTGGGATGCTATCCCCCTTGTTAGCAAAATGAGCCAAAAGCATCCCCCTTGTTAACTAAAGGTGGAGGAAGGGGTGACATTGTCCCTCACAACCTGAAAAAAAGGAAGAATTGTCCCCCGGTATCATCATTAACCTTATTATATCACATTACATAACTGAATGTCTTTGAATGACTAATTCTGCTTTTCCTTGTAGATTCACAACTTTTTTTCTCATAAATCTGCAACTTTTTTCTTAAGATTTTTTAACTTTGTTCTCATAAATCTGAAATTTTCTCATAAATTTGTGACTTTTTTCTCAAAAATCTGCAACTTTTTTCCCTGTAAATTTTCATATTTTTTTCTCCAGTGGTGTTGGACAATTAAAAATTTTAATCGCGATTAATCTTTTGGAATGTTGAGTTGATTGCGTGTTTTTTCATACAGATACACTGTACCTTAAGTCGGTAATTTTTGTCATACTGTTATGAACATGGGAGTGGACAAATAAGCTTGCTGTCTTCAACTGCAAGTTTATTAAAGCTCTCAACATACCCAAAATGACAAAAACTATCCAGAAGATTCTCCAGAAGATTCTCAAAAGTATTACTGCATGTGCAAACAACGGAATGCCAGGGCTCATTACTGCAACACAACTCGGCATCCAACCAGCAGCCACAAATGGAGCTTGCTCTTTCTCCCATAGCAAACATCCACAACTTTTAAGCAGATCAACACAAAACAATGGACCTGGTGTGTCACAACCAGTGTTGGGAGTAACGCCACTACTTTCGCCACTGCTTTTACAGTAAGGCATTACAGAGTAACAAGTTACTGTAATGCCACTATTTTTGTAATAATGTGCTGTGTAACAAAATTATTGTTTAAAAAATTCAGTAATGCATTACAGTTACTGAAATTTGATCAGATGCATTACTCGCATTACTCGTTTTATTAATACGGATAGATTTTTAGTGCAAATAGGCGATCATACAACTTGCAGTTGCTAGACACCCTCCTCATCAGCTGCCAACTGGGGATGAATACACAGTTTCGGTGGCTATTGGTGGGACAACTGCCATCCTCAGCGCCACCAGTGGCCTCAAGCCACTGGAGGTTGTCATGCCAAAGGCAAAGGCAAGCAAATAAATATAAACTGACCCTACCGTAACTGACGCAGCTATCACACAGTCTCCTCCAAGGGTCCGTTTCCTGTCCTGCCCCAGTTCACATCACAACCCGGTGAAGAAATGCCGTGGCGATGGCGACTTCTTATATTGAGCCCTGATCACCTGTTGTCTGAGTGGTGAGTAACACCTACCAGCTCCTACCTCTTTGGTTAAACATGAGTATTTTTTTTAGCAAGAAACTCGCATTTAATGTCCAGATTAAATGCATTTAAAGTTTTCTTACGCACAGAGAAAAAGTGACTGTGATTTGCTGCAGTAAAGAACAGCTTCTTCTAAGCGGTGAACTTTCATTTATCTGTGCTTTCTATTTTATTTTATCTCATTCATTTACATGCTGTTGTGCTATGCAACTGTTTCATGGAAGTAAATCCTCTAAGCATGCATTTTTAATGGACTGGTCCAGGGGTGTTAAACGTATGGGTCGTGGGCCAAAAACGGCCCACCAGGGGGTCCAAGATTTTCTCTGTGAATTCACAGCTTTAGTTCTAGTAAATTTCTGACTTTCTACTGATTACAATAGTTTGTGTAAATCTCGGACTTTTTTTCTCTGTAAAATGAGATTTTTTTTCTCATCAGTTTTTTTTCCTTCTTTTTCTGATGAGAACAAGGGGCCCTTGATCTTGCTGTGTGTTCAGGATGATTTAAGTATGCATTTAAAAGTAACGTGAAAGTTACTTTTCCAAGTAACTAGTTACTTTAATCATGCAGCAACTCGAAAGTAACTTACTTTTGAAAAGAAGTAACTGTAACTAGTTACTATTTTTTAGTAACTTGCCCAACACTAGTCACAACAGACACAATTTCCCTTTTAACAGAAAAATTGCAAACATAAACAAACAACTATCTTGCCCGTGATGACACCCCACCATGCTGCAAAACAGTGGGGGAGTGAATGGACATTACGAACACAGCTTGAGAATTTCTTTAGACTGGTGCTCACCAACAGTTGAACCCAAAACTATGAGGATAAAAACAGGCAAATTTCTGTCCGTGTCAGCTGCTGGAGGTCAGCTACAACCTAGCATGTAGCTACTAGCCAGCTAACCAGTTTCCACAGAAGAACAATCCAACATCCAGGTGAAGTTTTGGAGGAAGCTGTAACAATTATCGAGGTGAGAGCTCCGACAGATAACGTTGTAAACTAAACATGACAGCACTTTGGGGATTTCCATTACTGTAATCCAGCTTGTTTGACTTTGCAATGTCTGCATGGCGTACACAGTGTCTGTGGCTAGAATGGCTTTGGTATGGGGAGCCGCAAGGCCAAAAAGTACTGTTTGCGCTTTCTGCCGTTAACTGCCATTAACCGCGATCACAAAATTTGTCGCCGTTAAGAGGAGCAAAGCGTTAACGGGTGTTTAACGTGATAACACCAACACCACTATTTTTCTCATAAATTTACTTTTTTCCATAAATTTTCATATTTTTTCTCATAAAGGTGCGTTTTTTCTCAAAAATTTGCAACTTTTTCCCTGTAAATTTTCAATTTTTCTCATCAATTTTCAACTTTTTCTCATAAATCTGCAACTTTCTCATAAATTTGTGACTTTTTTCTCAAATTTCCAGTTTTTTTCCCTATACATTTTCAACTTTTTTCTTATAAATTTTCAACTTTTTTTTCTCATAAATTTGTCACTTTTTTTTTTCAAATCTGCAGCTTTTTTCCCTGTAAGTTTTCGGGGGGGGGTGTTCATAAATTTGCAACTTTTTTCTTGTAAATGTTCATATTTTTCTCATAAATTTGCAACCCCATAAATTTTCATATTTTCTGATAAATTTGTGATTTTTTTTTCCCTCAAAAATCTGCAGCTTTTTTCCCTGTAAGTTTTCAGGGGGTTTTCTCCATAAATTTGCAACTTTTCCCCCATAAATTTTCATATTTTCTCATAAATTTGTGACTTTTCTCTGTAAATTTTCATCTCTTTTCTTATAAATTTGCAGCTTTTTTCTTGTAAATTTACAATTTTTTTTCTCATAAATTTGCAATGCTCATCTGGATGCTGGTCATATTTTTATTCTGTGTAATGAAATTGTAATTTGCAACTTTTTCCAATTTTTAATAGGCATCTTTTACCATATCTCTCTGCACCTTTATTCTTGCAAATTTATACCCAATTTACATTTATACATTTGTCCCTCATGCTAAATTGGTGAATATCCCCCATCCCCCTTGTTAGAAAATAAACCACCTTCTATATTCAGCCTTATTTTTATGTTAATTATCTCAGGTTGCTTTCGACCGAGGAGCTAACAGCTAACATTGGCTTCAGCAACAGATCCCAGAAGCAATGAAAGAAGTGTGTTTAATGTGGGTGGAGAATGGTGCTGTAGTATTTAACCCCTGTAGAATTACATTATAATGTATTAACCTTTTTTGCAGTGTATATTCTGAATAGCTGCATGGCAATTTCTGAAGTTCAGTAAAACAAATCAGAGGGAAAAATGTTCATCTACAATTCTAATCATATTTGATTCATATTAATCAACCCCCTTTTTAAAATATTTTTGCTATTCGAAATTCAACTTTATATTTATTCAGTATTTTAATTATTCATTGAATTTACCCCTTTAACAAATACACTTCTTTGCCCTTGCTTTTTTAAACACATTTTTTCTCCTCTTTGTACTCATATTAAGCCTCTCATTTCACCCCCTGTATCTGATTTTATGAAATTAGTCCAGAAATGATCTCAGCGACATCACAAAATTTTAATGCCCATAATTTAATAGATGATCTGTTTATTGGCTGAGACAGACAGTTGTTCCACAATAATCTGTCTCCGTAACGATCACCGTTCCTTTTTTTTTTCTTCTGAGGAACGGTAAGTGGATTAGCATTTGTTTTTGTGTGCCTTTCAACTTTGTGGAAATTGTGGAGCCGGCACTCCAATATCCCCTAATTTCCTCAAATATGTTTGTTTTCTAACTCCAAGAGCTGGCAATTTTCTTTAAATTAGAAAAAAGATAGAAACGCTCAGACCCACACACACACACACACACACACACACACACACACACACACACACACACACACAGAGGCTGCCTGCAGTAATCATACCTGCCAGCAAAGGAAAAAGTTATTTCCACCCAGTGTTTGTGCTGAATAAATGTCATCTTTCCTCTGGGAGCTCCGCGCTGTCTCATAAAGGCTCATCAAAAATTCCTCAGATTAAATAGAGTTCATGTTAAATAGAGTTCCGGTGTGTTAGAAAGCTGAAACGAGTCAAGATGAAGGTGCAGCTTAAAGTCTGTGAACTCATTTACTAATTGTTTGGGGGGGGGGGGGGTCCAAACCACATGTTCTGTTTGTGTATGTGAGATAAAGACTCACAATTCAGTAAAAATAGCATGTCTATTGGGGTAAATATAAATCAATTTTAAGAAAAAGTCACCAATTTAAGTAAAAAGACATGCTGTTTTATTAGATGAGTCACAAGTTTTGGAGAAAAAGTTGCAAATTAATGAGTGAAAAGCCACACAATTTTGAGAAATGTCTTGCATATTTAAGAAAAAAAACTAAAAATATGTCAACCTGTTGCAATTATACAATTAAAAAAGTTGCAGTTTTATGAGTAAAACGATTCCAGATTTATTTTAAAAACAGGCTCACAAATTTATGAGAGTTTCGAAAACAGATTTTGAAACGAAGTGGCAAATACACAAGCAAAAGGTTGAGAGTTTATGAGAAAAAAGATTAAAAAGGTATGAGTAAAAGCCAGAAGATTATAAAAACTTTAGGAGAAAAAAATATTTGCAGTGAAAAACAATCACAAATTTGCTACAGAAAAGTTTTATTTATAAGTGGGAAAAACTCTTTTTATTGCTAATATTGAAGAAACATTTTACAATGATCATAGCTCAGCCATTTTACCTCCATTTTGAGGCTTATATTTACACTCACTGGATATTAATTTTTCTCCTTAAACTTTATTTTTAATATATTTAATATCAAAGGCCAAGTATGATTAGCAAACACTTGGCTGCACATCAGCGTTAATTTGGGCTCCCACCATCAGCAGCTCCAGTTAACCACTTGCACTCCGGGCAATTTTCCTAAAAATGCCAAAAAATAACGTGCCCAAAGTAAATCGAAAGCTGTTATTCAACCCTTTGCAGCATCTTCATGGGGTTGGTCTCATTTAAAAGAAAACACTTTGAATTTTTTGGCAAAAAAACCATAATCTCTCTACGTGCTCCGGCCACTGAGTTACAGTCATCTAAACATACTGAACTTGAAGAAAAAAAATTTGGACACAGTGTTTTTTTGGATACAAATGCTTGTAAATAACACACAGCTGTCCGATCCGGCTGGAAAATGCAACAGAAATGTAGAACGAAGTGTTATCCAGCTGAGATCCAAATTTGGTAACAATACCACAAAAAATGAATATTTTACACAGTTTTGTTCTCAGGCTGTTCCCAGGCGTTTTGGAACTGTGCCAAATTGTGCCAAATGGCACAGTTTGGAAAAACGTCTGTAACTTTTGAATGATTCAATGTAGAAGCTTCATTTTAGGCTCCAAGGAAAGGTCACACTCAGGGCTGTGTCTGTGTGTGTGTGTGGGGGGGGGTCGTCCCCCCCCCCGCTACCAAGGACAGAGTTCGGCCCTCGCTACATGACAGATTACACTCGTTGCATGTTTCCACAGCAACGCTGTCACAGCGGCTCCCCCCCTCGCTACTGTGTGTGTGTGGGGGGGGTTGTCCCCCCCCCCCCGCTCGCTACAGAGGATGGACTTTAGCCATCGCTACACAACGGATTAGCCTTATGTGGTGATGTAGGACAGCAGTGCAGTCACCGCGGCTCCCCCCCCCCCCTCGCTGCAGAAGAATAGCGGGGGTGGGGGGGGCGTTCACAGCCTGTACACTGCGAGCAACCCCTTGTACCGCGGCGCACGAACTTCAGACTTCGTGAACCGCACAGCTGTAATTTACTGATCAGTCAAAAGTCATTTTGGATTACAGTTTTCAGGGATAGAGAATAATTTAGCTTATAACACCTTACCTCTTCACAGCGGAGTCTTGGCGAACTTGTCTTCCTCATTGTCAGACGAACGCGACGCTGGTCCGCTCTGGTTTTGGTCTCGCGACTCGATCAAAACATAATTCCTTTATTGCGGTTTTGTGCTTCCATGATTGCGGTTTTTGGCGAACGATTTTTCAAAACAAATAACAGTAGTAATTAAAAAAAGACTGGCGAAGGCGTGTGTTTCACTCAGCCTTCGTCGTCAGCCTCCGTCAGTCTATAATGACCATGGAAGAAATCATAACGTCTACTCTGCTGGAACCAATACAAAATAAGCACCGCCTGTGGCCGAACATGCCGATCCACGAATGGCACTCCCTGTCACACAGGTTGCATTTGTGGATGGTCTCCATGCTGCTGGGTCTGTGGAGCTCTTCCTGTGTCCTTTTTTGATCCGCTCCAGCAGCCAGTCTTCACCCAGCCTTAAAAAAAAACAGCTCACGAACTTCTCTGCTTCAATTGGCTCACTGCATTCAAAGCGTTGGGAGGCGGGTCCTCCTTCCTAGGTTTTCATTCATTGGTTCTTCAAGGTTTCAGAAACCCAATTCAAGGCTCTTATTAGTCGAATGAGAGGTCAATCAGATGAACTAATCTGTTCGCGGCTGTGTTTGCAGATTTTTTTTTCAGTAGCGCTTGGAGGCCACACCACCTACATCACCACCATCATGCGTCATGCGTCCAAGCGCGCACGAGGGCGCACGAGAGCGCCCTCGTGCGTCTTAGGACGCAGAGACTTGCCCGCCCGCGGAACAACGGAGTGCAAGTGGTTAATCAGGAGCTAATGAAAAGGAAATGGGCAGCGTACGAGCCATAGTCAGTCTGCTTACTGATTTCATGCCACACACCAGCATTTATTTTTCTTCTGTTTTGTTACAGTTATTGCTTGTATTTTGACTCTTCTTGTAATTTTCAGTTGATGTTTTATGCTATGGGTCACCTGTGCTCTAGTAACTGATGGAAAAATAGGCAAAAATTCATTTTGTATTATATTTTATAATCATCTTGATGAGTCATATAGACCAAGGCTCAGATTTAAAGACACTGTAAAAAGAAACTTGAAGAAATTGGATATAGACAGGAGTTCCTGGCAGTGGAAGGTTAAGGACAGAGCTGTGTGGAGGAATCTGATCAGACCTAAATGAAACAGTCATTGTCGCCCACGACAGACTGCTATGATGATGATGATCTATATAATATTATACACACACACTGTGTGTGTGTGTGTGTGTGTGTGTGTGTGTGTGTGTACAGTATATATACGAAGGGGATGAAATGTTCATAATGGTCAAATTTCACCAAATGTGGTTTATTTTTCAGCATAGTCTCCCCTTCAGTTCACACACTTCTTCCACCGGTGTTGCAGCACTTGGATCCCTGTGGTTGAAATATAAACCACCTTTGGTCAAAGTTGACCACTATGAACTTTTCAGTCCCCCTTCGTATACATACACTACTCACAAAAAGGTAGGGATATTCGGCTTTTGGGTAAAATTTCAGGATCCACCTAAAATGCACTATAACCTTTACAGGTGAACTTAATTTGACCTTCTCTAACCTTTTAAATGCACATGTCCAACTATTCAATGTTTCAGTAGTTTTTGCATAACTTGCTGTTCTCTAACAGGGTGCTTAACAGCAAAATTCACAAGAGGTGTTTGATCCATGAATTGACCAATAAATTTTCTGGTTCAATTAGAAATGGTATTTAAATAATCCTCTTCATCATGCTGGTCACATTTTGACATCATGAGACCAAGACGACACTTAACAATTGATCAACAGTACCTCGTCATTGTGAGGCTTCAAACAGGATGTTCTCAGAAGGAAGTGGCCACTGAGCTTAGAGTGTCACAGAGTGTCATCAGCAGGTTGCAACAGAGGTTCAGAGAGACTGGAAGAGTTATAGAAACGCATAGAAGTGGACGTCTTTGGCCACATCCTACACTGATGACCATTTCACTGTGAACAGTGCCCTGCAGAACCGGATGATGAAGCCACTCAACTCCAGACACATTTAAGGGAGGTGAGAGGCACCCAAGTGTCACGTCAGACCATTCAAAACCATTTACATCAGCGTGGTCTGCGTGCTAGATGATCTGCAAGGGTATCTGACCACACCACTAGGCACAGGTGTCATTGTCTTGCATGGACCAGGGAGCGTTTACGCTGGGCAACGGACCAGTGGGCCTCAGTGCTGTTCTCTAATGAAAGTCAATTCACATTGAGCAGAAATGATGGCCACCAACGATGTTGGAGACGTCAAGAAGAGTGCTATGCATCAGCCACTGTTGTCACCATGTTACAGTCTGGTCAGGTGTGTCTAGTCAGTACACCTACACCTTGTGAATGGTACAGTGACAAGCCAATACTACCTGAATAACATCTTTAATCCAGTCATTGTGCCCCTGCATGAACAACACAGGCCTAATTTCATCTTCATGGACTACAATGCTCCAGCTCATCGGGGTCGCATCATTAGGGAATGGCTTCTGGAGGCTGGGGTACCTCAAATGGAGTGGCCTGCACTTTCTCCAGACCTGAATCCCATAGAAAACCTATGGGATCAGCTGAGTCACCATGTAGACGCTCATAACCCTACACCCCACAACCTCAATAACCTGAGAGCCGCTCTTCAAGAAGAGTGGAATGCCATGCCTCAGCAGACAATAAGTCAACTTGTGAACAGCATGAGACGTCGCTGTCAAGCTGTAATTGATGCTCAAGGGCACATGACACGTTAATGAGACATTGACATTTTTGTTGTGGTATACCCACCACTGTTGTTGGCTTTGGTTTCAGTAAACTGCGATGAGGAAATCACTAGGGCTGCAACGATTACTTGATTAATTTGATTACAAAAAATTCTCGATTCAAAATGTTTGTGTCGACGTGTCATTTAATGTCACACTTCCAGTCTATATCACCTTCTTCCAGTCACGCTACCTAAACAAAATGCAGATTTGTTTAATGGCACCATGTCATAGCAGCATAATGGCGGGCCAGCAAAGATAAAGAGATTTTTTTTAAAAACGACTAAAGTATCTCAAGTCTGGAATCATTTCAAGTTCAGATTGAAGGAAAACATTATGCAGTGTGTACATGGTAAAGCTGAGCAGCGAGCTAGCATGCTACAATGTCGGTTGTTACAGTGTCTCAGCAGAAAGCGTCCCACATCATGCACAGCCAGCGCACCCGAGACAAGGTACGTGATTGAGATTTAAAATTAAGATGAATAGAATATAGTCAGCTACGCTAATTATGGTTATATGACCATTAGCATCTGGATGCTAACGGATGCTAACGACAGCCGCTAGCGGATGCTAATGGGTGTTAACTGCTAGCAAAAGGAACTTTATGGTATAATGCACCATTTAAAGTTACGTTCTATGCAATAAACATTGCAATAAATGTGTACAAGTGTTATTGAGTGTTTGGTGCAATTACTAGGAAATTTCTTTAAATGGCATTCACTTATATAGCACTTTTATTCTCATCTCTTGATGACCAAAGCGCTTTACAGATCCTGCTATCCACCCATTCACACACACATTCACACACTGATGGTGGCATGCTACCTAACATGGCGCTTTCAGACCCACCAGGAGCAATTAGGGGTGAAGTGTCTTGCCCAGGGACACAATTCAATTCAATTCAATTCAATTCAACTTTATTTATATAGCGCCATTTCACAACAACAGTCATCTCATAGCACTATCAACTGTAGGGGGAACCCCCACAGTTGCAGAAAGACCCCAGCAATCAGTCGATCCCCTGTGAGCAAGCACTTGGCGACAGTGGAGAGGAAAAACTCCCTTTTAACAGAAAGAAACCTCCAGCAGAACCAGGCTCAGGGAGGGGCAGTCATCTGCTGCGACTGGCTGGGGGGTGAGGGGATAGAGAAGAAGAAAAGAACAGACATGTAGAGAGCAAACAGCACGATGGGGACTCAATCTATGGGAGAGAACAAACAAATGTTAATGACCAGCAAAAAAAAATATTTCATTGAGAGTGAGAAAAGGAGTGAGGCCCAGTGCATTACTGGAGGTCCCCCGGCTGACTAAATCTATTAGCAGCATAACTAAGGGAGGGTTCAGAAACACATGATCCCTCCCTAATTGTAGGATATATCAAAAAGGTAGGTTTTAACCCTATTCTTAAAAACAGAGATCGAGTCTGACTCCCGAATCCAGATTGGCAGCTGATTCCACAGGAGAGGAGCTTGATAACTGAAGGCTCTGCCTCCCATTGTACTTTTGGAGATTCTAGGTATTACAAGTAATCCTGCATTTTGGGAGCGTAGTGCTCTGTTAGGATAATACGGTAGTATCAGATCTTTTAAATAAAAAGGAGCCTGATTGTTTAGAGCTTTGTAAGTAAGAAGAAGGATTTTAAACTTAATTCTAAACTCTATGGGAAGCCAATGAAGGGAGGCCAGAACCGGAGAGATATGATCTCTCTTTCTAGTACCTGTTAAAACTCTTGCTGCAGCATTTTGGATCAGCTGAAGACTTTTTACCTCCGCCAAAGGGGGAGGTTATGTGATCATCGGCGTTGGTTTGTTTGTTTGTTTGTCTGTTTGTCTGTTAGCAAGATAACTCAAAAAGTTATGGACGGATTTCCATGAAATTTTCACAGATTGTCAGAAATGGGGTATCCTACAGATGATTAGATTTTGGGGGTGATCCGGATCACTGTCCACAAGAAAACCGCCATTACGCAAAATGCCATTTTCGTGAATAACTACTAAACCACTATTCCTATCATTGTCAATCCAATTGTTCTGAATCCAATTGCTAGTCATATGTTTACATGGTCAAGGAATCTGAAAACGTACACACAAACACTGTATGGGGGGAACTGTGGCGCTAAACCGCCATTACGGAAAATGCCATTTTCGTCAATAACTACTGAACCACTAATCCTATCATTGTCAATCCAATTGCTTGTCATATGTTTTCATGGTCAAGGAATCTGAAAACGTACACGCAAACACTCTATGGGGGGAACTGTGGCCGCCATTACGGAAAATGCCATTTTCGTGAATAACTACTGAACCACTAATCCTATCATTGTCAATCCAATTGCTAGTCATATGTTTTCATGGTCAAGGAATCTGAAAACGTACACACAAACACTGTATGGGAGGAACTGTGGCCGCCATTATGGAAAATGCCATTTTCCACAATAACTACTGAAATACTAATCGTATCATTGTCAATCCAGTTGCTAGTCATATGTTTACATGGTCAAGGAATCTGAAAATGTGCACACAAACACTGTATGGGGGGAACTGTGGCGAATCTGAAAACGTACACACAAACACTGTATGGGAGAAACTGTGGCCGCCATTACGGAAAATGCCATTTTCGTGAATAACTACTGAACCACTGCTTGTCATATGTTTTCACGATCAAGGAATCTGAATACTGTATGGGGGGAACTGCGGTGCTTGGCGGAGGTCTGCGCTCTCCGAGTGCTTTTCTAGTTAAAGATGTTTTAGGACAGCCTGATAATAAAGAATTACAATAATCTAATCTCGAGCTAACAAAAGCGTGGATCAGTTTTTCAGCATCACTCTGAGACAAGATGCTCCTAATCTTGGCAATATTACGCAAATGATAGAAGGCAGTCTTAGAAACAAATTTAATATGTGAATTGAAGGACAAATCCTGATCAAAAATAAACACAACAGCAGGATACCCAGGGAGAGCAGGATTCGAACCACCAACCATGCGGTTATTGGACAACCTGCTCTACCTCCTTCTTTAGGAAAGAAAGTTCTGCAAATGTTGGTCAGTGCAAGTTTCTTTTTAAAAAAGTATCAGATTACTTGAGTAATCGTCGATTAGAGTGAGTGATTACCCGAGCCGTAACATAGTCATTAGCTGCAGCCCTAAAAATTACCATTGCATGTTTCTACTTAAATGGCCTACTTTCATGATATAATATCACTGTGTTATGATCCCTCGTGCGCCATTACGCAGCGCACGGAAGGCAGAATGAAAAACCCAAGAGCAGGAGTAGATTCATGCACTTTATTTAACAAAAACCCCGAACTTGTCCAGTAAACAGCCACGCAATAAGCAGAGGGTTGATATGATGAACTTGAGGCCACCAGACATACAGGGATGCCGCCTGGGTGCTCAGCAGCCTGAGGGAGGGAATGCCTAGCGCCACTGTACAGCTGTCGGCACGAAGAGAAAAGCAAACATAAACTTACGGCTGGAGCAATCGGGGGCTGTCCGTGCAGTCTGGTGGATGAGAGTAAGGCAGAAGCAGCCGCTAACACCAAGGAAGTACACAAACTTGAAGCGTTAGAGAAGACTAAGACGTCAGGCTGAAAGTTAATGTAGGTAATGACAGCTTGCATACACGGAGGAACACGCTGCCGTGTATGAAGTGCAGTGCTCCGGCAATCTCTTCCCATAAACACAGCGTTTAAGTAATCATAATACTAATGAGAGAAGAGACCGCCGGTGTGAAGGAGCGTAACCAGAACAAATTGAAAATGTGTGCATGAGTGAGTGTCAGAGCGTGCGAATGGAAGTGAGGGGTGTGTGTGTGTGTGTGTGTGTGAGAGAGAGAGAGAGAGAGAGAGAGAGAGAGAGAGAGAGAGAGAGGAACACCAATAACAAGATGCAGCTGATGACACTGACAGGAGGAAGGGGCGTGCCCGAGCTGTCAGGGAGCGGAGGACCCAAAGGGCTCCCTGAAGCGCCTGATGGAAAATAAATAGTAACCAGGCCAAAATAGCCGCGGTGTCAGAACTGGGTTTGGTGGAACCAAACCCAGGTTCATGACACACTGTAGCTTGAACTTTTTATAGCTTCCATAAATTTCACCCAAAAGCCAAATATCCCTAACTTTTTGTGAGTAATATGTGTGTGGGTCTGTGTGTATTTTATATATATATACACTACCGTTCAAAAGTTTGGGGTCACCCAGACAGTTATTTTGTGTTTTCCATGAAAAGTCACACTTATTTACCACCATGAGTTTTAAAATGAATAGAAAATATAGTCAAGACATTGACAAAGTTAGAAATAATGATTTGTATTTGAAATAATAATTTTTTCCTTCAAACTTTGCTTTTGTCAAAGAATCCTCCATTTGCAGCAATTACAGCATTGCAGACCTAACATGATTGCACAAGGGTTTTCTAATCATCCATTAGCCTTCTGACGCAATGAGCAAACACATTGTACCATTAGAACACTGGAGTGATAGTTGCTGGAAATGGGCCTCTATACACCTATGTAGATATTGCACCAAAAACCAAACATTTGCAGCTAGAATAGTCATTTACCACATTAGCAATGTATAGAGTGTATTTCTGATTAGTTTAAAGTTATCTTCATTGAAAAAAAGTGCTTTTCTTTCAAAAATAAGGAAATTTCTAAGTGACCCCAAACTTTTGAACGGTAGTGTATATATATATTTTATTATTATTATTATTATCCCCCCCCCCCAGGAAATAAATGTCATTGAGTATATTAATCTAGACCTAGCGTGCATTTGGCTAAATGCTACAGGCCCCATCAGCCACTAGGGCACTCCAAGCTGTAAGTTCATCTACAACATTTGGTGGGGGGGAGGAACTAAAATAACTTTTTTTTAATAAATTTGCAACTTTTTTTCCTCTTGAACTTCTTTTTTGTTGCAAATGTGAAACTTGTGCCTTTTTTCACACCTGAAAGTCCTCACCCAGGTTCATATTTTTGTTTCATTGTCTACATTTGGTTCAGGTAGGTTCACGCTGCTTCTTTTCCAAGAAAACTAATCAACTTTATGTGATGCACCTACATCTTGTTGTTATGACATTTGCATTGTTAGCACAGACTGATAGTTAGCAAACATGCTACACACGCTTCAAGGTGTTTACGACCGCTCTGGACACAGCCACACTTTAAGTTAAAGCTAGGGCTGGGCGGGACTTCCGGCATGGTGACTGAGACAGCAGCAACTTAAACCCAAGGCTCCCCTGTGGTCGGTGGCCCCCGAAAGAAATAACTGGACTGTGAATCATAATTTTAGATTTGAATAGCATGAGAGGAGGTAGAAAAAAGAAAAGAGGAAGAAAAGAGGAGTGGAAATGCAAAAACTTCTGCAAAAACTTCTGAAGCAAATGATAATTCAGCGAGTGACGACGACAACATTAGCTTAGCTGCTAACAAGCGTGCTGAGCAAGCCATGGAAGCTAACATAATTACAGAACTAAAAGCCGTCCACTCAGACATGAAGAAACAGCTTGCAGAAAATGTGAGTCTTCTGAAAAGAGAGCTGGATGACTTAAAAGAAAAATATTAACAAGAAAATGAATGACATTGTTAAGGATCTGGGTGAGCTGGGTGACTGAGTAGATGAAGCGGAGCAACGAATCGCAGATGTGGAGGAGCAGCATATGGATATGGAGGCAGCGCCATCACACACACTGGAGTTTTGTGAAAGTATCCGAGAAAAGATAACTGTCTTGGAAGCATGCTCGAGGCAGAACAATATCCACATTCATGGCATCTGAGAGGAGGCAGAAGGAAATAACTTGCAAGAGTTTGTGGAAAACCTTTTAAAAACAGAACTGATCTTCCCTGGCGATAACCTGAAAATTCAACGCTGTCACTGGTCGCTTGGTAAGAAACCCAGCCCGGACTTAAATCCGAGATCCATCATTATCCCCTTTCTGGAATATAAAACAAAAGAAACTGTTGCGCTTGGTGTGGAAAAAGAGGGAGATTATATACGAAGGAAAGAGGGTATTCTTTGAGCAGGATTTCCCAACTGAGATATTATTAAAGAGGAACGCATATAACGCCATCAGAAAAGCTCTGAAAGACAAAGGGATCCGTCATCAGACACTACCCAGCAAAGCTCAAGGTGTTTTATGAATCCGGACCAGTGACCTATAGCAGTGCTCCCGAAGCCACCGAGGACCTGGAAAAGCGAGGGGTAACAGAGTCTGCAGCCAGTGATTCTCCTGCATGCACAGTGACAACGGGACCGTGGTGGGAGACTGCTGGCAGTGCCTCCCGCGACAATCGAGAGAGAAACATGAGGCGCATCAAGGAGAAGCTGAGAGGATTTCGCCGCGACGACAGTGACGCGAGAGAGCCACCACTCCGGGTGAAATGAAAAGCGGTAAGAAGGATGACAGCCCACTGTTTAAGTCTGAAAATATTGCACTCCTATCATATATACTGTTAAAAATGACTGCATAGGGACTTCTCTTTAGCCTAGTTCAATGAGTACTGTCCTGATTGAATCCAATCGGAGATGGCAGTTCGCATCTGGTGGGGCCCCTCCAAGGACAGAGGCTTCCCCCCAACTTTTGAAGTTCAACAGCAACTCCGGACTTGGAGGTCACAACCATTCTCTTTATGTTATTTTTGTTTAAGTTGTCATTGTTCATTAGACAGACAGGTTTGTGTATATGTGTTCAGGTCTTCTAGGAGGGTAAACTTTGTCTGTTTTCTTTTACCATTTACTTAATGAGTGACGTCATATACCATAAATACAGAATAATAAGCTTGAATGTGAATGGGCTTAATAACCCAATTAAAAGAAGCAAGACAGTAGCTAAGATGAAGAGAGAGAAACATGATATTTTCTGGCAAGAAGCCCGCCTTTCTAAAAGTGAACATGATAAATTAAAGAAAATGGGGTTTAGAAATACATTTTACTCCTCCTACAAAAAGGGGAATTCAAGAGGGGTGGCGATCCTAATTCCAGAGTAAACTTCCAACTTCTTTCACAGATTGCAGATAAAGAAGGTCGATTTGTGATGGTTAAGGGTCTAATTGACAACAGAGAGGTTACCTTATTTAACATCAACAGGCCTCCAGGGAATGATAAATGGCTAATTAAAACCATTTTTAATCTTATATCCACAGAAATAAGAAATAGGAGGTGACTGGAAAACCCAACTACAGCCTGCTGTAGACACTTCAAATACAACAAAGACATGTATTGAAGCTATATATATTAAGAAGCTACTAAATGAAATAGGAATGATAGATGTATGGAGGACATTACGTCCAAAAGATAGGCAGTATACATTCTTTTCTCACCCCCATAAAGTTTATTCTAGAATTGATTATTTTTTCATGATGAAAACAGACGTGCATAGAATCACGGAATGTACCATCGGCGTCAGAGACATCTCCGATCACTCGGGCGTATATTTAAAGGTGCATTTAGACAATAAACCTAAAAATACACTGTGGCGGCTCAATACTCACTATCTTAATGGCCCTAGCTTTAAAAAATTTGTCAAGACAGAATTCAAGGAATATATGCAACATAACAATGAAATGGTGTCTCCCAGTATCCTCTGGGATGCAGCTAAGGCTGGCCTCAGAGGCAAACTCATACAATGGTCAGCACGAAAGAAGAGGGAAAGAGAAAAAGAAATAAATGAGCTCACTGAAAACCTTAAATAATCGGAAAATAAGTATATACTCGATAAAGACACTCCTATCCTGAACCAAATTTTAGACACAAAGCAAACTTTAAACTGAATGTATGAGGAAAAATTAGAGAAGAAGGCCAGATTAATGAAACAAAGCTACTATGATAACAGACCCAAATCAAAAAAAACTATTAGCATGGAGAATACGTAAACAAGTAACAGAAAGGGCAGAACATAAAGTAAAAGATCCTCAAACTAAAAATATTTACTACAAATTGGAAGAAATACAACAGTCATGGGAAAAATACTATAAACAATTTTATTTCCAACCACAAGCCGATGAAGCCGGAGTAGTGTCCAATTTCTTATCAACTTTAGATCTCCCATCAATGGGAACAGAACAGAATAATATTTTAAACCAAGAAATATCAGAGAGGGCAGCGCGGTAGCGGAGTGGTTAGCACTGTGGCAACACAGCAACTCACCCTTGGCCGGGGGATCCTGGGTTCAATCCCAGCCCCCGACCAACAGTGATCTGTGTGGAGTTTGCATGTTCTCCCTGTGTCTGCGTGGGTTTACTCCGGGATTTCTCCGGTTTCCTCCCACATGCCAAAAACATACAGGTTAGGTTAATTGGCATCAACTGGGGATTCTAAATTGTCCTTAGGTATGACTGTGAGAGTGAATGGTTGTCTGTCTCTCTGTGTTGGCCCTGCGATGGACTGGCAATCTGTCCAGGGTGTACCCTGCCTCTCGCCCAAAGATGCTGGGATAGGCTCCAGCCCCCCCACGACCCGAAAGGATTAAGCGGAAGAAGATGGGTGGATGGGTGAAATATCAGAGAAGGAAATCAGCACAGCCATATCAAAACTTAAGACTAATAAAATGCCAGGAGCAGATGGCTACCTGTCTGAATGGTACAAATTTGCAAAGGAAATGATTATACCAATATTAAAAGAATGCTTTAACTATGTCCTTAAAGGAGGGGAACCCCCCAATATCACAGAGACAGGCAGTAATCTCAGTGATACCCAAGCCAGGCAAAGACAGAAGTGAGTGCAACTCTTCCATGCCTATATCAGTACTAGATATTGATTATAGATTATTTGCCTCAATAGTAGCAAGACGATTGGAAAATATAATCCCCGAATTAATAGATACAGACCAGACAAGTTTTGTAAAAAACAGACAAACCATAGATAATGTCAGGAAGGCCCTCAATCTTATAAACCACATGAAAAAAACTTATAAACTCATCAAACTTATAAAACTCATCAAACTCAAACTTATAAACTCATCTGAAGAATCAATAGTCATAAGTCTTGATGTTGAAAAAGCTTTTGACTCTGTATGGTGGGAGTACTTGTATATGGTATTGAATCGTTTTGGTTTTGACAACAGAATAATTAGCTGTCCAAAATCTTTGTACCAAGCCCCTACAGCTATGATTAAAATAAATGGTAGCCTGTCCCATGAAAGACTTCTTGAAAGGGGCTGTTGACAAGGATGTCTTCTTAACCCAGCTCTTTTTGCATTATATATAAACGTATAGAGCCCCTGGCACAAGCTATTAGGGAAGACGGTGATATATCTGGTATAACAATAGGGGGACACTGAGCACAAGCTGTGTCTTTATGCAGATGACATTTTGCTGACAATTTCTAACCCAAATACAAGTCTACCTAAACTACTGTTCCTTTTGAGAGAATTTGGTCTTTATTCCAATTATAAATTGAACCTGCATAAAACACAAACTATCGTGTTTAATTATCAACCATCAAAACATATTCATGAACAGTGTAATTTAAAATGAAAGGAAAAATCAATCAAATACTTAGGAGTCCAAATACCACGTGACCTAACCTGTATATACGAGTACAATTATTTAGCCATCACAGAGGAGATCAAAACAGACTTCAAATGCTGGGAGTTGATCCCAATGAATATGCAAAACAAAGTGGAAATTATAAAAATGAATATACTGCCCCGGCTTCTTTTTCTTTTTCAATCTTTACCAGTGGAGACCCAGCCTAGACAGTTTGCGGAGTGGGATAGACTGATATCAGCCTTCATCTGGGGTAAGAAAAGACCAAGGGTTAGACTACAAACCTTACAGCTAACCAAGGAGGCAGGAGGCCTGGCTCTGCCATGTTTAGAAAATTACTACAAAGCAGCTCAGCTCCGCTCTCTGATCTGTTGGTGTGATGTTGGGTATGAAGAAAAGTGGAAAGAAATAGAGCAGCACTATATAGACAGGCCACTTCAAGTTATATTAGGGGATAAAAATCTTCAGAATATTTATCTAGATTTAATAAATGGATGGTAGTGCCCCTCAAGATTTGGTCCAAACTAGTTAAAGATCCAGTGTTGGAAAGGAAAGCAAAGCTCCTGCGCTGGGTGGCGTATGATACAGAATTCCCTCCAGCAACCTTAGATGGTAGATTTAAACAGTGGGCATTCAGGAGTATCACAGCATATTGTACCATTTCATCTGAAGATTTAGATTCTTTCCAAAAGCTTTCAAGAAAATATTATCTGGATTAAAAAAAAAAAAAACTTTTTCAGATATCTTCATTTTAGACACCATTTTAACAAAAATATCAGATCTACAAAGGAAGAAGAATCTAGTTTAATAGCAATTGTTGTGAATATATACAAGGGTAAAACAAATGGAAAAATTATTAAATCATAAATTATTAATTATTAAATCCCTCTTACATATCTTGATAGCGAGTAGTAAAAAGTCAATAACTAGAAGGTGGTTATGTGAATCAGGACCAACAGTTCTGGAATGGATTGAAATTGTGCAGGAGATTCATGGAATGGAAATACTGACATTTTCTTTAAGACTTCTGATGGATCAGTATGTTACATACTGGTCAAAGTTGAATAATTTTCTGAAGCAGAACAACACATGAATGTGATAATTGATATGATTGGTGTATCTTTTTTTTTAAGCAACAAAGGAAACCAAAACTGTAAAGGACTGCGTCAAAGATTTTACTTAAGACTTTTAAGGGACCAGAAGGTTCTTTATCAATAGAAATTACCCCCCCCCGCCGTCCTTATCTGTTAAATATTGTGTAGTAATCAAGATAGAGGGTTGATGTAACTAGAATGGGTAACATTTTAGCATTTATCTTTTTCTTTCTTCCATCTGTAAAATGTTATTCAGTGTACCTTTTTGTTCTCCCAGAAGACCTCATGTTCTAAATGTTTGTTGTTCTGTAAAAGTTTTTTAAAAAATAAAAAATAAAGTTTTAAAAAATAAAAAAAAAACTAGGGCTGGGCGACACACCAAATATACTTGATGTATCAGTACATTTGTCAGGGTGCGACACATAAAATGCCTGTGTCACGCCTATTGAATATTATTTGTCTTGTTAATGTGTGGTAAACTGAAATAGTTCAGTCTATGTGGATAAACCTGATTACTGATACTGTGAATTTTCTTAAGGGACAAAACTGTGAAAAACTTTGAGGTGAGATTTCATTTTATTTTTTCCCTATGACAAAAACAACCCCACCCCAATACAGACTTGCATAAGGCCCCCTCCCCCCAAAAAAGCTAGAAAACAATCCTGCATGGGTTAAAGGGGTCATTGACTGCACTTTTTCCACATTTTAACAGCTCACACGTCTTAAAGTGACACTTCGACAAAAATCAAGTTTTTTCTGTTGTTAACATGTTTTTTGTGACTTACAAGATACAGTGTATCCATAGCAAAATCTTACCGCAGTCCCAAGTCTGTTTTTCTGCTTTGAATTTCCAATTAGGGACCCACCACCACCACCACCATCCCAAACGGGCAAGTTTGGGCAGACCGTTTCTAGCTACATAAGCATTCCTTCTTAGCCTGATTGGTTACTGTTATAACCAATCAGGCTGATACTCTTGGCTACCTCGGGGGGAGATGGACCAGCAGGACTGATGCAGAGGGAGATGAAGGTGTCCATTTTGCATCATGAAACAGTGGAGGAGGAGGGAGGAGGGACAGTGGGGGGGTGAGGGGGGAAGGGGACCCGGCTTGAAGGAGTCGTGGTGAACAGTCATGTGCCAACCCAGCAGGTCGGAGAGAGCAGAGTGGGTTGGGGTAGACAGAAAAAGCTCATCAGACTGCACTTTTGTAAATACTACTTGAAAACCGGCCGAAGTTCTCTGACCATACAGGGATCCTCTTCGTGCAGTTTGCAGCTACAGAGTATTGGGCTCGTGACTCTCGCCTGGTTACGCCCCTTCCACGCTCCTGTTGGATCCCGAGGTGAGCGGGGATTCTTGAGGTAGAGGAGCGAGCACCTCCAAGCGATGACTTGGCTTTCTTGACGTCACACTACCAAAGGGCATGCAGGGCGTACTACATACACAATGAATGGGAAGAGTGAAAACGCACGCCTAAATGGACATGTGGCTTTAGAGGGATAAAGGCGTCCATTTTGCATAGCAAAGCAGAAGAGCGGGGAGGGCTGGCCTTGCAGCATCAGCTACTAGTGGGCAGGGGAGGTATGGGTGGAGCTAATTAGAATATTCATAGACCGTGCATACTTAACTAGGTGCAAATGTAAATGCTCTTTCCAAGCAATTCCAAGGCAATGAAAGCTTTTTGTGGGTAAAATGCCACAATATACTATTTTGGGCAATACACATTTGTTTTTAAGGTGGTTTTAGAGCCGCCTGAGTGCATCTTTAATGAAGTGTTTGTGACATTTTTTATATTATTGAAGCAAATTTGTTTTGTTTGGTATTTTCCTTGGCTTTTTTTTTTTAAAACACTCTGATTTAAAGCACTTTAAGAAACATCCTTCACCAATTCATCTCCACCCTTCCTCTTACATCAGTTAGCCATTCGCTGACTACCTTCTAGCCTTTAGCTTGGAAGAGCGGCGCTGGTTCACAGATTCAATGGTGTATCTCAAACCACTCTGGCCCATCTCCCAATAATTTTGCCATGATTCCACAACAAATCACTAACACCACACAGCCCCCCGATTGCCACAACCGACCTGGCCCAGGACCTGATGCTGCTGGCTAAGGCGAAGCTTGCCGAACTGAGCTGCCAAGCCACGGGATCTCAAAGGGCAGTGTTTCGCTATGCGGGACTCTGCTCCGCTCCCATGGCCAGCTGGGGGATGCCCCATCATGAGGTGGCTCCCCTACCCTGCTTGTGAGAGTGGAGCGGAGTCTCGTGGAGCCCCAGAGGATGGTGGCTCCGCTGGCCGTGAGAGCTAGCAGCCTCGGGTCCCAGTGTAGGTGTTTGCTGCAACCAGCATGCTGGTGCTGGCAATTTGCTGTAGAATCACGGCACACTTAATGGGAGATGGGCCGGAGTGATGCGAGATATATTGTGGACTGTGGATTGGTGAACCAGGTAGTAACAGGGATGGCTATTAGGGTGACCAAGATCTGAGGAAAATAACAATATAAGCCACGCTTGGTGTGAACCTCCTTGTACCAGTGTTAGCTGGGGGTTAATAGTTCAGGGGCTAATAGGCTACCTTTAGGACCTCTTCCATCTACAGTGGATATAAAAAGTCTACACACCCCTATTCAAATGCCAGGTTTTTGTGATGTAAAAAAATGAGACCAAGATAAATCATTTCAAAACTGTTTCCACCATTAATGTGACCTATAACCTGTACAACCCAATTGAAAAACAAACTGAAATCTTTAAGAGGAAAAATTAAAAAAAAAACAGCCTTACAATAACCTGCTTGCATAAATATAAGTGAACACCATTTACCATTTTACTTACTTACTTTGTTGCAGCACCTTTGGCTTTTATTATAGAAAGTCTTTTTGGGTAGGAGTCTATCAGTGTGGCACATCTTGATGTGGTAATATTTGCCCACTTTTCATTGCAAAAATGCTCCAAATCTGTCAGATTGCTAGGGCACCTCCTATGCACAGCCCTCTTCAGATCACCCCACAGATGTTCGATCGGATTCAGGTCTGGACTCTGGCTGGGCCATTCCAAAACCTTAATCTTCTTCTGGTAAAATCATTCTTTTGTTGATTTGGATGTGTGCTTTGGGTCATTGTCGTGCTGAAAGATGAAGTCCCTCTTCATCTTCAGCTTTCTAGTAGAAGCCTGAAGGTTTTGTGCCAACACTGACTGGTATTTGGAACTGTTCATAATTCCCTCCATCTTGACTAAGGCCCCAGTTTCAGCTGAAGAAAAACAGCCCCAAAACATGATGCTGCCACCATCATGCTTCACTGTAGGTGTGGTGTTCTTTTGGTGATGAGCAGTGTTGTGTTTGTGCCAAATATACAGCCGTGGACAAAATTGTTGGTACCCCTCTGTTAATGAAAGAAAAACCCACAATGGTCACAGAAATAGCTCAGAAATAGCACAGAAATGGTCACAGAAATAGCTTGAATCTGACAAAAGTGGTAATAAATAAAAATTCTATGAAAATTAACCAATGAAAATCAGACAATGGTTTTGAATTGTGGTTCAACAGAATTACTTTAAAAAACAAACTCATGAAACAGGCCTGGACAAAACATTGGACTATTCTAAAGTGGCCTTCTATGAGCCCTGATCTAAATCCTATTGAACATCTGTTGAAGGAGCTGAAACATGCCGTCTGGAGAAGGCACCCTTCAAACCTGAGACAACTGGAGCAGTTTGCGCATGAGGAGTGGGCCAAAATACCTGCTGAGAGGTGCAGAAGTCTCATTGACAGTTACAGAAATCATTTGATTGCAGTGATTGCCTCAAAAGGTTGTGCAACAAAATATTAAGTTAAGGGTACCGTCATTTTTGTCCAGGCCTGTTTCATGAGTTTGTTTTTTAAATTAATTCTGTTGAACCACAATTCAAAAGCATTGTCTGATTTTTTTGCCTGGCAGGCTGGGCTTGCCTCCCCGCGAAGGACCGCGGTCTGCCAGGCCACTGCTTTTGTCCTGTGTTGGATCCACTGGTGTTCTTTGCCGGACATCCGAGTCCCTGCTGGTGCTCCTCCCAATGTATTTGCGTGCCTCGTGTTCTCTACATATGCCGAATTACCCTTTAGACCTGCACAATCATGGCCGTATTATGATATAATTTTTAAAGCATTTAGTCTAATTTGTTGCTTTTCATTTCCTTGTTTTGTTCAAGGAGCTCTGTGGTGACTGCCTGATCCTGATGCCGCCGCGTATTATCCAATCAGCACGGAGTCAATCCTAAACTCTGCCCACACTTCTAGAAGCCTGGGCATGAGGAGGCAGCGATGACTAAACTTTTATTGATTAAAAATTACAGTGGGGCAAGAAAGTATTTAGTCAGCCACCAATTGTGCAAGTTCTCCCACTTAAAAGATGAGAGAGGCCTCCAATTTTCATCATAGGTATACCTCAACTATGAGAGACAAAATGAGTAAAAAAAAATCCAGAAAATCACATTGAAGGATTTTTAATGAATTAATTGGTAAATTCCTTGGTAAAATAAGTATTTGGTCACCTACAAACAAGCAAGATTTCTGGCTCTCACAGACATGTAACTTCTTCTTTAAGAGGCTCCTCTGTCCTCCACTCGTTACCTGTATTAATGGCACCTGTTTGAACTCATTATCAGTATAAAAGACACCTGTCCACAACCTCAAACAGTCAGACTCCAAACTCCACTATGGCCAAGACCAAAGAGCTGTCAAAGGACACCAGAAACAAAATTGTAGACCTGCAGCAGGCTGGGAAGACTGAATCTGCAATAGGTAAGCAGCTTGGTGTGAAGAAATCAACTGTGGGAGCAATTATTAGAAAATGAAAGACATACAAGACCACTGATAATCTCCCTCGATCTGGGGCTCCACGCAAGATCTCACCCTGTAGGGTCAAAATGATCACGAGAATGGTGAGCAAAAATCCCAGAACCACACGGGGGGACCTAGTGAATGACCTGCAGAGAGATGGGACCAAAGTAACAAAGGCTACCATCAGTAACACACTACGCCGCCAGGGACTCAAATCCTGCAGTGCCAGACGTGTCCCCCTGCTTAAGCTGGTACATGTCCAGGCCCGTCTGAAGTTTGCTAGAGAGCATATGGATGATCCAGAAGAGGATTGGGAGAATGTCATATGGTCAGATGAAACCAAAATAGAACTTTTTGGTAAAAACTCAACTTGTTGTGTTTGGAGGAGAAAGAACACCATACCTACTGTGAAGCATGGGGGTGGAAACATCATGCTTTGGGGCTGTTTTTCTGCAAAGGGACCAGGACGACTGATCCGTGTAAAGGAAAGAATGAATGGGGCCATGTATCGTGAGAATTTGAGTGAAAACCTCCTTCCATCAGCAAGGGCATTGAAGATGAAACGTGGCTGGGTCTTTCAGCATGACAATGATCCCAAACACACCGCCTGGGCAATGAAAGAGTGGCTTCGTAAGAAGCATTTCAAGGTCCTGGAGTGGCCTAGCCAGTCTCCAGATCTCAACCCCATAGAAAATCTTTGGAGGGAGTTGAAAGTCCGTGTTGCCCAGCGATAGCCCCAAAACATCACTGCTCTAAAGGAGATCTGCATGGAGGAATGGGCCAAAATACCAGCAACAGTGTGTGAAAACCTTGTGAAGACTTACAGAAAACGTTTGACCTCTGTCATTGCCAACAAAGGGTATATAACAAAGTATTGAGATGAACTTTTGTTATTGATCAAATACTTATTTTACAGAGGAATTTACCAATTAATTCATTAAAAATCCTTCATTGTGATTTTCTGGATTTTTTTTCTCATTTTGTCTCTCATAGTTGAGGTATACCTATGATGAAAATTGGAAACCTCTCTCATCTTTTAAGTGGGAGAACTTGCACAATTGGTGGCTGACTAAATACTTTTTTGCCCCACTGTACATGTTTTGAGTGATCAACTCCATACTCAGGGATGCACACCCTCATCACTTAAGCAAAGCACTTATAAAACCTGAGGTCAATCTGACAAAAGGTTTGAGAGATACATATGTGAGGAAGACACACACACACACACACACACACAGAGCGATCCCTTGCATTTATAGATAGATTGACTGTTTTGATATTTTTTGGATAATTACGTGACTAATAGAAACATTTCAGACAGTTAAAACCTACAAACACACCATTTTTAAGTCACTGACCCCTTTAAATACAGAGGAGTAGGGGTTAGAATTAAGACCTAAGTCTGAACAAGCAATAAATAAAAGGAGTGATAGTTCATATTTCACATCCAAAAAGCTCCACAGAAACATCTGCTGTGATCTCATATCTGATCTCTTGGTTTAAGTGGTTTAATCTGACCACATTAGATCAGATGGTGTAAACCCCCCACCTTAAAAACCACATAAATGGATTATTGATCAGCTGTGGCCCAGCCTGAGAAAGGTAAACAGAGAGAACTTAATAGCATCTCAGTCTACACTCCCCTGCCCCAAATTATTTTTTGGCACAGGGAGAGATCTTCTTTGTTGCTCTCAAAAGGCTTTAATCCAGCAGAAACAACTCCTGCTGCCGCAGCTGACAGATCACCGATAGGTAACTCTGACTTTTTTTCCCACGGGCTCTTAAGGTGACAGAGAGGCCCCGGGGTTAAAGGAACTGTCCGTCAGCCGCTGTTTGTCTTTTTTTTTCCCACTACTTTTATCTCTTTCAGCCATTTTTCAAGGATTACACGTCTGAAATAAAAAGGTGATCTGTCAGGCTGTCTGGGTGTTTTTACACGTCATGTAGAAGTATTCACAGACACATTCAGCAACATAATAAGGTGCTGTTTTAGTGTTTGGAGCATTCTCTTCTGCTGCTGAAGGCTGAAAGATCTTTCATATTCATGCTAACAGAGCTGACATTCAGCTTCATGGAGACAGAATTGGGTAGAGTCAGAGCTGTTTCTGGGTATAAAGCAGAGTATGCAATGCAGCGGGTCCCCTCAGATAGTAGAGGGCACCCAAGGTACAAGTTCATCCTCAGCATTTTTTGGGGAATTTTTTTTTTCTTATATATTTATAACTTTTTTCCAATTTAATTCAATTCAACTTTATTTGTATAGCACCTAGTCACAACAGAATTCATCTCAAGGTGCTAGATACAGTACATAAGCACAAATCATAAATCCTTTTTCTTGCCAATTTACAACTTTTGCAGCATTTCGCATAAATTTATGAATTTTTCTTATAAATTTGTAACCATTTCTCATAAATTTTTGACTTTGGTTCTTATAAATTTGTACTTTTTGTATTATAAGTTTCTACTTTTTTCTTCAAAGTCAAAATGCCTTTATCATCATTCCATTGTTAAGAAACAATACAACGAAATTAAGATGCTACTCCCTAAGAAAAACTATCACATTCACAATTCATTCATGCATTTAGCATCCTCATAATTACAACAATAAATGATGCCTAAAACAATGATACCTGAAAAAATTTAAATAAAAATATATATACACAGCAATAAATAAGAACATATTGGGCACTGAGTACGTAAAATAACACCATCTTGTACACAAAGTTATTGCCCATAAAATAGCCTGAAAATGACATCAACAGTCTGTATATATTATGCAAATCCATTCAAAATACGTACTGCTGTTGGGAAGAAACTACGATTGAATCTGGTAGTCCAGGTTTTATTGGATCTGTACCGCTTCGCTGAGGGGAGCAAGTGAAAGAAATCATGACCTGGGTGAGTGCAGTCCATACTAATGGCAGTAGCTCTGCTGAGGTATCGAGACTTGGAAATCTCTTCCAAAGAAGGGAGAGAACAACTAGTGATTTTTGTGCAGTCTTGATCACTCTCTGCAGAGCTTTACGGTCTGTGGCTGTGCAGCCAGCATACCAAACTGTGATGCCATATGACAAAATGCTCTCAATGGCAGAGTGATAAAGACAGCAACTGTACATTCAAGCCATTCCTCTTAAGGAGCCTCAGAAAGTGTAAATGTTGTTGAACTTTCTTTATTGTAGCTGTGGTGTTAACTGACCAGGTGAGACTGTAGGAAATATGAACACCCAGAAACTTGAAAACCTCCACCATCTCCACACACTCCTTACCTATATATAGAGGAGGAGGCTCACTACTGTGCTTCCTGAAATCAGTGATGAGTTCTTTTGGGTTTTTTTGTATTCAATAACAAGTTATTATCTGAGCACCATCCTACCAGTCTCTGGACCTCATCTCTATATGCAGACTCGTCTCCTTCTGATATGAGCCCCACCACTGTTGTATCATCTGCAAACTTCACTATGATGTTTGTGAGATAGAGAGGTGTACAGTCATATGTGTACAGTGAATACAGAGTGGGGCTCAACACACAGCCCTGTGGCGAGCCTGTGTTGAGCATGATTGTAGAGGAGAAATGGGGTCTGAGTCTGACAGTCTCTGTGTGATTTGTTAAGCCCTTAATCCAACTGCAGGTATGAGTGGGCAGACCAAGCTAAGACAGTTCTTGCAAATTTGTGAATTTTTTTCTCATAAATGTTCAACTTTTTTCTCAAAAATTTGTAATTTTTGTTGCATATACACTACCGTTCAAAAGTTTGGGGTCACCCAGACAATTATTTTGTGTTTTCCATGAAAAGTCACACTTATTTACCACCATGAGTTGTAAAATGAATAGAAAATACAGTCAAGACATTGACAAGGTTAGAAATAATGATTTGTATTTGAAATAATATTTTTTTCCAGATACTCAACCTGCTCAAAGGAAGGTCAGTTTTATAGCTTCTCTAACCAGTTAAACTGTTTTCAGCTGTGCTAACATGATTGCACAAGGGTTTTCTAATCATCCATCAGCCTTCTGACGCAATGAGCAAACACATTGTACCATTAGAACACTGGAGTGATAGTTGCTGGAAATGGGCCTCTATACACCTATGTAGATATTGCACCAAAAACCAGACATTTGCAGCTAGAATAGTCATTTACCACATTAGCAATGTATATTAGATATTAGAGTGTATTTCTGATTAGTTTAAAGTTATCTTCATTGAAAAAAACAGTGCTTTTCTTTCAAAAATAAGGAAATTTCTAAGTGACCCCAAACTTTTGAACGGTAGTGTATTTGCAATGTTTTTCTCATAAACTTGTGATAAATGTGGCTTTTCATATGAATTTGGAGCTTTTTATGTAAAGTTGAAAATTTTTCGTCATAAATGTACAGCTTCTCCTGTAAGTTTCAGACCTTTGTTCTCATAATTGGCACTTTTGAAAATTACAAATATGCATTTTTCCTTGCAATTTTTAACTTTATTTTGCAGCTTTTCATGTGAATGTGACATTTTTCTTGTGAATTTACCATTTTGTTTTAAATATATTTTTAAAAAATATTTTAAATAATTTTTTCTAAAAAAAATTCTACTTTTTGCATAAGTTTGCTGCTTTTTTCTTGTAATTTTGTGGTGAATGTGATAAAATTCTCCTATTATTTGGAAGCCTTTTTTAAAGACCCAGGATTCAAAGATTTTATCTGTCAATACTTCCATATGTATAGGGCATACAGGAGAATCGAAATACCGTTTCTCTCTCTCTTAGTAGTGTACGTAATATATAAGAAGGGATAAGGATAAAAACAACAACAGCAGTCTGTGTACAATAATGCTACTTGTAGTGCAAATAAAGAAAAAAAACACAGCAGTCCTATGTACACTAATACCATAATACCAGTAGTGCAAGTTCAGTGCGGTAGAAGAGGTGCAAACAGTGACAGTGTGGAATGCGCGTGATCAGTAGTGCAGTAACAGCAGCAGGTATAGCCCCACCATAGTAAGGTGCAACGACATACAGCAGCAGATGTGGTGCTGTTGGTGTACCAAGTCTTTCTGTGCAAACAGCTGAGGTAGAGTTATTGTGTGGGTGAGTGTGTTACCATCTAGCGGCGCGGGGTGGGGGGGTGCAGGAGGAAGTGGGCAGAGTTCAGGGTCCTGATGGCCTGGTGAACAAAGCTGTTTAGCAGTCTTGTGAAGCAAGCCCGGAGGCTCCGGTGACTTCTTCCTGAGGGCAGGAGGCTGAAGAGGGAGTGTGAGGGGCGGGAGATGCCACCTGTGATGTTGATAGCTCTGCGGGTGAGGCGGGTGTGGTAGATGTCCGAGAAGGAGGGCACAGGGACACTGATGATCTTGCTGGCTGCTTTCACTGTGCGTTATAGAGTCTTCCGGCAGGAGTTGGTGCAGCTTGCATACCACTCAGTGATGCAGCTGGTGAGGATACTCTCAATGGTGCCCCGGTAGAATAAGCACATGATGGAGGGTGGGACTCATGCTCTTCTGTTTGTGGAGGAAATAGAGGCAAGTTTGAACTTTCTTGGCCAGTGATGTTATGTTGTTAGACCAGGAGAGGTCCTTGGAGATGTGCATCCCCAGGAACTTGGTGCTGCTCACCCTCTCCACAGCTGCTCCATTGATGATCAGAGGGGGATGCTGTGTGTGGCCTCTCCTGAGGTTGACCACAATCTCCTTGGTTTTTCCTACGTTCAGGAAGAGATTATTATCGTTACACCACTGGACCAGTTGGCTCACCTCATTTCTGTAGTTGGTCTCTTCATTGTTGGTGATGAGACCCACCACTGCCATGTTGTCCGCAAACTTGATGATGCGGTTGGTGTTGTAGGCTGGTACACAGTCATGGGTCAGCAGGGTGAAGCACAGTGGGCTGAGCACACACCCTTGTGGGGCCTCTGTGCTCAGTGTGATGATCTTGGAGGTGTTGCTGCCGACCCACACGTTCTGTGGCCTCCCTGTGAGAAAGTCCAGCACCCAGTTATAGAGAGAGGTTTTGAGTCCCAAGTGTCTGAGTTTTTGTATTAGGTGCTGGGGGATGATTGTGTTGAATGATGAACTGAAGTCCAAGAACAGCATTCGCACATAGGAGTTCTTTGAGCCCAGGTGGGTGAGGGCTGAATGGAGAGCAGCAGCGATGGCATCTTCTGTGGATCTGTTTGACCAGTATGCAAACTGAGATGGGTCGTGGGATGGAGGGAGGGAGGGAGGGAGGGAGGATGGACTTGATGTTCTGCATGACCAGCCGCTCAAAGCACTTCATTATGATGGAGGTCAGTGCTACAGGCCGGTAAACATTGTAGCTGGATGAGACGGACTTCTTTGGGACTGGTATTATGGTAGCAGTTTTGAAGCACATGGGGACAACAGCTTAACTTGGAGATGTTGAAGATGTCAGCCAGGATAGTCTTGAGCTTCTTCGCACAGTCTAGAACGCAACCTCGTATGTTGTCTGGTCCAGCTGCCATGCGTGGATTGATCCTGGAGAGGGTCCTCTTCACGCTGGCTGGATCCAGACTTATGGCCTGCTCGTCTGGGGGAGAAGTGGTCTTCTGTGCTGATGTGCTGTTTTGTGCTTCAAAGCGGCCAAAGAAGTCATTTAGGTTGTTAAGCAGTGTGATGTCGCTCGCACAGGTCTGAAGTGGTTTGTTGTTGGTGAGGGTCTGTATGTCACACCAAAGAGACTGTGCATCTCTGGTGTTGCAGAAGTGTCCAGATATTTTCTTGCTGTACTGTTGTTTTTCTTCCTTGATGCCACAGGACAGGTTGACCCTAGCTGTTGTTAGCCCTGCAGTGTTGCTGGCCCTGAAGGCTACTTCTTGAGCCCTCAGGAGCCTGTGAACCTCTGCTGTCATCCATGGCTTCTAGTTAGCATGAACAGTGATGGTTTTGTCAAAAGTCAAAGTCTAAGTGCCTTTATTGTCATTCCATTGTTAAGAAACAATACAACGAAAGAGGCTGCTGCATATTCATGTGCCGCCTAGACACATTAACATACATTTGTAATTTTTTTTCATCATAAATTTGCGGCTTCTCTTGTAAATTTCAGATCTTAGTTCTCTTAATTACTTTTTTAAATTTAGCTTTTAATTTTTTAAACTTTTTCTTGCTAATTTGCAACTTTTTTCTCAAGAAATTACAGCTTTTTTGTTGTAATGTGCTGCTTTTTTCTTTTAAATTTGTAATAAATGTGATAAATTTCTCTTATTATTTGGAACATTTTTTAACATAAATTTGCAGCTTCTCTGGTAAAGTTGAGACCCAGTTTGTACTTTTTTGTCAGTTTTGAAACAAAAAACATATTGTGACTACTTAGTGGTCCATGGGTGTTTTCATGTAGAGACATTTTTAAATGATAACAGTAGCGCATGTGTTTTTGTGTTTTCTTTAACCATGACTCTGCCTGTTTGTCATAAATGCCACACGGAGACGGTTTAATTCCACCACGGCACCATTTTTCTGTCACTCAGACGGGATAAACGATCACATTGTACACTTCTCAGCACCCCACCTGTGCCTTGTCGCACCGCTCAGGCGTGATATGTCTGCCGTTGGAGAATGACATCTACCATGAAAAAAAATAGTGTGCAGCATTTCAGTATCTGAATGCCTACTTTACCAGCTGTCATTTATATTTTGTTTGTACATTATTTTTTTAAAAAAATCAATAAACTCTAGTGATTGAAAACCTTGTTCTTTGTCCTCTCAGAATTTTTTTTTTTTAAATTCAGTTTTATATTCTTAAACTGCAAAAATTTGTTCGACTCACTACTTTGCTGTGTTTGTGACTAGTGAGGGTAAAACAACACCGTGTGGAAACGAGACCAGCAGCCTCAGCTGGGTGGAGCTTTGAAGATCATCTTCAAACACAGAAAATTGTCCTACGGACATTGGCCCCTCAGTAGAAACAATCTGAGGGTATTAATTCTGCGGCCTCGCCTCACTTCCACATTTTCCCATCATTATTATTTCAGTACCTTATGCAACACTGTGTTTGGGGCCGCCTATTTTCGGAATGGGGAAGTGTTCAAACATTTTTAACACACAGTGTGTGTGTGTGGGGGGGGGGGGGGGGTCCAATTAAAATTAAACCATTGTGTACCATAAAAATATAACCAGCACCTATTTATGAGAAAAGGGTGCAGATTTACAAGAATGGCTGTAGGCTCTCAGTCTTCTGTGGGATGGTGTGCTGTTTTTTTCCCCCCCTTGTCCTGTCAGGCAGCTAGGTAAGCAAAACAGAGGTTTGTTACCCTTATTGTGCCAAAACAGATTTACTTTGCCAGAAGGAGCTTTATACAGTACCTAACTATATACTGCATATTGTTGTAAACTCCTCCTGTAATAACTTTTAATACTTTGTTTAAATTATTTTACCCATGGAGGACCCAACAGGATGGGGAATTGGGAAAGGCAGTGTGTGGGGGAAAGAAAAGGGAGGGAATCAGACAAAAAGACAAACAAACCAAAAACTAAAACAAACAGAAGACAAACTGCTACTTCCACCGAAGATGTCTCAACACGAGTCTGGTATCCGCACCTGTTAAAGGAGAGACATTTGTGCGTTTGTGTCCATGTGCGTATATATGAGAGCGTGAGCAAGATAAGTATGTGAGTGGTTTGTCAGGAAACATACGAAGAGGGGGGCCAGTCACAGCAATCCCCCCCCCTTCAGCCCCCGGGAACCCCAAGCAGGCAAGGTAGCACCGCCAACCCCCAAAGGGCACAAATGCCCAAGGTCAGCAAGCTCCAGAAAAGCCAGGCATCCGCCCTCGGAGGGACGATTGAGGGAGGGCAGACTGCCAGGTGGCCAGCACGGCGGGCCCGAACCCCTGGGCCCGCCCCCCCCCCCCCCCCCCCCCCCCCAGTGGGGCCAATGCCAGTCCCCGGGCCCCAGGCGCCAGGAGGCCAGCGACCCCAACCCCCGGGTCGAAGACCAGCACGCGCCCACTGGTGTGAGCCCCCCAGGCACCCCCACAGCGGGTTGTTGTGCAGTCCTGTCTGCTGTACTTGATGATTCCCCATCTTTGGGCTTCACTTCTCAGTGGAGTTTAGGTCCATCATGGCAGCGAGGCTTGCACTCCTGGGCTCCAGAACCCATGCACAACAGTGGCAAATTTGCATTTTGTGGACCAGTTGAGAAATGAAATTAGATAATTTCTCACAGAAACCTGAACGTACTGGGACACCTTTGTTGAAAAACACTGGTTTAGGGATCAATGCCTCATCGTGAATGGCAAGTCTGTTTTTGTTTGTTGTATTAGCTCCATTTTAAATTTTTATCTCTTTTACTGATAGTAACTTTTTATTTAGTGTTAGCTTAGTAAATACAACAGCCCGATCAGGCACACAGGTGAATCAGACCCCGGGCAGGGCTGTTCACCAGGTTAGGCTAACCTGTTTTAGCTAGCTAGCTAGCCACTTCTGGCCTGGAAAGCCATGGCTCCATCCCCAACTTGTGTCAGCTGTGTTTCTCTCTCTAAGAAGGTTTCGAGTTGGAATTGAGACTCTCTACTTGTGTCAGCTGTGTTTCCCTCTCTAAGAAGGTTTCTGAGTTGGAATTGAGACTCTCTAACCTTTATAAGATTCGGGAAGCTGAAAACCACCTGGACACTATTATTTTTGGATGGACATCGGTCCCAGCGACAGACTCACAGCTAGCAGAGATGGCTACTTACCTGGGTGAAATTAGCACGCCATCCACTTCCACCCCTGCTCCGGTCACCTCAGCCTCCTCCCTTCCCCTTTTGTTGGAAAACAGATTCGACATCCTTTCCATGGAAGATTTCCCCCCACCTGGACGTCGATCATCCTCCCATGGCTGCTCGTACTCCTTCAGCAGCGGCCCAAACCCGCAAGCCCCGGATCAAAACTACCTTAGGTGTGCCAAACTATACACCAGCTCCAAAAAGAAGAGAGCGCATCCTTCTGCATCACCCCCGCATCGGCACCCCGCCGCCACTGCAGCAACTACGGCAAAATTATCCACCATTTCACAAGCCACCGACAAAGCCCCCCCAGACAATGCTGGTAATTGGTGATTCAATAATGAGGAATGTCAGAAGCAGGTACTGTGTTACAAAATTTTTTCCTGGGGCTAAAGTGTCAGACATTGAGGCTCTTACCCCTGACCTATTAAATGAATACCCCCACGCTAAAACTGTTATTGTGCACGTTGGATGCAACAACATCCCAGATGAAACGTCGGAGATCTTAAAGAGTGACTTCAGATGCCTTCTGTTCACTCTTATGAACTGTGGCAGGTGTGTGTTTATTTCTGGGCCACTTGCTCCTTTTAGAAGAGGTTGCAATTATTTTAGCAGAACTCTCAGCCTTAATACCTGGTTGTGTTCAACATGTCCTACTTTTAACATTGGTTTTATAGACAATTTCAACCTGTTTTGGAACCGCCCATCATTTATGAGGCCAGGTGGCATCCATCCAAATAGACTCAGTGCACATGTTCTAAGGGACAATCTATTTTATTCCATTCAGCATTTTTTTTAGTACAGTGACTGAAAGCTGGTATGTTAACTCACCCCGAAGTACCTTTGTCTGCCAACCAGCCCTTTTTTTGCGTCCACTTCTTATATTAATCATATTAATCCAAATAATTCTCACTGTTAAGATCAGTCTTCAGTTCATAACGCCATAGAGATTGTGTTTGTCTCCCGTTACCCAAAACATTATAACCCAAGACAAAAACAGCATAACTTGATACACGCCTCTCTGCAGCTCCTCTTCATCCGCCACCCCTCAACTTAGCCCCTGTCTCCCCCATCAGAGAATCATTGTCTGCTCCCATCCATCCATCCATCTTCTACCGCTTTTCTGGAGGTCCGGGTCGCGGAGGCAGCAGTTCAAGCAGAGAAGCCCAGACTTCCCTCTCCCCAGCCACCTGCTCCAGCTCTTCAGAGAGGATACCAAGGTGTTCCCAGACCAGCTGGGAGACATAGTCTCTCCACCGAGTCCTGGGTCTGCCCCGGGGTCTCCTTCCAGTGGGACGTGCCTGAAACACCTCAAGTGGGAGGCGTCCAGGAGGCATCCTAATCAGATGCCCATACCACCTCAACTGACTCCTTTCAATGTGGAGGAGCAGCGGTTCTACTCTGAGCCTCTCCCGGATGACTGAGCTCCTCACCTTATCTCTGAGGGTGAGTCCAGCAATCCTACGAAGAAAGCTCATTTCAGCTGCTTGTATCTGCAATCTTGTTCTTTCGGTCAATACCCAAAGCTTGTGACCATAGGTGAGAGTAGGAACGTAGATTGACTGGTAAATCGACAGCTTTGCCTTAGAACTCAGCTCCCTCTTCACCACAACAGACCAGTACAATGTCCGCATCACTGCAGATGCTGCTCCAATCCATCTGTCAATCTCTCGCTCGATTTTCCCCTCACTTGTGAATAAGACCCCAAGATACTTAAACTCCTCCACTTGGGGCTGGAGCCTGTCCCCAACCCAGAGAGGACAATCCACCTTTTTATGGCTGAGGACCATGGACTCGGACTTGGAGGTGCTGATTCTCATCCCAGCCGCTTCACACTCAGCGGCAAACCGTCCCAGCAAGAGCTGTAGGTCATTGCTGGATGGAGCCAACAGGACAACATCATCTGCAAACAACAGAGATGAGATCCTGTGGACACCAAGCATGACACCCTCCATTCCCTGGCTGCGCCTAGAAATCCTGTCCATAAAAATTATGAACAGGATCGGTGACAAAGGGCAGCCCTGGCGGAGTCCAACTCTCACTGGGAATGACTCCGATCGAGTGTTGGCAATACGAACCAAACTCTCACAACGGTCGTACAGAGACCGAATAGCTCGTAACAACAAGCCCGATACCCCTTACTCCCGAAGCACCCCCCACAAAAAACCATGAGGGACGCGGTCAAATGCCTTCTCCAAGTCCACAAAACACATGTAAACTGATTGGGCAAACTCCCACGAACCCTTGAGAATTCTCGAGAGGGTAAAGAGCTGGTCCGATGTGCCACGGCCAGGACGAAAACCACATTGCTCCTCCTGAATCCGAGGTTCGACCAACGGCCGGACTCTCCTCTCCAGTACCTTGGCATAGACCTTCCCAGGGAGGCTGAGGAGTGTGATCCCTCTAAAGTTGGAGCACACCCTCCGGTCCCCTTTTTTGAAAAGAGGAACCACCACCCTGGTTTGCCATGCCAAAGGCATTGCCCCCGACCTCCATGCAATGTTGCAGAGGCGTGTCAACCATGACAGCCCAACAACATCCAGGGCCTTGAGGTACTCAGGGCGAATCTCGTCCACCCCCGGGGCCCAGCCACCAAGGAGATTTTTAACCACCTTGGCTACCTCAGCCCCTGTGATAGGCGAGTCATCCCCCTCGTCCACAAACCCTGCTTCCTCTGTGGAAGGCATTTCAGTGGGATTGAGGAGATCCTCGAAGTATTCCTTCCACCGCCTGACGATATCCCCAGTCGAAGTCAACAGTGCCCCATCCGCACCATACACAGTGTGGACAGGAAGCTGCTTTCCCCTCCTGAGCCGCCAGACAGTTTGCCAGAATCTCTTTGAGGCCGACCAAAAGTCTTGTTCCATGGCCTCACCGAACTCCTCCCATACCCGGGTTTTTGCTTCAGCAACCACCTGAGCTGCACTCCGCTTGGCCTGCCGGTACACCTCAGCTGCTTCGGGAGTCCCACAAGCCAACCAAGCTTGATAGGACTCCTTCTTCAGCTTAATGGCCCCCCTCACCACAGGTGTCCACCACTTGGTTCAGGGGTTGACACCACGAGATGCACTGACCACCTTGCGGCCGCAGCTCTGGGCCGCCGCTTCAACAACAGAGGTGGAGAACATGGCCCATTCAGACTCTATGTCTCCAGACTCCCTCGGAATGTGGTTGAAGCTCTTCCGGAGGTGGGAGTTGAAGACCTCCCGGACAGGGGCCTCAGCCAGACGTTCCCAGCATACTCTCACTATACGTTTGGGTCTACCAGGTCTGAACGGCTTTCTCCCCTGCCATCGGATCCAACTCACTACCAGGTAGTGATCAGTTGACAGCTCTGCACCTCTCTTTACCTGAGTGTCCAAGACATATGGTCGCAGGTCTGATGACACGATAACAAAATCGATCATCGACCTGCGACCTAGGGTGTCCTGGTGCCAGGTGCACATATGGACACCCTAATGCTTGAACATGGTGTTCGTTATGGACTAACTGTGGTTAGCACAGAAGTCCAATAACTGAACACCACTCGGGTTCAGATCGGGGAGGCCGTTCCTCCCAGTCATCCCCCTCCAGGTTTCACCGTCATTGCCCACGTGCGCATTGAAGTCCCCCAGTAGGACAGTGGAGTCTCCAAGAGGAGCACCCTCCAACACCCCAGTCACAGACTCCAAAAAGGGTGGGTACTCTGAAACATCATTTGATGCATAGGCACAAATGATGGTCAGGACCCGTTTCCCAACCCGAAGGCGCAGGGAAGCAACCCTTTCATCCACCGGGGAAAACTCCAATATAGAGGCAGCAAGGTGGGAGGATACAAGAATACCCACCCCTGCTCGTCGCCTCTCGCCCGGGGCAACTCCAGAAAAGGCCAAGCTCCAGCCCCTCTCCAGGAGACTGGTTCCGGAACCGGAGCTGTGTGTTGAGGTTAGGCCGACTATATCTAGCCGATATCTCTCAACCTCGTACACCAGCTCAGGCTCCTTCCCCACCAGAGAGGTGACATTCCACGTACCAAAAGCCAGTTTACAAAGCTTGGGATCAGTCCGCCAAGGTCTCCACCTTTGACCGCCACCTAATCCACATAGCACCGGACCCCCATGATCCCTCCTGCAGGTGGTGAGCCCACTGGACGGCGGACCCATATAACTCCTTCGGGCTGAGCCCGGCCGGGTCCCATAGGTGGAAACCCGGCCACCAGACGCTAGCCATCGAGTCCCTCCCACAGGTCTGGCTCCAGGGTGGGGCCCCGGTAACCCCATACCGGGTGGGGTACACTGAATCCTTGATATAGAATTTATCATGAGAGTCTGTTGGATCGTTCTTAGTCTGGCCCTTCACCCAGGACCAGTTTGTCTTGAGTGACCCTATCGGAGGCAAATTGCCCCGGACAACATAGCTCCTGGGATCACTGGGGCACGCAAACCCCCCCACCACGACAAGGTGACGATCCATGAGGGGGATTGTCTGCTCCCTCCAAAGTTAATAAAAATATAAGGTATAAGCATCCCAAAGTGATTAAAGAAAAAGTTGGTAAAACTCAAATTAAACATCAAGTCTCTAAATTTAATGATTTGGCATCCCTTCCTCCTCATAATTTAAAAATTAAATGTGGTTTGTTAACCTCTTGCACTCCAGGATACCGCGGGTGGTCACGTCTCTGCGTCCTAGGGCGCACTGAAAAAAAAAAGCTGCATTTCCGTTCTTCCACTACAGACACAGCCGCGAACAGAAAGCCAAAGGAGTGCTTTGATTGGTTTAGATTTGATTGACCTCTCATTCGACTAATAAGAGCCTTGAATTGGGTTTCTGAAACCTTGAAGAACCAATGACTGAAAACCTAGCAAGAAGGACCCGCCTACCAACGGCTGCGAATACAGCGAGCCAATTGAAGCAGAGAAGTTCGACAATTGAAAGTGTATGTCCCGTGCGTAAAATCTGTTTTGTGTAAGCCGCTGGGTGACACACACGCGTTCGCCAGTCTTTTTTTCTTACTACTGTTCTTATTTGTTTTGAAAAATCGTTCGCCAAAACCGCAATCATGGAAGCGCGAAACCGCAATAATGGAATCGTGGTTTGACCGGGTCGCGTGACCAGAACCACGAGTCATAACAAGTGGACCAGCGTCATGTTCGTCTGACAATGAGGAAGAGAAGTTCGCCAGCGACACTGCTGTTGTGGACAGGTAGGTGTTATAAGCTAAATTATTCTTTATCCCTGAAAATTGTAATCAAAATGACTTTTGACCGATCGGTAAATTACAACTGTGCGTCATCGCCACATGACGGACCCGTGCGCCACGTCCAGACCGTGAACGCCCCCCGCCCCCGCTACTCTTCTGTAGCGGATTGCAGATATATTGCAGATATTTTAGTACAACTGTGCGTAGTAGACCGCGACACACCGTCACCGCGGTCCGTCATGTAGCGATGGGTGATGTCCGTCCTCTGTAGCGGGGGGTGGGGGTGGGAGTTGTTATCTTCTACATTACAGATATTTTAGTATAATTTTTAGTGCACTGTAGGTTATTTTTTCTTGTAAAAAAAAAAAGGCCACACATTTTTTACGTGGCATGCTTCTTTGTGTTTAGGGGCTTGTTTGTTCATTCATTCATTCATGAATGAATAAACACCCCCCCCCCACACACACACACACACACACAGCCCTGAGTGTCACCTTTCATTAGAGCCCAAGATCAAGCTTCTATATTGAATCATTCAAAAGTTACAGACGTTTTTCCAAACTGTGCCATTTGGCACAATTTGGCACAGTTCAGAAACGCCTGGGAACAACCTGACAAAAAAGCTGTGTAATATATTCATTTTTTGTGGTATTGTTACAAAATTTTGACCTCAGCTGGATAACACTTGGTTCTACATTTCTGTTGCATTTTCCAGCCCGGATCTGACAGCTGTCAGAATCAGAATCAGAATCAGAATCAGAATCAGGTTTATTGCCATTGTTCATGTAGTACACAAACTAGGAATTTGTCTCGGTACAGTGCTGCAACATTAAACATGATAAGATAAGAGAAATAAATAAGCTGTGTGTTATTTGCAAGCATTTGTATCCAAAAAAACACCCAGGTGAAATTTATTTTCTTCAAGTTCAGTATGTATAGATGACTGTTACTCAGTGGCAGGAGCACTTAGAGAGATTATGACTTTTGCCAAAAAATTCAAAGTGTTTTCTTTTAAATGAGACCAACCCCATGAAGATGCTGCAAAGGGTTGAAGAACAGCTTTTGATTTACTTTGGGTACGTTATTTTTAGGCGTTTTTAGGGAAATTGACCAGAGTGCAAGGGGTTAAATTTTAGGTCTCTAACTCCCAAGTCTCTGTTAATTGATCATCAGATTGATTTAATATCCCTTACAGACACTTGATTAGGGCAAGAGGATTTTTTTTTTTTGTTACTTATTTGTACCCGTAGGTAGACTTGGTTTGCAGTCTGGTGACAAGCCACTGGCTGCTGGTCGCTGCGTGCGCGAGCGCCCTAAACCTACATGTTTTTGGTGTGCGGGAGGAAACCGGAGAAATCCCGGAGTAAACCCGCGCAACACGGGGAGAACATGCAAACTCCACACAGCTCACTGTTGGTCGGGGGCTGGGATCGAACCCACGATCTCATGATCCCCGCGATCCCCCAGCCGAGGGTAAAACTGTGCTGCCACAGTGCTAAACCACTGCGCCACCGTGCAGATTATGTTGGTTTAAATGAATCAACTCCCTCTGGTTATTTAAACTATCAAAATCCCAGAAGTTTTGGTCATGGAGGAGGAGTAGCGACAATTTACCATTCTAAATTACTAGTTAATGTAAAGCAAAAAACATGTTTTAATTCCTTTGAGGGCCCGGTCCTCAGTATTGGGCATGTTAGCAATCCTAGCTTAAACCCAATTTTCTTTACCATAGTTTATCGTCAGGGTGTCATAAGGGTGTCCATATGTGCACCTGGCACCAGGACACCCTAGGCCGCAGGTCGATGATCGATTTTGTTATCGTATCATCAGACCTGCGACCGTATGTCTTGGACACCCGAGTAAAGAGAGGTGCAGAGCTGTCAACTGATCACCACCTGGTGGTGAGTTGGATCCGATGGCAGGGGAGGAAGCCATTCAGACCTGGTAGACCCAAACGTATAGTGAGGGTGTGCTGGGAGCGTCTGGCTGAGGCCCCTGTCCGGGAGGTCTTCAACTCCCACCTCCGGAAGAACTTCAACCACATTCCGAGGGAGTCTGGAGACATGGAGTCTGAATGGGCCATGTTCTCCACCTCTGTTGTTGAAGCGGCAGCCCAGAGCTGCGGCCGCAAGGTGGTCAGTGCATCTCGTGGTGGCAACCCCCGAACCAAGTGGTGGACACCAGTGGTGAGGGGGGCCATTAAGCTGAAGAAGGAGTCCTATCAAGCTTGGTTGGCTTGTGGGACTCCCGAAGCAGCTGAGGTGTACCGGCAGGCCAAGCGGAGTGCAGCTCGGGTGGTTGCTGAAGCAAAAACCCGGGTATGGGAGGAGTTCGGTGAGGCCATGGAACAAGACTTTCGGTCGGCTTCAAAGAGATTCTGGCAAACTGTTCGGCGGCTCAGGAGGGGAAAGCAGCTCCCCGTCCACACTGTGTATGGTGCGGATGGGACACTGTTGACTTCAACTGGGGATATCGTCGGGCGGTGGAAGGAATACTTCGAGGATCTCCTCAATCCCACTGATACGCCTTCCACAGAGGAAGCAGGGTTTGGGGACGAGGGGGATGACTCGCCTATCACAGGGGCTGAGGTCGCCAAGGTGGTTAAAAATCTCCTTGGTGGCCGGGCCCCGGGGGTGGACGAGATTCGCCCAGAGTACCTCAAGGCCCTGGATGTTGTTGGGTTGTCATGGTTGACACGCCTCTGCAACATTGCGTGGAGGTCGGGGGCAGTGCCTTTGGCATGGCAAACCGGGGTGGTGGTTCCTCTCTTCAAAAAAGGGGACCGGAGGGTGTGCTCCAACTTTAGAGGGATCACACTCCTCAGCCTCCCTGGGAAGGTCTATGCCAAGGTACTGGAGAGGAGAGTCCGGCCGTTGGTCGAACCTCGGATTCAGGAGGAGCAATGTGGTTTTCGTCCTGGCCGTGGCACATCGGACCAGCTCTTTACCCTCTCGAGAATTCTTGAGGGTTCGTGGGAGTTTGCCCAACCAGTTTACATGTGTTTTGTGGACTTGGAGAAGGCATTTGACCGCGTCCCTCGTGGATTTTTGTGGGGGGTGCTTCGGGAGTATGGGGTATCGGGCTTGTTGTTACGAGCTATTCGGTCTCTGTACGACCGTTGTGAGAGTTTAGTTCGCATTGCCAACACTCGGTCGGAGTCATTCCCAGTGAGAGTTGGACTCCGCCAGGGCTGCCCTTTGTCACCGGTCCTGTTCATAATTTTTATGGACAGGATTTCTAGGCGCAGCCAGGGAATGGAGGGTGTCATGCTTGGTGACCACAGGATCTCATCTCTGTTGTTTGCAGATGATGTTGTCCTGTTGGCTTCATCCAGCAATGACCTACAGCTCTTGCTGGGACGGTTTGCCGCTGAGTGTGAAGCGGCTGGGATGAGAATCAGCACCTCCAAGTCCGAGTCCATGGTCCTCAGCCGGAAAAAGGTGGATTGTCCTCTCCGGGTTGGGGACAGGCTCCTGCCCCAAGTGGAGGAGTTTAAGTATCTTGGGGTCTTGTTCACGAGTGAGGGGAAAATGGAGCAAGAGATCGACAGACGGATTGGAGCAGCATCTGCAGTGATGCGGACGTTGTACCGGTCTGTTGTGGTGAAGAGGGAGCTTAGTTCTAAGGCAAAGCTGTCGATTTACCAGTCAATCTACGTTCCTACTCTCACCTATGGTCACGAGCTTTGGGTAATGACCGAAAGAACGAGATCGCGGATACAAGCGGCTGAAATGAGCTTTCTCCGTAGGATTGCTGGACTCACCCTCAGAGATAGGGTGAGGAGCTCAGTCATCCGGGAGAGGCTCAGAGTAGAACCGCTGCTCCTCCACATTGAAAGGAGTCAGTTGAGGTGGTATGGGCATCTGATTAGGATGCCTCCTGGACGCCTCCCACTTGAGGTGTTTCAGGCACGTCCCACTGGGAGGAGACCCCGGGGCAGACCCAGGACTCGGTGGAGAGACTATGTCTCCCAGCTAGTCTGGGAACGCCTTGGTATCCCCTCTGAAGAGCTGGAGCAGGTGGCTGGGGAGAGGGAAGTCTGGGCTTCTCTGCTTGAACTGCTGCCTCCGCGACCCGGACCTCCGGAAAAACGGTAGAAGATGGATGGATGGATGGATGGATAGTTTATCGTCCTCCCTCAGCCTACTCAGTTTTTATCCAAATTTGCCAAATTCTTAGCTGATTTAGTGCTGAAATCAGATACAGTAATTATAGTAGGGGATTTTAATATACATGTAGATGTTGATAGTGACTGTCTTAATATGGCATTTAATTCAATATTAGACTTGATGGGGTTTTCTCAGAAAGTAAAAAAATTCTACCCATTATCTCCACCACACATTGGACCTTGTTCTGACATATGGCATAGAAATAAAAGATCTGGTAGTGTCTCCTCATAACCCTGTACTGTCAGACCATTGTCTGTTAACCTTTGATTTTACTATTTCTGACTATTTGATTCCTAAAGAAAAATATTACTCCAACAGATGTCTTTCAGATGATGTTACCAAATTTATGCAGATTGTCTCCTCTATCCCATGTGTCAACACAACGGAAATAAGCTATGGAGAGCTTGCTCCTTCTGTAATTGATAGCATGGTTGATAGTGTTACAGCTTCTCTGCATCAGACTCTAGACGTGGTGGCCCCTTTAAAAAAGAAAAAGTCCAATCACAGATTTCTAACCCCTTGATTCAACACAGAAACTCGTAGCTTAAAAAAGAAGACTCGTCAATTAGAAAGAAAATGGCATTCCACTAATTTAGATGAAATCTATTCAGCTTGGAGAAGTCATCTTTTAATTTATAAAAAATCTCTTAGAAAAGCTAGAACAAGTTATTACTCTGCATTAATAGAAGAGAACAAGAATAATCCCAGGCTTCTTTTCAGCACTGTAGCCAGGCTGACAAAGAGTCAGGACTCTGTCAATCTTTGCATTCCCTAGAGCTTACTAGTCAGGACTTAATGAACTTTTTTAATCATAAAATTTCATCTATTAGAGATAAAATCAGTCAGTCTTCCCACCGTTAACTTAAATACAGTAACTACTACAACTCCTTCAATTGATATGTTTGGATAAGTTTACTCTCATTGACCTTTTAGAGTTAGATAAAATAATTTCCTCATCCAAGCCTTCAACTTGTCTTTTAGACCTTATTCCTACCAGGTTATTTAAAAAAGTCTTCCCATTTATTGGTAGCCCTATTCTTCAAATAATCAATTCTTCATTAACACTGGGCCATGTACCGCAGGCTTTTAAAACTGCTGTAATTAAACCCTTACTTAAAAAGCCAATGCTGGATCCAGGAGTTTTAGCCAACTATCGACCAATCTCTAATCTGCCTTTCATTTCAAAAATCTTAGAAAGAGTTGTTGCTACACAACTATTTGACCACTTGCAGAGAAATGGTTTATTTCAAGAGTTTCAATCTGGGTTTAGAATCCATCATAGTACTGAAACAGCGTTAGTGAAGGTCACTAATGACCTCCTTATCGCATCTGATAATGGACTTGTTTCAGTACTTGTCCTTTTAGACCTTAGTGCAGCTTTTGATAGTATCGACCATAATATTCTACTTGATAGATTAGAGCACTGTTGGACTTAATGGAACTTCACTGCAGTGGTTTAGATCTTATTTGTCTGATAGGCTCCAGTTTGTTCATGTCAGTAATGAGTTTTCTTCCAACTCAAAGCTTAGTCATGGAGTTCCACAGGGATCTGTACTAGGCCCTACTCTTTTTAGTTTATATATGCTTCTGTTAGGCAACATTATTAGAAAGCACTGTATACATTTCATTGTTATGCAGATGATACACAGTTATACCTGTCAATGAAGCCAGATGATAGTAATCAATTAGCCAAGTTAGAAGCCTGTCTTAAGGAAATCAAAGCTTGGATGACTTGTAATTTCCTGCTATTAAATTCAGATAAGACTGAAGTCACTCTTGTTGGTCCAAAAAACCTTAGAAATACCTTTCCAAACCAAACTTTTAGTTTGGATGTTGTTACTCTTTCTCTTAATAGTTCTGTGAGGAACCTTGGAGTTATTTTTGATCAAGATCTGTTTTTCAATTCACATGTTAAATTTGTTTCTAAGACTGCCTTCTATCATTTGCGTAATATTGCCAAGATTAGGAGCATCTTGTCTCAGAGTGATGCTGAGAAACTGATCCACGCTTTTGTTAGCTCTAGATTAGATTATTGTAACTCTTTATTATCAGGTTATCCTAAAACATCTTTAAAAAGTCTTCATCTGATCCAAAATGCTGCAGCAAGAGTTGTAACAGGTACTAGAAAGAGAGATCATATCTGTCCGGTTCTGGCCTCCCTTCATTGGCTTCCCATAGAGTTTAGAATTAAGTTTAAAATCCTTCTTTTCACTTATAAAGCTCTTAACAATCAGGCCTCTTTTTATTTAAAAGATCTGATACTACCCTATCATCCTAACAGAGCATTACGCTCCTAAAATACTGGATTACTTGTAATATCTAAAATCTCCAAAAGTACAATGGGAGGCAGAGCCTTCAGTTATCAAGCTCCTTTCCTGTGGAACCAGCTACCAAGCTGGATTCTGGAGTCAGACTCGATCTCTGTTTTTAAGAATAGAGTTAAAACCTTCCTTTTTGATATAGCCTACAATTAGGGAGGAATCCTGTGTCTCTGAACCCTCCATTAGTTATGTTGCTCATAGATTTAGACAGCCGGGGGACCTCTAAAAATGTACTAGGCTTCACTCCTTTAATGTTTGCTCTCTACATGTCTGTTCTTTTCATCTTCTCTATCCCCTCACCCCCCAGCCAGTCGCAGCAGATGACTGCCCCTCCCTGAGCCTGGTTCTACTAGAGGTTTCTTCCTGTTAAAAGGGAGTTTTTCCTCTCCACCGTCACCAAGCACTTGCTCACAGCGGATCGTCTGATTGCTGGGGTCTTTCTGCAATTGTGGGGGTTTCCCCTACATTTGAAAGTGCTATGAGATGACTGTTGTTGTGAAATGGTGCTATATAAATAAAGTTGAATTGAAAATTGAATTGAAAGTATTGCAATATTGCACCATGTTGATAATTAATTATCAATATTGATAATTAATTATCAATAATCTAATTAATTTATAATGAAAAAAGTAGCAAATTTACAAGAGAAGAATTGCAACTTTTTAAGAAAACTGATGCGTATTTACAATTTTACGAGAAAAATGTTGCAAATTTGCAAGAAACCAGGTACAAATTTATGAAAAAAAATTTGCAAGAAAAGTCACAAATTTATGGTAAAAGTTGAAATTTTAAATGGAAAAATTTGCAAGGAAAAAGTTGCAGAAATAAGAAAAAAGAAAATTTACAAGAAAAAAGGCCAAAATTTATTTTAAAAAGTGGCAAATTTACAACATAAGAAGTCACAAATTTAAGGGAAAAAAATTGCATGTAATTTTAATTTTCCTCTTAACTCATCGCTTGGGGGCCCTATAGTGGCGGAGGAGGCCTGGAGCGTTTGCATACTCTGTTTTATGGCCAGAAATGACTCTGTAATGTTAAGAGCTAAATGTCTAACAGGATGTCAGTTTTTTGTTTTTTTTTCCAGCCAACCCTGTAGTTTCCTCATCTTTTTCTCCTCCTCTATGTGATAAACTCTCAGTCGCCCGAGCAGCAAACGAGTTCTGAGACACTCCTGAATCTTAATTCGCCACCCAAATGTGCTGTTTGAGTCACGGATGCCGATTTTCTGTTTTCTTTTGGTTTTCCTGGTCATTTTTGGGACGATAAAGTCCGGACAAGCAAACACAAACGGCCAGAAGTTAATGTAGTATGGAAGATGGCAAACAGGGAGAGATAATGTTTGAATATGGAGGCTTTTGTTTATGAGGCGGGTTGTTTCTGGGCTGTTAAAGTCAACGACGAGAAGCAGCAAAAATGGCTTCATTTTTCTGAAATTGTGTACTTGAAGAGTTGGGGTTACAGGTCATTTGTTTTTTGTCAAGAGTGAGATTAAACAAACGCCAGTCTTTGGTCATCTAAAGAAATCGTTTTACCTTTGTTGAAATATTTTGCAGGAATGGATGGGCTCTTTTATTTGCACCTTTGCAAAAAGGTTTATTTAATTTTTTTTTTTGAGATTTAGTATACTTTATTAATCCCCAGAGGGGAAATTGAGGGTCATCCACCACCTGGATGGATGAAGCAGCCACGATACGGCACTATCCCTTAACCATTCACACACACATTCACACCTAGGGCCACTTTAGAGTCTCCAATTAACCTAACCAGCATGTTTTTGGCATGTGGGAGGAAACCGGAGAAATCCCGGGGTAAACCCACGCAGACACGGGGAGAACATGCAAACTCCACACAGATCACTGTTAGTCGGGGGCTGGGATCGAACTCACGATCCCCACGATCCCCCTGCCAAGGGTAAACTGTGCTGCCGCAGTGCTAACCACTGCGCCACCGTGCAGCCATGTGATCAATATGAATTTTCATCATTTTTCTTTCATTTTTTTAAGGTCGTGGCATTTATTACCTCCGCCAGGGGAGGAGGTAATGTTTTTAGTGGCGTTGGCTGGTTTGTCTGTCTGTCTGTTAGCAACATAACTCAAAAGTTATGAATGGATTTTGATGAAATTTTCAGGAAAGGTGTGCAATGGCATGGGGAACAGATGATTAGATTTTGGTGGGGATCTGAGAGTGCATACCTCCACCAAGGGCTTTGTATTTGTGCAGCAGGATTACTTACACAAAACCTACTGGATGGATTTGGATGAAATTTTCACCAGAGGTGGTTCTTAGGCTAGAGAGGAAACCATTACATTTTGGTGATGATCCGAGAATGCATACCTCCGCCAAGGTTCTTATCTTCTCACAGAGTGTTAGCAACAATACTCCAAAACTAATGAACAGACTTTGATGCAATTTTCACCAGATGTGGCTCTAGGCCTACACACAAACCCAGAGATGGAAGGAGCCTTGGCAGAGGTATGTGCTCTCTGAGTGCTTTTCTAGTTTTGAAAGTAAGAAAATGATAAAAAGTCAAAAATTTGCTACAATAAAGTCACAGATTTAAAAGTTAAAAGAAAAAAGGGTGCTAATTACCCAGAAAAATTAAAAATTTGAGTTTAAAAACAGACAGATTTATACAAAAGATGATAATAATGAGAAAACGCTACAAATATACTACTAAAAACTGTCAGGTTTATGAGGAAAAATGATTTTTAAAAAAGTTAAATATATATATAAAAAATTGCTAATTTCTAAGAAAACAGAGATTTGTATGTATAAATGTAAAAATTTCCCCCAAAAAATTGCTAATTAGGAAATACCAGTATAAACTTGAGTTTATGAGGAAAAGGTTGTCATTACAAAGCAAAAGTTGAAAATTTACAAAAATTTGCTAATTTCGACAAAAAAATGCTAATTAACAAGAAAAGTTGTAAATTTACAGGTTGCAAAACTTATAAATTAAAAACATCAGCTAATTAATGAGAAATATACTTGTACCATAATTTTATGAGGAAAAAAAATCTTGATTAAAAAAGAAAAGATAAAAATTGCAAATTTACAAGAAAACATACATGCTAATTAAAGCAGCTCTATGTAACTTTCTTGTTCTGGTTAGGAACACTGAAAAGACTACAACTATGGCAACTGTGACCTCAGTACCATCAGCCAATCACAGGGTGCTTAGATGATGGTGTTTAAAATTGTGCCCTGTGATTGGCTGTTGAGACTGAGGTCATAGTCGCCATAGCCGTAATCTTTCCAGAGCCTTTGTAGGCAATGTGGTCCCACTCAGGCTGTGGGGGCAAGTTACATTCACACAGTCAAAGCTTGATGTACCATCAAAATAATTTTGGAAACATTATTTTTAGGTGAAAATATTACATAGTGTTGCTTTAACATGAAAATTTGAACCTTTACAAGTTAAAACTCACAAATTTACATAGAAAAATGTGGTAATTAACAAGAAAAGTTGCTCATTTATACTTGAAACCTAAAATTTACAAGTGAAAAAAGATGCTAAATAACAGTCAATTTGTGTTCTGGGAGAGCTCTTGGCTTTTACCCACAATAGAACAGAATAGAATAAGCTTTAGTGTCATTGTACAGTTGTACAGTACAATGAAATTGTGGGTGCTCCACCAGGCTACTGCGCAGTAAAGTAAGAGAGAAGGATTAGAAAAAATATGGTTACAGAACACACAGTTAAACACACGACTGAAATAAAAATAGCCCAGGATTATGGAAATATACACAGGTATGGTAGTGGTTTCACGAATGGGTCAATATACATCAAAGCGTGAAGTGCAAAGACAGGTGTATTATTGTGAAATAAAAAGGTCCTCAGTTCTGTGCATGTGAGTGTTCAGAAGGAGGGGGGTGGGGCCTCTGACTGTTGGCATTTCGGGTGGCCTAGGGGAAGAAACTGTTTGTCAGTCTGGAGGTGTGGGACATGATTCATCTGAACTGTCATCCTGAGGGAAGCAGGTCAAACAGGTGGTGGGCGGGATGTGAGGGGTCTCCTGTGGTGGCCTTGATCTTTCTGAGACAGGAGGATCTGGAGATGCCCTCCAGGGAGGGCAGAGGGCCGCCGATGATTTTTTGGGGATGGTGTTGATGACCCTCTGCACAGCTTGCCTGTTCTCGGCTGTGGAGCTGGCGTACCACACACCCAGACAGTAGGTGAGCATGCTCTCCACTGAGCAGCGGTAGAAGGCCAGCAGCAGCTTCTGATCCAGGTTGTTCTTCTTCAGGACATGAAGGAAGTGCAGCTGCTGCTGGGCTTTCTTCACCAGGGCCTTGGTGTTGACAGACCAGGAGAGGTCAGAGGAGATGTGGGTGCCCAGGAACCTGAAGGTGGGGATGGTTTCCATGCGGTCGCCATTTATGAGGAAGGGGGGTGTGGTCTTGTCTGTTTTTTCTGAAGTCCAGTATGAGTTCTTTGGGTTTTTTGGACATTCAGTTTCAGGCTGTTTGCTTGGCACCACAGCAGCAGATTCTCTACCTCCACCCTGTATGCCTTCTCATCATCATCAGTGATGAGCCCAACTAAGGTGGTGTTGTCCGCATACTTCACGATGACGGTGGTTGGGTGGGATGGAATACAGTCAAAGATGTACAGGGAGTGCAGTAGAAGGCTTAGCACACAGCCCTGGGGGAGCCAGTGCTGAGAGACAGTGTGGAGGAGTGGTGGGGGCCAAGTCTGACTGTTTATGGGCGGTTTGTGAGAAAGCTTTTTATCCAGGAACAGGTGTGTGTGTGTGTGGGGGGGGGGGGTCTGGAGGAGGTGCAGTATTGCTCAGGATGTCCGGGATGATGGTGTTGAAAGCTGAGCTGTAGTCCACAACGAGCATCCTCCCGTAGCTCCTTGGGTTCTGCAAGTGGCTCAGCACTCTGTGGAGCGTGGTGACGATGGCATCTTCTGTGGACCGGTTCTCCCTGTAGGCGAACTGGTGGGGGTCAAACGAGGGGGGAAAACAGTCCCTGATGTGCTGGGACACCAGTCGCTCAAAACACTTCATGACTACAGACGTGAGTGCTATGGGTCTGTAGTCATTCAGGCTGTCAGTTGTGGACTTTTTGGGGATGGGGATGATGGTGGAGGCCTTGAGGCAGGAGGGGATGGTGGCGTGCATCAGGAAGAGGTTGAACAGCTTGGTGGGGATCCCTGCCAGCTGGTCTGCACATGCTTTGACCACCACTCCTGGGATGCCGTCAGGGCCAGCAGCTCTGCGGAGGTTCACTGTTTTCAGTTTCCTCCTCACCTCGTGCACCTGTAGGGGGGGGGGAGGGGAGGAGGGGGGACAAGTTGGGGGGGGGGGGGGTGCTCAAACCGGCCAAAGAGGCTGTTAAGCTCCTCTGTCAGAATGAGGCTGCTGTCCGATGTTGGGGGGCACTGGCCCCTGTAGTTGGTGAGGGCCTGGATGCCTCTCCACATCTGTCGGGGGTTATTGTCTGTGAGGAAGCCCTCCACCTTCCTCCTGTAGGCATTCTTTGTGTGTTTTATGCATCTTCTCAGGTTGGCTTTGGCGGTGCTGTACAGAGAGCTGTCCCTCTGCAATGAGATGTTTCTTGTATGACACCTTGGTAGCAAAAAGCCGTTTTATAGCCTCTCATGAAGTACCTACCTCTTGTAAAATTCTTGTAAAATTAGGATTATTTTCTCATAATTTTGAAACCCTTTTTTTGGGGGGGGGGGGGGTTGTAATAAATTTGATTTGTGTGTTTTTTGCACATTTAATAGAAAAATGTTCAAATTTAATAGAAAAAAATGCTCAAATTTAATAGAAAAATTTGCAAATTTAATAGACAAATGTGCAAATTCAATAGAAAAAATGTGCTAAGATAAAAGAAAAAATATATAATTTTAATAGAAAAAGGTGTAAATTAATTGAAAGATGTACAAATAGAAAAATTTTTGAAATTTTATAGAAAAAAATTGCACATTTAAAAGAAAAATTGACACATTTATTTAAAGAAATGTAGGAATTTAATAGAGAAAACATGCTTATTTAATCAAAAATGTGCAAATGGATTTCCACATTGTGGGACTAAAAAAGGCTTATCTTAATAGAAAAAGTATACAAATTTAAAAGAAAAAAATTACAAATTTAATAGAAAAATGGCATATATAATTTTTAAAAAATTGCAAATTTTTAAAGAAAAAAAAGTCAATTTATAAAGAAAAATGTGGACATTTATAAGAAAAATATGATTTATAAGAAAAAAATTGAGCATTTATTAGATATGTCAACAGTGTGGGTGTTGAGGGGAGGACCCAAATGCGAGACTCAGGTTTGCAATCTTTATTTGGTTGAACCCCACTTTCAGCTCAAATAACGATAAATAATGATCCCAAACACAGATGGGCAAAAAACAGGCAGACAGGAATAAACTCAGACTAGACTAGATTGATAAGACAGACAGAAGTGTGGACTAACACCAAAACTGATGAGGATGCCTTGCCCATGTGAAGGACAGCATCCCTTAAGTAAACTAGACATAATTACAAACAGGTGTGGGTAATGAACAGAACGGGGCAAAATTAGGCTGCGCAGAGAAGGAAACTGCAGATGCTGTCAAAATAAAGCCAAACCAAAAGAGGAGATCATGACAGGAATAACCACAAACAAACATAAACATGACTGATAATAATACTAATAAACTAGACTAAGAGGAAAACCAACCAAGAAATGAATATACAAGACAGAATAATAATAATGACAACCCAGGCAAATAATGATAATAATAAACAATAACCAACAGAGAGATAATTGGCAAATACTAAGGAACATGTAAACAGGGACATGATAATGAAGGTGAAAATTCAAAATGCAAGACAGAATAATAATAATGACAACCGAGGACTAGAAATAAGGCAGAGACAAATATAGAACAGAGACCATACTGATAACAAGAGTAAAACATATAAAACCCAACTCAAAGCGAGGACGTGGGCTGGGTCCATGTCGTGGAAACAAGGAATACAACTATAACTCAGGGTGACGACATGGGGCTCAGTCCACGTCCTGAAAAGATGTTAGAAAAAAGTTGTTTATTATAAAAGGTAAATTTTAATAGAAAAAAGGTTTCATAAAGGGTCATAAATTTGTGGGGGTTTTGCAGCTTTTTTACTATAAATTTGCATGCAGTCTTTATGCTGTGAAACCCTGCAGCAGCAGTAGCTCAGACGTGTTTCTGTTTGTGTGTTTCTGAGGAGTCATATATGCCTGCACACGTTTACAGGCAGCCTCTGAGCTCAGATAAGTCCGCAGGTGAGGCAGTGATACGTGTGCATGTGTGTATCTGAGCTTCCACGCACCTATATGTGAGTGTGTGCGGTGCACACCTCGTTGAGCTTGTAGTGATAACGGAGGAGCGGGGGTTGAAGCTAATCAATGCAGCGAAGCGAGGGACATGGAGGGGTTTTGCAGTCCTCAGGAGAAGAAGAAGTTTCTCCTCAAATCAGCAATTTTAGGAGAAACTGGCACATAATTCTGTGAGAAATTAAAGAAAATGTTTTTTGAATAAAATAAAGACTTCCAGAATCCATGTTCAAGCTTACATAAAAAAAGGCAAATTCACAAGAGAACATAAATAAATATTTAAAAAAAAATCTTTAAAAAATTGTTTTCTTTTTTCTTTCTTTCTTTCCTTTTTTTTTGAAAAAAATTGTTTTTCTTTTTTTATGTTCTTCACATAAGTTTTGAAGTTTTTCACCTGTGTTTTGAGCTGGTTTTTTTCCAAGTAAATTTACAGTATCATTTTGTGACCACTGCCTGTGTGCAGGTTGGCAAATTTAAAAGGAAAGTCCCGCAAATTTAATAGTAAAAAAAAAATGTGCAGATTTAATAGAAAAATTAGCAAATTTAATTGAAAAATGTGCAAATTTAATTCAATTCAACTTTATTTACACTACCGTTCAAAAGTTTGGGGTCACCCAGACAATTATTTTGTGTTTTCCATGAAAAGTCACACTTATTTACCACCATGAGTTGTAAAATGAATAGAAAATATAGTCAAGACATTGACAAGGTTAGAAATAATGATTTGTATTTGAAATAATAATTTTTTCCTTCAAACTTTGCTTTTGTCAAAGAATCCTCCATTTGCAGCAGTTACAGCATTGCAGACCTAACATGATTGCACAAGGGTTTTCTAATCATCCATTAGCCTTCTGACACAATGAGCAAACACATTGTACCATTAGAACACCAGGGTGATAGTTGCTGGAAATGGGCCTCTATACACCTATGTAGATATTGCACCAAAAACAGACATTTGCAGCTAGAATAGTCATTTACCACATTAGCAATGTATAGAGTGTATTTCTGATTAGTTTAAAGTTATCTTCATTGAGAAAAAAACAGTGCTTTTCTTTCAAAAATAAGGAAATTTCTAAGTGACCCCAAACTTTTGAACGGTAGTGTATATAGCGCCATTTCACAGCAACAGTCATCTCATAGCACTTTCAACTGTAGGGGGAACCCCCACAGTTGCAGAAAGACCCCAGCAATCAGGTGATCCCCTGTGAGCAAGTGCTTGGCGATGGTGGAGAGGAAAAAATCCCTTTTAACAGGAAGAAACCTCCAGCAGAACCAGGCTCAGGGAGGGGCAGTCATCTGCTGCGACTGGCTGGGGGGTGAGGGGATAGAGAAGACGAAAAGAACAGACATGTAGAGAGCAAACAGCACGATGGGGACTCAATCTATGGGAGAGAACAAACAGATGTTAATGACCAGCAAAAACATTTCATTGAGAGTGAAGAAAGGAGTGAAGCCCAGAGGTCCCCTGGCTGTCTAAACCTATTAGCAACTAAGGGAGGGTTCAATGACACATGATCCCTCCCTAATTGTAGGCTATATCAAAAAGGAAGATTTTAACCCTATTCTTAAAAACAGAGATCGAGTCTGACTCCCAAATCCAGATTGGCAGCTGGTTCCATAGGAGAGGAGCTTGATAACTGAAGGCTCTGCCTCCCATTGTACTTTTGGAGATTCTAGGTATCACAAGTAATCCAGCATTTTGGGAGTGTAGTGCTCTGTTAGGATAATAGGGTAGTATCAGATCTTTTAAATAAAAAGGGACCTGATTGTTTAGAGTTTTGTAAGTAAGAAGAAGGATTTTAAACTTAATTCTAAACTCTTTGGGAAGCCAATGAAGGGAGGCCAGAACTGGAGAGATATGATCTCTCTTTCTAGTACCTGTTAAAACTCTTGCTGCAGCATTTTGGATCAACTGAAGACTTTTTAAAGATGTTTTAGGACAGCCTGATAATAAAGAGTTACAATAATCTAATCTCAAGCTAACAAAAGCGTGGATCAGTTTCTCAGCATCACTCTGAGACAAGATGCTCCTAATCTTGGCAATATTACGCAAATGATAGAAGGCAGTCTTAGAAACAAATTTAATATGAAAATTGAAAGACAGAGCTTGATCAAAAATAACTCAATTTTATTTTCCAAATTTAATAGGAAAAAATTTGCAAATTTGCTAAAAACAAATTCTACAAATTTAATAGAAAAATATGCAAATTTAATAGGAAAAAAATCACATTTAATAGAAATAAATGTTCAGATTTGATAGAAACCTGTGCAAATTTAACAGAAAAATGTGTAAATTCAATCAAAAAAAATTGCAAATATAAAAGAAAAAATATATAATTTTAATAGAAAAAGGTGTAAATGAATTGAAAGATGTACATATTTAATAGAAAAAAATTGAAATTCAATATAAAAAATTGCATATTTAAAACAAAAATGTACACATTTATTTTAAAAAAATGTAGGCATTTAACAGAGAAAATGTGTTTAATCAAAAATGTGCAAATTTATTTGAAAAAAAATTAAATGAAAAATTATGAATGTAATTAAAAAATGACAAAATAAATTTTTGCAATTTTTTTTAAAAAATGTGTCAATTTATAAAGAAAAATGTGGATATTCATAAAAAAATATGCTAATTTATAAGAAAAAAGTTTTACATTTATTAGAAAAAAAATTCCACATTTATTAAAACAAGGTAAATTTTTATTTTTAAAAAAGTTAGAATTGAAAAAATCAAATTTATAAGAAAGTATTATTTATTTTGTACAATAATAATCAGTGGATGAGTCGGTGTTATCATTTTTTGAATTTACTCTTCATCACTCACAGATGTGTCGCTGTGTTTGTGCTTCAGCATCGTCTCCATATCTTCATCTCTGCGTCTATCCGTGTCCTTATCTGTCATTTTTTCCCTCCTCATTATCCTCTCAGTCCAAACCTCGGCGACGGATGTGAGCTAATTGGCGGCAAGGATCGTTCTAATTTAGCGATGCCAGCTTTGCTGACTTTTTCAACTTCCTCTTCTTTTTCTGTGCCACTGTTCTCATGATGATAATGAGCAAATATACGCAGTAACTCCCTGTGGTTTGCTGCAGTTTTCTATTTTCTTTCTCTTTTTTTCTGCTTGTTACACCGATCACATTCACCCAAGCAATTTGCCCGCTTGTCTGAGTGGGGGGGGGGGGAGGCTTATCTGCTCTAACGCCCCATCGCGGCTGTGCTTCGTATCCAAATGGGCCCCCCTTAGCATTCAGATCGACACCCCCCACTTCCTGTTCAGCCTAGCTTCTGTTACACCCCCCCCCCCCCCCCCCCATCTCTTCTGGCTATCAGCTTGGAGGAAGGGAAAACTCTGGGTTATTATTTAATGAGATCAAGAAGTGTGAGGATGATGCTGTTTGCTGTCAGGAGGATATCTAGAAGTTTTACTTCTTCACCAGATTTCACAACAGAATTAGCGAGTGTACCTGAGGTTTTTAAACCCACAGACATCCATCCGACATGGTTAAAAAAGGTTATCAAAACTCAATTTCAAGCTAATTTCCAGCTGCTATCAGAGCATTGAAGGAAAACGCAAGTCACGTCTCTGCCTCATTCTTATTTCTGCTATTTTCCAGTTTCCAGGGTCAGAAACGATAGTCAAATATAACTGTTTACATGGTTGCAGCCTTGGGACCTGTAACGGTTTCATCAATCCACATACCTGTGGATTTCTGAATTTGAACTCAAGCACACCTGCAGTATAAGATAAGATAAGATAAGATAAGCCTTTATTAGTCCCACAACGGGGAAATTCCAGGATTGCAACAGCACAGGGATAGCAACACTCAGAGCAACAATCAGAAGGCAAGAAAAAAAACAAGCAAGCAAGAGCAGCTAATATACATATGTACGTATTACTATAAAATATATATATATACACACACACACAGACACACAGTGCAGAGCATTGTAGCTGGATGGAATAAATATATGAATATATGAACACAGTGCAGAGCATTGTAGCTAGATGGAATAAATATGTAAATATATAAACACCCACAGTACGGAGCATTGCAGCTAGGTGGAATAAATATGCAAGTATATAAACACACACAGTGCGGAGCAATGTAGCTAGATGGAATAATATGTAGATATATAAATATATAAACACACCCAGTGCTGAGCATTGTAGCTAGATGGAATAAATATGTAAATATATAAACACACACAGTGCAGAGCATTGTTGCTAGATGGAATGAAACAGCATAACCGTCTACTTAGTTATCCTACATGGTATGATTATGTGCCCATACATATTCTCACCCTCCATAGCGACCGGTATGTTCCTAGTTGTATGCCGGAGGGGACCATTGTGTAAGTCTATTGCATCTTTTGCATTCAAAAAACTATTAGTTTGTTACGTCTTTTTGCTATCTCTGCGAGCAGCCCTGCTTAGGTTGTACAGTCTGACAGCCGTTGGTAGGAAGGACCTACGAAACCTCTCGGTTGTGCATAGATATGTGTATAGATAGTTTCACAAAATCACTTTTATCTAACTTGTATTTAATGTGTATAAAGTCTTAAAATTTTGACTCCGTGTTCCCGTGGCCATCTGAAGTCAGATACCAACAGCACACCTAGCCTGCTTTAGTTTAGTAACCGCAGTTTTCATGGCTACTCTCTAGATATATTCTACTCACCCCAGCAGATGTTTGTGTTTTCAGCTGGTAAGTTAATCCGCACAATCTTTTACAGGTCTGTCTATCTCAAAAACTGTAAAAGCACAAATGAAATTTTCAGGAGCACAAGCATACAGAAGTGATGCACAAATGATTGAGACTATTTCCTAGTCTTGGGGGGGGGGGGGTGTTCTCATGCCAGTTGTACAGCATGACACCATCTGTGGATTACAGCTCCAAAATGCAGTTATTTTCCTTTTTTCACTAGACCTGCTACTGTCCAGATCACATACCTGTGGAGGTGTGGAAATGTTTAGGAGAGATGGCAATGGACTTTTTAACCAGATTGTTTAACACAATCTTGGAGAGTGAGAGGATGCCAGAGGAGTGGAGAAGAAGTGTTGGGATACTGATTTTCAGGAACAAGGGTGATGCTCAGAGGCATAAAGTTGATCAGCCACACTATGAAGATATGGGAAAGAGTTGTTGAATCCAGGCTAAGAAGAGAGGTGACAGTCAGTGAGCTGCAGTACGGTTTCATGCCAAGAAAGAGTACTACAACTAAGTGTGTTGATGGAAAAGTATAGAGAAGGTTAGAAGGAGTTGCACTGTGTCTTTGTGGATCTAGAGAAAGCAGATGATAGGGCGCCAAGACAGGAAGTGTGGTACTGTGTAAGGAAGTCATGAGCGGCAGAGGGCTATGTGAGGGTGGTGCAGGACATGTTTGAGGACAATGAGACCATGGTGAGATGTGCTGTAAATGGAAAAATGGTAAATGGCATTCACTCATAAAGTGCTTTTTCTCATCTCTAGATGACCAAAGTGTTTTACAGATTCTACCACCCATTCACACACACATTTACACACTGATGGCGGCAGAGCCGCCATGCACAGGCACTGGCCTGACCCACCAGGAGCAACTGGGGGTTCAGTGTCTTGCTCAAGGACACATCGACATGCAGACTGCAGACAAAGTGGGAATCCATCCACTGATCCTCTGATTAGTAGTCGACCACACTACACCTGCGCCACACCCGCCACTGTAGGAGTGGGATTACATCAGGGATCAACTCTGAGCCCCTTCTTTTTTGCCATAGTGATGGACAGGCTGACAGACAAGGTCCGGCAGGAGTCTCCACAGACTGTGATGTTTGCAGATGACACTGTAATCTGTGGTAGGGAAGGGAGCAGATGGAAGAGAACCTGCAGAGTTGGAGGGATGCTCTGGAGAGAAGAGGAAAGAAAGTCATTAGAAGCATAACAGAATACGTGTGTGAACAAGAGGGAGGCAGGTTAAATTCAATTCAACTTTATTTATATATCTGTCCAGGGTGTACCCTGCCTCTCACCCAAAGATGCTGGGATAGGCTCCAGCCCCCCCGTGACCCAAAAAGGATTAAGTGGAAGAAGATGGATGGATGGATGGATGGATTTCGCAACAGCAGTCATCTCATAGCACTTTCAACTGTAGGGGAAACCCCCACAATTGCAGAAAGACCCCAGCAACTGTGTAACGGTGAAGATGGAAGGAATAGAGGTAGTGAAGGTAGATGAGTTTAAATACCTGGGGTCAACCATCCAAAGCAACGGACAGTGCATAAGAGAGGAGAAGAAGAGTGTGCAGGTAGGGTGGAGTGGGTGGAGACGAGTGTCAGGGGTGATTTGTGACAGAAGGATAGGTGGTGAGACCTGCTATGATGTATAGTTTGGAGATGGTGGCACTGACAAAAAGACAGGAGGTGGAGCTGGAGGTGGCAGAATTGAAGATGCTAAGATTCTCATTGGGAGAGAGGATATGGTGGTCAAAGGATGTTGAAGATGGAGCTGCCAAGCAGGAGGAAAAGAGAAAGACCACAGAGAAGATTCATGGATGTAGTGAAGGAGGACATGGAGAGGGCTGGTGTTACAGAGGAAGATACAAGAGATGGGGTGAGATGGAGGCAGATAATTCGCTGTGGAGACCCCTAAAGGAAGCAGCTGAAAGGAAAAAGAAGTGCAATTCCAGAGAATATAAATTTTCTTTCCACTGTCTTGCGTTACCATCATCTCAGGCTACATATGTCTGACAACTGGAGCTAGTCAGCTAGTGTTAGCCTCAACCACAGATCTCAGTAGCAATGATAGATGGAGGGCTCATTAACAATAAAGAGATACACACACTGGAACGCGTCGCTGTTTTGACCAAAGCGTGTCTCAGACATTTCAGTAAAACCTCTGAACTGTGTCAACGTGTGGAAAAAAGGTCATAACATGTCCCTCTGTATAGTCAGCTCCTTGTTAGGTCCACACTTATTAAACCATTAAGCTATCACATCGTTCCTAATAATGAGTTCTGAGTCGTTTACACCACCGCTGTCCTTCACCTTCAGTTGTAAATTAGCTCTTTATCATGATACTTATAAATTGGGAGTCACTTTCAAAGTCCTCGTTGCGATACTCCTCAAACGTAGAAGGGGAAAAAAAAGCCTTCATTAAAATAGTCTAACGCAGCAGTCCTGAAAAGGAACCTGACAGGAAAAGAGAGCTGGAGTAGGGAAAAAAATGTGTGACGATGACGGAGGAAGCAGAGCGGGGGGAGATCCTTTGATCAGGAGCTCCTGTCTCCTTACACATCCATAATATATCTCCACACACATTCCACTCTCTTATTAACACGGTGGTGGCGGCGGTGCCACCCTTTCCATCCTGCAGCCAGGTATTGAATTAAAACAAGGAAGAAAGAAACACTCCGCTCTTGTCTTTCCTTTAAAATGAAGAAGCAAAATGCACAGCAAAGAGTTTGTGATTCAATATATACCCCTCCCCCCGTTAAATTGGATTCATCGATGCTGGTTGTAACAAAAGCGGGGATAATATCAGACACGGGTAAATATTTACTCTAAAAGTGTCGGGCTTAGGAAATGAGAAGGCTGCCTCTCTCTCTCTCTCATGGGAGAGCATGTTTGTCCGTGGTAGTCATAAATATGTATCGCACAGCGGCGGCGGCGACGATTGTAATCTCACAGCTGCCTTTTGTTACAGCGTATGAAGCCTGGGCAAAATTAGAAACTAGCACCTTCTGTTAGTGGGAGAAGTCACTCAGCGACAAGTGGTGCACTGTTTAATTAGGGAGGGAATACCTTCTTCTTCGTCTAGCTCTCTCCTCCTCCTCCTCCCCGCTGGTCTAATTTGCGGAAAGGTAAATATTCAGATGGGTCGTCCCCCCCCCCTTCAAATTAAAGCGTGTGTTGTGAATGCTAAGCTTCTGTTTCAATTCGCCAAGTGCTTTGGCAGTATGAAACTTGTTTGCACGAGTTGAAAAGGCTGCAGCGGTGCATCCATACCCGAGGGAGTCAAGTAGTTGTTCAGATGCGGAGTAGTTGCGCCGAGCTTCCAAAAGTGCGCCGGCATCCACTTAAATAAGGTGGTCTGTTATTCATGATGCACTCCAGCGGCGTAGAGGAGCGGTAGTTTCCCGTCTCACTCTTCTCCTATTGACCATGACACAGTCACTGTAAATGTACGTAATAATTTCTTCATCTGAGTCAGGGGTGTCAAATTCAGTTTTACTGAGGGTCAACAAGAGGGTAGTAAATAAATCTCGGGGTTGGGCATTAATTTGATTGTTTTTTTCTAATTGAAAAAATGTTGCAACTTAAATAAAAACATATAAAAAATAGCCACAAGTTGCACTCATTGGGTTCCAAGCAGCTGCAGACTTCAACATCTTGTACTGTTAAGCAAAAGCGTTTAAAACCTAAGGTGTGATGCACATTACCTTTTCACATGCACCGGAGAGGTACGTTGTAGTTCAGAAGAATGACACTTTGCCAGGAGGATTTAAACCCGATCTAAAGCATGACGGACAATCGTCTTATCCTCCTCACAACATGACTGCTTTGGGTCACACACTTTCTCACACACTAACAAAATGTTCCCTTGACAAGGCACAAAGGCTGATAGACATTTCATAAAGATGATTTTCTTTGGCACATGAACAGAATTGCATGAAATTTGGTGTTTTGCTGAAGGATTCTGTTGATATTGTGAGTGTAAAATTTCATCAAGTTTGGCTCACTACATCAGAAGCTATATCAGAAAGTACATGCCAAAGAGAAACGGTACAATTTGACTGGCCTATAAAATCAAAATGGATTAACATGTTTGGAAAATTGCAACAACTTTTCATCAATATCTCTGCTCTATTTCAAACAATTTGGATGAATGGCTCCAAAGTAGTTAATTTTGATTTCACTTGCACATTTTTGAAAATATGATGCAGAAAACTTCATTTTTAGAGCATAAGACCAGTGGAAACAAGTTGTGGAAGATTTCAGAGAAGAGTGAGATGAGCAAATTTTGAGATATTTGTAAAAAACAAAAACTGTTTATTATAGCGCCATCTATTTATGCAGTGCTTTGAATTTTGGCCTCTGAGTAGTGAGGAGAATTTCTGACCAGTCTGTAAAATTTCATGTTTCTACATATTACTGTTTTTGCTGCACAGGCACTTTTAGCAGAGAAAAATAATAAGACTCATAACAAAAACAATAGGCTAACCCTAACTAGCATGCACACAGGAAAAAAATTAATTTAATTAAGTTTATTTATATAGGACTTTTCACAAATAAGAATCACAAAGTGCTTTACAGTAAAAGCAGCAAAACAACAAAACAAAGCACAAGAAATAAAAGTTAAATAACAATTCTGAAAAGAGTGCAGGCCCCTAGCAGTTTCGCATATTATACCCCAGGACTCTCACCTGCCTTAAGCAGGATTTATGTACCCGCATCACGTCGACGCCATTACTGAAGTCTGTCGCTGATGCAGTGATTGGTAGTTTTTCTTGTGTGTTGGATGAAATGCGTTGTTCCATTGCCAAAACGAGTTTCAGCCAGTGTGTTGAGGGATTTGGGTTTGTTGTGTGTTTTTGTTTATGAAATAGCAACAGATAAGAGCAGATTGTGATGGAGTTGGAGCTAACAGTAAAAGCAACTTTTCATACGATCGTTGCACAGAGAAAAAGAGAAGTAGGAGAAAATGGTGTGTGCAGTCGCTGACGTTATTTGACAATCTGTGTAATTACTGGGGTTATGATGGGCCACAAAATGTTCTGCATGTGCTTACTTCCTCTTCTGAACTTGGACCGTTGTTTAACCGACTCGCTTTGGAAGTTGTGCCTCAGTGAACAGGCAGAGCGGAGCAGTGATGAGAACCAGGAAATATGAAGGAGGAGACAAAGTGGACCAATCACAGCTCGTACGGCTTGCGTCACCAACGTGCACCTGTCCTTCTCTGGAGAGGTGCACGTCGGACGACGCAATAGGAATGCACGTCGCTGCTGCGTCAACACTGCATAACTTGGTGCATAACTAGTCACCTCAAACTAATCTAACACTATAGCTAGACCGTGCGGTGCTGAAGCTAGATTGGGCAAGCAGGATTTTAGCAAAAAGGGAGAAAAAAAAATTTGATCCAAGTTTAATCCCTTGGCTTAATTAGTTTCCTTTTTAAACACACACCTGCTTTTATTCAGCAGAGAATTTGCTAATTCACAGGACTTCTCTGTTTCCGTTCACAAGTGTGAGTGTTGGACACAAACTCTGCTGTGAGTATGAGTGTGCAGCAGGTTGAACTGAGGTCATAATTAGGCCTTTATTGTCACATGTAAGGCCATAAGGTTTTCATATGTCATTCTCTCAACAAATTTAAAACATTGTAAAATAGAACAAAATGCAAAATTTATTAAAAGCTTGGAAATGGATCATATCTTCAGGAGCAATAATTAAGGTTTCGGTTTTATCTGTATTTAGCCTGAGGAAGTTGTCACTTAACCATTGCTTGATTTCTGTCAAACAGTTACTTAAACTAGAGAGTTTATAAAACTCAGAGGCTTAAAAAGAATGGTATCAGCATAGAGTTGATAAGAAGCATTATTATGGCATCTGATAACTTGGCCTAAATGAAAGAATAAAAAAAGAATTGGACCCAAAACAGATCCCCAAGGTACTCCACATGGTTGAGCTGATGTTTCAGACATCACACGATTTATGCAACCACTAAAAGTTCTCTCAGATAATTAAGACTTACAGTGGGGGGAAAAAAGTATTTAGTCAGCCAACAATTGTACAACTTCTCCCACTTAAAAGATGAGAGAGGTCTCCAATTTTCATCATAGGAATACCTCAACTATGAGAGACAAAATGAGAAAAAAAAAATCCAGAAAATCACATTGAAGGATTTTTAATGAATTAATTGGTAAATTCCTCGGTAAAATAAGTATTTGGTCACCTAAACAAGCAAGATTTCTGGCTCTCACAGACATGTAACTTCTTCTTTAAGAGGCTCCTTTGTCCTCCACTCGTTACCTGTATTAACGGCACCTGTTTGAACTCTTTATCAGTATAAAAGACACCTGTCCACAACCTCAAACAGTCAGACTCCAAACTCCACTATGGCCAAGACCAAAGAGCTGTCAAAGGACACCAGAAACAAAATTGTAGACCTGCACCAGGCTGGGAAGACTGAATCTGCAATAGGTAAGCAGCTTGGTGTGAAGAAATCAACTGTGGGAGAAATTATTAGAAAATGAAAGACATACAAGACCACTGATAATCTCCCTCGATCTGGAGCTCCACGCAAGATCTCACCCCGTGGGGTCAAAATGATCACAAGAACGGTGAGCAAAAAGCCCAGAACCACACGGGGGGACCTAGTGAATGACCTGCAGAGAGCTGGGACCAAAGTAACAAAGGCTACCATTAGTAACACACTACGCCGCCAGGGACTCAAATCCTGCAGTGCCAGACGTGTCCCCCTGCTTAAGCCAGTACATGTCCAGGCCCGTCTGAAGTTTGCTAGAGAGCATTTGGATGATCCAGAAGAGGATTGGGAGAATGTCATATGGTCAGATGAAACCAAAATAGAACTTTATTGTAAAAACTCAACTTGTCGTGTCTGGAGGAGAAAGAACATCATACCTACTGTGAAGCATGGGGGTGGAAACATCATGCTTTGGGGCTGTTTTTCTGCAAAGGGACCCGGACGACTGATCCGTGTAAAGGAAAGAATGAATAGGGCCATGTATCGTGAGATTTTGAGTGAAAACCTCCTTCCATCAGCAAGGGCATTGAAGATGAAACATGGCTGGGTCTTTCAGCATGACAATGATCCCAAACACACCGCCCGGGCAACGAAGGAGTGGCTTCGTAAGAAGCATTTCAAGGTCCTGGAGTGGCCTAGCCGGTCTCCAGATCTCAACCCCATAACAAATCTTTGGAGGGAGTTGAAAGTCCATGTTGCCCAGTGACAGCCTCAAAACATCACTGCTCTAGAGGAGATCTGCATGGAGGAATGGGCCAAAATACTAGCAACAGTGTGTGAAAACCTTGTGAAGACTTACAGAAAACGTTTGACCTCTGCCATTGCCAACAAAGGGTATATAACAAAGTATTGAGATGAACTTTTGTTATTGACCAAATACTTATTTTACCGAGGAATTTACCAATTAATTCATTAAAAAATCCTTCAATGTGATTTTCTGGATTTTTTTCTCATTTTGTCTCTCATAGTTGAGGTATACCTATGATGAAAATTGGAGACCTCTCTCATCTTTTAAGTGGGAGAACTTGCACAATTGGTGGCTGACTAAATACTTTTTTGCCCCACTGTAAGTATCTGAGAGGGGAAAATGAGTATGGGGGGATGAGGTTAAAAATTTACAAGAACAAAAGATGCAAATTTACAAAGAGGAAAATGGCCAATTTAGAAAACTGGGGAACAAAAAGTTGCAAATTTTTACAGGATGGAAAAAGTCATAAATTTAGAAGGGAGAAAAGGTCCAAATTTAAGAAACTGGGAGGGGGGGGTGTCAAATTTATACATAATCAAGAGAAAATTTGCAAATTTACAAGACTGAAAAAGCAACAAATATACTGAAGAATCACACATTTACCAATCTGGGGATAAAAAAAAAATACAAATTTACAAAAAAAGAAAAAGTACCAGATATAGGGGAAAGGAGAAATTTTTACAATGAAAAAATTGCACATTTACAAGAAAAAAAGACAGATTTCTGGGGAAAAATGTTGAGAAATTATTAGAAAAAAGTTTCACATTTAAGAGAAAAAATGTTAAAACTTGCAGGAAAGAAGTTGCAAATTTTCAATTAAAAAAAAACTAGCAAATTTACAAGAAAAATCTGAAGATTTGCCATAAAGAGTAGCAAACTTGCAAGATTTTTTTTTTTTTTTTGCAAATTTACAAAGAAAAAAAAATCATAAATTTATGTGAAAATAGGTTACAAATTTATGAGGGGAAAATTGCAAATTTATATTAAAAAATTACATAAATTTCTGCAAAAGCATTTATTTATTTAGGAGAAAAAAGTTTCACATTTATGAGAAAAATGTAAAAACGTAAGAGAAAAAGCTGCAAATGTACAAGAAAATTTTGAAAATTTACTATTAAAAAAGTAGATAATTTACGAGAAAAAAGTTGCAAATTTATAAAAAAAGAAGTTGAAAATTTATAATGAAAATTGCAAATTTACAAAAAAAAGGTCAAATTTATGGGGAAAAATGTGAAAATCAAGTGCTCAATTTCATCTGCACCTTATCGCCAAGATTTGGACCGTCGTGTCTGCAGTAGTTGTCTTCCATTATTGGCGTTATCTCTCTTCGATCGTTATGTTTGGATCGACTGATTTGATCTCGTCTGAACCTCATTCTCTGGTCTTTCTCCCTCCCTCCCCGCAGCTCTGAAAGACCCCTGCTCCGAGGTGACCTGCAGCTATGGCAGCACCTGCGTCCAGTCATCAGACGGCATGTCAGCCAAGTGCATGTGCCCGCTCAGCTGCGAGGGCAAGCTCGAGCAGACTGTGTGCGGCAGTGACGGGAAGGACTACCGCAACGAGTGTGAGCTCCACCAGCACGCCTGCAAAAGCCAGAAGAACATACGTGTGCAGTACCAGGGAGCCTGTGGTAAGCCCCACCCTCCTCCCAATTTAGAGTGTCGATAATAGAAAATGTAGTTGATTACAAATTCTAGCACATACAGAAATGATGAAAATGTAACCCTTGCCTTATGTTAATTAGGTAAGGGAAATAATTAAGTGTAGACCAGTGGCTAGGTTCGTAAGGGTTACAATAGGGAATTAGAGTGAGTGTGGAATGAAATAGCTGGAGGCAAGAAATGAGCAATTCATGTCTGTTATTAATAAATATAGAAGGAGCAAAATATACAAACAATGTACAAATATACAAATATAACAACGGCCGGCATGAAATAAAACCCCAAAAGTGTCTTACTGAGCTCAGTGTTTGTTTGTCCTTTCGGGTTAGTCGTTTGACCAGTCAAGATATCTTGTATCTCCAGACTCAGGTTTCTTTTCCTTTTTCTAAAGCGGCAGCTTGAGTTGTTACCACTTTGAATCCTGGGCACTGGAGAGAGGAGGGATGCTCTTCAATCGAGATCCTGGTTAGATTTAGATCTCAGGTCAATCTCGGTTCAGTCTCGGGTCAGGCTCGCCATCTCCATTCGGAGAGAATCCAGGATCCTGAAGGTTCTTGATCGGCAACCAAAAAAAACCTAGCCTGCACGACAATAATGGTATTATTGTTTACAGCTAGAGTAATTCATCTTCCAATCCCTTCTTATATAACACCATAGCTTAGTGTTTAAATTCTTCTCTCATATTACTATTATCACAATCCAGCAATATAGTAATATCTTACATTTTACATGCATGTGTTCTTTTTCTCACAATCTCTCTGGTAGCACATGAAATACCCTTTTTTCATGTAACCAATTAAATGAATTGAATCGGTGAATTCAAAAGGGGCCCAAGTCCCCTTTGAAAAAGTGTGGACTTGGACCCCTTTGGAATTCACCGATTCAATTCCTCTGTTTATCTCTACATCACTTAACCATGAAATTATGATTAATCCCTTTCAACCTTGTCTTTGTAAATCATGAAATGAAATACAATTAATCTATCACATAACCAGGGAATATACCGTCCTATTACTTCCAATATTCCCTTTTAAAATCAGTAAAACCCTGTCTGAGCTACTGGGTTTAGCATAACCTATGGATTTACATAGTAGACCAACACCATGTGCTTTTAGCATCAAACTACACATTGCATTCGACAGAACTAGTGCATATGAACTAAAAGTACTTCAGCATACTGTTGGGAACTGAAATCACATTTAGGAAAACCATACAGACACAAAGACAGCCTTTTCCATTGCTTTTAAACAGGAAAAAATCCACTCGCGATTAGCATTAGCATAGCGCTAACATTAGCATAACATCAGCATGTATCTTACTCACCAAGATGAGGTTTCAGTGTGAATACAGCAAAGGACACAGCCACAATGCCCCTCACGCTCGTGCTCCCGTCAGCTTAGGATAATAAAGGTTGCAAATTAGCGTTTGGAGAGTGTTTAGATCCATTTATAGCATCTTTCTAAATTAAACTCACCAAGAAGAGGTATCTGTGTGAATCAGACCGCTTCACAACCTCTCTCGTCCGCGCTGATATTGTGAAAGACTGAATTCCGAGTGCGCGCTTGCTGCCTCTACTCGGAAGGCGGGGCTAATATCGCTCTTAACGAATGGAAAGACCCAGATCACCCAACGTGACCATGAACCGAAAATTCAAAAGTTGGATGACGAGGATCGCACTTCCTCTTCCCCAAGATAGTCGGTTTTCAAAATAAAATCACACACTTTCATTAATACAAATGAAATCTGAGAAAAAGGGTCATTTTCTCAGCTGGGTTACAAAAAGGTATGGTATGAAAATGTTAAATGGTATGGTCAGGAAAAATGAATGAGGTGCTTCCTTTCTTAAAGTTCCCATTTTTTATTTTTATTTTATTAATTTCATTTCTGTGTTCTTGCCCCAATCGGATTAGGTAAAGGATTTTTGAGTGGGCCAATCACAAGAAAGGAGGCAGACAGGGTGTGTTTGGTTTGCTAATTTAGAGAACTGAAGGCGGGACTTGTTGGTTTGTGATGTCATACTAACTAGGAAGTGCATTTCTCTGTTAAACGAACTTATTTGCCCTCCTTCATCTTTTTCTTTTTTGTTCTCCTTCTTCTTCTTTGTACCTCTTCTTCTTTGTTCCTCTTCTCCTTCTCCTTTGTTGTTCTTCGTCTTCTTTGTTCTCCTTCTTCTTTGTTCTTCTCCTTCTTCTTCTGCTCTGTGCTGCTCTGGAACTTGCTTTGCCCGTGTTTTTTTTTGTTTTTTTTTTTCCGGTGCATCGTGTTGTTTTCTTCAGCATGTGGGTTGTTGTCTTTGCAGAAGTTGGTGTGGTGGCCAGTTAGTGCTCCTTCTGCAGACGTGGCTGAACTACTGCAGTCTGTGCTTCTGGACTTGTTCTTCAGTGGTCAGCTGCTTTTCACGTTGTTCACAGATGGTGTCATTGGTAATATGGTCACGGAGGGAAACATTGAGCTGGTTCAGGTTCCCTTCTGATGATGGTCCAGATCTCAGAGCCATAAAGAAGTATAGGCAGAATTAGTGTGTGAAAGAGACAGATCTAGTGGCCTAGAGTTAGAGCATCTGCCCCACAACCGGGAGGTCGGGGTTCAAGTCCCAGCTGGGTCATGCCATAGACCATATAAAAATGGAATTTTCTGCCGTCCAGCTTGGTGCTCAGCAAAAATGGAATGTAGGAGGGAAATGTGGGCGGCAGTGGCTCAGGAGGTAAAGCAGGTCATCCAATAACCAGATGGTTGGTGTTGGAATCCTGCTGTCCCCAGCCATCCTGCAATTGTGTCCCTGGGCAAGACACTTTACTCACCTTGCCTCCAGTGTCCATGGCACTGGGTATGAATGTCCATAAATATTCGGTAGTGGTCGGAGAGGTCATTGGCGAGGATTGGCAGCCACGTTTCAGTCAGTCTGCCTCAGGGCAGCTGTGGCTACAGTAGTAGCTTACCACTCTCAATGTCTGTCTGGAATGAATGAATAATGGACTCACTGTAAGCGCTTTGAGGTATCATTTGACATGTAAAGCACATATAACTCTAATCCATTATTATATTATTATTATCTTGGTCCTTACAGACATGTTGGACTTCTTCCAATCGCAACATCGGAGGGATGTGAACATTGAAGCTGCAGACTCAATTCTGCAGTGCTTCTCTGCCGTCGATGCTACCTTCTTTCGAGTTAACAGTGAACTGACATGTCTGAACTCTTGAACCTGTTTGATCTGAACATTCTTGGGGTAGACTGTTGTCTGTGAGCCATCTGTTGTGAGAGCTTTCGTCTTGTCCACCCTGATCTTCAGACCACAAGGCTGATTAAAGCAGTTGATGTCATTCAGAATATCTGTAGCCTCAGTGTCACCACTGGTGAAAATAGCACTGTCATCAGTGAACATGAGATCTGTCATCACCTGGTTAGTATCAAATTACATGCCCTGTCTGCCTTTGAATGCCTGTTGCATAATGACGTCGATGACAGTGTTGAACTAGAGGGGAGAGACCACATCACCTTGATGGACGCCTGTCTTGATACGAATTCCTCAGCGAGGTCGTCTTGGATGCGAGCGGAACGCACGAGTACAATGATCTTCTGAGGCACATGTTCAGTTTCTCATGATTTCCACGGGACCATCCAGTCAACCCATGTCCTGCACCACCCTCACTTACTTCTCTGCCACTCCTGACTTCCTTGTACAGTATCACACTTTCTGTCTTGGCACCCATCAAATGCTTTCTCAGAGATCCACAAAGACACAGTGCAACTCTTTCTGACCTCTGCTATACTTCTCTGTCAGCACTCTTAAAGCAAACGTTGCATCTGCTAGGAGTTCTATCGGGAAGGCTGGCTAAGTTTGAAAATACTTCATGAGCTCTGGGACGGCAGTAGAACTCGTATACCGTTCACGTTCCCCACTACTCTCCTCTCTTTTGTTCTCCCCCCTTCCCTGTATCTCATTTACGCCACACTGATGCTAATTCTTATTCCTCATTCAGGTAGCTTTGCCCCTCGCAGGTACCCCCCGCTGTGCAGATTGTTGTTTTCTCTAAGCAGATCTTCAGAGCTGTCGGTTTTTTGTCTGTATTTTGGAGGGAGGGGGGGCTCATCCTTGTTATCACACAGTTGCTGTTTACTCCCAAGGCGCTCCACTTTGAGTTCTTCTTCTGTTTTGTTTTCTTTTTCTTTGTATTTCTCTCAAACTGCCGACAGTCACTCTGTCTGTCTCGGAGCAGCGGGGGGTGGTGGGGACAGAGCGAGGCTGGTGGGCTCTGTGAGGAGATGGATGTGCAGGTCCGCAGGCTTGAAGGCCAGCCGAATAAATCCAACCTAAGTCAGACAAACTGACCTGTCCCATCCTCCCGGGGGACGGCTGAGGCCCCTCCGGTGCTCCTCTAAATCTCCCCCGCAGAGGCCTCGCCGTAAAGCCTTTTGCTGTTTGAAGTCGTGTGAAGTCGTGGGCCCCGGTCAGGCAAACGCAGCCGATTTATCCATGGCTGCCACCTTTTTCTGCAGCAAACAGGCCATTCTTTTTGTAATTACCCCACTTGCTCAGCCAGAGGAAGGCGTGGGTCCTCGGAGCTGTTCTCCTCAGCTAATGGGAGGTAATGGTCTTTTCTCTCAGATAATGGTCTGGCTGGCGGGGGAAGCACTGTGTCATGCGGAGACACTCCGAGCATTACGATACCCCCCCCCCCCCTTCTTACGATCGCTCAGCTGCAGGTCTCTGCGGCTCTTCACATTGTGCTGGCAGAAAACAAACCCAGGCCTGGCCACTGGTCACCCCCCCCCCCCCGTCCCCTATTGTTGCCCCACATTGTCATGCTTTGTATTGCCGCCAGAAAGTTGTCTTTGTTCTTCTCTATTTCTGCTTTCTCTCTTCCCTTTCCCGGTGACTGGGTGTTTCATCCTTGGTGTGTTTTGAATGAGTCGCCGGCAGCTTGGCAGTGATTTAATGTGTCATGGTGCTACATAAATCCTTTGTCTTTCCACATGCTGAAAGCGTGGCGAGTGGGATGAAGCCTCAGCTCCCGTTTCAAGGAATAACACACCCCCACCACCCACTTGATCCAGCACATCCTACAAACCAATTCCATTACGATCGCTGGCTGATAGGGCCGGGCGTGTCAGACTGGGGGAGGAAGGAGGTGTGGGAGAGCAAATCAAAGCCATCGTCTCTTCATCCGCTTCCTCGTCTCCTCCTCACGATCCGGGTCTCGCTCTGAACTGCTCTCAGCCACCGCCGATCATATCTGTGAAGACGTTCCTCCACTCTCTTGTCCGCTCTACGTGTTGACTAATAAGAATTAAACTGTTTTAAATATTCTAACAAATACTTTAATGTTACATCTCTGTATTTAGTCATTGTTAGTTTTATGGCAAATTTTCTTTGCATGTTTGTGTTAAAGGCTCATATTGTTATAAAATACAGCTATGGGTCCATAGGTGTAAATCAAGGGGGAACAGGATGACATATGCCCCCCAACCTAGAAATGAAAGAGAATTGCACCCCCCCTCCCAATATCACAGTATCATCATAAATATGATGTTACATAACAGAATAAAATGCATTTTAAGCATAAATGCTAAGGATACATGCAAAAAAAAAATTGGGGGGGGTTGCAACTTTTCTTATAGATTTGCAATTTTTTTCATGAATTTGCAACTTTTTTCTCATTAATCTGCAACTTTTTCTGTATAATTTTGCTGTTTTTCCCATTAATTTGCAACTTTTTCATTTAAATTTGCAAATTTCTTTCTCATAAATTTGCAACTTTTTCTTAAGTTTGCAGCTTTTTTCTCATTAATCTGCAGCTTTTTCCACGTAAATTTCTGACTTTTTTCTTGTAAATTTGCGACTTTTTTCATGTAATTTTGTAGCACTTTTCTCATTAATTTGCAGCTTTTTTCATTTAAATTTGCAAATTTCTTTCTCATAAATGTGCAACTTTTTTCTCATTAATTTGCAATTTTTTTTATCTAAGTTTACAACTTTTTCTCTTTATTCTGCAACTTTTTTCAGGTAGATTTGAGATTTTTTTCTTGTTAATTTGCAACTTTTTTCATATAATTTTGCAGCAATTTTGTCATTAATTTGCAACTTTTTCATTTAAATTTGCAACTTTCTCATAAATTTACAACTTTTTTGTCATTAATTTTCAACTTTTTCATCTAAATGTGCACCTTTTTCTCATTAACCTGCAACTTCTTTCATGTAAATCTGAATTTTTTCTTGTTAATTTGCAACTTTTTAATGTAATTTTGCAGTGTTTTTCTCATAAATCTGTAGCTTTTTCTCATTAATTCACAACAACTGAACATTTTTCTTTTAAATTTGCAACTTTTTCTTGTAAATTTGTGACTTTTTTTCTTGTAAATTTTGGAACGTTCACTTGGATGCTGGTTAAATTTCTCTTTGGATATTCAGCTGTATTTTTACTCTTTTCTAACTAAGAGCTCCTTCCAACAGAACTCTTTCTTTAGAAGCAGCTAATCAGTTGCCAGTTGTAACCCAATTAAGTCCAAACACACCACCCCCTCTTATATGTTTCATGTGTTTCTTCTTTTGCCAATTTTGTGTTTCCACGCACTCTTCCTCAGAGGACCAAAAGATGGTCAAAGGTGGTTTTGACAAGAAGTGTCGAATCCCCCAGACTCTCATTAGCATGAACAGATTTCTGTACTGTTGTTTCCTCCATATTGCAATGCTCAATCTTGGCTCCACCATCTCTCCACAGACCCGTGTAAGGCCAATGAGAACAATCTGAACATCATGTGCCGGGTGGAGGCTCTCACCCGCATGCCCAACACGTTTGACCCTCCGGAGTCATGCCCGCCCGGTAGTGAGTCACTGTGCGCCAGCGACGGCCGGACGTACCCCAGCGAGTGTGCCATGATGGCAACGGGCATGCAGAGGGGTGTTAAGCTCAGGAAGATCCACGTGGGAAAATGCAGAAGGCTGGGTAAGGACCGAATTAATGCTGGACTTCTGTGGGAAGAACAGGGCTGTCTAGGTTTTTTGGGGGGGCCTTATGCAAGGTTGTGTTTGGGGGGACCTCTATTTTTGTAAAGGAGAAGTGTTCACACCGTTTAAAATGGAGGGAAAACATGATCAGCAACTATCTCAGTGTTGCAAATTTGCAAGAAAAAGATATCAATTTATGAAAAAAATGCCATTTTTTAGAGAACATTGCAAATTTAATGAAAGTAAAAGCTGCAAATTTATGAGAAAAAAATGTCAAGTCTTAAATTTATGAGAAAAAGTCTCAAATTTACAAGAAAAAAGTCACAAATTACGAGAAAAAAATAACATGACAAAAGTTGAAACTTTATCTGAAAAGTGTCACAAATTTATGAGAAAAAAGTCACAAATTTACAAAATAAGTCACAAATTTTCCAGAAAAAGTTGCAATTTTACAAGAAAAAAGTGGCAAATTTATGAGAAAATAATTGCAGATTTATAGAATAGAATATGATTTTTTACCATTGTACAGTTGTACAGCACAACGAAATTGTGGTCTGTCGCAGAAGGAGGACAAGAAAAGGGAGGAAAAACACAAAAGCAAGCACAGTAGTCCGGAGCATCTTGCTGCAGCGTGTCAACGCGCCCCCATCTTCAAGGAAACACTTCTGAATTTATGAGAATGAAGTGAACAAAAAATCATGAGAAAAAAGGCCCAAATTTAGGCTAATGGCTAATTTTACACACAAAAGTTGCAATTTTACAAGCTTAACAGTGGCAAATATATGAAAAAAAGTCAAAAATTGACAAGAAAAATATGGCAACTTTATTTAATTTAGTTTAGTTTATTGGTTTATTTGTCAGGGACCATGTACAGAAAGAACATTAAACACAGGGTCAAGATGCTCTCTACCAGATTATAGCATTCTCACTCATTTCCATCTGTAGTTGCTGAGGCAGGCAGGAAGATATTAAAAGAAAAACAGCACATAGAGAAAGTAATTCAGGTCAACTGTTGACCCTGAAACAAGCAGAGAGTAAGTTTAAAAGGTAAAAAGATAAGAGAGATGGCAAACATAAAAACAAAGAGAGCAATTTCAAATCCCATTTAAGGGAGAGAGTCAATGCTGGCAGGCTTGATTACTTAAAATCCATTTTTTAGTCTCTGTGGAAAAGTCTCTGTAATCTGTTCTGGTCTTCAAAGCAGTGGGGAGCTTGTTCCATTCTGTTAAAAAAAACCAAAAATGTATGAGAAAAAAGTCAAAAATTTATGAGAAAATAGCTGGAAATTTTATAGAAAAAATGTTGCAAATTTAAAAGAAAAAAGTTGTAAATCTATGAGAAACTTTTTTAAAAAATGAGAAAAAAGTCACAATTTTACAGTTAAAAAAATTGCAAATTTTACAGAAAAAAGTAACAAAAGTCATACATTTCAGAGAAAAAAAATAGCAAATTTATGAGAAATAAATTCAAATTAATGGAGGAAAAGTCACAAATTTACAAGAACAAAGTTGAAAATTTACAAGAAAAAAGTTGGAAATTTATGAGAAAAAGTCTGGTTAATGTTAATCCTTTACAGTTTCACCTGTGCCGTCCTCAACTCTCACTGTTTTAACAGACATATTAAACTCAAACTCCGTGACCGTGTTTCCGCTCCGTGATCCAGAGATAGAGGACTGCCAGGTCTCGGGGGCCTGTTGTGTGTCCACAGTCAGCGGCAGCCTCCTCGGCTCTGATAAGAGCCTCTGCGGTTGTTATCTGTGCCATTAGAACAGCGCCTCCCGGCCTCAGTCAACAAAAGGATGTCAGCTGTTAACTGTACGTCCGATAACCATCGCAGCAAATCCAATTTTCACGCCGCGCTGTTAGCGGGGCGCCGTAGTGCTGTGTTCACTTCACAGCAGAGAGGTGAGTGAAACGGGGAAAAGCCCTGAGCAAAGTTCCACTTCACTCCCCCGTCCCAGCAGACGAGCGTGGAGGAGTCACAACACGGACAAAAGAAACTGCATTATTCTGGCATTAGCTTCTAAAAATGCAGCCTTCTAGTGTAAAATTAGCAATTTTTCTCTTGTAGACTTGCGACTTTTCCCCATGAATTTGCAACTTTTTTCTTGTAAATTTGCAACTTGTTTCTGTAAAATTTGCAGCTTTTTTCTCATAAATTTGATTTTTTGACTCATAAAGTTGTTACTTTTTTTCAGAAAATTTGTGATTTTTTTTACTCTAAAACTTGCATTTTTTTCAAATTTTTAACTTTTTTATCATAAAATTACAACTTTTTTGTCTAGAAAATTTTCAACTTTTTCCTGTAAACTTTTTGTCAAAAAATTTGCAACTTTTTTCTTATAAATGTTTTGCTTTTTTTCTCAAATATATGTATATTTTCCCAATAAATTTGCAACCTTTTTCTCAAAAATTATCAACTTTTTTCTTGCAAATTTGCAACTTTTTCTTGCAATTTTACAACTTTTTTATCTCAAATATTTGGAACGTTTTTCTTGTAAATTTTTAACTTTTTATCAAATATTTGCAACTTTTTTCTATAAATTTGCAGCCTTTTCTTGTAGTTTTAAATCCTTTCTCAAATATTTGTAATTTTTTCTATAAATTTCAAAGTTTTCTCAAAAATTTGCAACTTTTTTCCTGTAAATTTGCAACTTTTTCTTGCAATTTTACAACTTTTTTCTCAAAAAGTTGCAGCTGTTTTCTTGTAAATGTTTAACTTTTTTCTCAAATATTTGGAACTTTTTTATCAAGAATTTGCAACTTTTTTCTTGTAAATTTTTGAAACTTTTTTCCTCACATATTTGCATTTTTTTCAATAAATTTGCAAGTTTTCTTGCAAATTTGCAACTTTTTTCTTATAAATATGCAACTTTTTTCTTGCAAATTTGCAGCGTTTTCTTGCACTTTTACAAGTTTTTTCTCAAAAATTTGCATCTTTTTTCTTGTAAATGTTTTACTTTTTTATCAAATATTTGGAACTTTTTTCGATAAATTTGCAACCTTTTTCTTGTAGAGTATTAAAATTTTTTCTCAAATATTTGCAACTTTTTTCTATAAATTTGCAAGTTTTCTCAAAAAATTGCAACTTTTTTCCTATAAATTTGCAATTTTTTCTTCCAAGTTTGCAACTTTTCTTGCAATTTTACAGCTATTTTCTCAAAAAAAATTTTTTTTTTTACTTTTTTAATCAAATATTTGGAACTTTTTTCTCAAATGTTTGCTACTTTTTCTATACATTTGCAACAGTTTTTTTTAAAACACTTGCAACTTCATTCATTCATTCATTCATCTTCTTCTTCCGCTTAATCCTTTTCGGGTCGTGGCGGGGCTGGAGCCTATCCCAGCATCTTTGGGTGAGAGGCAGGGTCCACCCTGGACAGATCGCCAGTCCATCGCAGGGCCAACACAGAGAGACAGACAACCATTCACTCTCACAGTCATACCTAAGGACAATTTAGAATCCCTAGTTTTGATGGCAATTAACCTAACTTACATGTTTTGGGCATTTTTTCCTATAAATTTGCTACTTTTTCTTGCAATTTTACTTTCTGTCAAAAATTTGCAGCTTTTCTCTTGTAAATTTTTAACTTTTTATCAAATATTTGTAACTTTTTTCTATAAATTTGCAACCTTTTTCTTGTATATTTGAAACTTTTCTTTGAACCCCTTTGCATTCTGGCCAACTTCCCTAAATTTAGCACGCACAAAGAAAATCAAACTCTTTCTTCACTGAATGGCAGTAGAAAATTTTAAAAGATTCAGGGATTGTGATTCAGCCGCTCTCATGTTTGTTGACATAAGACGGGCACTGGTACTTGTGAGAGTGAGAGGTGGGGCTGGGGCCCCTTTCGGGAGTTCTTCGCTGGCTGACCACTGTCATTGCAAACTCTCCACATTGTCATTGCTATAGTGATTCAAAGTTGTTTTCACCTCTTGGATCTGGACCGTGGTTCTGGGGCGGATTCACACCTAAGATTTTTGTCTGGATCAAATTGAAAAGTCTGTGTCTGGACCAAAGGTGTCCACAGAGTGTCTGACTTCTGCTTCACAATATCCTGCAGCCTCCTCACGTTCTGCACACTTAAAGCTCCCAAACTATGAGATCAGAGAGAACCAGAGGACAGACTGAGTAAAAATCTTGATCCTGCTGTCAGCATTAAAAACATTGTGGAAGATGACAGCAGACGAGACAGCGAGCTGGACGACACACAAACTTTAATCACCTTCCAACATAAAGTACATAAGAAACTCTCATTCTGAGTGCCTGAGCGAACTCTTTTATACACTTATATACCACAGTTCTGTGGAGGGGGAAAGGGTAGGGAGGGGAAAGACCTAGTCCACTGCCAACAGTTCTCTGCAGGGGGAACACCAACTTGTGGAGCCACTGTAGGTGGGTGTCCGCGATGGGGAGCTTGAGCCAACATCACCTGTTTGTCTGCCAACACATAAGCGGGCTTAAGCCTGTCAATACAGACAGTTTCCTTACGCCCCCCCCCCCCCAAAAAAAAAAGTCTAACACAAAATGCTTTTCTCCGGTTTCCAGCACTCTGAATGGTCCGTCATACGGTGGGCGCAGCGGAGTTCTGTGTGCGTCATGCCTAACAAAAATGAACTTGACGCTCTGTAAGCTCTTTGGGATGAAGGTGTGGGGAAAACAATTGTGCGCCGGGCCCGGCACATTGGCTGGCCCTGTACTGTGAAAAAATTGCGCGGGCAGGTCGGTCCCAGGTGCGGGGTTTTCCAGTAAAAATTCCCCAGGGGTCCATGGCAGCTGAGGAAAAATGAGTTCTGCTGGGGGAGGCTGCCAGATCCTCCTTAGGCACAGAGCGCAACCCTAACAGGACCCAGGGCAGGCGGTCAACCCAATTTGCATCCATGAGTGAAGCTCTGAGTGCTGCTTTAAGTGACATATGAAAACATTCATATAACCTGTTAGCCTGGGGGTTGTACGCGGTGGTGCAGTGGATTTTGACCCCCAGGCTCTGGGCCATCGTGGACCAGAGTTCCGAAACAAATTGCGGACCCCTGTCGGAAGTGAAGTCCGACGGGGATCCAAACCATGCAACCCAAGCCAGCAAAAAAACGCAAGCCACTTCCACGGACGTGGTGGAAGCTAGCGGGACCACTTCAGGTCAACATGTGGTGCGGTCCACGATTGTCAAAAGGTGCGTGAAACCCTGTGACGGCGGGAGGGGGCCCACCAAATCCACATGGACGTGGTCGAACCTCCTGGCCGGAATTTGGAACGGCTCGAGGGCGGCTTTGGTGTTCTTGTGCACTTTGGCCCGCTGGCACGCGACGCAAGCTGCAGCCCACTCTTTCAAATCCCTGCATAAGTGCGGCCAGACAAATTTTGCCCCCGCCAGTTTAACCGAGGCACGCACGCCGGGGTGTGAAAGGGAGTGGACTGACTCAAAAATGCGGTGGTGCCAAGAGCTTGGAACCACCGGGTGTGGGTGACTGGTGGAGACGTTGCAGAGCGGGGGTGGGGGGTACCCTTCTTGCACCCCCCCGCTCTCCAGTTTTAACCGAGTAGGCACGGACTGTTGCTCGCAAATGTCTGCATCCCCCGTTTGCTCCGCGGCCATGGCTCCTCTCACCTTTCTCCATTAGCATCCCTAACTATCTTCTCCCCCACCAACCCCGTTGTCCTGGGTGGAGTGCCATGTGTATTGTGTCCACCACAACATCCCTTTTTCCCCCCTGCCGTGCCTCTTCAAACGAAAGAACGTCTCAGTACCAAACTCAGCTCCATGAAATCATCATCCCAGAGCGAAGTACAAATTGGTAACTAATGAAAATGTCCATTTGGACCCCCAGCCGTGACATCGCACATCCTCGTACGCTCTGATAATTAAAGCGGTCCGTGACGAGCGTTTAAAGAGGAGGAGAAGAAGAAGAAGAAGGGACTGATCCGCCGATCAGGAAGGAAATGAATTTGAGCCTCCAGAACAGAGGTCTGCTTCAAATTCAATTTCCCTCACTTCAGTGGCAAATTTGCCATTTCACATTAACCGTCATTTCTTTTCTTCTTTTTTTCGTGATAATTTCCACAGCGGATTTCTGCTTAGTGGGAGAAAATCCTGTGGATGTAACAGTTTAGACTTCAGCATGACCTCAGAATTAGGTTGGTGGTTATTTCTCCTCATTTTTTTTTTTTTTTATTAAAGTTATCGGGGGAACTTTATTATTAAAGTTAGAGGGGAGCAGCCATTTTTCTGGGATAATCACAGCGTTATTAAGTGTTCTTTCACACAGTCTGTCGGCGCACTCGCTCTCATCTTGCCGAGGGTATTGCTTTAATAAAGTTAGTGAAGTACGAAACAAAAAAAAAAAAAAGTGGAAAAAGAAATATTATTAACCTCAAATCAAACACAACTTTAACCGCCGTAATAAAAGGAACCGCCGACTCTTCTGGGGACTCGCCGTCATTCACCCCGCCTCCTCTATGGCTCCGGATAAAATTTCACTAATTAGTTTTTATGAAATGCAAAATACAAATTAATCTGTAAAAGATTATGTGAATCAGGGGTCTGTAACCTGTGGATCTAGGGTTACATATGGCTCTTTTGACCATTAAAACAATACTCCAGAGCTTTAGAAGAAAGAAAATAAATTAATAAAATAAATGGATGAATTAATTTATAAATAAATCCAAATTTATGTTTTAAAACAGTGGCAACTTTAAAAGACAAAAAACCCTCAAAATTCCAAGAAAAGCTTAAGCTACGGTCACAAATACCCTTACAAACAGTTGAGAACACCATACTAACTATTTTTGGACCATTTCGTATAGCCTTCTTAAGGCGGATGTAGAAGAATCCAGCATTCATAGACCATAAGTTTGAGGCCAGGCCGATGGTCTTGTTCAAGATTTTCTACGAACACCCCACGAAAACCCCTCATCCTAGGGCAGCCGTACGAATGCCATAGGAACAACGTAAGAACTATGCAAGCTGTTCTTGGATTGTTAAGGGTCAGGAGACCATTCCAGAACACAAAATTCCTACTGTGGCCATAAGTATGCCTGAAGAACACCTTAAGTTGTTCTTGAGGCCTCCTTACAGCAATCGTAGGAAATGCTGTATGAAACCCCGTTCATACAGAAATTCATACAGTGTGGGTAAGGTGGTAGTGAGGCGCTCATAAGGTGGAAGTACGTCATTCATGCGGCATTTGTGGCGGTCTTTGGGGTAGGCCGCATGCATGCCGTACAAATTGTCATTCAGCACAAGGTTTTCAAGGCAAAAACAGCTGCAAAATTTCATATTTCTGTTGTAAGACGTCAACCATGCTTTTACTTGGCCTATTTGAGACATGGGACTCAAAGGAAAGTGCAGCAAAGAGAAGCCACCTAAACAAGGAAGGAAAGGGGGCAGGGGAAGAAGCAGCTACAACCGCTTGATCTTCTTCTTCACTGTCCTGCAGCTGTAGAAGGTGCAGCTGTACTCTTCTCGGCATGGTTGTCATCCATCTTGAAAGTGGCAAATAAACTTTTCCACAAATTTTCTAGCAGATGTGATGATCACTCAGGCGCAGAATGTTGGAGAATGGACGGCCACCACTTATATACCCCAACAAAATGTGCCAAAAGCCGTAAGATCTTCCTACCAATGACTAAAGAGTACTGTGAGTTGCACATAGGGGTGCCGTACAGCCACCTTATGACAAAAAAATTTCATAAGGTGGCAATAAGTATGCTGTAGGAAGATCCCAAGGCATCCTTATGAAGAACGTAAAAACTCTTGGGCCATTGCACAACAGAAAAGCACCTCATTTCTCAAGATTGCCTCAAGTTGCTCTTGCGACTTGAACGGCAGCCATAAGAAACTATGGCCCCCTCCATGAATTTCTGTGAACTCCAGAATTCATAGGAATTTGGAGATTCTTACAAACCCATCATTCGTAAGTAAATTTGTGACTATAACTTTCGAATTTGCCAGTTAATTTTAAAAAAAAGTTTTGCAAATGCACAAAAAAGTTTCAGATCTTAAAGAAAAAACCCACAATTTAAGAGAAAAAACCCACAATTTCAATGTCAGTATGAAATTTATTTATATGGTGTATTTAATGACAACCAATGTTGACCAAAGTGCTGTGCAAGAAAATTCTACAAAAATGCATGCTTGCATACACCCCCAATAGCACACATACACTGGGTCAGCATCAGCAAGCTTGCGTTGCGAGTACATCTTATAGAGGTTGTTTGCACATTGGCAAGACATTGGCTAGACATCAGCATTACGATGATGCAAACTTTGTACATTGGGCAGACGTAGGCCAGACGTATGTGTGCGGGTGGGGATAAGATACCAGACTCAACTCAGATTGAAAGCCAGGGAGTAGAGGTGAGTTTTCAACAGTAACTTAAAGTTTTGCACACTATCCAACAACCTGAACTATAACCTAATGTTATTCTCAAACATGGTGTGACCATCAAAACAGAAATCTCACAGAAATTATGAAAGAGGGATGGTCTCATTAATGTTACTGTTACTGTTTTGAGGAGGGCTTCTTCCCCATGTGTAAAATGGTGCTGCAGTGATTAAACCCTGAGGTGTTCTGACCAAATCACCTCACAGACATCTAAATCAGTTTTTGATCTCTCTGAAAGCCAGGTTTTTGTTTAGTTTACATGACTCAGACACTCTGGATGACTTCACTGTTTTTTTCCCTCTTTCTCAGAGGAGTGCAAGGAGGAGTGTCTCTTTAACGCCGTGTGTCTGGTGGAGCCGCTGAGCGCCCGCTGCTCCTGTGACCCCATCGAGTGCGATGCCACCTACAGGCCTGTGTGTGGCAAAGACGGGAACACATACCCCAATGAGTGTCTGCGGCGGAAAGCCGAGTGTCTGAGCAGGAGCCCGATCCCCGTCAAGCATCCGGGACCATGCGGTGAGTTCGGCCGCGGCGTTAGCAGAGTGATTATTGTTGTTTTAATGTTTCTATTTCCCGCTGGCTACACTAGGTCAGGGGTCTGCAACCTGTGGCTCATGGGCTCATGACAAAAGAAAACTGATACAACAAACCTAAAAAAAAATTACAAGTAAAAAGTCACAAATTTATGGGAGAAGCTGCTAATGCAAGAGGAAAAACCTCACAAATTAAAAAAGATTTTCTAATAAGTTGCAAGAAATATATGGTAAATTTTCATGACAGAAGTTGTAATTTTATGAGTAAAATGTCACAAATTTGAACTAAAAAATTATGCAAGGAAAGCTGCAAATTTATGGGAAAATCCTTACATTTCAAAGGAAAACGGTAAATTTTATTGGACAAAAATAGGAGGTTTATAAGAAAAAAGTTACAAATTTATAGAAACAAAGAAACACTCCCTACATTGAAAAATAGCTAATTTCTGAGAAAAAAGTTGTGAAATTTATTAGAAAAATATAGTAAATTAATAAGGGAAAAGTCACAAATTTAGAAGAAAACAGTTTGCAAATTTGTGGGAAAAATAGTCCAAAAATTACAGATCAAATTTTAAAGGGAAATGCAACAAATTAACAAGACTAAATAAATAAAAAAATAAATAAAAACCAATTTGTCCATGAAAAATTGCAGATTTATGAGAAAAAAAACGCATTTAAAAAAATTGTAAGAAAAAAACTTTCAAATTTTGACCCAAAATTTTTTAAGCTGACCAAATAATGTTAGAAATTTACATTTACAAAGGTGTAGATTTTTTAACCAAAAATTAGCAAATTTGTAAAGAAAAAAAATGCAAATGTTCCAGAATAAAGCAACAAAATTTAATAGAAAACTCCCTCAAGATTTACAGAAAAATAACTTAAAGTTGAAAATTGAAAATATTCCTGATCATCAGGTCAGTGGTTACAGTTGTGCTCATAAGTTTACACACCCTGAAAGCATGTAAACTTATGAGCACAACGGTATATTATTTTACTTTGATTTGTGGTTCTGTGTTGATTTCTTTTGGAACAATAATTCCTCAGAACGTCTGTCTCCATGACAACGGTTGCCGACTCCTGATCAGGTCGGACTCTAAACACGTTTCTGTGTTTTAAACTTTGCTGAACTCTGTCTGAGATGTTCTGTTTTTGGTTTGGGGGGTTGTTGTGTAATTCAGAGCAGGATGAGTTTCTGCCGTCCACCTCCATCCCTCCATCCATCGCGCTTCATCCCCACATCACCAAAATCCTCCACCTTCATGTTCCATTCATCCTCCTCTGTCACTGGTACCACTCTTCCTCCTCCTCTTCTTCTTCTTGCACTCCAGCTCTCCTCCCTCTCTGTCTTTTGTCTGTTTTGTCTTGTATATAAAGAAAAAAACCCTGTTCTTTGTTGTTTCAGTCTGTCTGTGTGTCTGTGTCCGTTTGGCTGCTGTCTGTCACCCGGTGGGCGACCTCACCGAGGGGATTCTGCGCCGGGACCAGGAGGGGGTCTCGTACCGCTGCTGCTGTTGTTTTCTGTCTCTGTGTCATTAATAAAGTTTCTGCTTTTATTTTTATTATGACACTCCTACACAGATGTGACACCCCCCTCCCCAAATCCCCTGAGGTTGGAGAACCCCCACCCCTACCCCCGTTACACTTTTACTTCCTGACTAACAAAAACTAAACCTGTTTTTTTTTGTTCTTTTTAATTACTTTAATTGATTTTGTTTTAGGAGTGAGAAAACCTGAATTAGAAACAGAGAAATTTAATTTGTTTTTAATTCTGATGACAAAATGGGAACTAAAATAATCAGGTTTTTAATTATTCAATTCTACTAGATAGTCATGTATTCCATGGTCCTCAGCCGGAAAAAGGTGGATTGTCCTCTCCGGGTTGGGGACAGGCTCCTGCCCCAAGTGGAGGAGTTTAAGTATCTTGGGGTCTTGTTCACGAGTGAGGGGAAAATGGAGCGAGAGATCGACAGACGGATTGGAGCAGCATCTGCAGTGATGTGGACGTTGTACCGGTCTGTTGTGGTGAAGAGGGAGCTTAGTTCTAAGGCAAAGCTGTCGATTTACCAGTCAATCTACGTTCCTACTCTCACCTATGGTCACGAGCTTTGGGTAATGACCGAAAGAACAAGATCGCGGATACAAGCGGCTGAAATGAGCTTTCTCCGTAGGATTGCTGGACTCACCCTCAGAGATAGGGTGAGGAGCTCAGTCATCCGGGAGAGGCTCAGAGTAGAACCGCTGCTCCTCCACATTGAAAGGAGTCAGTTGAGGTGGTATGGGCATCTGATTAGGATGCCTCCTGGACGCCTCCCACTTGAGGTGTTTCAGGCACGTCCCACTGGGAGGAGACCCCGGGGCAGACCCAGGACTCGGTGGAGAGACTATGTCTCCCAGCTAGTCTGGGAACGCCTTGGTATCCCCTCTGAAGAGCTGGAGCAGGTGGCTGGGGAGAGGGAAGTCTGGGCTTCTCTGCTTGAACTGCTGCCTCCGCGACCCGGACCTCCGGAAAAGCGGTAGAAGATGGATGGATGGAGTCATGTATTCAGTTATGGACGTAGAAATTACAGTTCTAAATTAAATTAAATTTGTTTGTTTTTTTCTCAGCGCTAGAAAACGGGGCTGTCCTGAATCACAGTTTTGGGTTCTAAATATGTATAAATTAGGGCTTGGAACTGTAAACATTTTTAATGAATTAATTGCACATTTTCTATAATTAAATGTGATTAATCACTAAAATTACAATGAAGGAAAATAAATTTTAAGCAACTTTTAATTGCAATTTTTTTCATAAAATATACCTGTCAAATACACCACCTTTTTTTGAGTCCGGGGGGGAGGGTCATAGATTGACGGCACCCATCTCCTACTAAAACTGCAATGGGGGGGGGGGTCCTTCCGTCTGGTAGCTCTGTATGTTAATGTTTCCTTTCCTCATCCTATTATACTGAGCACCAAGCTAGAAGGCAGAAAGTGTCATTTTTTAAAAATCTGGTCTTTGGTATGACCCGACTGGGGCGCGCCCATCTGCCCCACAACCTCCCAACTGCGGGGTGAGTGCTCTACCGCTAGACCTCCACCCCAGTGTGACTCATATATTCAATAAAAATACTGTTAGAGCAACAAAACACTTCATAATCTTGAATGTATTAAATTTAAGAAAAAATTATGATAGCATTTTTTAAGTTCATTGTCAAGATGGAGTCGATTTCTCTGCAAAATATTATTTTTAATATTGTCACATTTCCTGTGTTATTTTGAAATGGTCAAAGAGGAGATCAGTTCTTCTACTTAAGGTAACTTTCCCAATTATCTCAACTCTTAAAAGTACAAACAAACGGAGCAATTCTTAAAGTGATGCTCTGCCAAAAATCAAGTTTTGTCTGTTGTTAACATGTCTAACATGTTTTTTGTGACTTGCAAGACATATCAAGAGGGATTTTTTTTCATAAATTTTGGCACTTTTTTCCTCAAAAATGCGATGAATTTAATTGTGTTACATTAGCATCAAGTGGAGGCTTTTTTCTTGTACATTTGTTTGATTTTTCTCCTGATGGTTTTTTTTTTTTAATATTTGGTAAAGGTGAATTTTCATTTTGGGTGGGAAAAGTCACTAATTTACGAGCGCAGCTGGGAAATGTTGCAAATACAAGTGGGCAGGAAAAGTTGAGTAGGTGAGAAAAGTTGGGAATAATCACAAAAGAATTTTTTAAGCGTTGGAAAAGTTGACCAAAATTTAGAAGTGGGCAGGAAAACTTGTGAACTGACAAGGAAGAAGGGCTGTATCTGCCCCCCCCCCCACCCCCCGAGCCTTAATAATGAGACATGTATAACTATGGGCTCACTGTCTAAAGTCTCCAGTTTATGGGAGGCTGTCAGCAGTCTCTGTAGTTCAGTCATTAGCTCCAGTTTTCAGCTGTAGTTCCAATAATTTCAAGTTCAGCATTTAAATTCCTGATTTCTGATTTATAAACAAGTGAAAATCCATCAAACTGTTTCCTGTTTTCTCTGTTCCTCTGTTTCTAAATGGCAACCAGGGGGACCAGTCATATCCAGGTTTTGGTTTTCTCATCTCTAAACTAAAAGCATTTCTCAGGGAAGCTCACGTACCCTCTTTCTGCTTCTCTAACCAGCTGCTCACCTCCGATTCTTTTATTAGTATTCTTCCTCCTTGTTGCATGCAGCAGTTGTTCGGCAGCTTTACCCCCCCACCCCCACCCCCCTAAAAAAAAAACACCCCCCTCTCTCCACCAGGACTGCCTCATAAAAGCCTGCTGCTGCTCACAGCTCCGTTCCTGACCGCTTAGAAGCATAAAAGCCATGCTGGGGTTAGAGTTCACTCACCTTTCTTTGCAACCAAGTGAAAAAAAAAACTAACGTTAGAAATAACCTGAAGATTCTGTCAAGACTCGATTGTTACCAGGAAAGGTAGAAATGGTAGAAGAGAGCTGTGGACATGAAAGTGGAGAGTTTAGGTGTAATTACAGCTGCTGTAAAACAGAAAAATACCACAGATGTAGTCAGCAGGACAGCTGTGTTTTGTCATATTTATGGGGTAAAATCATTAATTTTGTGACTTTTTAGTTACAGTTTTTGCATTTTAAGGTAAAGTAAAACAGGTGGAACAACAATCATTTCTCATTCTCTTTTATATCAGTTTGCAATATCCATCCATCCATCCATCCATCTTCTACCACTTAATCCTTTTCAGGTCACGGGGGCGCAGGAGTCGATCCCAGCATCTTTGGGTGAGAGGCAGGGTCCACCCTGGACAGATAACCAGTCCATCACAGGGCCAACACAGAGACAGACAACCATTCACTCTCACAGTCACACCTAAGGACCATTTAGAATCCCCAGTTGATGCCAGTTAACCTAACCTGCATGTCTTTGGCCTGTGGGAGGAAACCGGAGAAACCCACACACGCACGGGGAGAACATGCAAACTCCAGTATTTTTTTGTAAATTTATTACTTTTTTACTCAGAAATTTGTAACTTTTTCCATTTAAATTTGTAGCATTTTCTTATAAATTTACAACTCTTTTTACTCAAAAATTTGTGATGCTTTTCACAGAAATTTACATCTTTTTTCTCATAAATTTATAGTTTTTTATTCGCAAAGTTTTGAATTTTTTTCATGTAAATTTCCAACATTTTCTATAAATTTGCAGCTTTTTTTACTTGCAAATTTGTGACTTTTTAAAAAATAAACTTGTATCTTTTTTCTCTTGAATTTGTAACTTTACCTCAAATTTGTGATGTTTTTCCACATAAATCTACATCTTTTTTCTCATAAATTTGCAGATTTTTTTACTTGTAAATTTATTAATTTTTTCATGTAAATTTGCAACTTTTTTGCTCATAAATTTGTGATTTTTTTCACATAAATTTGCAGCTTTTTTTCCTCACAAATTTACGACTTTTTGTACTTGTAAATTTGTGACTTTAAAAAGTAAATTTGATCTTTTTTCTCTTGAATTTACAGCGATTTGCTCATAGATATGTGAGATTTTTCACAAAAAATTTACATTTTTCTCATAAATTTACAGGGTTTTATTCTCATAAATTTGTGACTTTCTCTTTTAAATTTCCAACTTTTTCCTCATAAATTCATGACTTTTTTTCTAGTTAAATTGCAGCAGAAACTCCCACGTCTATGGCCATTTTTTCTCCCCAGTGTCATCATGATTTCAAAATTCCTTAGTTCAGAAGCCATCAGTGGATCTCAGAGCTGCAAAGATGCAGAGAACATAAGTCTAATGTCATAAGTGAATGTGATGGGGTTTTTTTAGTAAAAACTAAGAAGCCTTCCAGCTGCATGCATTGTTGAGAGAACAGACTAGTGAGGCGACCTTCAGCTGTTCGCACGCCACTGCACAATTTTATCTAAACTGATCATAAGTCAGTTTAGAAAGCTTGGGATCCCCGGGGCAGACCCAGGACTCGGTGGAGAGACTATGTCTCCCAGCTAGTCTGGGAACGCCTTGGTATCCCCTCTGAAGAGCTGGAGCAGGTGGCTGGGGAGAGGGAAGTCTGGGCTTCTCTGCTTGAACTGCTGCCTCCGCGACCCGGACCTCCGGAAAAGCGGTAGAAGATGGATGGATGGATGGATGGATGGATCATAAGTCGTTTGCTCAGCCATGTTTCTAAACAATAAGGAGCCAAAGTGAAGGGTTGAGTCACAAAAATCAGAGATGATATCTGATTCAATACAGCATGTATTTATGCTTTGTGTAATGAGGCCATTCAGGTCAGGTCAGGCATTGGCTTGCTTGCTACCGGATAACCATGAAAACTGGTAATACCTGTCTCATGGGTCGGGCCGTTGGCGACTCAACTGGCAACCCCGCCCTTCCGTGAGTGTGGAGGGTGAAACTGGGCATCCTAGCAGAACTAAAAACAATATCTGTCACAGGTCTGTAGTGGACCACTCCCAGTTACACGGGGTGAGACTGGACATCCTGGCAGATAAGCACATCTGTCGTAAGGTCTGTGGTGGACTTTTGCCAGTCGGTGCATCGTGATATGCACTACACAAAGAGCAGAGATAAACAAACCTATCATCTGGTCAGTCACTGCAACAGATACTGGAGTCAGTTTGTCTTGACCTTTCCTTGCAACTGATAATACCTCTATCTGCCAAGAATGTGCTGCTAGTCCAGCAAAAGCTAGGAGTACTCAAATAGTTTGCAGCAGTTTCATGAAATGGTCAGTCAGAAAGCAACTCATACCGGCTTGGACGTCGCCCGGGGTAACAAGGCCAGGAGTTCCTGGCAGCGGAGGGTGAAGGACAGAGCTGCATGGAGGAATCTGATCAGACCTAAATGAAACAGTCATTGTCGCCCCCGACAGACTGCTATGATGATGATGATGATGATGATGATGATGATGATGATGATGGAGGCTATAGAATATCCTCTTTTGGGGGGAAATTTTAATTTAAATGTACAACTTTTTACTGAAGAATTTAGCATGCTTTTTCTACTAAATTTGCACTTTTTTAATCATAAGTGTGACTTTTTCATGGAAATTTGACATTTTTCTCATAAATATGTGACTTTTTAATTCATAAAAATCCTTTTTTGCAAACTGTCAACTTTTTTGCTCTAAAAAGCTGGTATTTTTCTTCATGAAGTTGCAACTTTTTTTAATTGTGTATTTGAACTAGTTTCTCCACTAATCAACATTAAAATAACTAGCTATTACAATATCTTAACAATTCTGATATTTTAAATTATTTTTAAAAATTAAATAATTTAAGAGCCACTTTGAGAGATTTTGACCATGGAAAATCTGCATGGAGCCACAAAAATATCTGAGCCATAAAACTAAGGTAAAACAGCAACGTTACCAGTCCAAGCTGATCTGACATTATCAATAGTAACATGTTCTTCCTCATAAAATTACAGTTATTTTCAGAAATTTAAGAGATTTTTGCCGGATACATTTTCTGCTTTTCTAATAAATTTTGTCCTATTTTTCTTTGAAAATCTGTTACCTTTTCAGGTAAAATTGCAGCCTGTTTCCACATAAATTTGTGACTTTTTCCTTGTAAAAATGCAATGTTTCCAGTAAGTTTGTGATTTGGAGGGGGTGGGGGTGGGGGTGGGTCAGAAATTTGGGGATTTTTTTCCCCTAAATTTGCCATATTTCTGGCATAAATTTTCTGCTTTTTTAATAAATTTGTTGTATTCTCCCTTGTAAATTTGTCACCTTTTTCAGGTAAATTTGTATGACTTTTCACATAAATTTGTAACATTATTCTTTAAAAATGCTACTTTTCTAGTAAATGTGTGTATTCTTTTCCAGAAATTTTGCGACTATTTCTTGCAAATTTGTTGACATTTTGCTTATAAAATTGCAACTCTTTTTACCCAAATTTGTGGGGAATTTGGGGAACATGTTTTCATTATTTCTCATAAATGTGTTATTTTTCTAGCAACTTTATCATTTTTTCCTTAGAAACCACTGTCAGTTTTGAATTTTGATTGAATATAGATGGATGGAGTTTGTAATTTTTCACTTATAATTTTGTTTTTTCTCTCAAAATTGAAGCAAATGTTTAAATATATTACAAACATTTTTACATTTTTATACATGTGCTACATATTTTACATTTTAAGCTGCGTGTCCACGAGCGTTTTTTCTCACAGAAAATGCTCTGCCCTATATCCTAGCAACCACTGGACCTGTCACTCACTGCTCACCCTCGGCGTTTCACACATTTTGCACTGAAACTCTCTAGTAATTACGCTATCCACCGTATTCCTAGGCCCCATGATTCCTTGCATGAATTATGGTAGCAACTTCCGGTACTAGTTTAGAACATATGGTTGTCACTAAAACGGGACACTTTTCCTTGTTAAAAAACAATGACTTTGGCATCAGAAATGCGGGAACACGGCCTCTTGCACCTCAAAACAGTAATATAATCATACCACTTCCCACGACTATCGAGGGATGGGAAGATGACCTTAAAAAGTGGCCTCGTACACAGTAGCTCCGTTTGTTAGCGCCGCTGCTAAGATGCTAATGATGTAAGCAAATGACCCTTGCTGGTAAAATGAGTCACTTTGAGGACATTTTCAAAACTGACGTAACGTTATTTCCATATTCTGCATTGAAAGACCTTCAAAATGATATTTAATTTGTAGGTAGTGTGCAAAAACTGACCCAGAAAAAGATGATTTGTTTATATTTTAGCTAGGTTGAAAACTCATGTTCGATCAGTCGGGAGTTACATCTTCCACAAAAACATAGGTATTTTTAGAAAGTACAATTTCTAAGCTTTAGAATGATACCAGACACTTATGGGGGGTTTACTGGGACTTTGCTGCTACCAAACAAAGAGCGAGCCATGATTTATGACTTCTCGTTGCCTGTACTCATAGTGATGCAGTGCACATTCTGACTCATTTTGCCAGTACGGGTCACAATATCAATGTTTCCACCACAATAAAGTTGGCTGCATTTTGTTAAAATATGTTGGACATGATCAGATTTACCTCAGAGCAGATGTAGAATCTAGTCAGAGTCACAAAGAAGCCTCCATTTATACAGTCTATGGCACAACCACGAACACCAGCAAGTGCCAGAACGATGCCAAAACATTCAAAAATTACAAAAACTAAAAGAGCTGAAATTAGCTGTCACTTGAGTGCAAAACACGTATGTGGACTATACATTAAAATGAATTTGAAAAACTTTTAAAAATGCTATTTTAAATGCCCCTGCTACTCCACTGAAACTGACTGAGTTAACATTTGGTCAGCCGAAACCGGAAGTTCGTCCATAATTGTTCCTACAGTGGCACCCCCAGAAATAAGGTGGATACTGCAACAAACTGGTAAGAAAACATGCATCCCTCCAACCTTTTGCTGTCAATGATGGATCATTGTATCATTTTAGGCTGTTTTTGCTCAGCTAGTTAGAGTGGCGTCCAATTGCGTTAAACACTGGACTGCACAGAAAAGTAATAGAAAATAAACCCCCCTCCATCCCAAGCAGCCTTGTTCTTGTAAATCTAAAATGTAGCACAATAAAGCCGGACTACTCTGATTTTTTTTTTTTCCTTTGTCATTGTCGTCACTTCAACTGCCGGAGCAAGAGAAATCCATCTGTCCGTCCGTCTGTCCTTCCTTTATGGGGACGAAGCTAAAACCCAAAGTTATCTCCAGTCGTTCCAAACTCATTTGCATTATTTGTGCATAAATTAAGCATTTGGAAAATGGCATCAGTGTGGCTCTTATGTGTTTTGTACTGTTTCATTATTTCTACCGAATGTCCTCTATCACTTATTTGACTTTTTCCTCTCTCTGACAGGTGTGAGCCATCAGCGAGCAGCACAATGTTTCTTTAATGCATTTTTATTGACATTTGCATATTTTTCAAAACAGAGCTGCAGGAACGCCCCCCCCCCCCCCCCGATACGGTTTTAATTAAACATCAAAAGAGGCGAGCGGAGGTGCCCACTGAGACTGTTGGTTTAGTCAGACAGATGATACGCATGTTGGGGGGGGGGGGGACAGGGAGGGAGAGAAAGTGTTTTCATGCACATTAAACTGGAACTAAAGCTGGTGGAACTATAAAGTTGAATGCCAAGTTATGACCAACTTTGTCCTTTTTCTGAAAAAGCCCCTTTTATTGGGGTTCCACGTTTATTCTAGTGTGTTCTGTAGGATTTCTGTGATGTTATCTGGTCTGTAAAGTCTTCTGTGAGGTCAGCACGTCACTGCTTAATAGACTGAGCCCCGGAACTCACAGCTGCAGTGCAGCTAGCTTAGCTAACAAGCTAGTTAGCAGTCCAGCCATTGCTTTTAGAGCTCTTCTCTGGAAATTAAAGTTACCCCACTCGACTTCTGTGGTTCCAGCATGTTTAAGTCACAGTTGGTAATATATCTCAAAAATTCTGGCCTATTTTGTTATTATTATTATTTAGAGCATTACATGGCTGCCTCCACTGTTAACTTGGGTAGCTTAGCATCACAAATCAGAATGACCAGTAGGCAATTTATTGTTTTTAGCAAGGGGATGGGGGATATTCACCAGTTTAGCACAAAGTATAAATGTACATATGTAAATTAGGTACAAATTTGCAGTCACACATTTTTGAGGAAAGAGTCACAAATTTATGAGAAGAAAACTGTGAATTTATAAGATAAGATAAGATAAGATAAGCCTTTATTAGTCCCACAACGGGGAAATTCCAGGATTGCAACAGCACAGGGATAGCAACACTCAGAGCAACAATCAGAAGGCAAGAAAAAAAAAAAAAAACAAGCAAGCAAGAGCAGCTAATATACATATGTACGTATTACTATAAAATTTATGAGAAAAAAGTTACAAATCTTTAGGAAAAAAGTTGAAAATTTATGAGAAAAAAGGTGAAAAGTTGCAGAAAAAAAAAATCACCTACTGAGCACGATCAGGGATTTGAATTTCAAGCTGTCCTGCATTTGTTATATTCTGGCCAAGATGGACAGGGAGATTGGGCTGTTAGCGTTAGCTGTGCCCCAGTTTTCTGACCAGAGAGAGATACGAGAGCACTAGCCTTTAACTTAGCTTCGACTCTATGTTTTGCCCATTTTGTACATACAGTAGAAGTCAATTTACCATAAAAAACAAGTGTTTATGAAGAAAAAAAGTCCCAAATTTATCAGAAGACAGTAAATTTCTGAGAAAAAAAGTTAGAAATTCATGAGAAGAGTCAGAGGAAATACTGGCACAAATTGGTGAGATTGTGGAGAAAGGAGGCAGGGGAGGCAATGAGCTGGACAACACAGAAACTTTATTCTTTCTCCAGCATGAAGTGCAGCAAACGGCGATCCTGGGTCTCTGTGCATTCCACTTTTATCTCTTTATTTCCATGCATCGAGACCCGGAACTTACGACCATAACACATTGTCGTTTGAACAAAGGAATGTGTGGCACATTAACATGACATAACGCTGGGGCCACTCTTAAACCCTTCTACCCTCAGCGGCTCCGACAGCTCTCACTCTCCCCGGGGGGCACATAGACCCAACAGTCCCATCTGACATCCCCCGGTGACACCTCCTCCTTCGGTCCATTGTTCCCGCTTCCCCCTGCCCTCTCTGGGTGGAGAAACCCCCACCGTGCCCCCACAAGATAAACTTTAAAATGCTATAAATTATGCAAAAAAAAAATGGTGAGAATGAAGTCGTTACATCACAAATAACTTTTAAATAAGTCTAATTTATGGGAGTGTCATGGATCTGCCCTTTAAAGGGCTGAGGAAGGTCACCAAGTGCATGCTGAGGTTTGGCACATTTATTAACAGAAACTCCCACCGTGCCCCCACAGAGCGCCCCCCCAAACAACCAGAAGGGGCACTAACCCCCCCCCCCCCCCCTTGGGCTTGAGCTGCCGCCCATTGCTGCTGTAGCGGGGGGTTGCCAGTCCAGTCGAATGCCAAATCCTCCTTAGGTGTCGAGCGCAACCCTAAAAGAACCCTGGGCAGGCGGTCGACCCAACTTGTGTCCATGAGCGAAGCTCTGAGCGCTGCTTTAAGCGACCTATGAAAACGCTTGCATGACCCGTTAGTCTGGGGGTTGTACGCAGTAGTGCGGTGAATTTTGACCCCCAGGCTCTGTGCCATCGCAGACCAGAGTTCTGACACAAATTGTGGACCCCTGTCGGACGTGATGTCCCATGGAGACCCGAAACGTGCAACCCAAGCTGACAAAAAAAGCACGAGCCACTTCCATGGACGTGGTAGAAGCCAGCAGGACCACTTCAGGCCAGCGCGTGGTGCGGTCCACGACTGTCAAAAGGTGCATGAAACCTTGTGACCGCGGGAGGGGTCCCACCAAATCCACATGGACATGGTTGAACCTCCTAGCCGGTATTTGGAACGGCTCGAGGGAAGCTCTGGTATGCTTGTGCACTTTGGCCCTCTGGCACGTGACGCAAGCTGCATCCCACTCTTTCACGTCTTTGTGCAAGCGCGGCCAGATGAACTTTGCCCCCACTAGCTTCACCGAAGCACGCACTCTCGGATGCGAAAGGGAGTGGACCAACTCAAAAACGGGACGGCGGCAAGAGCTCGGAACCACCAGGCATGGGCGGCCGATGGAGACATCGCAGAGCAAGTGAGGGCACCCTTCTTGCACCAACCTGCTCTCCAGGCTTAACCCACTTGGCGCAGACTGGAGCACGCAAATGTCCGAGTCCCCGGCTTGCTCCACGGCCATGGCAGGGAAATCTATTCCCATGTAGACCGGGGTGATTATCGCGCGCAGCGATGTTGAGCTTACCAGCAACATGTTGAATGTCGGTCGTAAACTCTGAAATTGTGGCCAAATGCCGCTGCTGCCGGGCCGATCACGGTTCTGAGACCTTGGACATCGCGTACGTCAGCGGCTTATGGTCCACGAACGTGGTGAACTCGTGTTTCTCCAGCCAGAACTGGAAATGGCGCATCGCCAGGTGGAAAGCCAGCAATTCTCTATCGAACACGCTGTATTTGCGTTTGTTGTTGCGCAAAGTTCGGCTAAAAAATGTGTGCAGCTGCCACGAACCTGAGATGCACTGCTCCACCACTGCCCCTATGGCAACGTGAGATGCATCCGTAGTGAGTGCTATCCATGAAGACAGATCCAGGTGTGCTAGCAATGCGGCATCCGCCAGCGCTGTTTTGGCGTTTGTAAAAGCCTGGTCTCACTCGGGAGTCCAGTCGATGGTTTTCGCAGGCTTCTTTTTTTTTTTTTTTTTTTTTTTTTTTAAGCATGGCATACAACGGCTGCATCAGCTGGGCTGCCCGGGGAAGGAAACGGTTATAAAAAAAAAATTAACCATTCCCAAAAACTCCTGAACTGCTCTCACGGTCTGCAGATGCGGAAAATCCAACACAGCACGCACCTTATCCGGCAACGGGATCGCCCACTCTAGCGAAATGTGGTGGCCCAAAAAATCAATCACTGGCACACCGAACTGGCACTTTGCCGGGTTAACTATCAGCCCCTGCACTTCCAAACTCTGGAAAACTGTCCTGAGATAGGCGATGTGCTCCTCCTTGGACGCGCTGGCTACCAAAATGTTGTTTAAGTAGACAAAAACGTAGGACAAGCCGCGAAGCACCACGTCCATCATCCTCTGGAAAGTCTGTGCCGCACCTTTTAATCTGAATGGCATGCATAAAAACGCAAAAAGGCTGAAAGGAGTTATTACTGCTGTTTTGGGGACCACTTCCATGTGCACCAGGACCTGATGATATCTACGGACCAGATCCACTTTCAAAAAAACGTGCGCCCCAGCCAGGTGCACGGAAAAATCCTCGATGTGCGGAATGGGATAACGATCGTGTTCCGTGGCATTATTGAAGCGCCGGAAATTGCCGTGACCTGTCGGCTTTAGGCACCATGTGTAGCGGGGATGCCCACAGGCTGTTGGAGCGCCTGATGATGCCCAACTGCTCTAAGTTGGCAAACTCCTCTCTTGCGCTGGCCAGTTTAGCTCGTCCAAGCATCAAGGTCGCACGAAGACCAGCGGGCCCTTTGTCGTTATGAAGTATTCAACCCCGTGTTTCGTTACTGTAGCCGAAAAAGTCGGGATCGTGAGTGCCGGGAACTGTGTGAGCAACTGTTGGTACTCACCCGCTGGAGCTATAATGTTAGCCAGTGTTGTTGACCCAGCACCCCGAGCTGTACAGGGCAGTAAGGTGAAAGAGACAGCATCCACTAATCTCCTATTAGCAACATTGATTAACAACCCATACACACATAAAAAATCTGTGCTTAGAATGGAGCCAGAACATGCAGCTATCACAAAGTCCCACTGAAAGTTGCATCCATCTAAGCATATTGTCAGTGTCCGCTCGCCAAATGTCCCGATGGTGGATCCGTTAGCAGCCATGAGCTCGGGACCGCTGCCTCCTGCCACCCTGTCTGCGTTGACCAGTAGGATTAGGCTTTTCTGGGAGCCAGAGTCCACTAAAAACCGTCTCCCCAAACGTGTGTCTGTGACATAAAGCAGTCTGTTCCCGTCACCATCGGTCGCAGCTGCAACCGAATTCTGAATGAGCCGTCTTCACGGCTCCTTGAATTGGCATGGCGCCAGGCAGCATTGGGCATTTGAGCCGAAACGGCAATGATAAAAACAGATCGCCCCATTCCTTCGTCTCCTGGTGTCTGTCCTGTCTACCATCCACGGCTCCTCAACCTCGTTGGAGTCCCTCATGGATGCTGGTGCCAGTGCCTGCGCGCTGAGAGTTCTGGTCGCCGAAATGATGCGGTCCGCTCCCTGTGCCAGGGCACGGTAGTCCTTCTCAACCAGCTGCGGCGAGTTGGCCAAGATTGCCCTCGCTGTAGCCGGTAGGTTCCTGAGGAACAAGTGGGCGAACAGGAAAGATTCATCGCACTTCCCCCTCAGCCCCAGCATGCTCTCCATGAGCTCCACTGCTGATCTGTCCCCTAACTCCGAACACGTTAGGAGTTTCTCTGCCCTCTCACTGTCAGAAAGGGTGTAACGCTGGAGTAGCATCCTCTTGAGCGCTTCATATTTTCCTTGGGCCAGCGGCTTCTGTAGCAGGCTCGTCACCTGTTGCGTGGCGCGCACATCCAGCGCAGCGAACATGTAGTAATATCTTGTCGTCCGTTATTATCCCGCGGAGTGCGAACTGGGCTTCTATGAGCAGAAACCACGCAGTCGGGTTGTGAAGCCAGAAGTCTGGGAGCTTGACTGAGCCGGTGCACATGGCGCCAGTGCTCTCCCTCCACGTAGTCTCCGGGGCGACGCTCAGCTTGCTTTCCATGGCATGTCTTAGGGTCACCAATGTGAAGAAAGGAGGCAGGCGAGGCAACGAGCTGGACAACACAGAAACTTTCTTTCTCCAACATGAAGTACAGCAAACAGCGATCCCGGGTCTCTGTGCATTCCACTTTTATGTCTTTATTTCCATGCATCAAGACCCGGAATTTCTGACCATAACACACTGTTGTTTGAACAAAGGAATGTGTGGCACATTAACATGACATAACACTGGGGCCGCTCTTACACCCTTCTACCCTCAGCGGCTCCGACAGCTCTCACTCTCCCCGGGGGGCACATAGACCCAACAGTCCCATCTGACACCCCCCGGTGACACCTCCTCCTTCGGTCCGTTGTTCCCCCTTCCCCTGCCCTCTCTGGGTGGAGAAGCCCCCACAAGATAAACTTTAAAATGCTATAAATTATGCAAAAAAATGGTGAGAATGAAGTCGTTACATCACAAATAACTTTTTAATAGGTTTAATTTATGGGAGTGTCATGGATCTGCCCTTTAAAGGGCTGAGGAAGGACACCAAGCGCATGCTGAGGTTTGGCACATTTATTAACAGAACAAGTAAACCAAAATACACACAGAACACGACTGACAAAAACACAAAGCGCTGGAGGAGAGCGGGGCTCAATGTCCAGGGGGACAGAAGCCTGGGAACGCCAAGCCAAGGGGCAGAATCCAGCCAGAGCACTCACAAAGGCAGCAGGGCTCACGGCTGGAAATAAAGGGGACACTAACCTGGATGGAGCGCTCCAGCTCTCCTCGACAGCGAAGCACCAGCACACTCAGAGCACAGCTGTGCATCTGAGGATGGCTATTGAGATTGACTGTGTAGCAATCAAGTAGGACACGACAATGAGAAATGGTTGTCGTGCCCTATAAATACTGTGCTATAAATACTGTGCTAGATGTAAGGCAGGTGTGGCTACATGAGTGGAGAAAGTAATCAAAATAACAAGTGACAGCTGTGCAACCCCCAAAGCAAAGTTTGACAGCCAGAAGCTGCACAGCACTCTCAAAATAAAAGTACAAACCGGAACACAAAATAAAACAAGAATAATATACAAAATGACACAATAGACAAACAGGACAATAAGGATGTGGCCAAGAATGTAAACCCCAAACCAAACGGTGACCAAATACAGCAGATAACAATAAATAAGGAAATAAACAAACAGGAACAGATTGACTACTAACGGGAGACTGGGCATGGCCCCACCAGTGCCCAGGATCGTGACAGGGAGGAAGTGGTAAATGTACAAAATGTCACAAATTTTCAAGAAAAGGTCACAAATAGGAGCAAAACTTTCCTACTTGTACTTACATAATGACTATGGTTTAGCTGAGTACAATTTATGCTCTGCCCACCCTATTAAACAAATTTATCATCTCTATTATCAGATTTGTTCAGTTGTTTCCACACAAAAGTGTTCTAAATATACTCTAAAAATCATTTTGTGTTGAATCTAATGTAAATTTTGTTCCATTTTTCAGCGTAACCTTTATCACCGTGTTTATTTCCCTGTGATTGTATGTGACACAATAGAGACAAACACGGCTGAATAAAAAGCCTTTGAAAGCATCCGTGTCCTAATGTGGCAATGGCAGTGGCAGCGACGTTTCACTCCTCTAAATTTAGCTCTACTATTATGGTGGACTCTTGTCACAATAGTGCCGCGCCGCAGGAACACCTCCTCCTTTAGTTCTGAGCTCACACACCTGCTGTGTTCACATCGTTAGAAACATAAAAACCTGGAAGTTTCTGCTGCAGCCTGAGAATAATCACAGAGATTTATAATTTTTTTTAAAAATGTACAAACAGGAATGAAAAACAACAACACAGCCAGAGGTGGGTGGAGTATTGTCATGGATTTTCTTTGTATTACTAAATGCCCAAAAGTGTACAGTCAAAGATACCTTTTCAGGGTATTTATTTACGTCTTGGCCCAGAAGATTCAGAGTCTCAGAATAGAGCAGAAAGTTTTAATACAATAGACCAAACAGATAAGCATTGTTTTGAGAATGCCGACTCATCAGTTGGCATTTACTGTAAATGTTCTACTACAGTGGTCAAGGCTGTGTTGGATCCTTGCGGTCTCATGGGAAACGCACCGAGTGTAATTTCATTTATGATTACAGAAGACAGAATGAACGGACAATAATAAAAAAAATCCATGAGTATCCAGAAATTGTTCACATAAATGTGCCGTTAATTCATCATTTTAAATACTAAAGTACAAGTAAAAGCAGTCACCAAAAACGACTGGAGTAAAAGTAAAAAAGTATCTACTGAGAAAGTTGCTTAAGTAGTGAGTACTCTAACCAGTAAATGACATTTTTCTAATATTTTTGTGACATTTTTCTTTTCTACTTAAAACATTTTTCTGACAGTGTTTTCATACCTGAAAGTGCACGACACTGTCTACAGTTGGTCCAGTCAGGTTTGGTTTCATGCTGTAGCTTTTTCAAGTGAACAAAACAACTTTATCTGTGTGTTCCCATCACTCAATAGTGTACTTCGAAGTGGACTGCAAAGAGTATTCTGCCATATTAAGTGAGATTCCAAACCAAAGGGAGTGAAAGATGTTCAGTTCAAAGGGAACTGAACAACCGTACATCACTTAACCGGAAGCTGACAAGAAGATTACCCATAAGTCAAATATGAGTAAAACAAACAGTTGTTGCTAACGCTATTAACAAGCTAAACTAATGTTAGTTGCTGTTTATATCAATTGATAGTGATAAAAATATATTTATTTAAGAAGTATAATATGTCCACAGTAGTATCAGTATGTGTCCATGGTTGTAGTAACGCACAGAGGAGGGAGGCGACGTTGCAGGATGTTTCAAATGGAGAAATTTTATAAAGGGCAGTTAACTTAAATGACATTCCCTGGGAGCGGAGCAGGGAGCACTGTTGAAGTACGTTGTTGATCGGAACGTAGCTTCCCCAACAGCACACATACATCACGGCAATGTTGGCCCAACATACTAAGTTTACATAGGGAGCCCATGTTATAGAGGTTGTTTGCATGTTGGCAAGACATTGGCTAGATGTTGGCCCAACATATGTGTGCTGTTGGGGTTATATGATGGGCCTACATCTTGTCATGACAATGTTTGTGTTTGTTTGCACAGACCTGTAGTTGGCAAACATGCTGCTCACCCTCTGAGGTGTTTTCTGCAGCTCTGGACACATTGGTGAACCTGTGGAGCGTATAAATAATGAGGCGGATTTGGTTCAGGCGGTTTATTACACGACTCACACAAGGAGCATAGACAGAATGGCATACAAGTAGGAACTCTTCCCTTAAATAACATGACATCCTTCTAGACTCTTCTCACACACAAAAGATAATCTCCTTCTAGACTCTTCTCACACACAAAACATAATCTCCCCGTCCGACTGCAGTCAGTCCATTCATCCTTGACACCTCCCTGTTATCTTACTAGGGCATCTAGAAACTTCTCACACACAAAAGGTTAACTTCGCGTCCTTTGTTCCTGTCTAAGGTGGTAAACCATTATGCACTCCCCAGGTTGCCACCCCCCCCCCCAGCAACTTAGATAGGACAAAAGGGTAACAGTCCACATGCTGTGATAGAACCATTAACATCAGTCCACATGCTGTAGAACCATCAACATCAGTCCGCATGCTGCTTGGGCTTCAGTCTTCTGCCGTATCTGCTGTAGCCAGGATTCGCTGCCTCCGTGGCGCTGCCATGCTGGGGGGCTGATGTCTGGGGGTGAAAACTTTTTAACTGTCCGTGTGGGTGCTCTGGAGAATCTTTTCTCTGGGAAGCGCCCCGTGGGGGTCTTCCACGCCGAGGGGCCCTCGCCAACAGCACTTGCTCGTCAGCCACAACGAAAGCAGGTTTGAGTCTGTCTATGCCAATTTTTTCCCTCCTACCCCCCCAAGTCTAGCAAAAAATGCTTATCCCCTGTTTCCAGCACTCTAAACGGTCCATCATAAGGTGGGTGCAGTGGGGGGGGGGGGGTGCGTCGTGTCTGACAAACACTAACTCTGCGTTTTTCAAAGCTTTAGGCACAAAAACGCGCAGAAAACTGTGGTGGGCAGGGCCCGGCAGCGTGCTTGAGTCTATGCAACGCTGCAGCAGCTGAGACGGGGAGCTGCCCGGCGCAGGATTATCTGGCAGAAACTCCCCAGGCAGCCGGAGTGGTTGTGCAAAAACGAGTTCTGCCGGGGAAGCTTCCAGATCCTCTTTAGGTGCAGAACGTAACCCCAATAAAACCCATGGTAGCCTGTCTACCCAATTTGCATCCGTCAGTGAAGCCCTCAGAGCTGCTTTTAACGACCTATGAAAACGTTCACATAACCCATTAGCCTGCGGGTTGTACGCGGTTGTGCGGTGAATTGAGACACCTAGGCTGCGGGCCATGGTTGACCAGAGTTCAGAAACAAATTGAGAGCCTCTGTCGGACGTAATGTCCGACAGAACTCCAAAACGCGCCACCCATGCTGTTAAAAACGCGCAAGCCACCTCCTCGGCCGTGGTTGCCGCCAGCGGAACCGCTTCTGGCCAGCGCGTGGTACGGTCCACCATTGTCAGGAGATGCGTGTACCCCTGTGATGGCGGAAGGGGGCCTACGAGGTCCACGTGGACATGGTCGAACCTCTAAGCCGGGATGCGAAACGGCTCCAAAGGAGCCTTCGTGTGTCTGTGAACTTTGGCTCGTTGGCACGCCACGCAGGCTGCCGCCCACTCTTTCACTTGTTTGCGAAGGCCCGGCCACACATATTTCTCTCCTACCATTTTGACCGACGCGCGCACCCCTGGGTGTGCCAAAGAGTGAACCGACTCAAACACGCGGCGGCGCCATGCGGCCGGAACCACAGGCCGTGGGCGACCCGTGGAGACGTCGCAGATTAAGGGGGGAATGCCATTAAGCAGCGTCCTATTCTCCAGCCTTAACCCTGTTGGTCCAGACTGGAGCGCGCGCACGTCCGCGTCACTAGCCTGCTCCGCGGCCATGGCTGCGTAAACCATCCCTACACAGACCGGGGCCACAACTGCGTGCGAGAGGCAGTCTGCCACTACATTCAGTTTGCCCGACACATGCTGAATATCGGTAGTAAACTCTGAGATTGCGGCCAGCTGCCTCTGCTGCCGGCCCGACCAAGGTTCTGAAACTTTGGCCATCGCGAATGTTAGTGGCTTATGGTCAACGAACGCAGTAAAATTGCGCCCTTCCAGCCAGAACTGGAAATGGCGAATGGCCAGGTGGAGAGCCAGCAACTCTCTGTCGAACGCGCTGTATTTACGTTCATTGTCGCGCAAGGTTCTGCTGAAAAAGGCAAGCGGCTGCCAAGCCCCGGCGACGCGCTGCTCTACAACAGCCCCTATGGCCACATCTGAGGCGTCAGTGGTGAGGGCTATGCGGGCCGTTGGGTCTGGATGTGCCAACAATGCGGCGTTTGCCAGGGCTGCTTTAACTTCCGAGAACGCCTGCTCTCGTTCCGGGGTCCATTCGACCCTATTCGCGGGTTTCTATTTTTTGAGCGCAGCGTACAATGGCTGCATGAGCTGCGCTGCGCGGGGAAGGAAACGGTTATAAAAGTTCACCATTCCCAAAAATTCTTGTAGCGCCCTGACTGTTTGCGGTCGGGGAAAATCTGTCAATGCGCGCACTTTGTCAGGCAGCGGAACCGCTCCTTCGGGAGAGACGCGGTGCCCTAAAAAAATCAATCCCCGTCACCCCGAACTGACATTTCGCTGGGTTGATTATTAAACCGTGCTCTTCCAACCATCGGAAAACCGTCGTGAGGTGGGTTTCGTGTTCGTCTTCGGACGCGCTGGCTACCAAGATATCGTCCAGGTAGACGAACACGAAAGGGAGATCGCGCAGCACTGCATCCATCATGCGTTGGAACGTCTGTGCTGCCCCTTTAAGCCCAAACGGCATGCGCAAGAACTCAAATAAACCAAACGGAGTTATTACCGCTGTTTTGGGTATGTCCTCAGCGCACACTGGGACTTGGTGGTAACCACGGACCAAATCTATCTTAGAAAAAATGCGCGCTCCTGCGAGGTGAACGGAAAAATCCTGAATGTGGGGAATTGGGTAGCGGTCGTGCGCTGTAGCGTTGTTTAACCTGCGGAAATTGCCGCAAGGTCGCCACGAACCTTCAGCTTTAGGGACCATGTGTAGCGGGGAAGCCCATGGGCTGTTTGAGCGCCTGATGATGCCTAACCTCTCTAGGTTAGCGAACTCCTCGCGCGCTATGGCCAGTTTAGCTGCGTCCAAGCGCTGAGGTCTTGCAAAAACGGGCGCCCCGGTGGTGGTGATAAAATGCTCCACCCCATGTTTAGCGATAGCTGCTGAAAACATCGGGACTGTGAGTGCTGGGAACTGAGCGAGCAGTGCGTGGAACTTACCGCATGCTGCTGTGATGTTGGCTTGTGCTGTTGGCCGGGTCACTCAAGCTATACAGGGGAGAGAGTCAAAAGACAGTGCATTAACCAGGCGCCTGTTAGCGATATCTACCAACAACCCATGTGCACATAGAAAATCAGCCCCCAGTATATGGTAATTCAATGCTGCTACAACAAAAGTTCATTCAAATGTACGACCGTGTAGAGACAAGAGTAGAGTCCTCTCACCAAAGGACTTAATCTCTGAGCCGTTTGCTGCTGCCATCTCGGGGCCGCTGGGTCCTACCAGCCGGTCAGCGTAGGTCGGCCGGATGAAACTCTTCTGTGCGCCAGTGTCCACGAGGAAATGCCTCCCCGAGCGTGCGTCCGTCAAATAGAGCAGCTTGTTCTCCTCCCCGAGGGTCGCGGCTGCTACCGACCCCCGGTCTTGGCGTTTCCCGAGCGCTTGAACTGGCACGGTGGTATACATTTGCATGCCATCTCTGCAAAGCGGCGGTGGTAGAAGCAAAGCGTGTCACCTCCACGTTCCTTGGCCCCCGCTGCTGCTGCCATCGGCGGTTCTGCTGCTGCCGTCGGCGGCTCCTCGCCTTCTCGTGTTGACGTGCCGGGCTCCGTCGCTGCCACAATGGTCACGAAAGCCTTGGTGGCGACGATGACCCGGTCTGCCTCCCGGGCTAGCGCACGATAGTCCCGTTTGGCCAGCAACGACGAATTGGCCAGGGCCGTTCTCGCCGCTGTCGGAAGGTTCCTGAGGAAAATGTGGGTGAAGATGAAGTGGTCGTCGTCCGTGCCCTTTAACCTCAGCATCTTCTCCATCATGTCCACGGCCGAACCGTCTCCCAACTCGGTCCGCGTCAGAAGCCTCTCTGCTCTCTCACCATCCGAGAGCGTGTAGTGCTGGATGAGGGCAGCCTTCAGCGCGTCATATTTGCCGTCGGCTGGTGGCTGATCGAGCAGGCTCTCGATGTGCTGAGCCGTGCTGGCATCAAGCGCTGCGACCACATAGTGGAATTTCGTATCATCCGCCGATATCCCTGGGAGGGCGAACTGCGCCTCGGTTAGGTGGAACCAGGAGCGCGGGTTGTGCTGCCAAAAATCAGGTAGTTTGATCGCTACAGCGCACGCAAAGCTGGGGGTTCCAGTCGAGGTTGGCTCCGGGGATCTTCCGTCGTATTCCATGATTCATCTTGGGTCACCAGTGTGGAGCGTGTAAATAATGAGGCGGATTTGGTTCAGGCGGTTTATTACACGACTCACACAAGGAGCATAGACAGAATGGCATACAAGTAGGAACTCTTCCCTTAAATAACATGACATCCTTCCAGACTCTTCTCACACACAAAAGATAATCTCCTTCTAGACTCTTCTCACACACAAAAGATAATCTCCCCGTCCGACTGCAGTCAGTCCATTCATCCTTGGCACCTCCCTGTTATCTTACTAGGGCATCTAGAAACTTCTCACACACAAAAGGTTAACTTCGCGTCCTTTGTTCCTGTCTAAGGTGGTAAACCATTATGCACTCCCCAGGTTGCCACAAGCCGCACTTTAAGCGTAAATTGGTTCAGACTCCATCATATTAGTCAGTGAACTAGTTTAGTGAGACTGGCATACAGCCCAGGTCTTCATTAAAAAGGTGGCACCACCTCCATTTTTCCCCCCCAAATCTCTCTCATCCTCTCCAAAAATATCTGGTAAGTCTCTGCCTTTTAGGATATTATGTGCCGTTAGCAGCCATGTTTCCTCTCTCTGAGGGCTACCACGATTCATTTTCAAAATTCAAGATTCAAAGATTATTTGTCAATACTTCTATGTGTACAGGACATATAGGAGAATTGAAATGCAGTTTTTCTCTCTCTTAGTGGTGTGCGCAATATATAAGAAAAGAAGGAATAAGGCTGGAAAACAACAACAACAGTCTATGTACAGTAATGCTACCCATAGTGCAAATGAAGATAAAAGGTAAAACCCTGTAATCCTATATACAGAAAAAGTGGAGTTGTAATACCCGTAATTGCAAGTTCAATGCGGTAGTGTAGATGCAGACAGGGACAGATTGGACTACACATGATCAACATTTCAATAACAGACAGATGGCAGCAGTTATGGCATTTATGCAAATGGTTGCAGTAAAGTGCAGAGACATACAGCTATACAGCAGCAGATGTATTACTGTCGTTGCGCCAGTCTTTCTGTGCCAACAGCTGAGGTAGTTATTGTGTGGGTGAGTGCGTTACGGTCCGGGGGGGGGGGGGGAGTGGGCAGCGTTCCAAGTCCCAATTTTCCCTCTGATCAGCTGCCTTAACTTTCTGTGTTTGGTCCTTCCTGAAAACTGCTCTGTTACTCTAAATGAACCGGAACAAGGTTCGCAGGTCTTATTGCGGACCGGAACAAAGTCAGCAATAAGACCACCTCTTTTTGCTGGACTGGATTTCATCTCTTTAGTCCAGACCACGGTTCAGGGAAGGGTTCACACTTGAAGTTTAGGTCCAAATCAAACTGAAAAGTCCAGACCAAATGAAATGGGTTATGTGTGGAAAGACCAGAAAATAATTTTGGTGTATTTTCCTTTTCCTTTTGTGATTTTCTAAAACAAATGTTTGTTTGTTTTTCCTAGTAAACCTTTTTGAGCCCTCATATACTGTATATATTTTTGTCTTCATAAATTTGCTGTGATCTATTCTAAGTTTGTGAGGTTTTTCTTTCTTAATTTGACTTTTTTCTCATAAAATGTGGAACTATATTCTAATAAATTTGTGCTTTTTTATTGTTAATTTATGACATGTTTTTGTCTTGGATTTACAACTTCTGTTGAAAATTTGCAACTTTTTTTTACAAATTTGTGATCATTTTTTCTTAAGTTCCAGACTCATAAATTTGTGACTTTTTTAAAATTAATCTAATGTTTTTTTTTTTGTTATTTTTTTGTCTTGGGTTTACAGTTTCTTATGAATTTATAACTTCTGCTAAAATTGTAATCTTTTTTAACAAATTTGTGATTGTTTATCACAAATGTTTGATTTGATTCTCGATTTTTCTGACTTTTTTCTTAAAGTTCTGACTTATATTTGTGACTTTTTAAAATTAATCTAATGTGGATTTTTTGTTTTTTCTCATGAATTTTTGACTTTTTCAACTAAAATTATGATCTTTTTTTATCACAAATGTTTGATTTTATTCTCAATTTTTCTGACTTTTTTCCTTAAATTTGACTCCTAAATGTGTGACTTTTTAAAATTTATCTAATGTGGGGGTTTTTTTCCTCTCTCTTTTTGCCTTTTTTAGTTTTCAGTTCAGGCCTCCTGGTCACGGGTTAAAGTTGCAGACGCCTGTGTTACAATTATTTATTTATTTTTATTTGTCCTGACGTTGCATATTAATGAACAGTTTACATGTAAATATGCCGGGTTTAGCCAAAGCTAATTTCCGTTTGTAGTCCCAGGGCAGGTTGATGTTAAAACGAGGAACTCTACATACTAAGAATAATGCAAACAAACTTACAGTAAGCACCTGATGATGTCAGATACATCTCATTCTGAATATCTGTCCTCCTTCCCAGCAGCCGACTGATTCACTTCCAGTCCATCCTTCACAGACTGAAGTGTTGTGAATTGAGTTAATCAGCTAAATGCCACATGGAGTCCCCATCTATAAATGAAGGAGCCTTAGACATCAATCACAGCAGTCAGGACAGTACGGACATGTGCGGGTTTCGTTGTGAAAGCAGATTTTACGAGCGTGTCGGGAGTGGAGGATTTTCATCCGTTTGATAGCTGGCAGAGTGATGGATCGCCTCGCACTACACCACAGGAATGAGATGGAGAAAAGCTCAATAATTATTCAGTAAGAGCAATCTGGTTTGTTACGCTTTTCTTTAAGCAAATTAAACATTGTACGTTGTATGGACTGGGTGTGCGACAGTTGGGAGGATCGGGGTGTGAAGTGTGGTTCCTCACATGTAGCGCACAGCAGGAGATGGTCAGATCCCGGCATGCTAGTACTGCTGTATTCAGGTGCAAATTTACAAGAACAAAGGTGCAAGGATATAATAAAAGATGCCAATTTAAAAATAACCCAGATGAGTGTTGCAAATTTACAAGAAAAAAAGTTGCATATTTACAGGAAAAAATGCAAATTTTCCAGTAAAAAATTGCATATCTAAGAAAAAAGTTGCAAATTTATGAGAAAAAAGTTGCAAACTTACAGACTTATTTTCCTTGTAAAGTTGCAGTTTCTTCCTGCAAAATTTTAAACTTTTTTTTTGTAGATTTGCCACCTTTTTTTCCTCAAAAATGTGCATTTTTCCTGTTAATTTTCAACTTTTTTCTCATAAATTTGCAGGGCTCATCTGGATGCTGGTTACATGTTTATTCTATGTAATTAAATTGTAATGTGCAGCTTTTTAATTTTTAAATTGGCATATTTTATGGCATTCATCCATCCATTTTCTTCCGCTTAATCCTTTTCGGGTCGCGGGAGGGCTGGAGCCTATCCCAGCATCTTTTGGGCGAGAGGCAGGGTCCACCCTGGACAGATCGCCAGTCCATCGCAGGACCAGCACAGAGACAGACAACCATTCACTCTCACAGTCATACCTAAGGACAGTTTAGAATCCCCAGTTTGATGCCAGTTAACCTAACTTGCATGTTTTTGGCATGTGGGAGGAAACCGGAGAAATCCCGGAGTAAACCCATGCAGACACGGGGAGAACATGCAAACTCCACACAGATCACTCTTGGTCGGGGGCTGGGATCGAACCCAGGATCCCCCGGCCAAGGGTGCTGCCGTAGTGCTAACCACTCCGCCACCGCACTGCCCCATTTTTATGCCATTTTATGGCATATTTATTTTTATGTTTTTATCAGGCAGCGTGGGGGCGGAGTGGTTAGCACTATGGCAGCACAGCAACTCACCCTTGGCCGGGGGATCCTGGGTTCGATCCCAGCCCCCGACCAACAGTGATCTGTGTGGAGTTTGCATGTTCTCCCCGTGTCTGCGTGGGTTTACTCCGGGATTTCTCCGGTTTCCTCCCACATGCCAAAAACACGCAAGTTAGGTTAATTGGCCTCAAACTGGGGATTCTAAATTGTCCTTAGGTATGACTGTGAGAGTGAATGGTTGTCTGTCTCTCTGTGTTGGTCCTGCGATGGACTGGCGATCTGTCCAGGGTGTACCCTGCCTCTCGCCCAAAGATGCTGGGAGAGGCTCCAGCCCCCCCACGACCCGAAAAGGATTAAGCGGTAGAAGATGGATGGATTGATGGATATTTTATCATATCTTTGCACCTTTGTTCTTGAACATTTGTACATAATTTACATTTGTACCTCATACAGAATTGGTGAATACTCCCTCCTTAAAAAATAACGAATGGCCTCCTGAGTACCCGTGTAACTGTAACTAGTTGCTTTCCACCTCCTCGGATATGTAAATGTAGAGTAAACAACGGAGACAAAAAAACAAAAGATCACAAACTGTTTATTCACAGTTCAGCCATGATTACCAGTGCAGAAAAACTCACAAGTGCAGGCGAGTCTGAAACGTGGCACCTGTCGCCTCTGGAGGTTAACGCCGAATCAGTCAGCAGAAGACACGCCGTCATTGACAAAGAGCTCCGAGAGCGCCGACGAAAATCTGTCACCTCAGGTGTCAAGACTTTGTGCGGAATATGTTACCATTTGCATGTTTATTTGACGAGCGTCTCCCCCGTCTGTGATGGGACTAACAATGGACGCCGGGGCTCAGCTGAGATCGCCGCTGCTGTTATTCCTAATCAAGTTAATTAGAGGAAGTGCCGCGTGAGCCTGATTGACGCCGGCGAGGGACCGGTGGTCCACTTACGGTGGCCCACAGGCTGTCATTGAATTGGAATTGCGGTGAAATGTGGGTCAACGGGATGTCAGGAACGACTCGAGGCGGGGGGTGTTTTGTGTTCAGCCATGCAGGTTTCTACATTTTACTTCGTCTTTTCGTTTCTGGTGAGGGAGGCCACACTGACTCAGAGTCCTGATTGGCTTGACGATGAAATCCCCCAAATTCATCACAAACCTTTTTATATCATGTTACATAACAGAATAAAATGCATCTGAAGCACCAGTTTTAAATCTGTAACTATTTTGTTGCAAATTTGCAACTTTTTGTTATTTTAAATCTACAATTTTCTTGTAAATTTGCTTTTTTTCTCATAAATCTGAATTTTCTCAAAAATTTGCAACTTTTTCTTCTAAATTTGCAACTTTTTCTCATACATTTAAAACTTTTTTCTCAAAAAATTTGCAGGTTTTTTCTTTTAAATCTGATTTTTTTCTTGTAAATAAATAAATTTACAACTTTTTTCTAAAAAAAAAAATTGTAATTTTTTTCGACTAAATTTACAACTTTTTTCCCCTCATACATTTAAAACTTTTTCTCATAAATTTGCAGCTTTTTTCTTGTAAATCTGCAACTTTTTCTTGTGAATTTGCAACTTTTTTATCATAAATTTGCAACATTTTTCTAATAAATTTGCAACCTCTTTCTAGTAGTTACAACTTTTTTCTAATAAATTTGTAATTTTTTCAAGTAAATTTGCAACTTTTTTCCTCATACATTTAAAATTTTCTCATAAATTTGCTACTTTTTTCCTTTAAATCTGCAACTTTTTATCATAAATTTGCAACATTTCTCTAGTAAATTTGCAACATTTTTCTAGAAAATTTGCAACATTTTTTTTTTAATACATTTAAAATTTTTCTCATAAATTTGCAGTATTTTATTGTAAATTTGCAGCTTTCTTCTGGTAAAAGCAGATATGACCAATCACAGAAACCAACCTCACTGAAACAGTTTCTGTATATTTAGAACTACTTCTCTGGAGTAACAGCTAAAATGTTCCTGCAAAGGTGTTTTTGAGGACTAAAGTGAACCCTGGTATTCTCCTTGGGAATGAGCAAACTACTGTAACTTCCACATGTTAGAACAGAACTTTTTATTCTTTACAAACGTATCCCGATCAAAAACAGGACACAAAACAACTTTTTGTTAATCCAGAGTTCAGTTATCAAACCACAGCAGGCGATTTATATTTCTTAACTAGGGGGATGGGAAGGGGTGGGGTGTTTTAACATAAGGTACAGGTGTATACTTAAATGTAAATTAGGTACAAATCTGCAAGAATAAAGGTGCAAAGATATGATAAAAGATGCCAATTCAGAAATTTAAAAAAGCTGCAAATTTACACAGAATAAAAATTTAACCAGTATCCAGATGAATATTGTAAATTTATAAGATAAAAAGTTGCAAATTTATGAGGAAAAAAAGTCACAAATTCTTTGAGAAAAAAGTTTCAGATCTACAAGAAAAAGCTGAAAATTTACAGGAAAAAAATACAAAATTACAATACAAAATTGCTGATTTATCAGAAAAAAGTTGCACATTTTTGAGAGAAAAAAGTCACATATTTATGAGGAAAAAATAGCAGAAAAGTACCAAATTGATAGAAAAAAGGTTGCAAATTTACAATAAAAAATGTGCACATTTATGAGAAAAAAGTCAAAATTTTTTAAGAAAAAAGTGATGAGAAAAAGTTAAAAATTTATATTATTTTTTGCATTTTTGCTTTAAAATGATCATTCAAAGTCATGTTATTTAGTTTTATACAACAGTTAGTTCCAACCGAGCAATTTGATTGGACAGTAGAGATTCCAGGAGTTACTAAAATCCACGATAATTGCACTCCATTTCACTGGATATGTATCACTCCGCTTCAAAGATATTCATGTAACCGTTAATTACTAACACTAATTTACTGTCAACTAGCTCAGTGACAACTGCAGTACTGTGTTGAATACCTTAATTTCCACAGTGAGGCGCTGTTTGAAAAGATTTCTTACCTGACTCAGAAGTTCCACCCTTTTGAATAAAACTTTATTCAGATTACAGTCTGCCCTTGTAGACTTAGACTTAGACTTAACTTTATTAATCCCTTTGGGATGACTCCCTCTGGGAAATTTAAAATTTCCAGCAGCACATAAAAGGAGCATACAGATCAGAAAAGCAAAAAAGAAAAAAAATAAACACTTAATAAACACTTAACATAATATACACAGTATAAATATAAGGCTAAATATGGCTTGTACAAGTATAGTTAAGTTAAGGTTATTTCACTATGAATGCCCTACTGTCCTCTGTACTCTATGTCCCCCCCTCCCCCCAAGTGAGGAGTTATAGAGTGTGATGGCATGGTGGACAAAAGAGTTCTTGAGCCTGTTGGTCCGACACTTGGGAAGGAGCAGTCTTTCACTGAACAGGCTCCTCTGGTCACTGATGACTGTGTGCAGAGGGTGGCTGACGTTGTCCATTATATCCAACAGTTTATCCAGAGTCCTCATCTCTGCCACCGTCACCAGGGTGTCCAGCTTCGCGCCGACCACAGAGCCGGCCCGCCTGATCAGTTTATCCAGTCTGGACGCATCCTTCTTGGATATACTGCCCCCCCAGCACACCACAGAGTAAAAGAGGACGCTGGCAACCACCGACTGGTAAAACATCCGCAGAAGTTTGCTGCAGATGTTGAAGGACCGTAATCTCCTTAGGAAGTACATCCTACTTTGTGTCTTCCCATACAAGTGGCTAATGTATGTTGTCCAATCCAATTTATTCTCCAACCACAACCCGAGATATTTGTATGAATCCACAACCTCCACCTCAGCTCCCTCTAACAGGACTGGTTGTATCAGTATCGTGAAGCTATTTCACGTCTGTTTAAAAAAAATAGGCAGTGCCAGAGTTGGATTTATTGTCTCATTTAACAAACCACAATACTTTTGTGGCAATGGACTCTTTATTTCATCTGAAAATGTGAAGAAAAGCAACCGAAGTGCGCCAAAGTGTGCATGCTAACTACTAGCTACTTGCATTGGCTACGTTTTGAGCGCGGGTCTTCTGCAGTGCTGACTCAACGGATATATGTTTTATAAGCATTTGACAATATTTAATTTGTTTACATGTGTGTGAAATGACAACAGACGTCTTCACGCTGATTGGGATGTTTAGCAAGAGTTACTGGCTACATTTAGAAGGGACTATTTTTTTTCTTAGCTGCGCATAATAACCGGTTAAACAAACAAATCATAACATTTTGTCCAGTTTTGCTGTCATTTAATAAATTGTGCTTGTTGAACTGTTGTATAAAAGCATTATTACATTCGAGGTTGTTACGGTATCATGAATATACTAACTCCGGGTGTGATGTGTGTAATGCCCTCCGGATACCGTACTCCCTCTCATGTAATATTGCTTAAAGGTAGAAAGGTTTATGATGACATTGGGAGGGGCAGTTCTCTCTTTTTCCAGGTTGGAAGTACCCCCCCCCCCCCCCTTGATTTACAGCCATGTTGATGGAGAGATGGCAGGTTAAGAAGGGGGATAATTTGTGGTCATTTTGCTAACAAGGGGGATGGCATCCCCACCCCACCAAAGCTAGCCTAGCATCTCAGCTAACGTGATGAAGGAAAACACCGTCATAATTTCAGTGGAGAATCTGTTGCATTTATTGTGATTTATTGTTGCAGTATATTTGTAAAATCTACTAAATATTCCCTGTCAGCGTGTTCAGGTCCCTTTTTATCACAAACACCGCAGTTAAAGTGCTGATGACACGATTTTGACATTTTTTAGGATGTTGCGTAAACCCAAAAGTCATTGTCGATGATCAATATAACATTTACAACAGCGCCTGCATAAACTAGTTATCATTGAAAAACAGCAGCCGCTGACTGGACTGTGGTGCCGCCCACCGAATTAAGGGAGGCACCCCCATGACGTAAGCGGGAGAACGGACTCCGGTGTTGTTGACTGGAATGACAGCAGCTTTGTAGCTCACAGTTTCTCTGGTTTCTTGTTTTAATTTTACAGCTGTGCCTTCGTGTTGTGTTGCAGGCTTAGATAAACAGCAAGCCGTGAAAGACCACATCACATGCTTCAACTCCAACTGTCGTAAGGCTCCTGCACTCCTCGTGCGCTTTTATGCAGGAGGAGCACACGAGGAGGGGAAGGATTAATGGATTTACGCGCAGCTTTGACCTACTTTCTGTGATCCCATGCTGGCATCTCTCCAGTCTGGCCACGTCCCCTCTATCATTATCACCGGCTGATTCAAACTCTTGCTGATCATGTTTCCCGGTCCTCGCCCAGGTGCTTCTCATCACACCATCACCAGCAGTGCATGTACTTCGCGGCCGTTTGCCAGTCACGCACTAATGGTCCATAGCATTGTCATCTGTGCTGTTTGTCTGCCAGTATTTTCAGCACTCTCATAATGTGTTAGTCACTCCATGTTTGCCGTGGCTCTCGTGCGTCCTTGAAGCGATGTCGACTCTGGGGCGCACCTATAGCTAACACGTCTCCTCTCATTCGTTCGCTGGGTGATGCCGGTCCCCAAACGCCATCAGCAAGTGTGTCTGTGTTTCTTGTATGTCTTCACCTTTCAGGGAACTGTCTGTCTTTCTGTATTAAATGTGCTGTGGTGAACCCTGCATGTAAATCCTCGTTATTTCATCCTCCCTCTCCCTGCCCTGCGTAAGAGCGCACAGAGGGTCATGATGAATGGATTTACTCGCAGAATTCACCACAGCATGTATTGAACATAAGACTGATGACAACAGTTCCCAAAAAGGTGAAGACCCACAAAAATAAACAGAAACACCCACAGTTGGCGTTCGGGGCCGACATCACCCAGCGAACATGGAGAGGAGACGTGGTAACCATGGTTGCGCCCCAAGGCCGACATCGCTTCAAGGGGCGTAACAGAACCACGGCTGTGTGGAGTGGCCAACACATCGTGATAGCGTTGGCAGCATTGGTTGGCTGACAACACGGCAGATGATGCACACAAACCATGAACAGCTGACTGTCACAGAGAGCGGGCGCGTGGTCGGACTGGCGAATCTTGGACAGTGCCCACCTGAAAGTGACTCAAAATGCACATAAAACACATGTACAAAACAAAAACAACAAGAACTCAAAATATAATCCATAATAAACCAAATGCTTGAGCCACAGAGAATACACTGCTATGATTTTATTGAAAAATTGGGTTTAAATAAATTATATTTATGAACAAATAATTTGTTGCAATATCTGTAACAAAAGAATAACACTGGTGTTCCCCTGCCATGTGTTTGTTGCTGCTGCTGCGGCGGGCATGTGTGCCTCTCCACCATCACCCTCTGAGTGTGACTCGCTTGGCACGATGCTCGCTTGGCACGGCTCAAACCTATACCGTCTGATGCCCCCAGATTCTTCATTGTCATCCCATTCTTCAGAACTATAATCGTCTGAAGATTGGACAACACAAACCAATTCCAGACTACATGTGCTGGAACCATCATTGATGTTTTCAACCGCTTCCATCTTGTGTGTACAATGGGCAGCCAAGCACTGTGTTCTGTCGATGACATGACTACATGGCAGCGGGGTTTTCCAGCCACTGACGTAATTGGTGACGTGGCGCTCATGAAAACGTCGGATATTTGCGTGAACAAAAGCCTGTTTGACTTAGAACTGCACAGACAAACCTATTTTGTCATATTGTATTATGTGTTGAAAAATTAGAGGAAGTCAAAAACGTGTCATCAGCACTTTAAGGTTGAATGTTGCACTTAAAAAAAATGTTCAGTCTTTCCTGATCCTGATAAAATGCCTTTTTGTTATGGATTAGACAAACACAGCTGACAGATCGTTTCACCTCTGATGTCACAGGATCAGGAATCCCAGTATGCCTTTCTTCTTCTTCTTCATGCTGTTTTTTGTTTTGAAGAGCAGCTCGTCCTCGGTCGTGCGTGCACAGAGACTTACCCTCACCTCCTGCCTGTGATAAGTATTCAGCGGTAGACACACACAGCCCGCGGGCATGCCTTCTGCTGTATGCTAATATAGCCTCTCCTCGTTTCCCCTCCGCTAATACCGTACATAAATGCTTTTATTGCACGCCCGGCGAGGGGATCAAAGCGGGAGCATGTGAGGGCGGGGCGCCTGCCTTTTTGAGGTTGGTGTCCCGCGTCGCAGGATTTTTTGTTCTCCACTGTCACCTGGATTACGCTGATCCACTGCCTCTCTTAATACAGGGCCAGGGTTGCCAGGTTCTGTGACAAACAATTCCAAAACAAGCAGCATGAAAATCAAATAATTGGTTTTTATGATAATAAATAAAACAGGGACGGTTTCTAGGGTTTTGGGTTTTTTTTTGGGGGGGGGGGGTTATATGCAAGATTGTGTTTGAGGGTGATTTACTTACTTCGTTTTCACCTGTTTGGAGTTTGCAGGCTCAGCGTCTCGCTCCCTTTTTTGTTTCACGTTCTCATGTTTGCAGTTGATTTTGTTTCTGGAGTTTGGCCTTCACCTCTGTTTCCTGGATAAATTTAGAGTCTAGTAAAGGACAGTGGAAGAAGATTATCCAGACAAGCGGAATTACAATTTTAGTATTGAAAGTCATGAAGAAAAAAATGTCTGAGTTACAAGAAAAAAATGAGAAAAAGAAAAGTTATGGGGAAAAAGTGACAAATTTACATGAAAATGGCAAATTTATGGGCAAAAATTGGCAAATTTATTTGTAAGAAGTTACAGCTTTATAAGAAAACTAGAAAAGCACTCAGAGAGTGCAGACCTCCACCAAGCAGCTCATTTCCCCCAGATGACATTGTTAGAAATGCAGCAGTTTTCTAAATGCAACATTTCTGCATTTGATATTGATGAAAAATAATAATTCAAGCTTTCTTCTATAAGATTTATTGAAATAAAAAATAAATAGTATTAGGTAACTTAGCTACAGAAATTCTGGTGTACCAGCAAAAGTAAAATTTAACCAAGATGATACTGATTTTTCCCAAAAAATCCCTGGATCCAGGTGGTGATCCGGATCACCACAAAAATGTAATTGTCTGTTCCCCATGCCATTACACACCTTTTGTGAAAATTTCATCAGAATCCCTTCATAAATTTTGGAGTCATGTTGCTGAGACAGACAGACAAAGCAGTGCCAGTGTTGTGGCAAAAAATGATCAGCTGCTAAAAATTGATCACCAGGTTCAATATTGTAATTATAGGGTTATATTAGCTGTAAAATATATATTTCAACAGGTAAACAGTACTGAGTTAGGTATAGTTAGATATATTCAACACTTATGATGCATTTTGAACCAGAAACAAACTTGATGTGGGATTAAAAGCAATTAAAATAATGCTGTCACGAGGTTACATGAAAAATATATAGATTTACTGGATATATACATGTAGATACTGTATAAATACATATTCATGCGTCAACAATGGACAATTACAGTGTAGCTTCTTAACAATGAGGTTTTTGCACATAAATATTGGAATCAATTGCAACCTCATAAACGCTATTTGTTGTTATCCAAACTGCAAACACTTTGACCAACACTATAATTTTTTTTTTCATATGCGATAAAACCTCAAAACTTTTACAGACACATTGTAGGTGGACTGAGACCAGGCAGTACACCTTTAACAAGCAGGCGCTCCTGAGCTGTTGATCACTTTTTGACACGACGCCGTCAAAAACATTACCTCCTCCTCTTGGTGGAGGTAATAAAGATTAAACATTGTCCAGTGCTGTGTGTTTACATACCGTGTGGGTAACGTGCCTCGCAAGACATCCTTTGCTTGTCTGCCGGTACTCTGTCCCCGTGCCATTGCACACCTTTCCTGAAAATGTCATCAAAATCCATTCATAAACTGCACAGTTTGCCTGCTTTTTCTTGGTGTCTTCAGATGAAATAATGTCAACCGTCACATGCTATTGCTTGTTTGAAATGTTCACTCCTGCCCCATATAGTGTACTATATAGTGAATCAGCCATTTGGTAGTGCTATTCAAAATCTTAACTGAAAATTTAACTCACTATATAGCACACTCAAAATATCCCACAGTGCATTTTGAAAAGTAGTGTACAATGGATGATCACTACATTAGCCAATATATCCCATAATGCAATGCGCAGCCAATGGAGGAGTGAGAGGAGAGCTTCACATCACAACATAAACTACCTTAAGGTATTTATATTTATTAAGTCAGCAAAAATGATTTGATTTAGTACATATTTACTAAAAATTCAATGCAGGTATTCATTTTTTACCACCGTTAGTCTGTTACGTTTTACTGTCTCACCGTGATGATGTCATTAACTGTGCCACGAAAACAAGCCCAGTAGCATCCGAAAGCTGTTAACCCTTCTTGTGGCAAGATTTCATGGACATATAGTGCCCCCATTGCCACAGGCGCAGCGCTGCGCCCATCATGTGATGTTATATGACGTGGCCAAAAACTCCCCAGTTGATTTAAGTTGTACAAAGGATTCCACCTCACAAAGTGGCAGACACGTATAACTTACTGCTCTTGCCTTGGAAGACTTATGGCAGACATAGAACCATCCTGAAACCTCACCAGAGAAGAAGAGTTTGTAAACAAATCTAGATCTTACTCAATCGCAAGACTGAGGAAGCATTTGCTCTCGAATTTGCCAACCAGGTCAGGGAGGCTGCCAAGAGGCTGACAGCAACACTGAAGGAGCTGCAGGAATTTCTGGCAAGTATTGCCTGTTTAGTACATGTGACAACACTCTCCCATCTAGGGTGGCAAGATGGAAGCCTTGTCTTACAAAGAAAAACATCCAAGCCCAGCTACATTTTGTAAAAACACATTTGAAATCTCTCAAATGCATGTGGGAAAATGTGCTATGGTCCAGTGAAACCAAGGTTGAACTTTTTAGCCATAATTCCAAAAGGTATATTTGGCACAGACACAACACTGCTCATCACCAAAAGAACACCATACCTACAGTGATGTGTGGTGGTGGCAGCATCATGCTTTGGAGCTGTTTTTCTTCAGCTGGAACTGGGGCCTTAGTCAAGGTGGAGGGAATTATGAACAGTTCCAAATACCAGTTAGTGTTGGCACAAAACCTTCAGGCTTCTGCTAGAAAGCTGAAGATGAAGAGGAACTTCATCTTTCAGCACGACAATAACCCAAAGCACACATCCAAATCAACAAAAGAATGGCTTCACCAGAAGAAAATTAAGGTTTTGGAATGGTCCAGCCAGAGTCCAGACCTGAATCTGATCGAACATCTATGGGGTGATCTGAAGAGGACTGTGCACAGGAGATGCCCTCGCAATCTGACAGATTTGGAGCATTTTTGCAAAGAAGAGTGGGCAAATATTGCCACATCAAGATGTGTCACACTGATAGACTCCTACCCAAAAAGACTGAGTGCTGTAATAAAAAGCCAGAGGTGCTGCAACAAAGTAAGTAAGTAGTTTAAGGGTGTGCATATTTATGCAACCAGGTTATTGCAAGTTTTTTATTTTTTATTTTTCCCCTTAAAACATTTCAGTTTGTTTTTCAATTGGGTTGTACAGATTGTAGGTCACATTAATGGTGGAAAAAGTTTTGAAATGATTTATCTGGTCTCATTTTTTACATCACAAAAACCTGACATTTGAACAGGGGTGTGTAGACTTTTTATATCCACTGTATATCTAAATTCACTGTATTGCGAGGAGAGAGTGAGGGAGTGAACATTCTAAACACAGCAGATTATGTGTATGGGTGTGGAGATGAACATCACTCTGTGGACACATCTCAAAGGGGAAACTCAATATATTATTATTTTACCCCCCAAAAATGGCTGGATCCAGATCGTAGTCCAGATCACCACCAAAATCTAATCATCTGTTCCCCGTGCATTTACACACCTTTCCTGAAAATTTCATCAAAATCTGTTCAGATTTTTTTGAGTTATGTTGCTAACAGATAGACAAACCAACAGACAAACCAACAAACGCCACTAAAAACATTACTTCCTCCCTTGGCAGAGGTAAAAAATAGTTGAAGATTTAGAAGAAGAAAATAAAAAATACTTATGAGGAAAAGAAATAAGTTTAAGAGGAAAAAGTTGCAAATTTACAAGAAAAAAGTTGCACATTTATGAGATAAAGGTTCCAACATTAGACTTAAAAAGTCACAAATTTTCAATAAAAAATTATTTATGGGAAAAAGATGGACGATTTTTCAGAAAAAGTTGCAACTTGATGAGAAACTTTGTGAGAAAAAAAGACAGATTCATAAGAAAAAACAGCTGAAGATTTACAAGAAGAAACTTATGAGGAAACTACATATTTAAGAGGAAAAAGTTTCATATTTACAAGAAAAAAGTGGCAAATTTATGATAAAGTCACAAATTTACAAAGAACAAAACAAAATTTGTAGGGATAAAGTAACAACTAGAAAAGCACTCGGAGAGCGCAGACCTCCGCCAAGCGCCACAGTTCCCCCCATACAGTGTTTGTGTGCACGTTTTCAGATTCCTTGACTATGAAAACATATGACTAGCAATTGGATTCACAATGATAGGATTAGTGGTTCAGTAGTTATTGACGAAAATGGCATTTTGCGTAATGGCGGTTTAGCGTGACAGTTCCCCCCATACAGTGTTTGTGTGTACGTTTTAAGATTCCTTGACCATGAAAACATATGACAAGCAATTGGATTGACAATGATAGGATTAGTGGTTTAGTAGTTACTCCCGAAAATGGCATTTTGCGTCATGGCGGTTTTCTTGTGGACGGTGATCTGGATCACCACCAAAATGTAATCATCTGTAGGATACCCCATTTCTGACAATCTGTGAAGATTTCATGAAAATCCGTCCATAACTTTTTGAGTTATCTTGCTAACAAACAGACAGACAGACAAACCAACGCCGATGAAAACATAACCTCCTTGGCGGAGGTAATAAATATACACAAAAAAGGGGTTTTACAAAATTTTACACAATTTTACAAAAAAATTAAAAAATATTAGAAAAAAAATGGCACACTTACTCAAAATGACTAAAAAAAATAAAAAAAAAAAAACTGTAGATAAACCTTGATCCGTTTACTCTTCATTCTTTCAGTATGAGTTTCTGCAACTAAATTTGTCGTTTTTTTCAGCAGATCATGTCTGACTTTTTCTCGCAGATTTGTGGATTTTTTCCTCAGAAAACTGTATCTTTTTCTATAAATTTTGAATATGTTTGGTGTAAATTTTCAGCTATGTATTCTCATAAATTTAATACATTTTTCTTTTTATGTTTACTACCTCTCACTAGTAAAACTACAACATTTTCTAGATAAATTTGTTACATTTTTCTCATAAAACTCCGAATTTTTTCAGTTAATTTATGCTTTTTTTTGTCTCCAGAAATTTTGACTTATTTTTTTCAAATCGTGGGTATGTTTTCCTCAGAAAATTGCAACATTTTATTTAAGTTTGCAAGTTTTTTTTTTTTTTTGGTTTGTTTGTTTTTTACAAAATTTCAGGTTTTCTCATGTGCAATTTTTTAAAAATTTTCTTGAAATTTGCTGCTTCTTTTCTTGGAAATGTGTGTGTGTGTGTGGGGGGGGGGGGTTCTCAAAGCCTCAGGGAGCCACTAGTTCTGGGCAAAAGAGCCACATGTGGCTCCAGAGCTGCAGGTTGCAGACCGCCGTTCTAGTTTATTCTTTAATGTTCTTGTTTTGAGGCCACCAAACTCAGTCTTGCATAGAAACGTCCCTGCATCCAATAGAGTTTTTCTTTACTGTGTCACACAATTGATGCTTTTTTCTTTTTCTGTCTCCAGCTAATAAATCAGGTAGGATTTTATTTTGTTTGTCTTCAGCTCCAGAGGTGGAAGACCATAAAAAATAGTTTTGTAGGAGAATTCTTTCATCTTTCTCTTGAGTGTGAAACAAAGAAAAAAGAAGCAGCGACAAAGGCGTTATCAGGGGATGCAGTTGTGTTTCAGGAGTGTGTCCTTAGGAACGTAGCGCCGGTGAACTTTGAAGCGGGCCAAGGTTGGAGAGTTAAGCTCGCACATAAAGACACACGCGCAAGGCATTATAATACAACATACCTTAACATAATACAAGGGTTAAGCGTGATGCCGGGAATCAGTTGTTTCAGAAATGAAGCGTCACTGACCATTTTTCCCCGGGCTCCTTGGAGCTCCTCGAACACAGTGGCTCAACTTCAAAAACACAAAAATCAGTAAGCAAAGAAGAGGAGTTGCAGCTGCTAATCTGGAAACAGGAAATGACATCTAGGAAGATTGGTTTGGTTGCAGCTCCAACATAGTGGGAAACTGAGGACAACTACACAGTTTTGTCTGGGTCACCCTTTTTTGTAGTATTTATACTTATTTAATACAGCAGTTCTGACAGAGCAATTTGATTGGGCACAAGGGATTCCGGGAGTTACTGTAATTTCAGTACATCACCCAATACTGTACAGTGCATCCGGAAAGTATTCACAGCACTTCACTTTTTCCACATTTTGGAATGTTACAGCCTTATTCCAAAAGGGATTAAATTATTTTTTCCCTCAAAATTCTACACACAATATCCATTAATGACAATGTGAAAAAAAGATTTTTTGAGGTTTTTGCAAATTTATTAAAAATAAAAAACTAAGAAATCACATGTACATAAGTATTCACAGCCTTTTCCATGAAGCTCAAAATTGAGCTCAGGTGCATCCTGTTTTCACTGATCATCCTTGAGATGTTTCTATAGCTTAACTGGAGTCCACCTGTGGTAAATTCAGTTGATTGGACATGATTTGGAAAGACACACACCTGTCTATAGAAGGTCCCACAGTTGACAGTGCATGTCAGAGCACAAACCAAGCATGAAGTCAAAGGAATTGTCTGTAGACCTCCGAGACAGGATTGTCTCGAGGCACCAATCTGGGAAAGGGTACAGAAAAATTTCTGCTGCTTTAAAGGTCCCACTGAGCACAGTGGCCTCCATCATCCATAAATGAAAGAAGTTCGGAACCACCAGGACTCTTCCTAGAGCTGGCAGGCCATCTAAACTGAGCGATCGGGGGAGAAGGGCCTTAGTCTGGGAGGTGACCAAGAACCCGATGGTCACTCTGTCAGAGCTCCAGCGTTCCTCTGTGGAGAGAGGAGAACCTTCCAGAAGGACAACCTTCTCTGCAGCAATTCACCAATCAAGCCTGTATGGTAGAGTGGCCAGACAGAAGCCACTCCTTAGTAAAAGGCGCATGGCAGCCCACCTGGAGTTTGCCAAAAGGCACCTGAAGGACTCTCAGACTCAGACCATGAGAAACAAAGTTCTCTGGTCTGATGAGACAAAGATTGAACTTTTTGGTGTGAATGCCAGGTGTCATGTTTGGAGGAAACCAGGCACCGCTCATCACCAGGCCAGTACCATCCCTACAGTGAAGCATGGTGGTGGCAGAATCATGCTGTGGGGATGTTTTTCAGGAATAGGAACTTGGAAACTATTCAGGATAGAGGGAAAGATGAATGCAACAATGTACAGAGACATCCTGGATGAAAACCTGCTCCAGAGCACACTTGACCTCAGACTGGGGCAACGGTTCATCTTTCAGCAGGACAGTGACCCTAAGCACACAGCCAAGATATCAAAGGAGTGGCTTCAGGACAACTCTGTGAATGTCCTTGAGCAGCCCAGCCAGAGCCCAGATCCAATTGAACATCTCTGGAGCGATCTGAAAATGGCTGTGCACCGACACTTCCTATCCAACCTGATGGAGCTTTAGAAGTGCTGCAAAGAGGAATGGGCAAAACTGCCCAAAGATAGGTGTGCCAAGCTTGTGGCATCATATTCAAAAAAAGTTGAGGCTGTAATTGCTGCCAAAGGTGCATCAATAAAGTATTGAGCAAAGGCTGTGAATACTTACAGTATGTGATGTGATTTCATAGTTTTTTATTTTTACTAAATTGGCAAAAATCTAAAAAAAAACTTTTTTCACATTGTCATCATAGAGTATTGTGTGTAGAATTTTGAGGAAAAAAATGAATTTAATCCATTTTGGAATAAGGATGTAACATAACAAAATGTGGATAAAGTGAAGCACTGTGAATACTTTCCGGATACACTGTATGTATCGCTCCAATTTGGCAATATTCTAATAAGCTTTGATTATAGTAACGATTGATGGCTTCTTATAAAGCTTCTTAAAGAGACAGGAAAAAAAGACTCAGAAATTGTGTTGTTGTGTTCTGGTGGTCATGCTAATAGTTAGCCCAGTTAGCAGCAGTTAGCTTAGGGCTGTGCAGTTTGACCTTATATCAGCATCATGGTTATTTGAAGCGTCCAAGGCAGTTTCGGTGTTATTTATTGTGTTTGCTTTCTTGCCATTTGCTTCTCCCTTAGAGTTCACTGACATGGCTCTTAATTAAGCAGTGAGCATAATATAATAAAGAATAGGATAGTTGTCACCCCACACACACACGGCCAAACTAAACACTGTTCGGTGCAGAAGTCAGTGTCCACACGCACCTCTTGAGGGCCCGTGGGCCACTTGACTCACACCGGTGGCCAGTCATCTTCCAGCTACTCCATCGGAGCCCTTCATGCAGCCATAATCATTCCATCACCTCACAGGAACTATGAATCTCCAGTCGGGTTCTTAAATAGAAGTTTAGCACATCCATGCCCACTGCAAAACGGTTGATAACATGGACAGCAGTCAGAGGCCAAAAGGACCCAACCTCAGTGCACTAAAGACCCCACTCATGCCCTCCTGGCATCCCCAGATGAAACAAACAGTCAGTCATCTCATACTATGTGGGTTTTTTTCCGCAGTGTTTTGCTACTTCTGGACAGTGCTGACTGTGCTACTACCGCTACCGGGTTGTGGAGTCGTGCGACCATGCGTGTACGACACGTCTTAAAGCTGTCATATACACATGCGCAGAGCAGGAAGAATGGAAGAACTGGAAAAAGACATGAGCAAGATGATGGCGGTTCTGTGTCCCCATGGTCAGTTTCAGTTTGAATTTGGATAATTGCCCAGCACTAATTTAGCTCGCTTTTATAATTAATACCCAAAGTTTCGATTAAGGGTGCATTCATACCTAACCTAAACCTAAATATGAATCTTGGTGTGGACTTTCAGGTGTGAAAACACATGAAAACATCACAGTGTACCATTTCTACTAAAGCCTCGTAGCATGCGTGTTTCCGATTCTTTACTTCTACAAATGCCAATAAGAGGGTGGTTAAAAAAAAGTGTAAAGAAAAGCAGAGATACAGACTGAGTGCTTGCTTGCTGGCTAGCTAACTAGCTAGCTGCCTGACTAAAGACAAAGGGCTAATGGATGCTGGAAAAGAGTGTCAATAAACAATGACTTGCTGACAATAGCAAATTTCATTACACATACCCATAAAATAACAACAAATCTGTTATATTCTATGTTATGCTCATTGTTTGTGTAGCAGTTTGGAATTACTGTCTTATAGTGGTATTCATAGGAAAAAATTAGTAGAAATTTTTTGAGGGGAAAAAATCAAATTTTTGAGAAAAAGGTGTGAATTTATTGACTGATGCCTTTTCTGTATTTCGAACATGTAAAATTTACATTAAAAAATCAAAGTTAACAACAACAAAACAACAAAGAGAAAAAAGAAAGAGAAGAAAAAAGGAGAGAAAAAAGTAGTTGTTTTGAACTCTTTCAGTATTGATATTATCTGTTTGTATCTTTGCTTGAATATTTGCCCCACCATGTCCAAATAACATGAACTTTGTTATGCTCAAATTTAATAATTTATTTTTATTAAATCATTCTTTTATTTTACTGAATTTGGTAGTGATTATGTTCAAAAGTTTGTCCTCTCTGGGTTGGGGACAGGCTCCTGCCCCAAGTAGAGGAGTTTAAGTATCTTGGGGTCTTGTTCACGAGTGAGGGGAAAATGGAGCGAGAGATTGACAGACGGATTGGAGCAGCATCTGCAGTGATGCGGACGTTGTACCGGTCTGTTGTGGTGAAGAGGGAGCTTAGTTCTAAGGCAAAGCTGTCGATTTACCAGTCTACGTTCCTACTCTCACCTATGGTCACGAGCTTTGGGTAATGACCAAAAGAACAAGATCGCGGATACAAGCGGCTGAAATGAGCTTTCTCCGTAGGATTGCTGGACTCACCCTCAGAGATAGGGTGAGGAGCTCAGTCATCCGGGAGAGGCTCAGAGTAGAACCACTGTTCCTCCACATTGAAAGGAGTCAGTTGAGGTGGTATGGGCATCTGATTAGGATGCCTCCTGGACGCCTCCCACTTGAGGTGTTTCAGGCATGTCCCACTGGGAGGAGACCCTGGGGCAGACCCAGGACTCGGTGGAGAGACTATGTCTCCCAGCTGGTCTGGGAACACCTTGGTATCCTCTCTGAAGAGCTGGAGCAGGTGGCTGGGGAGAGGGAAGTCTGGTCTTCCCTGCTTGAACTGCTGCCTCCACGACCCGGACCTCCGGAAAAGCGGTAGAAAATGGATGGATGTTCAAAAGTTGCTGTAGATCCTCACTAGTACCCAGAATAGTTGTGTCATCTGCAAACATCACAAATTTTCAACAGTTCAGAAACATTACAAATATCATTAATATATAAAATAAAAAGTTTAGGTCCCAATACTGACCCCTGGGGGACACAACAAACAATGTCTAAACACTCAGATTGATATTGTCCCATCTTATTGAATTGTTGCCTGTTTTTTAAATAGTTTCTGACCCAATTCAATGCTACCCCGAGTCCATACTCAATCAAAAGTAAAAGTAAAAGTAGTAAATAGAAATGTTAAAATTTATCTGAAAAAGGTCATAAGGTCAGCTTTGACTTCAGTTTTAATGAAAATTTTTGAAAAACTGGTCAGATGTGAGGTCCTAAAGCAGACTGAACATGCATTGGATCCTCTGCAGTTTGCTTATAGGCCTCACAGAGGAGTGGAGGATGCCACTGTCACTCTGTTTAACATGCTTTTTAAACATCTGGATTTTTAATGGGACACATGCCAGGCTTTTATTTGTGGACTTCTCCTCTGCCTTTAATACAATCCAACCTCATATTTTAGTTGAAAGGCTCCTGCAACAATTTGATTTGAGCAATAATCTGGTGGGTTGGATTCTGGATTTCTTAACCAACAGGACACAGAGAGTAAGGGTCAATGGTACATTGTCTGACCTAAAGTGCTCTTCTACTGGCTCTCCTCAGGGGTGTGTGTTGTCACCACTACTCTTCATCCTGTACACAAACATGTGTTGGAGCAGACATGACAACAGACACATTATAAAGTATGCTGATGACTCAGTTATTGTCAGTCTCCTCCAGGATGGTGAGAGTGGCCACGGCCCAGTAGTTGATGATTTTGTTCACTGGTGTGAGGATTCCTACCTGCAGCTGAATATGACAAAAACTAAAGACATGATTATTGACTTTAGGAGGAAAACTCCCAGGCACAAAGTCACCATACTAAAAGGCCAGACCACCGAATGTGTACAATCCTACAAATATCTTGGGACGATTATTGATAGTAATTTAAAGTTTGAAGAGAACTGTGAAAGGGTGTGCAAAAAGGGTCAGCAACATTTGCATTGCTTGGGAAAACTTGCACGCTTCCAGATTGACCAAACCATAATGACAATGTTTTATCGGGCTTTTATTGAATCTGTTTTATCCTTTTCTTTAGTGTCATGGTTTGGTCAGATAAAACTGAAACAGAGGAAATCCTTGGATCAGGTAGTTAGATGGTCCAGTCGTTTGCTTGGTGAGTCACAGCTGAGCCTGACATCCCTGTACACCAGACAAGTACAGAGGATGGCTACCTCCATTTTAAATGATGACTCCCACCCTTTGCACTGCAACTTTCAGCTTCTTCCCTCAAGACAGAGGTTTGCTGTCCCAAAAAGTAAAACCCAGCGCTACAAAAACAGCTTTGTTCCTGCTGCTGTCAAAGAGTTGAACAAGCTGTAACAATATATTGCACATAATTTAGGTACCTATTTATTAACTCCATTTTATATTTACTTATTTTTGTAGGATGTTATTTGGGTTCTAAATATTTTATTGGGTTTTAGACCTTTGAGTTTTTAATGTCTTTGACTAGTTTTTAACTTTTTAATATGATCCTTCTCTCTTACCTCTGGTTTTTCTCTCATCTCTTTGTCTTTATACCCTGATTGATGGAGCCTTGAGTATTTTTATCATGTTTATAGTCAGCTTCATGTGTGCCTGTGTTTGTGTCTATGTTGACTGTAATTGTGGCTTGTAAATATGGATGTCACCAGACTGCAAAACAAATCTACCTACGGGTACAAATAAAGTAACCTGAACCTGAACCTGAACCTAAATTCAAAAGAAAAAGGTTGGACATTTTGTAGAAAAAGCTGCAAAAGAAAAAACATTTTCAAAGGAAAAAAATTGTGCAGAAAATTTTTTCAAATTTATGAGGAAAAAAGTTTACAGAGTAATGCTGCTAATTTATGAGAAAAGAAGTGCAGATTTACAAGAAAAAGCTTGATTTTGTTGGAGAAGAGAAAATAGCCACAAGAAAAAGAAATTTACAAAAACCCCATCAGAAATCAAAAAAGCCAGTTCTGTACTGGGGCGCTGCCTCGACCAAGTGGAGGAGATAGGAGAGAGGAGGATGGTGGCTAAGCTGTCATCTCTGCTGGAGTCGGAGTCCCACCCCATATGGAACACGCTGAACGCACTGAGGAGGTCATTTAGCGGTAGGCTGTGCCATCCTAAGTGCTCAAGGGGGAAATTCCACAGGTCCTTCCCACCTACAGCTGTCAGACTTTATAATCGAGGCTGTATTAAGTATCACAACTGTCTCCCAGCTGGCCTGGAAACATCTTGGTATCCTCTCTGAAGAGCTGGAGCAGGTGGCCAGGGAGAGGGAAGTCTGGAATTCTCTGCTTGAGCTGCTGCCTCCGTGACCCGGACCTCCAGAAAAGCAGTCAAAGATGGATGGATGGATGGGTCTATATTTATACTGTATATTGCCGGTAATTTAGCTAACTGTAATGCTGTTAATACCATCTAGCTGCAATACTCCTGCACTGTGTATATAATTGTGTACATATGTATATTTAATGCTTTGGCTAACCAGTTCTTATCTTCTTATTTTATTTACTATTGCTCTGAGTGCTGCTTGCTGAGTCCTGTAATTTCCCCATTGTGGAACTAATAGATAGATAGATTGATGTACTTTATTGATCCCAAACTGGGAAATTACAGACTACTGGTATGGCTGCCCTGCCTCCGACGCCATTAAAAAATAAATAAATAAATAAATATATATATATATATATAAAGGGTTATCTAATCTTAGAATCATGGAAAAAGGTTTTAAATTTTTGAAGGACATTTGCAATGCTCAAGGCTCAATGTAAAACTATTGAAAAATGATAAGAGTTGCGTGAAAAAGTTGGCACATCTTGGAGAAAAAATGCAAAAAAACTTTAAGTTTGCTAGAAAGGAAACACAAATATACAAGAAAGAGTTTCTGATTTTTGAGAAAAAGTCTGAATTTTTTTTTCACAAATTTATAAAGATGGGTTGTGAAATTACAGTAAAAAGGAGAAGGGGGGAAAAATCCATAAATAAATAAACTTATAAGAAAAAGTGTTAGTGTTAAATTGGCAAGGTGACGTGTTAAATTGATGAGGAAAAAATTATGATTCCATGAAGGGAAAAAAAATAAAATTTTGATCAAAAAAATGTGAATCGAAAAGGAAAAGATTGTGCATTTTGTGGAGGAAAAAAAAATAAAATGAGAAATTTATGAGAAAAAGTTGAATGCATTAAAAATCTGCAAATTTATGAGAAAAAGCATGCACATTTTGGAGGCGAAAAAATAGCCATAAAAAAAAAGGAAATTTAACAACCCCCCCCCAAATCACGGGAAAAAGTTTTAAATCTTTGATGGACATTTACAATGTAAAAGTATTTAAAAATTATAAGAGTTGCATGAAAAACATGGCACAATTATGAAGAAAAAATGCAAAAAGGTTTAAATTTGCTAGAAAAAAAATCAAGAAATTTATGAGAAAAGGCTTGCACATTTTGGAGGAGAAAAAAAAATATATTAGAAATTTTGAAATTCATGAGGATAAAAAAGCTAAAATTCACACAAAATTCTGCACATTTTTTGCCACAGCTGAGGACGTGCTACGCCCTGATTTCAGACCTCGGTCCTGACCATTTCCTCTCTCGCCGACAGACTCTTGCATCACTTTCACCGACACGTGAAACTATAATGAACAGACTGACGGTGGATTCCGCAGCCGTGATCAAAGCATTGTTCTCAGCTTTATTTCCATGCCTCCTGATCAGGTTTTTATCGGCTCTATTGAGTCGTAGGTAAAAATAAAAAAGCCGGTCCCAGTTTTAATGAAGTGGTGCTGAAGTTACAGACCAAGGCAGACTTCTTCTCTCTGATGTTCACATTTCATATCTGCCTCTGCCCAGGAGCTTGGCTTTTCTGAATTATTAAGCAGAAAGGCTCTTTCTTCTTCTTCTTTTAAAAAAGAAAAACGCACGCTTTCTCCTCTTTCCAGCTGAAGCAACGGCTCTCGCTCACATGCAAACGACTGCCTTTGAAGGGCCACGCGTCAATTAAATCCAGCCGTTTATTTGCTTCCAAAACTGAAAGAAAGAAAAAAATGAATAAATAAGGCTTCACGAGCATTGTTCGTAGTTCATTTCATCTCTATTGTGCTACAGGGTCTTTTTTTTTTTTTTTAATATATCTGCTGTCGTCATGCCACCAGCTTCAAAGATTCAGGATGTATCAGGATGGGCCGGGGGTCTGAAACCTGCCGCTGGCTTTGCTCAGAACTGGTGTCTCTGTGTGACTCTGACTGAAAACGCTGCAAATTTTAAGGGAAAAAATTCAAAGTTAAAGGAATGAATAATTTTGAAAAATTTGAAAATTTATGAGGAAGATGTCACAAATTTGAGAAAAATGGCAACTTTATGACAAAAAAATGTGAAAATATATGAGGAAAAGGTCACAAATTTATGGAAAAAATGTGAAAAAATTATGAGAAAAAATTAAAACATACCAAAAAAAGTCACAAATTTCTGAGGAAAAAATATGAAAATTTATAAGGAAAAGTCACATATTTATGAGAAAAAATGTGAAAATTTATGAGAAAAGTCACAAATTTATGAGAAAAAAATGTGGAAAATTTATGAGAAAAAAGTCACAAATTTATGAGAAAAAGATCACAAATTTATGAGGAAAAAATGTGAGAATTTATGAGGAAAAAATGTGGAAATTAGGAGAAAAAAGTTGCAAATTTACAAGAATTTTTTTTTGAGAAGTTATACATTTTCGAGAAAAATTTAGCAAATTTACAAGAAAAAAGTCACAAATTTATGAGGAAAAAATTAGAAAATGTTGCAAATTATCAAAAAAGTAGCAAATATGAGTAAATTAATTGAAAATTCATGAGAAAACAGTTGCAAAATTATGAGAAAAAATGCATCTTTATAGTAAAATTTGTTGACAAAGTTCCAAATTTACGAGAAAAATGTCTCAAATTTATTGCAAAAAGTCATGAATTTATGAGAAAAAGTTGCAGGATTACAGTAAAAAAAAGTTGAAAATTCATAATGAATTTCCAAAATTATAAAAAAAAGTAAGCAAATTTGCAAGACAAAAATCACAAATTTACGAGAAAAAGTTGCAAGTTTACAGTAAAAAAAAAAAAGTTGAAAATTTACAAGAAAAAGGTCACAAATTTATGAGAAAATAAGATGAGTGATTGACTGAAAAAGCTGCAAATTTTAAGGGGGAAAAATGTTACAGGAGTGAATGGTTGCAAATCTGTAAGGAAAAGTTGCAAATTATTAAAAATGAAACTTGCGAATCGAAAAGAAAAAAAACGGCTACAAGAAGAGAAAAATATGTAATTTTGAAAAAAAAAATGTTAATTTATTGTAAAAAATTCACAGGAAAGAACTGTAGTTGAAAAAAAAATAAGAAAGTTTCAAATTATGAAGGAAAAAAGTGCAGTTTAAAAAAAAGTTGTGTATTTATTGGAAAAAATAATACAGGACAGTAATTAGAATAGAACAATAATATATAGAGAAAAATGCAAATAAAAAAACTACAGATGTACAAGAAAATGTTGTAGTTGAAAATTATGATAAAATGTTGCAAATCAACAAGAAAAAAAAGCTGCAAATTATATGGGGAAAAATACAAAGTTACTGGAATAAAATGTTGCAGCCTTGCAAGGAAAAGTTGCAAATTATTAAAAATGAAAGTTGCAAATTTACAAGAAAAAATGCTCCAAAAAGGAGAAAAAATATGTAATTTAGAAAAAAAATGAATTTATTGGAAAAATTACACAAATTTACAGGAAAGTATTGTAGTTGAAAAAAAATAATTAAGAAAAAAGCTGCAAATTATGATGGAGAAAGCTGCAGTTTTGAAAAAAAGTTGTGTATTTATTGGAAAAAGTAAAAATTTACAGGACAGTAATATAACTTAAAAGTACATGAAAAGCTGAAAATTTCCAGGGAAATACTTTCAAGTTTATGAGAGAAAATGTGTGCATTCTTAAGAGAAAAATGCCAATTAGAAAAAAAAAAAATTAAAAATTGCAAATGCACAAGAAAATGTAGTTGAAAATTATGATAAAATGTTGCAAATTAACAAGAAAAAAGCTGCAATTTATAAGGAGAAAAATGCAAAGTTACAAGAAATAATGGCTACAAATTTACAAGGAAAAGTTTCAAATTATTAAAAATGAAAGTTGCAAATTTAAAAGAAAAAATGCTCCAAAAAGACAAAAAATGTGTAATTTAGAAAAAAAAAAGAGTTTATTGGAAAAAAAATTACAGGAATTTACTGTAGTTGAAAAAATAAGGGGGAGGGCTGTAAATTATGACTACAAAAAAGTGCAGTTTTGAAAAAAAAAGTGTATTTGTTGGACAAAATACTGGAATTTACAGTACAGTAATATAGCTGAAATTTGCAAGAAAAGCTAAAAAATTCTAGGGAAGTACTTTCAACTTTATGAGAAAAACGTGTATATTCTTAAGAGAAAAATGTTGATAAAAAAAGTTTTTTAAAAATTTGCAACAAAATGTTGTAGTTAAAAATTATGATAAAATGTTTACATTAATTCTGTAGTTGAATATTATTAGAAAATGTTGAAAAATAATAAAAAGTTATGGATTAAAACTGCCTATTATAGGAAAATAAGCTGTGCATTTACTGGGAGAATTATCGTAAATTTACAGGAAGAAAGCTGCAAATTATGTGAAAAAAATTGCAATTTTAAAAAATGTACAGAATTTATATAAAAATACTGTAATTGAAAATCATGACAAAAAAGATTTTGTTAAAATTTACAGAAAAATGGCTGCAAATTCCAAGACAAAAAATACAAATTTAAAGGTAAATCATTGCAGTTTCCTGGGAAAATATGTTGTGTATTTACAAGAAATTACTGTAGCTGAAAATTATGAGGAAAAAATGGAAAATTTGGAAGAAGGTTACAAATGTTTGGAGAAAAAAAGTTGCACATTTACAGGGGTGCTGGTTGCAAATTTTGAGGAAAAAATATCAAATTTGCAGGAAAAAAATTACAAGTTATGAGGAAAAACAGGTGCACATTTGCAAGGAAAAATAGTGAAATGTATGGTGAAAAGGCAAGAGAAAGGGCCAGATTTACATGAAAAATAAATGTGAATTTATATGAAAAAGGTTGTGAATTTAGGAGAAAAAAAGGCAAAAAAAATGGTCACAGATTTGAAGGGAAAAAGCAGACAAATAAATTGAGACAAAATCCAAAATTGACAAAAATCAGGGTAGTCGTCAGGACAGACTCATAGGAAGCAGAGTTGCCTCAGGCTGAATTATTCTGTCACGTCTGTTTTCCTCCCCTCTAAACCCTCTAACACCAACCTCGCAGCGCTGTATGAACCTGTACCCTAAACCCCAACCCTACTCAGTCTGTCTCCAACCTCTGTTTCATCCCCTCTCTGCTGCCACCTTCCAAAAATCTAACCCTCCTCTCTGGCCAAAACCTCCAGATCTAAACGTCCCCAGCCCCTGCCTGGAGAAGGAGTGTGAGCACGGTGCCGAGTGTGTGGTGAAGAATGACGAGCCTGTGTGCGAGTGCCCCGAGGCCTGCCCCCAGACCTCCGACCCCGTGTGTGGGTCTGATGGCCGCAGCTACGGCAGTCCGTGCGAGATGAGGGCGATGGGCTGCGCACTGCAAAAGAGCATCCACATCCAGCACAGGGGGCCCTGCGGTGAGTACAGATGTTTGCTCTGAGAGTGTTGACAGTCTGTACGAGGAAGTCGGGAGTGCTAGAGAAGTATGTGAAGGTGGTGCAGGACACGTACAGTATGAGGATGGTGAGGTGTGCTGTAAGAGTCACAGATTGCTCCACACTGAATGATCACCAATGCAGCTTTAGAGCGCTAGCTAGCTAATTAGCCACTTGAACAAAGAGAAAGTACTTTGGAAAACTACCCAGCATGCCCATGTGGGTTTAAACTGGGCCGCCTTATGGGTCCCATGTGGGTTTGTCCACAGGTTCCATGTTGGCCTCATCTGAGTTTGCCCACATGGACTTTACCTGTGGTACAGATGAGCAGGTAATCTGCTTACCCGCTTTAAACCCAACTGGGCCCCACATGGATTTAATATGGGTGAGCAGATTTCAGTAACACTTTTGCCATAGATGGATGGATGGATGTATGTACTTTATTGAGCCCAAACTGGGAAATTAGGCAAAATTAGGAGTAAAAAAAGGGACAAATTCATGAGAAAAAAGTTGCAAATTTATGAGAAAAATGAAAATTTAGGGGGGAAAAGTCACAAATTCATCAGAAAAAAAAATTGGAAAATTTAGGAGAAAAAAGTTGCAAATTTATGAGAAAAAAATTGAATCTTTATGAGAAAAAAGTCACAAATTTGAGAAAAATATGAAGATTTATGAGGAAAAAGTCACAAATTTATCAGAAAAAAATTCTGTAATTATAAGAGAAAAAAATCACAAATTTAAGAGAAAAAATGTGAAAATTTGAGAAAAATGTCACAAATTTCTGAGAAAAAAATTTCAGATTTATAAGAAAAAAAGTGAAAATTTTTGAGAAAAAAGTCACAAATTTATGAGAAAAAATCTGAAAATTTATGAGATAAAACATGCAAATTTATGAGGAAAAAATGTGGAAATTTTGAGAAAAAGTCACAAATTTATGAGAAAAAATTTGAAAAATTATGAGGAAAAAGATTTGAAAATTTTTGAGGAAAAAATGTGAAAATATATTAGGAAAAAGTCACATATTTATGAGAAAAAATGTGAAACTAAGTAAAAAGTCACAAATTTATGAGAAAAAAATGTGAAAATTTAGGAGAAAAAAAATTGCACGTTTGTGAGAAAAATTAGAAACTATGAGGAAAAAAGTCGCAAATTTATGAGAAAAAAATTTGAAAATTTATGAGTAAAAATGGCAACTTTATGAGAAACAATGTGAAAATATATGAGGAAAAAGTCACAAATTTATGAGAAAAATGTGAAAAAATATGAGAAAAAATTAACTTATACCAAAAAAGTTGCAAATTTATGAGAAAAAGATATGAAAATTTATGAGAAAAAAGTCACATATTTATGAGAAAAAATGTGAGCATTTTAGAGGAAAAAAGTGACAAATTTATGAAAAAAAGTGAAAAAATTATGAGGAAAAAAGTTTCAAGTTTATGAGGACAAAATATTAAAATTTATGAGAAAAAAGTCACAAATTTATGAGGAAAAAAATGTGAAAATTAGGAGAAAAAAGTTGCAAATTTACAAGAAAAGTTTTTTTGAGGAGTTATACATTTTCAAGAAATATTTAGTCAAAGTCAATGTGCCTTTATTGTCATTCCATTGTTAATGAACAAGATAAGATAAGATAAGATAAGCCTTTATTAGTCCCACAAGGGGGAAATTCCAGGATTGCAACAGCACAGGGATAGCAACACTCAGAGCAACAATCAGAAGGCAAGAAAAAAAAACAAAACAAAAAAAACAAAAAAAAACAAAAAACAAGCAAGCAAGAGCAGCTAATATACATATGTACATATTACTATAAAATATATATATATACACACACACACACACACAGACACACAGTGCAGAGCATTGTAGCTGGATGGAATAAATATATGAATATATGAACACACAGTGCAGAGCATTGTAGCTAGATGGAATAAATATGTAAATATATAAACACCCACAGTACGGAGCATTGCAGCTAGGTGGAATAAATATGCAAGTATATAAACACACACAGTGCGGAGCAATGTAGCTAGATGGAATAATATGTAGATATATAAAAACACAGTGCGGAGCATTGTAGCTAGATGGAATAAATATATAGATATATAAATATAAACACACCCAGTGCTGAGCATTGTAGCTAGATGGAATAAATATATAGATATATAAATATAAACACACCCAGTGCAGAGCATTGTAGCTAGATGGAATAAATATGTAAATATATAAACACACACAGTGCAGAGCATTGTTGCTAGGTGGGATGAAACAGCATAACCGTCTATTTAGTTATCCTACATGGTATGATTATGTGCCCATACATATTCTCACCCTCCATAGCGACCGGTATGTTCCTAGTTGTATGCCGGAGAGGACCATTGTGTAAGTCTATTGCATCTTTTGCATTCAGAAAAAACTATTAGTTTGTTACGTCTTTTTGCTATCTCTGCGAGCAGCCCTGCTTAGGTTGTACAGTCTGACAGCCGTTGGTAGGAAGGACCTACGAAACCTCTCGGTTGTGCACCTGGGATGATGTAGTCTGCTGCTAAATGAGCTCCTCAGTGCATCCAGTATGTCCTGCATAGGGTGGAACTCGGACTCCAGCAGAGATGACAGTTTAGCCACCGTCCTTCTCTCTCCTATCTCCTCCATCGGATCAAGGCGTTGCCCCAGGACAGAGCTAGCTTTCTTAATCAGTTTGTTCAGTCTCTTCCTATCGGCTGCAGTAATGCCACTGCCCCAGCAGACCACTCCAAAAGTGATGGCTGATGCCACCACCGTGTCATAGAATGACTTCAGCAGCGCCCCTTGTACACCAAAAGACCTGAGTCTCCTCAGCAGGAACAGCCTGCGCTGTCCCTTCTTGTAGAGTGCGTCAGTATTGTGTGACCAGTCTAGTTTATTGTTCAGATGAATACCCAGGTACTTGTAGGATGTCACCATCTCGATGTCTGTTCCCTGTATATTTACTGGTGCTGTGAGGGGCTGCCCATGCCTGCGGCAGTCCACCACCAGCTCCTTAGTTTTCCTCGCGTTGATCTGGAGGCAGTTCCGATGGCACCAGTCCACAAAGTCCTGGATAAGCCCTCTGTACTCAGCTTCATCTCCGCTGGAGATGAGACCAACGATCGCAGAGTCATCAGAGAACTTCTGTAGATGGCAATGTGTTGTGTTGTGTGAGAAGTCCGCAGTATAAAGAGTGAACAGGAAGGGAGCCAGCACCGTTCCCTGGGGGGCCCTCGTGCTACTGATGATCGTGTCGGAAACACAGTCCCGGGTTCTCACAAACTGAGGCCGGTTCGTGAGGTAGTCCAGGATCCATGATGACAGGTGCTGGTCCACCCCTGCGCGCAGCAGCTTGTCCTTCAGGATCATCGGTTGGATGGTGTTGAAAGCACTGGAGAAGTCAAAGAACATGATCCTCACCATATTCCCGGGCTTCTCCAGGTGGGACAGAGAACGGTGAAGGAGGAAGATCACCGCATCCTCCACCCCAATGCCATGCTGGTAGGCGAACTGGAGTGGATCCATCGCTGGTTCCACCAGGGGGCGGAGATGAGCAAGGAGCAGTCTCTCCAGGGTCTTCATCAAGTGGGACGTCAAGGACACCGGTCTGAAGAATGCAACGAAATTGAGATGCTGCTCCCTAAAAACAAACTATAAACAAACTATCACACTCACAGTTCACTCATGCATTTAACATTCTTATAATTACAACAATAAATAATGCTTGAAACAAAATTGCCTAAAAGTTGAATACAATATGTACGTAGCAATAATGAAAAACACACTGAGCGATAAATACAAAAGACCAGCTTATGACAGGGTTATTGCTACAAAATAAACTAAAATAACAAAAAATATCAGCAGTCAGCGCGTGTTACATAAATCCGTTCAAAATACATACTGCTGCTGGGAAAAAACTATGATTAAACCTGGTAGTCCGGGTTTTATAGGATCTGTACCGCTTTCCCGAGGGCAGCAAGTGAAAGAAGTCATGGCCTGGATGAGCACAGTCTTTAACTAGAAAAGCACTCGGAGAGCGCAGACCTCCGCCAAGCGCCACAGTTCCCCCCATACAATGTTTGTGTGTACGTTTTCAGATTCCTTGACCATGAAAACATATGACTAGCAATTGGATTGACAATGATAGGATTAGTGGTTCAGTAGTTATTCACGAAAATGACACTTTCCTTAATGGCGGCCACAGTTCCCCCCATACAGTGTTTGTGTGTACGTTTTCAGATTCCTTGACCACGAAAACATATGACTAGCAATTGGATTGACAATGATAGGATTAGTGGTTCAGTAGTTATTCATGAAAATGGCATTTTCCGTAATGGCGGCCACAATTCCCCCCATACAGTGTTTGTGTGTATGTTTTCAGATTCCTTGACCATGAAAACATATGACTAGCAATTGGATTGACAATGATAGGATTAGTGGTTCAGTAGTTATTCACGAAAATGGCATTTTCCGTAATGGCGGCCACAGTTCCCCCCATACAGTGTTTGTGTGTACGTTTTCAGATTCCTTGACCATGAAAACATATGACTAGCAATTGGATTGACAATGATAGGATTAGTGGTTCAGTAGTTATTCACGAAAATGGCATTTTGCATAATGGCGGTTTTCTTGTGGACGGTGATCCGGATCACCACCAAAATGTAATCATCTGTAGGATACCCCATTTCTGACAATCTGTGAAAATTTCATGAAAATCCGTCCATAAGTTTTTGAGTTATCTTGCTAACAAACAAACAAACAAACAGACAGACAAACAAACCAACGCCGATGATCACATAACCTCCTTGGCGGAGGTAATGATGGCAGTAGCTCTGTTGAGGTACCGAGACCTGGAAATCTCTTCCAGAGAAGGGAGAGAACAGCCAGTGATTTTTTGCGCAGTCTCGATCACTCTCTGGAAGGCTTTGCGGTCTGCGGCTGAACAGCCCTCATACCAAACCGTGACGCCATATGACAGAATGCTCTCAATAGCAGAGCGATAAAATAAAACCAGTAACTGTGCATTCAGGCCATTCTTCTTGAGGAGCCTCAGAAAGTGTAGACGTTGTTGAGCCTTTTGCTCAACAACGTCTGTAGCTATGGTGTTAACTGCCCAGGTAAGGTTGTGAGAAATATGAACACCCAAAAACTTAAAAGCCTCCACCCTCTCCACACTCTCCTTGCCTATATATAGAGGAGGCGGTTCACTGCTATGCTTCCTAAAATCAATAATGAGTTCTTTTGCTTTTTTTTATTCAATAGCAGATTATTGTCTGAGCACCATCTCACCAGTTTCTGGACCTCATCTCTGTATGCGGACTCATCTCCTCCTGATATGAGCGCCACTACTGTTGTGTCATCTGCAAACTTCACTATAATGTTTGTGGGATGAACAGGCATGCAGTCATATGTGTACAATGAATACAAAGTGGGGCTCAACACACAGCCCTGTGGCGAGCCTGTGTTAAGCATGACTGTAGAGGAGGAATGGGGTCCGAGTCTAACAGTCTGTGTTCTGTTTGTTAGGAAGTCCTTAATCCAGCTGCAAGTGTGAGTAGGCAGACCAAGCTGAAGCAATTTGGTGATGAGAATGTTGGGAATAATTGTATTAAATGCCGAGCTATAGTCAACAAAAAACATTCTTACATAGCTCCCCTTGTCTTCTAAATGGCTGAATGCCGAGTGGAGAGCTATAGCAATAGCATCTTCAGTGGATCTGCCCCGCCTGTAGGCAAACTGGTACCGATCAAAGTCTGGGGGGAGACTAGGCAAAAGATGTTTCAATACCATTTTCTCAAAGCACTTCATAACAATGGGTGTTAATGCTACTGGTCGATAGTCATTCAGACTGCTAATAGTATGTTTTTTTGGTACAGGAATAATGACTGCAGATTTTAAACACTGTGGAACAATGGCTGCCTTGAGAGACAAATTAAAAATGTCAGTCAAAACAGAGCATAGCTGATCTGCACATGCTCTGAGCACCTTTCCTGGCACTCCATCGGGACCAGTAGCCTTTCTCGGGTGAACTGCTCTCAGTGTCTGTCTCACCTCATGATCCTGCAGGATAAGCACATCAGAGCTGGCATTCAATAACATCTGTGGGTCCGGGCGAGGTGTATTTGCCTCAAACCGTGCGAAAAAGCAGTTCAGTTCTTCTGCCAGTGAGGCGCTGATGTCACTGGAAATGATGCTGCTGCCCTTATAGTTTGTGATATGGTTAAAGCCTTGCCATACTCGTCTTGAATCATTATCAGAAAAATGGTCCTTGACTTTCTTCTTATAGGTCTGTTTAGCCTCCTTAATGCCTTTCTTCAGATTAGCCCGGGCAGTGCTATACAGATCTGTATCCCCTGACCTGAAGGCTGTATCACGAGCTCTGAAGAGTGCCTGGACTTCTTTTGTCATCCAAGGCTTCTGGTTAGGAAAAACCCTGATGCTTTTTTCCACAGTCACCTGATTGATACAGAAGGTAATGTAGTGTAATACAGTCTGTGTGTACATTTCCAGATCCTCATTCTTGAATAAATCCCATAGAGTGTTTGAAAAACAGTCCTACAGCTGAGAAAAAGCTAGCAAATTTACAAGAAAAAAGTCACAAATTTATGAGGAAAAAATTAGAAAAAGTTGCAAATTAACAAAAAAGTAGCAAATATGAGTAAATTACAGTGATCCCTCGCTACTTCGCGTTTCACCTTTCGCGCCCTCAGTGCATCGCGGATTTTTCAAAAATATTCATCAAAAATTCAAAATTGAGAAAAAATGGCACGAAAGTTGCCCGGGCGCTAGCAGAAGGCAGGGAGACTACATTAGAACATCAGGTATCAACACGGACAGCCCGCACAACTCAAAATCCACCTCTCTGACCACCGCTCCACTCCTCTCCGCCCACCTCTTCACCGCTCGAGAATCTCGCAAGCTGATTGGCCGAGACGTTTTACCCAGCTTCTCTCCCTGCCGAGCGCCCATACCCAGCGAAGGAAGACCGCATTCATTGTTCTTTATCGCTCGTGTTGCTTAGTGGCACTTTTCGCTGTTCTCTTGTGCCTTTTTGTGCAAAATAGTGCTTGTGACGCCCTTGGGGGGGGGGGGGTGACGCTACTTCGCGGTTTTTCACTTTTCGCGGTCGGTTCTGGTCCCCATTAAACGCGATAAGTGAGGGATCACTGTATTTGAAAATTCATGCGAAAAAAGTTACAAAATTATGAGAAAAAATGCAACTTTATAGTAAAATTTTTTGACGAAGTTCCAAATTTACAAGAAAAATGTCTCAAATTTATGGCAAAAAGTCACAAATTTATGAGAACGTTGCAGGGTTACAGTAAAAAAGTGGCAAATTCATAATGAATTTCCAAAATTACAAAAAAAAGTAAGCAAATTTGCAAGAAAAAAAATCACAAATTTATGAGGAAAAAGTTGCAAGTTTACAGTAAAAAAAAGTTACAAATTTACAAGAAAATCACAAATTTATGAGAAAATAAGTTGAAAATAGGTGAACAGGTAAAATCCATGTGGGCAAATTCATTTGGGGCCAACATGGAATCCATGGACACACTCACATGGGACCCATAAGACGGCCAAGATTTAGCCAATAGTGGGGCCCACATGGACATGCTGGCTAGGTATGGATACAAACAACGACTGGCGAACTCCCAAATTTTGTTGCACATATGTGTAATCTGACAGTAAAGTTATTATATTCTGTATTATATTCTGTATTTTATGCTTGACAATTCAAAGGGCTTTACATAAAAACATTAAAACATTACAGCAAGTTGCAAAAGGAGCACATAAGAATTTAAAAGCAAACTAAAAAGTAAATTAAAGAGAAACAAAAACAAGCTAAAATAGAGTAAGAGAAAACTTGCAAGGAGTAAAAATTACAGTACATTGGAGGAACAATTGTTCTTCTGAAAGGCTGTGGCAAATAGGAGAGTTTTTAACCTGGATTTAAAGCAGCTGAGAGTTTCAGCAGCTCTGATGCTTTCTAGGAGTTTGTTCCATATGTTTGTTCCATATGTGAGGAGCATAAAAACTGAACGCTGCCTCACTATGTTAGGTTCTACTCTCACTATGTTAGGTTCAACTCTGGGTACAAATAGTAGGCCTGATCCTGACAACCTGAGAACTCTGGGTGGTTCATAATGGACCAGCAGATCTGAAATATATTTTGGTGCTAAACCATTTAGAGCTTTATAAACCAACAGGAGTATTTTGAAATCTATTCTTTGACAGACAGGAAGCCAGTGTAAAGCTCTGAGGACTGGAGTTATATGATTTACTTTCTTGCTCTTAGTGAGGACTCGAGCTGCAGCGTTCTGAACCAACTGCAGCTGTCTGATGGAATTTTTAGGGAGACCTGTGAGGACAGCATTACAGTAGTCCAGTTTACTGAAGATAAATGCATGTACAAGTTTTTCTAGATCCTGCTGAGACATCAGCCCTTTAATCCTCGCTATGTTCTTTAAGTGATAATAGGCTGCTTTCACTACTGTCTGTCACGCATGGCTCTAGGGAGCCACGCAATAAGAGCCAAGGGCGAGCCAGTGAGTCGTGATGTTTTATTAAAGGTGAGGGATGAGGGATGAGGAGAGCACAGATACTCGTACAGAAGTACACTCACAGGTTGCACAGCGCAGGAGCAGGGAGCTCGTACCGGACATAGGGGTAACAAGGCGTACATACTCACAGCGGGTTACAATCACAGGAATGCTGTAAAGGGAGTAGAGGCTGACACCAGACGAAGGGGCTTCAGCCTAGCAGTGCTTATGTCGCAGCCCCCGAGTCATCGAGGCTGCTCCTATTTATTCTCATTGGCAGCGCCCCAGCTGATGAGGCCTAATTGGCCCCAGCCGTCGGTAATGCTGCCAGCTGGGAGCCTGCTGAGACGCTGCTCAATGAGAAGCAGGGATGAAGGAAAACATGGGCTGAGCGCTGAGACGGCATCTCATCCCATGGTAACAGAGCCTCCCCCTCAAGGTCGGGCTCCTGAACGACCAGGAACATCCCAGCCCCCCCAGCCCCCCCACCTAGGGTGGGAGGAAGGGAGGCAGGACTGGAGGGGAAGAAGCAAAGGGAAGGACAACACCAACAGATCAATGTAGGGTAACAGGGCAAAAAAAAAAAAACCAAATACAGTACTCTACATCGCACCAAAAAAGAAAAAAGAAAAACCAGGGCACAGATGGGGAGAATACAGAACACGGGAACAGATAACCCACCAAAAGAATGACAAAAAACGGATAAAGCAATTACAGAGTGTGGATAACAGAACAAACACTACTCCATAATGCAAACAAAACTAAGAACAGGACAAGAGTGATAAAAAACACTGAGTACGGGTAATGAAGAGGGAGAAAAAAAACCCCACAATACACAGCACCATATATACGTATATATATATATCAACACGCACAGTCACCTAAAGGAGTGAAAGTGACTGGGACAACGGACAACTACAGAGCATGGTAAGATGGAAAACAAAACACATAACTCTATAATGCACAGACAAAGCTAAAAACAAGGCACAAAAAGGAAAATGCTGAGTACGGGAAATGGAAAACACACAGCACTATGAATATATATCCACCAACAGGACAAAAATAATGGGAATGACATGCACCGGTAAATAAAAAGCTAACAGAATACCCGCCGCCAAATACAAAGAGGGACACCTAGGAGAATAACGGTGACAGGGTAGAAGAACAACAATAAGGTAAAAAGCTGAGTATGGTTAAGGGGAAAACACAATACACAGCGCGAAATCTACAGGAGGTCCCCTAGAGGGAAAATAGGGACAGGTTCACAAGATAATGAGGTAAGATGCCGCGTACGGTTGATAAGGGGAGAACAAAATACACGGCGGCAAATATACGGGGGGTCACCTAGGGAAATACTGGTGACAGGTACATAAGATAACAATGGGATAAAATGCTGAGTACGGTTAATACGGGAAAAAAAAAACAATACACAGCACTATGAATATGTATTTACCAAAAGGACAAAATATCTCACCCGAGTGACCATAACAAAAATAAGCGGCACCCGAGGAATATGACAGGAAGAGTCCAAAAATGGCCGAGATGGCTCCGGAGATCTCCCCGCCCATTGTCCAGTTGGCGAACCAGGGAAAGGGAAATGTTCAGACGGCGAACTCCGGACCCAGATCCCAGGAACCCAGTCCACCGGCAGCCGAACCAGGCCACCCAGAGGCAAACACAGATCATCGGGGGGAACCAGATCACCGAACTGAAAGTCTTGCGGGTCGGGTCGTCAACCCGCATCACTCAACCACCAGGACCGTTGAGACGGACGAAGGGTCAAAACGGGTCCCGGTGGAAGAGGCTCAGGGGAGAGCCGATGACAAGGCCGACGAGCGTCAGGCCGCAGGGAAGCGGCCACCTCCTCACCGGACCTGGACAACACTGGGGCAGCACCCACGTCGGACCCCGATCGGGCCTTAGGCGAACCCACGTCGGACACCGCTGGAGCAGCACCCACGTCGGACCCCGATTGGGTCTCGGGCGAACCCACGTTGGACGCCGCTGGAGCAGCACCCACGTTGGACCCCGATTGGGTCTTGGGCGAACCCACGTTGGACACCGCACCAGAACCGACCTCCAACGTTGAACCTGGACCCTCCAGCACCACGAGGAACAGCAACTCCTCGCCGGTGACCCTGGGAGAAGGCTCAGAAGAGAAAACAGAACCGGGATCAGGATCACCGGCAGCGCCAGAACCCGGCGAGACGAGCTCAGACGCAGCGGGCGGCTGCACCCGGCTCATCTCCCCTAGAGACAGGCTAAAGTGCTCAAAGATATAAAGGGAGAAAAGAAAGGAGAGCACTCGCCTGATCTCGGGTTCTGACGCCGTCCAGGACTGCGAAGATCCAGGATCCGTCGTCAGGAGGTCGTTGTCAGGCTCCCATCCAGCTGCGTCGGGCCCCGCAGCCAGCTCGATGGTCAGCGCAGCTTGAGGTTCCTCCAGCTCCGGTAACCCCACCGACGATCCACTCGGCGTGAAGCCAGAAGAATCTCGTCCCGCTGGACCGAACCGCTCCTCCGTGGAGACCCGGGGACGCTCAGTCGTCGGCGCAGACTCCACGCAGCAGTCAGTCCCCCTCCTCCGTCCGCAACGTAGCTGCGGAACCACAGGCCCTCTCCTTATCCCACCACGTTGACCCGGAGCCGGGGATCGCTCGGCGGAGAGAGACACAGAGGATGCAGGATTAGGAACACAGGTTACAGCAGGTGGGGGGAGTTCAGGGAGCTGCGAACCCTGAACTCCTCCTCCAGGAATGTGACAGAGCAAATCATTAAGCAGATGTGAAAAAACTATGACTTGCCTGCCTCCTGGAGGTTGAATATCGCCTGCTGTGGTGGATACTGCTTCTTCCTCTCCCCGCCCGGCGATAACGGAGGACCCCCCGGGAAATCGTCTGAGGATCGCTCGCGTTGTCTCCAGCAGAGAGCTCACCAGGCCGGAATTCCAGGCACACACAGCAGTCAGGAAGCGCGTCGAGGAGGAGGGGGAAACAGCCGGGGTGAGCCAGCCTGAATGTCCAGGAATGACAGCGGGGGAACGAGGCTCAGGGAACGAGGCTGTGAAATCTCCACACTGACGAGACGAGGAGGTGACAGCTGCGTGGGGGGAACGGTCCTGGCGGCAGCCCAGTACTGGATCCGGACGAGGTTCGTGCAGAGGTGACTCGGCGATGTGATGACGGCTATTCCCAGGGGACGAAGCGAGGGGGGAACCCAGGAATCGCCGCTCCTGATCGGAGATCGAGGCGAGGAAGGCGTCGAGCACGGGAAAGCTTCGTAGCCCTGGAGTCCTCTCCACCAATCTCACTGCCGCCGCCACATGCCTGAAGATAGTGACAGGACACACAGTGGAGCTCGCGACAGCCACTCGGCCCCAGACGTAACTGCTGTCAGCTGCGGCTCCTTGAAGGAAATCCCGAGTGACGTGGCGCAGGTCGGGGGAAGCCCTCTGGTTGGCGCGAACTCCCGGACTGGAATGGCAGCAGGAACGGGATCCCGAAGTGGGGGGGCAACGTCATCCACTTTGGCTTCCTGCCGGGATTTCCATCCAACCCGCGGAGCTTCTCTCGCTGTGTACCTGTGGCGTCTATCCTGGCACTGTCCTCGAGATGGAACACAGAATGAAGGTAACAGTCCAGGAGTTCCTCAGCACGGCCCGGATGCCAGCGTCTCGCGTTGGAGGCGTCATGCAGGGTGAAGAGCGTCCCGTCGACAGCCCCCGAGATGGACCTCAGCTCGTCCCCCTGGCGCCGGGAGTGACTCCTGGGAAACGGCATGCTAGCAGCGCTGACACCCGGACAGAAAGGTACAATTCCACAGCGACTCACGGCCGCTGGTAACTCGTCTGGCTGCGACATACTGTCACGCACGGCTCTAGGGAGCCACGCAATAAGAGCCAAGGGCGAGCCAGTGAGTCGTGATGTTTTATTAAAGGTGAGGGATGAGGGATGAGGAGAGCACAGATACTCGTACAGAAGTACGCTCACAGGTTGCACAGTGCAGGAGCAGGGAGCTCGTACCGGACATAGGGGTAACAAGGCGTACATACTCACAGCGGGTTACAATCACAGGAATGCTGTAAGGGGAGTAGAGGCTGACACCAGACAAAGGGGCTTCAGCCTAGCAGTGCTTATGTCGCAGCCCCGAGTCATCGAGGCTGCTCCTATTTATTCTCATTGGCAGCGCCCCAGCTGATGCGGACTAATTGGCCCCAGCCGTCCGTAATGCTGCCAGCTGGGAGCCTGCTGAGACGCTGCTCAATGAGAAGCAGGGATGAAGGAAAACATGGGCTGAGCGCTGAGACGGCATCTTATCCCATGGTGACACTGTCTTAATGTGACTGTTAAAATTCAAGTCTGAGTCCAGAACCACACCCAGATTTCTGCTTGGCTGCTGGTTTTTAGCATCACTGACTGAAGATGAGTACTAACTTTAAGTCTTTCTTCTTTGGCTCCAAAAACTATTATTTCAGTTTTGCCTTCGTTTAACTGAAGAAAATTCTGGCACATCCACTCTTTAATTTGACCAATGCATTTGATCAGGGTTTGAATTAGACCATAGTCTCCTGGTGAAATGGTTATGTAGACTTGTGTATCATCTCCATAATTATGGTAGTATATTTTGTTGTTTTTATATGATTTGAGTTAGTTGGAGCTTATAGATGTTGAAAAGCAAAGGTCCCAAAATGGAACCTTGGGGAACTCCACAGGTTATTTTTGTTTGCTCAGATTTGTAGTTACCTATAGGCACAAAATAGTCCTTGTCTTTTAAATAGGACTCAAACCAGCTAAGTGCTGTACCAGAAAGTCCCACCCAGTTTTTCAGCCAGTCTAGTAAGCTGTTATGGTTGACCGTGTTGAATGCAGTACTGAGGTCCAATAGAACCAAGACTGAAATGTTGCGATCATCTGTATTGGAGCAGATGTCATTAGGGATCTTAACTAGAGCTGTCTCAGTGCTGTGGTGTGGCCGAAAACCTGACTGGAATACATCAAAACAGTTATTTAATGTCAGGAAGTTGTATAATTGTTGAAAAACAGCTTTTTCTATTATTTTTTTAAGAAAGGGGAGGTTTGATATGGGCCTATAGCTGTTCATGAGTGAGGTGTCTAGGTTGCTCTTTTTTAGAAGTGGCTTGATAACGGCTGTTTTTAAGCACTGAGGGAAGACACCTGAATGCAGAGGCATATTTATGATCTGTAGTAGATCTGAGGCCATACAATATGAAATGTTTTTTTTAAAAACCCTGTTGGGAGAGTGTCAAGGCAGCAGGTAGTAGATTTCAGGTGGCGTATGATGTCATCCAAGTTTTTGTGATTGATTGGAAGAAAATTTGCCATGGTGTTTACATCTTCTCTACGTGGACACAGAGGAATTACAAGTCCAGCACCTGGCATAGGAGCACTGACTGACTGCCTAATTTTCTGAATTTTGTCAGTAAAGAAAAAGGCAAAGTCATTACAGGCACGTTTGGATAGAAGTTCAGGAGCTACTGACACAGGGGGATTTGTTAGCCTGTCAACAGTAGTGAACAAGGTGCGTGCATTATTGTTGTTTTTAGCAATAATGTATGAAAAATATGCTTGCCTTGCATTTCTCAGCACCAAATTATAAATGCTCAATCTCTCATTATAGATTTCATAGTGAACCTGTAATTTAGTTTTTCGCCACCTGCGTTCAGCTTTTCGACACACTTTTTTCAGCTCTTACTAGTTTAGCATTTGTCCATGGAGGTTTCTTTTTAATAATGATCACCTTCACCTTGATGGGAGCAATGGCATTGATAATATTAGTAATTTTACCATTGAAATTTTCCACACGCTCATTTACTGAAGGTGAAGGGGGGGGGTGAGGAAGAGAAACTTGGATGAATGTTTCATTTGTATTATCACTGATGTACCGTTTTTTGATTACCTCTATCTGGATATTTCTGTTGACATTAATAGCACTCTCAAAGAAAACACAAGAATGGTCGGACAGAGCAGTGTCCATCACCATAACTTTAGAGATGTTCAGACCTTTGGAGATGGCCAAGTCCAGACTGTGTCCTCGGTTGTGTGTTTTTTCTGTTACATGCTGAGTCAGTCCAAAGTTATTAAGGACACAACACAATTCTTTGGTCCCTCTGTCCTGAGGGTTGTCAACATGGATGTTAAAATCACCAACAATAACTACACAGTCAAAGTCACCACAGATGATAGACAGCAACTTTGTAAAATCATCAAAAAAGTGTCACAAATGCCCTTCGGGCAGGAAGATGAGACCCATGTGCTGAACTGTGAGTTTGGGCAAGTTATTGAAAAGAAACAACAAACAAAGTTCAACACACTGCTCAGAACACAAAAAACAAGCGAAGGAGAAAACTTACAGATTTTATGCACCAGAGCAGGGCAGGGCTCTGATGGAGATGAGGCGAATGCAAACCAAGACAGCGGCAATTAGAAATGAAAATACCTCCCCTTAAATAGGGATCAAAACCTTTTGCATAATTAACGGTATCTGAATGGGCAGGAGAAAGCAACAACATATAATTCGGACCAGCTGGAAATAATGAGGAAGCCATCGGAGCTGACACTTGGCAGGGTCACGCCCACGCAGAGCAAAATCCCAGAAAGTCATGACAGCTGCAACTCCGGGAGAAAGAACACAACAGAATACAAACATAATGATGTGGCAAAAAATGGAGACAGGCAACTGAAATATGCAATAAACAAACTATAACGAACATAAACGGGAAAATAAATCATATTGAGAAATAAGATGGGATAAGTGACAACTCAAAAATGACAACAGTACAAATAAGAAAAAAGGCAGACAACCCGAGCCCGGTGGAATCCCCCCGCGCTCAGAATGTGACAGAGCCCCCCTCAAGGGGTGGATACTAGACGCCCGAGGGTAATATCAAAAGAAAAGAACCCACACACACAGAAATCCCACCCCGGGGGGAGGAGGAGGACCCAGGCACGGAGGGACCGAACCAAACCAAAAGAAACAAGAAAGGCTCTAAGGAAGCATTCCAGCAAGGCCCAGACTGAGGGAAAACATCAAAAACAAAAATCCTGTTCAGGACCCACACAGAACTGGGCACCCAGGCCCCCCTAGACCAAAGAACAGGGCAGTTCTGGTGGTCGGCCGAAGTCCCAGGCCTGACAGACGGCGAGATGGTAAGAGTCGGGTGGTCTGCCAGAGGATGTGAACCACCCAACCCAACAGCAATGCCTGTCAGACGGTCGGCCAGAGTTCTTTAGTCACCACCACAGAGATGGTGGTCCATGGGGTGGCCGTCCAACCGGGATGACCAGAGATGAGGAAGGAAGAGGAGTAAGGGGAGCCCCGATGATGTCAGGCAGAGGATGGGGCACCACGATGACGACTGGCAGAGGAAGGGGAGCCACGACGGTGCCAGGCAGAGGATGGGGGACCAGGACGGTGTCTGGCAAAGGAGGGAGGACCACAACAGCGTCTGGCAAAGGAGGGGGGACCATGACGCCCACGGACTGGCCAGCAGCACCCTCGGAGGACCCAGACTGGGACATAGTTGCACCCTCGGTGGCTCCGGACTGGAGCAGGGTTGCACCCACGGTAGCTCCGGGCTGGAGCACAGCAGCACCCACGGTGGCTCCAGGCTGGAGCGGAGCTGCACCATTGGTGGCTTTGGGCTGGAGCGGAGCTGCACCCGCGGTGGCTCCGGGCTGAAGCGGAGTTGCACCAGCGGGGGCTCTGAACTGGAGCGACACTGCACCTATGGCGGTCTCGGACTGGGACATAGCTGCACCCTCGGTGGGTCCAGACTGGACCAGTGCTGCACCCTCGATAAGTTCAGACTGGACCAAGGCTGTACCCTCGGTGGCTCCAGGCTGGAGCACAGCAGCAACCTCGGCGGCTCTGGGCTGGACCAAGGCTGCACCCACGGTGGGTCCGGACTGGATCAATGCCGCACCTTGGTTGGTCCAGACTGGACCAATGCTGCACCCTCGGTGGGTCCGGACTGGACCAATGCTGCACCCTCGGTGGGTCCGGACTGGACCAGTGCTGCACCCTCGGTGGGTCCAGACTGGACCAAGGCTGTACCCTCGGTGGCTTCAGGCTGGAACACAGCAGCAACCTCGGCGCCTCCGGGCTGGAGCACAGCAGCAACCTCGGTGCCTCCGGGCTGGAGCACAGCAGCAACCTCGGCGCCTCCGGGCTGGAGCACAGCAGCAACCTCGGCGCCTCCGGGCTGGAGCACAGCAGCAACCTCGGCGCCTCCGGGCTGGAGCACAGCAGCAACCTCGGCGCCTCCGGGCTGGAGCACAGCAGCAACCTCGGCGCCTCCGGGCTAGAGCACAGCAGCAACCTCAGTGCCTCCGGGCTGGAGCACAGCAGCAATCTCAGCGGCTCTGGGCTGGAGCAAGGCTGCACCCACGGTGGGTCCGGACTGGACCAATGCCACACTCTTGGTGGGTCCAGACTGGACCAATGCCACACCCTCGGTGGGCCCAGACTGGGCCAAAGCTGCACCCTCGGTGGGCCCAGACTGTGCCAAAGCTGCACCCTCGGTGGTCCTGGACTGCACCAAGGCTGCATCCTCGGTGGACTGGACTGGGCCAATGCTGCACCCTTGGAGGCCCTGGGCTGGGATGGAGCACCCACGACAGTCTCCACAGGAAGGGAAGCAGCACCCTCGGTGGACCCGGACTGGGCCAGTGCTACACCCTGGGAGGCCCCGGGCTGGGACGGAGCACCCACGACGACCTCCACTGGAAGGGAAGCAGCACCCTCGAAGGTCCCGGACTGGGGCGGAGTGCCTGTGACGACCGCAGCGGGAGGAGCTGGACCCACGATGATTTCGGGCAGCGAGCCTGGACCCACGAAGACATTTGGCACAGGTGGAATATCCTCGGTGACCCTGGGGAAAAACTCGGACAGGAGATGCGCAAACACAGGGTCATGGTCACCGGTGGCAGTGGAGCCCGGCAAGGTGAGCTCAGGTGCAGCTGACGACTGCACTTGGCTCTCCCCACCTAGAGCCAGGCAACATTTCTCCAAAAGAGAGACAGAGACAAAGGAGTGCACTTGCCTGATCTCAAGCTCCACCGCCGTCCAGGACTCCGACTATCCAGGTGGTGGTTCTACGGGCCTGGCTCTCTGGGGGTTCAACTCTGGCTCTGCTGTGGCGGCCCCTGCAGCAGGAATGGTGGTCAGTTCAGTCCTGGGGCCTCCCAGCGAGGTGACTCACACAGGTGGCTCGCCCTGCATGGTGACAGGAGGTGGATCTCCCACTGGCGCTGAATCCTGCTCAGCTGGAGCCCGGAGCCACCCTTGCATCAGTGCAGGCATCAGCTTGGTTTCATCGCTCAGTCTCCATCCAGAGCATGGCCGCGGGGCTGGAACGAGGTCTTCCAGGGCCGCAGGCTCCTCCAATGTCCAGCGGCTCAATCTAGGGGCCGGCATATACTCAAGGAGCAGAGGAGGAGACACGGAGAGAGCAGGTGATAAGTCGTTAGCTACAGCAGGTGGTGAGAGCTCACAGGGCTGCAAGGACTGAGCCTCACTACCGGGAATCAGGTAAGATAATTCAAACGTAGGTAATAGAGAATGACAAGTCAATTACCTGTATTCCCGGGGCATGATGTTAACTGCTGCCGCTGGTTGGAGGTTGACCCTCTCCGTGTGACTTCAACGGTTGTGGGCCTCTCTGAGGAACGTGGAGGAACTGCCCCTGCTGACACGGTCTTGGGCGGAGCCGGGGAAAAAACAGCTTGGCTCACAGCAGCAGAAGGAGGCGTCAAGGGGAAGCAAGGAATAGCAGTAGCAGAGAGGGAAAAGGCTGACAATTCAGCCAAAGAAGACAAACTGGGAAGGTGCACTGCTGAGGGAGGCTTCCGTCCCGGCGTAGGAGAAGCTACCGGTTGTGAGGTAGAAGCATTCCTCCGGCGGGATTTTCCAGAACGACGGTGAGGAGCGGGAGGTGGAGACATAGGTTCAAAGTGGAGAGAGAGACGCTCCGGAGTCAGGGGATGCTCACTCATCGGCTCAAACTCCGGGTCCCTCGGTTAAATTTCCTCTAGATCCTGAGACAAATCCGGGAGGATCCATGGCTTAACCTCCAGGAGGAGGTCAGTTTCTGCCATTATAACTTACCTGCTCTCCTCCAGCTGCTCAGCTGATGGAGTGGGCCAAGGCTTGGGAGGAGGAGGCGGAGCTGCTGCCGGAGAGCAGTGAGAGGATGGAGGCTTCCATTTTCTTGAGCGCTTGCTCTTCGTTGGCGCAGGCGCAGGCATCGGAGCTGACTCCCCCGGGTCAGCACTCGTTAATTGAGGGAGAAATATAGAGAGGAGTAGGTTCGTGAGCTCCAGATGATACCACAGGCTGGGGCATGCCTCAAGCACCTGTGCCGCACCCTCCAGACACTCTGGGGCTGCCTCAGGAGTACCGAAGACTTGAGCCTGTGACAGAATATCCTTCAGGATGCACACTGACCACCGGGTGGACACCTCCGGGGTGACAGACATGGTAATCCCCGGGAAAAAGAAAACCAATGGGGAAAAAATAAAGACACCAACGGGCTATCACCGCCGCTGAGGTGAACGAAATGGCAAAAAAAATCACCAAACTCACAGCAGCTGCGTCTCTGCTGGCTGCAGTCTTCTGTCATGAATGCCCTTCGGGGCAGGAAGATGAGACCCACGTGCTGAACTGTGAGTTTGAGCAACTTATTGAAAAGAAACAACAAACATAAAGTTCAACACATTGCTCAGAACACAAAAAACAAGCGAAGGAGAAAATTTACAGATTTTACACACCATAGCAGGGCAGGGCTCTGGCTGGAGACGTGGCGAATGCAAACCAAGACAGCAGCAATTGGAAATGAAAATGACTCCCCTTAAATAGGGATCAAAACCCTTTGCATAATTAACGACCGGTGTGGGTATCTGAATGGGCAGGAGAAAGCAACAACACATAATTTGGACCAGCTGGGAATAATGAGGAAGCCATCAGCACTGACAGCTGGCAGGGCCACGCCCACGCAGAGCAAAACCCCAGAAAACCATGACAGCTATCCACCCCGAGAGAAAGAACACAACAGAATACAAACATAACAATGTGGCAAAAAAATGGAGACAGACAACTCAAAAATACAATAAACAAACTAACAAATGTAAACGGGAAAATAAATCATATTGAGAAATAATATGGGATAAGTGACAACTCAAAAATGACAACAGAGTACAAATAAGAAGAAAGTCAGACAACCTGAGCCCGGTGGAATCCCCCCGCACTCAGAACGTGACAAAAAGGTTGCATTGTATTTAGGTGGTCTGTAAACATTAAGAAACAACACATGAGAAGAGGAATTCAGCTGAAGAGCCACATATTCAAATGAAGTAAACTTATCATAAGACATCTGCTTGTCATGTATCTGCTTACAGCAGATGTAGGTGAAAAAGTAGGGCTCAAGGTGCAGGCAGAAATGCAGTGTAATGATGAAGCAGCACGAGGGCTGAAAACAAAAACTAAAACTCTGCAAGGACTAGGATGAGGCACGGGGAAACCACAGGAACAAATGACTATGACACCAGACAGAACACAAGCACAGACTGACATAAATAGGGGAGCTAACAATTACATGGACGCAAGACAGCTTGGAGACAATCAGAGCCATGCAGTAACACACATGAGGGGAAGTGGCTATGGCCACAGGAAACATGATGGCTTGGGAACAATAGGTAATAAAATATACACACAAGACCCAGAACCAGACAGGGGATGGACAAAACAGACTAAGGACAGGGGAGTGCAAGGGACAGTAAGACCAATAATGAAAATAAGCAAAGAATATCACAATAATGATAATGACAAACAGGGGATGACAAGGAATAAACAACATAACCAAGAAGTAAGGAACATCACTGCTGAAAATGAAACCAAACAGCAAGAGTCCAAAAAATAGCACAAAAACGTGGACATGGTTGGAAACCATGTCCAGAACATGACACTGCTTGCATTGGAGGGAATCATTAAACAAAACAACTCCTCCTTCTTTCTTATGCAGCCTGGGTTCACTTATAAAGCTGTAGTTGGGAGGGGCTGCTTTGATAAGAAGAGATCCAGTTATCTTGGCCTAGCCAGGTTTCTGTTAAAAACATAAAATCCAGTTTGTGCTTTATAATGAGATCATTAATTAAAAATGTTTTTCCTGCCAAAGATCTAATATTTAATAACGCTAGTTTCGGTGTGTTAAGAGCATCATCTGCCAGATTTTTATTTTGTTTAAGCTGTGACTGGTGAGAAATGAACATTGGTAGAACAATCGATCATTAAATAACCTTTTGTATAAAATCTATATTACACTAGAGGTTGTAGTATCATTATTATAGCACAGCTTGTCTTTTGCGATACTACGTATTCATTACACCACACCATCTCTTGTGTTTTTTGCCAAAGCCACAGGGGTCCTCTGGTGATGGGTTAATGCTAAAGAGCCACATGTTTGAGGCTCTGATTCAGCTCATCCTGCACTGCAGAGGCCGACTGACTTTAAGCGTTTATGGCTGCGGAAATATGCAGGCGAAGGATCCAGTGTAGTAAAACTGATTAAATGAAGAAGCTGAGACGGTCGGGGCTTATAAACCACCGCTCTGTGTGCATGTGTGGAAGGCTTGATCTTAGACAAGCAAAGATACTCAATCACCAATTAGAGCCTGAGAGAAAATTGGCCTTGAAAATGTGGCATTAAGCCATCAAGAGTGGGTTTACTAAGCTGTTTAAACAAACAGCGCTGTGGACACAAAGATATTTTTAAAAAGCAAATTTACGATAAATAAGGATCAAATTTAGGGGGGAAAATGTTGTTAATTTATATGTAAAAAATCTCAAATTTATAGGGAAAAATGCTAATTGACAATAAAAAAGGGTCACAAATTTTTGGGTCAAAGGTGCAGATTTGCAAGAAAAATTCTCCATAATGTACAACAAAAGAGAAAATTTGGCATAAAAGTCACAAATGTATGAGAACAAAGTTGCAAAGCAAGTCAAAAATTTTCAAGAAAAGTCAAAATTTCCAAGAAACAAGTCACAAATTTGCAAGAAAAAAAAAGTAGCAAATTTCCAGGAACAAAGTCACAAATTCCCAAGAAAAAATTCACAGATTTCCAAGAAGAAAGTCACAAAAAAGAGCGGATTGATCCCGAATATTAAAAAGCCCCAAAACTGGAATTCAGAAGAGCCCTAAAAATCTCTGTAAACGTTGCTGCTGTACTGATGACATCAGTACAGCAGCGAGATAAATGGGGGTCATCAGCGCGCGTCGTTAAGATTCCACATTTGTCTGTGTGTGTTTACTACTGAAGTGGGTTGTAAAGCGTAGAAAAGTGTGACATTCGGCAGCCTGAATTGCAGAGGATCAGGCAGAAATGGGTCTGTGAGAGCTGAAGTTTAGTCAAGGTCCCCTGTGTGTACCCTGGACGTGGAGTCAGCAGCAGCAGCAGCAGCACTGATGTTGTTTTCCTTGTTTGGTGGCTTTATTTCATGGGTTTTGGCAGGTCGGTATAAAGCGTGCCCTTGAAACTCTGAAGGACTGACTCACTGAAGAGAAAAAAAAAAAACCCTCCAGCTTTACATCGTTTTTTTTTTTTTTTTTTTTTTGATATCCTTCTGGGGGTAGGAGCCTGAATTTCAGCTGTGGGGGTCTGTAGGGAGTATTACCTCAGGATTAAGCAGGAAGAAGTGGGCTGGTTTGTGTTTTGAAGGCTCGTGAACATGCCCGGCCGATAACAACTCCCCCGTCGATGCCTGGCTGCTACGCTATTAACTCCCCCCCCCCCCCCGGCCACCTCCTCCTCATCTTATTTACCTTCATCTCCTCCCCTCCTTCCCTGCATTCATCACTTTTTCTCCCCCCTTTTTTTTCTCTCACTGCCTGTTGTGACCCATATTTCTTACTCAGCTGAGAATATCATTTCCAACACCTGTGGGAGGAAAATAATAAAAAAAAGGGAAGTTGTTATTTCTTTTTTTCTCAAACAATTCGGGGGGCCACCGTTCTCATCTGTTTGGGTTAAGCCATTTTTTTATTTTTTATTTCTGGGGAGGCTGATACCCAGCTGTGGGGGTCTTAGAAGGTGGCCCCGCCGCTCAAAAACCTCAGAAATAATAACAAATGTCACTCATGTTGCTATCGGCTTGCACCTGAGCCATATAGATAACCACTGTGTTTGCAGGCCAGAGGGAGGGGAATGAAATTATGGCTGTACTGGGTACACATGCATACGTGCACGGATGCATTTCGCTGTTGTGGCGTGCCTCTCCAACATTTACTGTATCGCTGCACTCAAAGCCTCGGCTAAGCCCCCATCTCAGAGCCCCAAAGCCATAAAAAGGACTGATTATGAACCACAGCGCGCAAACCCCCCACCAGTCCTTAAAGTGCCCATGGCATACATTTTTTTTCCACATGTAAACACGGCTCCTGTAGATGTTAATGTAACATCTGTGACATGATTTGGTCCAAACACACCAGGGTTTAATTGTTGCAGTACGAATGAATGAATGAATGAATGAATGAATTTATTTCGGATAGTACATTACAGGTTAAAAGAAACTGTATAATATAACAACAAGGTCAAATTAGACAAAGACTCCTTCTACTATACAATTCCACGTGAGTTATCCGAAATGGGTGATGGCTGAAGCCGCAGCTTATATTGCCCACCCATATTCCATCCAAGAATTCAAAGGAGAAAAAAGAGAAAACAAGACAAGAGCGATTACAATTTAAAACAAGGCTAAGACAAAATATGACTGAGAGAAAAAGAAAACTGAGCTAGTCTAAGTTAAGCGGTTACTATTCAAAAACAAATCTAAGACATAGTGTCACAGAGAAAAAAGAAAAACTAAGCTATAACACAACACAGGCTGGAAATGTCAATCCTTATGTGAGTTTACATGTCGTCTTGTAAATATGTTTGGAGTATTTCTTCCTTTAGTTTTTGTTTAAATTGTCCAAGCTTTGTACATGATTTTAATTCAGGTCCAAAATCGTTCCATAATCTGACACCTTGCACTGAAATACAGTGTTGCTTGGTAGTTGTTCTCACTGTAGGCTTTTGAAATATACATGTTCCCCTGAAGTGATATCGTTTCTCCCTTGTTTGGAACAACTTTTGGATATTTGCGGGCAGTGATAGATTCTTCACTTTGAACATTATTATTGCGGTTTTAAAGTCGATCAGATCTTTCAACTTGAGAGTTTTTTGTTTAAGAAAAAGTGGGTTTGTTGGTTCCCTGTAAGCTGCTTTGTTGATTATTCTAATAGCTCTCTTTTGAAGCATAACGAGTGGATATATGTTTGTTTTATATGTATTTCCCCATACTTCATTACAATATGTCATGTATGGGAGTATTAATGAATGATACAAGGTGTATAGTGTGGGTTGATTCAGCAAATTTTTCACTCTGTGTAATATTGCAATTGATTTGGATACTTTACCTTTTATATAATTAATATGTGGCTTCCAACACAGTTTGTTATCAATTATTACTCCAAGGAATTTAGTTTCGGATACCCTTTCAATCTCTACACCATTTACACTGAGTTTGGGTACTGGGTAGTTGTGATGGTTGTTAAAGACTATAAATTTTGTCTTGCTTAAATTGAGCGTTAATTTGTTTGAATCAAACCACAGTTTCAGCTTTCCTAATTCCTTTCCGAGTGTATCCAGAAGTTGTTCCAAGTTGTTTCCACTGCATAGCAGGTTAGTGTCATCAGCAAACAATATTAAGTCCATTTTTTCTGAAACTTTACATATATCATTTATATACATATTGAATAATAATGGTCCCAAAACTGAACCCTGTGGGACTCCACAGGTGACCTTCAGTAGCTCTGAGTTTTTGTTGTTAACACATACAAACTGATATCTATTCTTTAAGTAACTTCTTAACCAGGACAGTGCTACCCCTCTGATACCACAATTTTGTAGTTTCTTTAATAATAGATTGTGATCTACTGTATCAAATGCTTTTTTAAGATCCAGGAATACTCCAACTGAATACTCTTTATTTTCAATGGCTGTTGATATTTTTTCTGTAAATTCCATTAAGGCATATGCTGTTGTCCTTTTGTGTCTGAACCCATATTGCTGCTCACACAATAAATCATTCTTCAGTATGAAGTTGTCAATTCTCTCATAGAATATTTTTTCAAGTATCTTGGAAAATTGCGGTAATAGTGAAATTGGTCTGTAGTTGGAGAGTTCCCCTCTGTCGCCTGTCTTGTAAATTGGAATTACTTTAGCTATTTTCATTGCATTGGGAAATATACCTGATTGGAGAGACAGGTTACAGATATACGTCAGTGGTTTCACTATGCATTCGATAACAGTTTTGACTAGTAGCATATCAATACCATCGCAGTCAGTAGATGTTTTACTTTTGAACGATTTAACAATTTCAATGACCTCTCTTTCGTCTGTGTTCTTTATGAAGATGGTGTCTTTTACAGCAGTGTTATTGCATATTGAATCACCTGTTGGCACCGTAGTGGGTATTTCTCGGGCCAGTTTAGGTCCAATGTTAACAAAAAAATTATTAAATTCATCTGCAGGTGAAGCTATATTCACATTCGGAGTCGATTTATTATTTTTTGGAGTGTTAGTTGGGTAGCTGGTATTTCTGCTTTTATTTCCAAGGATACTGTTGATTATTGTCCATGTATTTTTAATATTGTCTTTGTTTTTTTCCAGTTCTTTACTGTAATAGTCTCTTTTACTACATCTTATTATATATGTTAACTTATTTTTGTATGTTTTATACCGCTGCTCTGCTTCTTTTGTCCTTTTCTTTATGAAAGCTTTATATAATAAATTTTTCTTTTTACACGCCTTTTGTAGTCCTTTGGTTAGCCATGGTTTGTCAGTAAATTTGTGTTTAAGCTTTTTTTTAACTAATGGGCAGTTTTTTTCATAAAGAGTGGTTACAATGTTTGTAAATGTGTCATAGGCTTCATTTACATCTGATACATAGACTTCTGTCCAGTCTTGCTTCAGCAAGTCCTCTTTAAAAGAACTGATTGCGTTTGGTGATTTGTGTCTGAACGATTTTGAGATTTTTTCTGGGTTGGGCCCCGTGTGGCCATGGATAAGTGCAAAGATTGGCAAGTGGTCGCTTATATCATTTATCAATAATCCACTTTCTATTTTCTTGTCGAGAACATTGACAAACAGGTTGTCAATAAGTGTAGCAGAGTGAGCTGTGATTCTACTGGGATGTGTTATTGTGGGATATAGACTCATGCTGTACATAGAGTTCATGAACTCTGTAACTACATTTTGTTGATGTGGATTAAGTAGGTCAATATTGAAATCTCCACAAATTGCTACCATTTTCTTACTAGTAATATTATTGTACAGCTCGACTAATTTATCTCTGAATGTCTCAATGCAAGTTCCCGGCGTTCTGTATATGCAGCTTATGATTAGATTTTTTGTTTTGTCTAGGTCAATCTCAACAGTAACACATTCCAGAATCCCTGGTAGTGCTGAGGACATTTCATTTACAAGCTTACATCTATATAGGTCATCAATATACAGTGCAACACCACCACCCTTTTTTTGAGATCTGTTAATGTTAAACATCTGATATCCCTCTATTGCCATCAGGGGAGCCTGGTCTGCATTAAGCCAGGTTTCAGAGACTGCTATAGCTGTGAATTTTCTGTTTAGCTGTTTTAAATAGTCCTGAATCTGTGAGAAGTTTTTGTTAAGACTTCTGCTATTGAAGTGTATTATTGACAGTTTACCATCTAATTGCACTTGACTTTTGAATTGCTTTTCAGTGTAATATTCACAGTGGTTATGAATATTATTGAAAAAGTGGTTATCAGGATCAATATCATTCTCCATCTCTTGTGGTTTATGTTCAGCATAGTGGCATATTTTTAGAGTTTGAGTTTCCTCACTCTGTGTTTCATAGTCAGTGTTCATCTGTATTTATCTAAGTCAGTAGCATCTCTGATCATTATACTTTTTGCTTGCTCAGGTGTTCCATTTAGTTTAATCCAAATTCTACAATTTCTTGTCCAGGTTGACTGTATCTTATTATGTTTCTTTAGCATCCGTGCCTGCCGTGCTAATTCAGCGTTTTTTTTTTGTCAGGTGTTCATTTAGGTAAACTTGAGTTTCCTTTAGTTTTTTGGCCTGCCTCAGTATGTCATTTTTCACCCTCCTGTTCACAAAGCGCATCACAATTGATTTCTTTGTTTTGTTATCTTTCTTCGGTAAAGCATAACAGGCTGAGATCGCATTGGCTTCTACCTTAATGTCTTTATCATTAAGGAACTGAAGCACTTGGTTTTCTAAGGACATTGATTCACTTATGGAAGCATGTTCACCACTCAGTCCTGTAGCGGCATGGGCGTACGACTGATATCTGATGTCTAGTCCACTTATAACTATGTCATCAATGCGAGAACCTTGTTCAAGATCCTCAACGCGTTGCTCCAAAAGACGCCCGTGTTGCTCCAGGTCCATAATTTTTTTGTCTTTTTCTTTTATTATTGAATGTAGGGCTTGTACCTCCTGTATTAGGTCTAATATTTTGTCCTGCTGGCTAGTCACTTTGGCCAGTTCATCTAACACAAAGTTCAGAGTTTTTTTAATTTCTTCCATTTCCTCTTTTTTGGGTGGCATTTTACTGACCTGTGGATAGAAATAAGCAGAGAATCCGGCTAGGCCTCAACTAGCTCGGTCACTACTGGACCCGCCGCTCCTGCGCAGCTTCTCCGCCGAGTGACGCTGCTCAGCTCCGCAGATCACCGCCGTCTATCGCCTGCCTCCGTCTACCTGGCCAGTTGTGTCGTGCACCGCCGGCGCAGCCGGAATCCACCGATCACAGCCACTCGTCGCCGTCTGGCTAGGCGGCTCCTCCGCTGGGCCCCGTCTAGGCCCCGTCACCGACCGCCGTCAGTCTGGTCGTTCCTCGGCTGGGCCTCGCAATTGAGCACCGGTTCAGACCACTGTCCTGCTGGATCCAGGTGGCCCCCGTCTCTCACCAACGCCGCGCCCGAGCTCCCAATCGCCGCCTCGGTTGGTTCGTCCTCCTTTTAAATCCTTCTCTCCTCGGCTCCAGATGGCCAGATGTAAAGAATACCTTCTCACTGCTGCAGTTACTCTGGGTTAGCATCTGGGTTAGCATCAGAGGCGAGCCTTTAGAGGTCGGAAACGGGGCGAAACGGAGCCAGATCTACCAGAACCTTCACCAGGTCAGCACTGGGTCGTAAGGGTATTCCCCACGTTTGTTGGTAGCCAACAGAAGTCCTTATTTTGATGGTTTTGCTTAAAATTCTCGGCTCATATCAAGCATTACAAGTGCAGCACCGGAAGTACCGCCGGAAGTACCATTGTATGCACAGCTGAAGGAGCCCTACTCATAATGGGCTGTTTTTTAAAAGTTTTACTTTAATTGCTAATGAGCCCAAATTCACCACACCTACAGCACACTTTAACCCCAGCCTTCCTCTTTCATCACTGCTGATCTCGGTGCTTAATATGGCTAATGTTGGCTAGTTAGCGCATAGCTCCAATAGCAAACAGCCATAACAATCTAGCATATTGGTTAAGCATAAAAAGGAGACAGGAGCATGTAGTTTGAGCGGTTGATAGCATATGACTGGTCCCTGGGTGTAATAACCACAGAAACAACCCTGAGTGAGTGAATGGCAGCTAACCACCACCGGTCCCAGTTAGTGTATAGTAGCTATACAGACAAATGTACCAATACATTGAGTGTATTTGGTGTATCTGTCATGAGTCTGAGCCTGGAGCCAGACTCCTTATGCATTTTCTGAGTATCTTATGTCTGTTATTATTTTCTTGTCTGTTTTCTGTTATTTTGGTTGTTTACACTCAGAGCCTCCTTCCTCATCTCCCAGACACACCCACGTTTCACTCACAGTCTGTTTTCCAGTTCCCAGCTGTGAGTGATTGTGTATTAGGACACTCACTACTCTTTGCAACCTTTTTTGTATCAGAAATTTGCTACTTTTTTCCCTATAAATTTGCAACTTTGTTCTTGAAGCTTTAAAACTTTAAAATTAAAACAAGTCAAGTTCAAATGAGCACATTTAATCATAGCAGTGTGACTCGGTCTGAGAGGGTAGTGAGAGGTTGGAACTAGCATTTAATCCAAACTTCAGCAGCACCTGAAGGCAGCACGTTGGCGGTTTTGAGTTTCTGCTCCATAAACATGTACAATAATCCTGTGTATATACAGTATATTATAGGAGGGAATGGGCTGCGATAATTAGGTGAGATAATAGCTGAAGTCAGTCAGTTGTTATGGGGCTGAATAAAAGCCCAGTAAAGCTGTGCAAACAGCCCAGAAATAACCCACATTATCATCGCCATCATTCCTCCGCCGGCTCGCGCTTGGCAGGCCGATGCCTCAGCGTTTTTATGGCACCATCGAGCCAATGCGGCCCCCATCCTCTGGGAGCCAGGAGCCAGGAGCCATCCGCGGAGCTCGATGGCAAACAGGGCCCTCCTCGCTTTTTAAAGTAAAGACCATTCATTACCGCCAAGGGAGCTGCTGATTCGCCGTTTACCTGCGGGGTTCAGTGTGGAGTTGATGTCCCCCACCCGCCGACCAGACGCTGCGTTAGATTCAATTTTTGGCACACGGCCTCACATCACACAGTTTAGAGAAGGCAGGCAGCACTGCAGAGAGTAATGAGTCATGTTTTTAAGAGTAAAAATCATAACTGTGAAATACGGTTTCATAACGGCAAAACTGATTCAGTGATATTGATCATTCAGCTCAGGGGTCAGAGACCATGGCAAGAAACATTCTGGAAGTTTTAGTACAGAAAAATAAAATAAAAATAAAAATATGTTTGGGCCAGAGGTGAACAAGAAACACTGACAATAAAAGATGAAAAAATTACAAGTATGTCTCAGATTTATGGGGAAAAAATTAAAAAAATGTAAATTTACAAGAACTATTTAAAATTAATGAGAAAAAAAACACAAATTTAGCAGAAAAATAGGAAAAATATGAGAAAATATCAATTTCAAAGTTTTAAACTGCAAAAACTGTCATCAGCACTGGAGGTTTCCGCCATGCTCAGTCTCATGGCTTTTTCTCTATATTTATATATTTGTTGTATTTTGTGCTTTTTGGGTTCTGTTAATAATAATAATAATAATAATAATAATAATAATAATATATATATATAATATATAATTGTATGTATATATATATATATATATATATATATATATATATATATATATATATATATATATATACATACAATTAGGCCCAAAAATATTTGGACAGTGACACAAGTTTTGTTATTTGTTATTTTAGCTGTTTACGAAAACATATTCAGGATACAATTATATAATCAATATGGGCTTAAAGTGCAGACTCTCAGCTGTAATTTGAGAGTATTCACATCCAAATTGGAGCAAGGGTTTAGGAATTACAGCTCTTTAATACGTAGCCACCTCTTTTTCAAGGGACCAAAAGTAATTGGACAATTGACTCAGAAGGCTGCAAAAAAAACAAAAAAAACAAAAACAAGGCTGCATGGGCTCTTCCCTCGTTAACCTGTCATCAATTAAGCAGTTAAAAGGTCTGGAGTTGATTCCAGGTATGGCGTTTGCATTTGGAAGCTGTTGCTGTGAACACACAACATGCGGTCAAAGGAGCTCTCAATGGAGGTGAAACAGACCATCCTGAGGCTGAAAAAAAAGAAGAAATCCATCAGAGAGATTGCAGAAATGTTAGGAGTGGCCAACTCAACAGTTTGGTACATTCTGAGAAAAAAAGAGTGCACTGGTGAGCTTGGGAACTCAAAAAGGCCTGGACGTCCACGGAAGACAACAGTGATGGATGATCACAGAATCCTTTCCATGGTGAAGAACAACCCCTTCACAACATCCACTCAAGTGAAGAACACTCTCCAGGAAGTAGGTGTATCAGTATCTAAGTCTACCATAAAGAGAAGACTTCATGAGAGTAAATACAAAGGATTCACCACAAGGTGCAAACCATGAATCAGCCTCAAAAATAGAAAGGCCAGAATTGACTTTGCCAAAAAAACAACTGAAGAAGCCAGCCCAGTTCTGGAACAGCATTCTTTGGACAGATGAGACTAAGATCAACCTGTACCAGAATGACGGGAAGAAGAAAGTTTGGAGAAGATTTGGAACAGCTCATGATCCAAAGCACTACATCTTCTGTAAAACATGGTGGAGGCAGTGTGATGGCATGGGCATGTATGGCTTCCAATGGCACTGGGTCACTTGTGTTTATTGATGATGTGACAAAAGACAGAAGCAGCCAGATGAATTCTGAAGTGTATAGGGATATACTTTCTGCTCAGGTTCAGCCAAATGCAGCAAAGTTGATTGGATGGTGCTTCACCAATGATCCAAAACATACTGCAAAAGCAACCCAGGAGTTTTTTAAAGCAACGAAGTGGAATATTCTGCAATGGCTGAGTCAGTCACCAGATCTCAACCCAATCGAGCATGCATTTCACTTGCTCAAGACAAAACTTAAGGCAGAAAGACCCACAAACAAGCAACAACTGAAGACAGCTGCAGTAAAGGCCTGGCAAAGCATCACAAAGGAGGAAACCCAGCGTTTGGTGATGTCCATGGGTTCCAGACTTCAGGCAGTCATTGCCTGCAAAGGATTCTCAACAAAATATTGAAAAGTAACATTTTACTTAGGGTTATGTTTCCAATTACTTTTGAGCCCCTGAAATGAGGAGCGTTTGAATAAAAATAGCTACAATTCCTACATGTTTAATCATATATTTTTGTTCAACCCCTTGAATTAAACCTTAAAGTCTGCACTTCAATTCTGTTGTAGTTGTTTCGTTTCAGATCCAATGTGGTGGCATGCAGAGCCCAAATCATGAAGACTGTGTCACTGTCCAAATATTTCTGGGCCTAACTGTATATATACACACACACACACAAAATGGTACAATTACACCCTATGGCTACAAGCAGAAATGTGTGGCTTTTTAATAATTTAGAAGCACACAAAGCAGAAAAATTGAAAACATGGTTTAATAAAATAATTGTATAAACTAATAGTTTAAAAGAGAATATACAAGTGTATCTAAAATTGCTAAAATAGAAGTAAAACACATGAAACAGTTTATATATAAATTGTTCAGACGCCACTGCAACCAAAAACATTTTGAGCTTATATTTGAATAAAGTAGCCCTCAGATCTTTTTATTCTATAACCAAAGAGCGTAAAAACTGAACGCCGCCTCTGACCATTTTTAATTCTTGGGATGTGGAGTAGACCTGTCCCAGAAGATCTGAGCAGTCTGGATGTCATCCCAAGGTACTAATAGTTCACCAATATATTTTGACCCCAAGACCAATTAAAGATTTAAAAACAGGTAATAAAATTTTAAAATCTCTTCTATGATACTGTACATAGGAAGCCAGGGTAGAGACTTTAAAATGGGCGTGATTTCTGCAAAGTGTGGTTAGTCTGAGTAAATAACTGCATATATTCCTGTATATATTTGCATCCTTTTATAGAAATGTGGACAGACTGTAATTTACTGTACATACTCTGTTGTCATTGAATCCTTATTTAAATCCTCCACCTGAACAACGAGAGCAAGTTTTTAGCCAAAGTCAAATTCCTTGTATGTGTTGTGCATACTTGGCCAATAAAGCTGATTCTGATTCTGATTCTGATTCTGATTCTGATGTACTCTACCTTCCTGGAGTTGGTGAGGTCTCTGGCAACAGCGTTCTGGACAGGCTTTAGAGTTTCAGTGATTTCAAAGTGAGACCTGTCAGGATGCTGTCACAATAATTCAGCCTGCTAAAAATAAAGGCATGATTAAGTGTTTTGGTATCTTATTTCGACAGAAGACCTTTGATTTGTGCAATATGTTTTAGGTGGTAACAAGCTAATTTTATAATCATTTTGATATGGCTGCAAAAAATTTAGATCAGAGTCTAAAAACTGAGGCCAAAAACTATTCTTTCTGTTTTTTGTTTTTTTTTTCCGTATTCAGCTGCTAAAATTTTTTGGCACATCCATGTATTTATCATTTATGAATATTATCAGTGAGTTGATAAGTCATGTAGAGCTGTGTATGATCTGCACAAATATGATAATAAATGTTAAAAATATCTGTGATTTGCATGAGAGGGAACATGTAGATATTAAACAGAAGGGGGCCAAGAATAGAACCTTGAGGAACCCCACACATAAATGTTTTTCACAAAGTAGTCCCTGTCTTGTAAATAAGACTCAAACCAGAAAAGTGTGTCCATTTATCTAGTGGAAAAAAGTATCAAATTACTAAAAAGGTAGTTTATTTACAAGAAAGTCATTAATTTAAGAAAAATTGTCATTTAAAATGCAGATAATTAAAAAATGTGATATTCGAAATTTAAAAACTGCTAATTTATGAGAAAAGTTGCACTTTAAGTCAAAATATAAATTTAATATAAAAATACACATTTTAAAGAAATCAGAAAACAGAAAATGAGGAAAAAAGTTCCCAATTTATAAGGAAAAAGTGTGACAAAAAAGTAGCATTTTTAAAGGGGATTTTTTTTTTTTTTTTAAACTGATGATGACATTCCAGTTGATTCCCATAACTCATCAGTTTTACCTTCATCTTAAAGGCTCATGTGTGTTTTGTGGTTTCATGCAGATTTTTACCTCTGCCAAGGAGGTAATGTTTTTACCGGGGTTTGTCTGTCTGTCTGTCTGTTACCAACATAACTCAAAAAGTTATGAACAGATTTTGACCAAATTTTCAGGAAAGGTGTGTAATGGCACGGGGAACAGATGATTAGATTTTGGTGATGATCTGAGAATGCGTACCTCCACCAAGGGCTTTGTTTGTATTTGTGCAGCAGGATTACACAAAAACTACTGGATGGATTTGGATGAAATTTTCACCAGAGGTGGTTCTTGGCCTACAGAGGAACCCATTATATTTTGGTGATGATCTGAGAATGCATACCTCAGCCAAGGCTCTTTTCGTCTCACAGTGTGTTAGCAACAAGGCTCCAAAACTGATGGACAGACTTTGATGCAATTTTCACCACAAGTGGCTATAGGCCTACACACAAACCCATTACATTTTGGAGGTGATCCATGAGAAACAGAAGGAGCCTTGGCGGAGGTATGCGCTCTATGAGTGCTTTTCTAGTTTTGTTATAAATCGCCCCAAATGGCATTTTCTTTTGGTGGAAGAGACTGTTTCAGTCATGAGAATTTGTCTACAAGTGACTTCAGGCTTCAGATGTCAACCTGAGTCCACATGTGAAAAACTGCCTTTGAAACATGTTTTTGTTTACCTCTCAGGTCGTGTTTTTGTGATTCTGTTGGTGTTTCCTTTAAGCCGCACATGAAAAGGCCTCAGAATATCCAACTTTGATCTCGGACACAATGTGCATGTACTGTATACGTTTTTTTTTCCCTGGGCTTTCTTCCATCTGTAGATCTGACAGGAATGTGAATCAGATAAAGTTTTTTATTTCTGCACGTATCTGCACTTGTTAAACACCTTTATTATTTAAAGATCATTTTTGATCAATTTTTATCCTAAAAAAAAGTCTGCACAGGGCTGCAAAATATTTTTAAAAAATTCTTGTAAATTTGAAACATTTTTGCTGTAAACTTGAAACTAAATTTGTGGCATTTTTTTTTTCTTGCCGTTTTGCAGCTTTTTTTCTCATAAACTTGTGGGTTTTTTCACTTGAGTTTACAAGTTTTTCTTTGAAGATATGCAGTATGGCTGAGCAATTTGACCTAAAATCCGTCATGGTTAACTGAACCTTTTTTCCCCTTCTATCTTCTTCCTTATAGTTCACTGATGAGGCATCATGTCACTGCGATGATTTGGTAGTAAATAAGCATAATATAATGAAAAATAGACCTTTTGTCATTTTACACACGTGCAACCAAACTAAGTATTGTCCAGTGCAGAAGTCAGTGTTTGTTTACATACCTCTTGAGGGTTTGTGGGTCACGTGATTCGTGCCGGCGGCTTAGCTTGTTAGCTGCATTGGGGGAGTCCTTTAAGCGTTACCACCACATTGTGATTACGAGTCTCTGATCGGGTTCTTAAAAACAGTCTTTAGCTTGTCCATTCTTACTGTTAAACGGTCAGGATGACGCAGCTTCCATCAGAGGCAAGTAGCTTTGGGCACTTCTGTGTTAGCTTCCATGCACCCCAGTGGCTTTTTCTTGGCATCTTCAAATGAAATAGAGTCGATCATCATGTACTATGTGGATGGAAATCACATTTCTTATCAATATAAGCCATTTTAATTTTTCCGCTGTGTTCTGCTGCTTCTGAAAAGCGCTTACTGTGCTGCTTCCAGGGTGATGAGTCACATGACCATTCAAACATGACGCATTTTAAAGGGGAAGTACATAAAAGCTCTCATATACACACACATGCAACAGGAAGATGGGAAAAAAATGAAAACATCAGCATGAGCTATAGTGGATATAAAAAGTCTACACACCCATGTTCAAATGTCAGGTTTTTGTGATGTAAAAAAATGAGACCAAGGTAAATTATTTCAAAACTTTTTCCACCATTAATGTGGCCTATAACCTGCACAACCCAAATGAAAAACAAACTGAAATCGTTCAAAGGGAAAAGTAAAAAATAAACTTACAATAACCTGGTTGCCTAAATATGTACACCCTTAAACTAATACGTTGTTCCAGCACCTTTGGCTTTTATTACAGCACTCAGTCTTTTTGGGTAGGAGTCTATCAGTGTGGCACATCTTAATGTGGCAATATTTGCCCTCTCTTCTTTGCAAAAACACTCCAGATCTGTCAGATTGCAAGGGCATCTCCTGTGCACAGTCCTCTTCAGATCACCCCACAGATGTTTGATTGGATTCGGGTCTGGACTCTGGCTGGGCCATTCCAAAACCTTAATTTTCTTCTGGTGAAGCCATTCTTTTGTTGATTTAGATGTGTGCTTTGGGTCATTGCTGTGCTGAAAGATGAAGTTCCTCTTCATCTTCAGCTTTCTAGCAGAAGCCTAAAGGTTTTGTGCCAACACTGACTGCTATTTGGAACTGTTCATAATTCCCTCCACCTTGACTAAGGCCCCAGTTCCAGCTGAAGAAAAACAGCCCCAAAGCATGATGCTGTCCCCACCATGCTTCACTGTAGGTATGGTGTTCTTTTAGTGATGAGCAGTGTTGTGTTTGCGCCAAATATACCTTTTGGAATTATGGCCAAAAAGTTCAACCTTTGTTTCTTCGGACCATAGCACATTTTCCCACATGTGTTTGGGAGATTTCAAATGTGTTTTTGCAAAATGTAGCTGGGCTTGGATGTTTTTCTTAGCAAGATAAGGCTTCTGTCTTGCCGCCCTACCCCATAACCCAGACATATGAAGAAGACAGGAGATTATTGTCACATGCACTAAACAGCCAATATTTGCCAGAAATTCCTGCAGCTCCTTCAATGTTGCTATCGACCTCTTGGGAGCCTCCCTGACCAGTTTTCTTCTCGTCTTTTCATTAATTTTGGAGGGACGTCCAGTTCTTGGCAATGTCACTGTTGTGCCATATTTTCTCCACTTGATGATGACTGTCTTCACTGTGTTCCATGGTATATTTAATGCCTTGGAAATTCTTTTGTACTCTTCTCCTGACTGATACCTTTGAACAATGAGATCCCTCTGATGCTTTGGAAGCTCTCTGCGGACCATGGCTTGTGCTGTAAGATGTGACTACAAAAATGTCAGGAAAAGCCTACTAGAACATTCATTCTTTCATCTTCTTCTGCTTAATCCTTTTCGGGTCACGGGGGGGCTGGAGCCTATCCCAGCATCTTTGGGCGAGAGGCAGGGTACACCCTGGACAGATCGCCAGTCCATCACAGGGCCAACACAGAGAGACAGACAACCATTCACTCTCACATTCATACCTAAGGACAATTTAGAATCCCCAGTTTTGATGCCAATTAACCTAACTTGCATTTTTTTGGCATGTGGGAGGAAACCGGAGAAGTCCCGGAGTAAACCCACGCAGACACGGGGAGAACATGCAAACTCCACACAGATCACTGTTGGTCGGGGGCTGGGATCGAACTCAGGATCTCCAGGCCAAGGGTGAGTTGCTGTGCTGCCACAGTGCTAACCACTCCGCCACCGTGCCGCCCCTACTAGAACAGCTGAACTTTATTTGGGGTTAATCAGAGGCACTTTAAATGGTGGCAAGTGTGTGCTGACTCACATTTAACATGAGTTTGACTGTGATTGGTTAATTTTGAACACAACCACATCCCCAGTTATAACAGGGTGTGCATATTTATGCAACCAGGTTATTGTAAGTTTTTTATTTTTCCCCTCTAAAGATTTCAGTTTGTTTTTCAGTTGGCTTGTACAGGTTATTGGTCACAATAATGGTGGAAAAAGTTTTGAAATGATTTATCTTGGTGTCATTTTTTTACATCACAAAAACCTGGCATTTGAACAAGGGTGTGCAGACTTTTTATATCCACTGTATGTACATGTGATTTCTTAGTTTTTTATTTTTAATAAATTTTCAAAAATCACAAAAAAACTCAACTTTTTTCACATTGTCATTATGGTGTATTGTGTGTAGAATTTGAGGAAAAAATGAATTTAATCCATTTTGGAATAAGGCTGTAACGTAACAAAAAGTGGAAAAAGTGAAGTGCTGTGAATCCTTTCTGGATGCACTGTATGCGTTCATTCACACACGAGAGATAGATGTCTAGCGTACCCAAAACTTATTTCTAACATATGAGTAATGCTCTGTGAACCTGTGTGTAACTTACTGAACAGGTTTCTAACTTACAGCTACCGTATAATTGCGTATTGGCAGCGTTGGTTCACAGGAGGAACCCGATAAACTGGTCTTGTTTTTCTATTCAGACAAAATAATGAGATGTTTCCTACCTTGCCATGTTTCGACTGTGATAATCTCCATGTAGACTTGGGCTGAAATGATTAGTCAACGTTGTCGATAACGTCAACAATAAAAATTTGTCGACAAAGATTTTTCTTGTTGACAAATCGTTAAATTATAAAGTTTATATGCATGCCGTGGAAATGTTTAGTTGTAACTGCACTGCACAACCAGAACTGCTGCGGACAGTAGCGCCTCTGTTGTCCGGCATGAGTGAACAATTTCCAGCAAAGAAGAAGAGGAGCACAGCATGGCCCTACGGCGCTGCGCATGGCAAAGTGGAGCTAAAAAAAGCAGACCCAAACTTTCTGTAGCATGAGAACATTTCACAGCAAACCAAAAAAACAAATCAAGTAAAATGCAGACTTTGCCAGGCAGACCTTTCCTATCATGGCATTACTACAGTGATACATAAGCATCTGAAATGATGGCACCCGGGAGCCGTGACATTAACTTCTGCTTCTGCTTGGCAAGTTTTAGCGAGTAAAGAAAGTTAATGCCGCTTATTTTCAGTGGCCAACTGTTTCAAGCTTTAGAAAAATGGCAAAACTGTTAGTACATACTGTTTATGTTAGCTTACCTGTTTGACAATAAGCTCTCTGGTTGATGAGGGCTGAGCTGTTTAAGTCATGGCTTACTTGTTGAATGCAGTAAATTACAGGAGTTGCTATCTCTTTTTCATCTTCATTAATATTAGCCCTCATTCTGAATATTGGGCACCTCGGTGGAGCAGTGGTTAGCACTGTGGCAGCACAGTAAGAAGGTCATGAGATCGATTCCACCTCTGACCATCGGTGACCCTTCTGTGTGGAGTTTGCATGTTCTCCCTGTGTCTGTGTGGGCTTCCTCCCACAGGCCAAAAAACATGCAAGTTAAGTTAATTGGAGATTCTAAAGTGGCCCTAGGTGTGTATGGTGAAGGGATTGGCACCGTTCTGTGGCTGTGTCATCCATCCAGGTGGATGCCCTGAATTTCCCTCAGGGGATTAATAAAGTATACAAAATAACCCCAAAAATATTAGTGCATCTGGGTTAATTGGGATATCTGAATTTGTAATTTAATAAATAAAAACCTACAACCATAATCATCAAAATTAAATCAAACGGCTTGAAATATTCAATTCAATTCAACTTTATTTATATAGCACCATTTCACAACAACAGTCATCTCGTAGCACTTTCAACTGTAGGGGAAAACCCCACAATTGCAGAAAGACCCCAGCAATCAGGTGATCCCCTGTGAGCAAGCACTTGGCGACGGTGGAGGGGAAAAACTCTGTTTTAGCAGGAAGAAACCTCCAGCAGAACCAGGCTCAGGGAGGGGCAGTCATCTGCTGCAACTTTCTGGGGGGTGAGGGGATAGAGAAGAAGAAGAAAAGAACATCACTCTTAAATATCACAACATATCACTCTTAAGTGCAGTGAATACTGAATGTGAAGGTTTACCTTTCTGAATTATGTTGTTAAAAAATGCACTGATAGAAAAGTTCCACCTAATGTTAGCTTGTGGGTTGGAGCAGATCAGTAATTCTGTGGTAAGATATTTAATCAATTGTTTAATTGACTTTAGGCATTATGCTGCCTGTGATAAACTAATATACAACCTTAAACTTGTGATAATTAATACAGCTTTCTTGTGTTTTTGCATTTAGCTCTGGAAACTGCTTATAAAATGTTATATTAAAGCAGGGACTGATCACAAAGTGATCTTCACAGGTGTGCAGGCTTAAACAGCAAGTGAGGTAAAATATGCACTAGAGCCCCAACAGGAAGCAGAGATGGTGGTCATGAGAAAAATAATGGTGATTAGTTGACTAACCGAAAAAATAGTCGTTAGATTAGTCCACTACCAAAGTAATCGTTAGTTGCAGCCCTAGTGTAGACTAGGTGACACCTTTATTAATTAAGAGCTGACTTGATCCACTTGGTCTCTGTTCTGATCAGTTCAGCTGGCGCCTGCAGCACATACACAGAAAGGTAAATACACGTATTTATTCGTATAAAAGGACCTGTCGGGGACTGTCCGAGCCAACTTAAGTGTAATACCTTCAAGCTACAGGATATTATGAACATCCAAATCGTTGTTTAGCCCTCCTTGTCATGTTTCTTTTACCTTTGACTGCAGTCTGTGCCATCAGCTGTCTAGTGCTGTTCTGATAGATATGCCAAAATGTCAGAACACCGGAGGAGGAGGATCCAATCGGCTGATCGCCAGAAGCACAGAGCTCAGCTGTTTTCTATGATAAATCCCATTTTGCTCTCCCTTGGTTGCTGCTCCCTGATGTTTTAGAGTCCATACCGGCAAAAGTACACTCCATGCATTATTTTGGTTTTTTTCACTACTTTATTGAAAATAAACTTTTTTATCGGCATCAGTTCGCGTGCCTTTGAGCCAGCTTGTGACAACTGTCATCTGACGTCAGTGACGTGTCACATCAGCTGTTTTAGACGTGACTAACTTGACAGATTTGACATTTCTGCCAGGTCGGTCACACCCCCTGCCGTGTGATGGTCTTTGGAGGGGAGAATCATCTCTGTTGAACAGAGATGATCTCACACACCTAGGATTCATGGAGCGAAGGCAACAGCTGTTTGGCATGACCGCGCTATGCAGAAGTTAGGATAAGCTATGCATAAGTTAAACTATCGTTCCTCATAAGTTGTGAATGCCAGCAACAGGCTAAGCATTTGTTGGTTTAAGTTATTTATAAGTTATCAAAACATTCTATATAAGTTACTAATACGTTATGTATACGTCAAACCCGTTATGGATATGCGATGCATACGGCCAAAAGTGAAAATTTCAGCATATGCCAGCGTTTTAAACCAATTTCTATACATTTGGCAAATGCTGCCTAAATCGTCATGGTGTGACAAGACCTTAATGTTAAACAAATTGTTTGCACACCCAGATTTTTTGAAGGGGTTCTTTCATTGCGGAGTACATAGGACTTATCCAGGACTTTGTGGACTGGTGCCTGCAGAACTGCCTCCACATCAGTCGTCGGCCTCCGTCGGTCTATGATGACCATGGAAGAGAATCCTAAACGTCTACTCTGCTGGAACAGCACTGCCTGTGGCTGAACAGGCCGATGCGCGAATGGCAGTCCCTGTCACACAGGTCGCACTTGTGGGTGGTCTCCGTGCTGCTGGGTCTGTGGCGGTTCTTCCTGCGGGTCCTTTTTTCATCTGCTGCAGCAGTCAGTCTCTCTTCACCCACCTTGAGCTGTCTGGTCAGGGTGCCTCTCCATTTGGAGCGGTCCGTTGCAAGGTCCTCCCAGCACTCTGTGTTGATAATAATAATAATGCATCGATTTTATATAGCGCTTTATCATATATACTCAAAGACGCTTTACAAATAGGTACATTATTCATTCACTCCAAACAGACAATGGTAGTGGCAAGCTACTTCTGCAGCCACAGCTGCCCTGGGGCAGGCTAACGGAAACGTGGCAGCCAATCTGCGCCAACGGCCTTTCCGGCCACCACCGAACATTTTTATACATTTATACACATTCATACCCAGTGTTATGGACACTGGAGGCAATGCGGGTGAAGTGTCTTGCCCAGGGACACAACGGCAGGATATCTGGGGAGAGTGGGATTCGAACCGCCAACCATCCGGTTATTAGACGACCTGCTCTACCTCCTGAGCCACTGCCGCTGATGATGATCTCCAGGGTCTTCATGTCTCTCTTGCAGACGTCTCTAAAGTGCAGCTGCGGGCGGCCAACGTCTCTCCTGCCAGTCGCCAGTTCTCCGTAGAGGACATCTTTGGGGATTTTGCCATCCTCCATACGGTGAACGTGGCCTAGCCAGCGGAGCCTGCGCTGCCTGAGTAGAGTGAACATGGAGGGAAGGCCGGCATGGGATAGAACTTCTGTGTTGGGCACTTTGTCCTGCCAGGATATGTCCAGGATGTGGCGAATGCAGCGCAAGTGAAAGGAGTTCAGTCTCTTTTCCTGCCGGGCGTATGTTGTCCATGTCTCACTCCCATAGAGCAGTGTGCTGATGACGCAGGCGTTGTACACTGCCATCTTCGTCTTGACAGAGAGTTTGGGATTCTTGACGAGTTAGGAGAGATTCCTCGACAAGTTGGGAGAGATTCTTCTTTGCCTCCAGATTACTGCGAGGAAAACCAAGGAACTGGTGGTGGACTGCCACAGGTGAGGACAACCCCCCACAGCACCGGTAAACATCCAGGGAACAGACATTGAGATGGTGACATCTTACAAGTACCTGGGTGTTCACCTGAACAATAAATTGGACTGGTCACACAACACCAACGTGCTCTACAAGAAGGGGCAGCACAGCCTTTACCTCCTGAGGAGACTCAGGTCTTTTGGAGTGCAGGGGCACTCAAGACCTTCTATGATTCTGTGGTGTCATCAGCCATCACGTTTGGAGTGGTCTGCTGGGGCAGTGGCATCTCGGCAGCCAACAGGAAAAGACTGAACAGGCTGATCAAAAAAGCTAGCTCTGTTCTGGGGCGCCACCTCGACCCAGTGGAGGAGTTAGGAGAGAGGAGGATGGTGGCTAAGCTGTCATCTCTGCTGGAGTCTGAGTTCCACCCCATGTGGGACGTACTGAATGCACTGAGGAGCTCATTTAGCGGTAGGCTGTGCCATCTGAAGTGCTCAAGGGAGAGGTTCCACAGGTCTTTCCTACCTACTGCTGTCAGACTTTATAATCTAACCGGTGCTGCTCATAGAGGTCATATTAAACGTGCTAAATATCACAACTCTGCGCAATAGAGATTGTCCCCTCCAATACATAATTAAGACAATTACAGTTATTATCGAGGGTGGCAACAACACTGTTGATTCAAATGTGAAATATACTGTGGATCCATATTTATAATGTGCAGGCTAATTTAACTAACTAATGCTGTTGATACCATCAAGCTGCAATGCTCCTGCATTGTGTATATAACTGTGTACATATGTATATTCATTTACTGCCCTGGCTAACCAGTTCTTATCTTATTATCTTATTTACTATCCCTCTGAGTGCTGCTACCCCTTTGCTGCTGCAATCCTGGAATTTCCCCATTGTGGGACTAATAAAGGCTTGTCTTGTCTTATTTTATTTGTAGTAAACAGGAACATTTTGGCTTTCGAACTTGAAAGTTATAAACATTGTCAAAGAAGTACTTCGAACTCTGGCTTATGAATACTATGTTAATACTTTATTTAAACAATGATTAAGTTATGATAAACCATAACTAGTGCCCCACACATCACCTTGGGGTGGGGGCGGGGGTGCTTTATTTTTCTGCATTGAAGGTGGCAACCCTAGTTCCGAATCAAACTGAACCTGAGTATGAAAGCAGTTTTCAGAAAGGTTCGGATTTTCAGACCAAACACAAGAAGTTAAGGCAGTCAGTAAGAGGAAAAAATGAGCTGTGGCAGCACTTTAAAAAGAATCATAAAAATGATGAGGTGGACATGCTTTTTAACCCCTTAGCATCCCAGCCAATTTTTCTAAAAGTGCCGAGATGTAGCATAGCAAAGAAAATCAAATTCTTTCTCCACTGAGTGGCAGTTCAAAATTTGAAACGTCCTGCCAGCGAACACTGGAATTTTAAGAGGTTAAAAAAAAGTCCCAGATTTTCATTAAAAAAACTTTCCAAAATTTAAAAAACAAATCCCAAATTTAAATGAAAAAAGCCCAAAATTTAGACTAAGTCCTAAACTGACATGAAAGTAATCTCAAATTTTCATGAAAAAGTCCAAAATTTAAGGGAAAAAAGTCCAAAATTTACACGAAAAAAATTCTGAAAATATTCCAAAACAATCCCAAATTTACATGAAAAAAAGTCCAAAATTTAAATTAAAAAAGTCCAAAATTTACAGGAAAAACTTCCCAAAATTGAAAATAATCTCAAATTCACATGGAAAAAAGTCCAAATTTTACAGGAAAAAAATCAGAAAATTAAAAAAAAAATCCCAAATTTACATGAAAAAAGTTCAACATTTAAAGGAAAAAAGATCCAAATTTACAGGAAAAACTTCCCAAAATTGAAAAAAAAAAATCTCAAATTTATATGAAAAAAGTCCAAAATTTACAGGAAAAATGTCCTAAATTTAAATGAAAAACTTCCAAAAATTAAAAAAAAATCTCAAATTTACATGAAAACTTTACAAAATTAATTAACCCCGTATCATCCCAGCCAGTTTTTCTAAAAATGCCGACATTTAGCATAACAAAGGAAATCAAATTCTTCCTTCACTGAGTGGCAGTAGAAAAGCTGAAAGGTCCCGCCAGCGAACAGCAGAATTTTAAGAGCTTGATGAAGACCTGGATAATATTCTAGCCTCACTAAACTTTTTTAAAAACTTTTTTTCTGTTTTTTTTTTCTACATACACTTGTGACTCTTTTATCATAAATTAAAATTCTTTTTTTTTTTTGCGTTTCTACACCCCAAAAGTCTGAACTTTCTCATCTCCGTGAAGTATCCCTCAGACAGACAGATTCAGATTACTGAGAAACTCAAAATTAGTGGCGCGGCTGAATCAGACATCAGAGACGACAGAAGTCGACTACCAAACATTATCAGTAATGGCGGCAATTCTCCTGCCTTTGAAATGACACTCCCTCCTCCTCCTCCTCCTCCTCCTCTTCGTCTGTCTGTGGTGTGATGCTGTCTGGAGGATCAGGCACCATGGAGAGCCAGGTGCGAGGGCTAGGAGCTGATAAAGAATTGAGGCCACTATCAGGACACCAGGCTCCGATAAAGGACAACACTAGCCGCTGCCACTGCCGCGCTTCCAGATTTATCGCCGCTGCAGCCACAGAGGAGCCACGACCACGGCAGCAGCAGCCGTGTTTTACAGACACTTGTATTTCATCTTTATATATTGTCAGAAAAAAATAAAATAAAAAAAAAAAGCTGCCCAAGGAGCTTCTTCATGTTTTACAGCCACGACTGATAAACCCTGTTGTAGAGCTGAGAGAGCACAAACAATTACAACCGTTATTTAATCGGTTTTTATGGCATAAAAAAAACTTTTTAAAAAAACCTATAAAATAACAACTACACGCAATATTCTGTATGCTGGAACACAGGGGTGTTTCTAGCTTTTTTGGGAGTCCCTGTTTGACTGAGGAAGACTTCCAGCCCTACATAATACTGCACCAAATAAATAAAAAATAAGCTTGGGTCATTGTCTAGTTGTACAGAAAAAAACGCCTACAGTTTAACCAACATCCATATGAATGCTGCAAATATGTAAGATTTTTTTTTTTTAATTTACAGGGAAAAAAGTCACAAGTTTGCAAGAAAAAAAAGTTTAAATTTTGAGGGAAAAATAGCAAATGTTTGAGAAAATAATTTGAAAATGTACAAAGTAAAAAGTTAAAACTTACAAGAAAAACGTTTTGAGAAAACAGTTGAATTTATAAGAAAAGAAGTTGCAAATTACAAGAAAAGTGTCATGAACCGAGCCAGGTTTTTCGGGCTCGGTTCTGACTTGCGGTGGCTCAGGTTACTTGTGTATTATGTCTCTTTGGTGTTTTGATGGTTTTTATGTTCTTTTAGTTATTTTGCTGTGCCTGCAGCCACCGCTCTGGTCGGCAGCTGCCAGGCCGCCTCTTGACCTACTTTCGGTCAGCATGCTCTGACAGCTTGTAGATCCGGCCACGCCCCCTCTCTCCTGACAGTCAGCTGGTGCCAATTACCTTGTTACGCTCGCCCAAGGTGTACCTAATTGTTCCGGCCAGCAATGCTTGTACTTAAGCGGCCTGTTACCGGTCAGGTATTGCTGGACCATTGCATTGTCTCCTATATTGTCTACCATGCTGTAAGTCTGCTGTTATTATCAGCCTTTTCACGACGTGTTAGCCACTCTGCGTTTGCCGTGGTTCCATGCGCCCTTGAAGCGTTGTCGGCTTTGGGGCGCAATCGTGGCTAACATGTTTCTCTTCAATCGTTTGCTGGGCGATGCTGGCCCCCGAACTCCAGCAGTAAGTGTTTTCTGTGTTTTTGTACGTCCTCACCTTTTTGGGAATAATCTGTCTTTACTTTAATAAATGTGTTGTGCTGTAACCTGCCGTGTAAATCCATTCCTTCAACTCACTCCTGCGCTGCGTAAAAGTGCCCAAGGAGGCATGACAAAAAGTTGCAGACTTATTAGAAAAAAGTTGCAAATTTATGCCAAAAAAAAAGCAAATTTATGAGAAAGTTGTAAACTTACAAGTAAACAATTTGCCAATTTATAACTAAATGGTTGCACATCCAGTGAAAATTAGTTCCAGATGTTTTACATATATACTGTACTAGGGGAAAAAACTAAAATGTTTTAAAAATGAGAATTTGCAAATTTACTTTAAAAATCAAAATTTTGCATGAAAAAGGTAATTAAAATGAAAAATGTGGCAAATGTACAACACAACAGAAATGTGCATGTTTATATTCTATAATTATGGCCCAAGTCTGTATTTTATGAACTTAAAACCCATGAAAAAATCCATTTTGCATAGTGTGGACCCTTTAAAATTCTGCTTCTGGTCCTGCATGATGCCTCATCTAAACTAAATGAGGTATAACACAGCAGAAGTGAGTCACTGTACCAACATAGAATCGCACTCAGACTGTGTACTGCCTATTCCAGCTCCACAGTCAGTTCACGGGGAAGGCCGTTAATCAAGGAAAGAGTGCGTACCGACACTAGATGAAGGAGATGAAGGAAATGAGAGACTCTAAAGGAGTAATAAACAGATTAATAATGTGGAGGGCTCCGGCGGCCTGCCTCGCCTCTCTCAATTAGTGCTAAATCAGCAGCGGTTATTAGTCTGGCCCTAATTGAATGTGATAGTGAGGCGCTCTAATGCAATCCTCCTGGTGTAATTGGTGTCACGGGGAAAGCAGCCCATACGGATCGTCCTGTCGCCGTGTGAGGCCTCGTGTTTGCTGTGTTGTTTTCTGTCACCTGCCTCCGGAAACAAACAATTAATCTACACATGAAACGAGTGGGTCGGTGTGAGGGAAAATAAAGATGGTGTCAGTATAAAGTGGATTGGAAAAGAGCGTGTTTACGATAACGTACCATTCCCTTAGTTTTCATGTTGTTTTCACCTCCTGCTACTTCACAAGTACCCGGAAAACAGCTGACTTTGTTTTTATCTAGTCAGACTTTAAATTGGAGGATTTAAAGGACCATATAGAACAACAGTGTCCGGGGCAGCCTTATGTTTCACCTGATTGGAAGCAGCTGTCATCACGGTCATTTCTATTCACACATAACTGTCAAGAAAATCAGGACGAATGTGTGCAGTTCTTGTTGCTCCAGCAGAGGTAGTGAAGTTCAACGTTGGGGAAAAAAAACTGAGAATGCACACGCTTTTACTGTGCGGTGCATAGCCCTGTCTGAGTTGCAGACTTACAACAAAAAAGTTCCAGATTTATGAACAAAAAGATACAAATCTGAGGGAAAAAAACTAGTAAATTTATGAGGAAAAAAGTCACATCTATAAGAAAAAAAGTTTCAAATTTATGAAAGTCACTCATTTACAAGAAAAAAGTTGCAAATTTATGAGAAGTTACAAATTTATGAGAAAAAAGATGCCAGTCTATGAGAAAAATAGCAAATTTATAAGGAAAAAAGTATCACATAAAAGTTGCAAATTTATGAAAAAGTTGCAAATTTACAAGAAACAATATACAAATCAGTGAGAAAGTTGCAAATTTACAAGAAAAGCTGCAAAATAAAAAAATAGCAAATTTATGAGGAAAAAAGATGCAAATCTATGAGAAAACAGCAAATTTACGAGCAAAAAAGTCACTAATTTATAAGAAAAGTTACAAATATGAGAAGTTGCAAATTTGAGAAAAAAACAGCAAATTCATAAGGAAAAAAGTCTCACATTTACAAGAAACAATATGCAAATCTGAGAAAATAACATTTGAGGGAAAAGTCACAAATTTACAAGAAAAAAGGTGCAAATTTACAACAAATCTGAAAATTCCCAAGAAAAAAATTGCAAATTTACAAGAACGTTGCAAATTTACATGGAAAAAGATGCAAATAAATTGCAAATTTATGAGAAAATTGCACATTTGTGAGAAATAATTGTAGATTTATAAGGAAAAAAGTTGCACATTTTTGACAAAAGTTACAAATTTATGAGGAAAGATGTAACTTTATTAGAAAAAAAATTAGCAAGTTCCTGAGAAGACAGTTGCTTCGGCCCATTTCTGTGTTAGCTCCTGCACGCTCCTCCTGCTTCTTCACAACATCTTCATGATGAAATAGTCTGTCGCCACACAGATGTTATGTTTGGCCAATCTGCATGACAAATCACACTTCAGCTCATCTATTTTGTTGGCAACAGACACGACCAGGATGTTTGTGAGGCATTCAGTCAACTCGTAGAACCCCTACTGTCCAATCAGATCGCTGGTTAAGACATGTCTGTGGGATAAAGTTCTTCCTTTTGACCTGTACTCGTGCTGTTATTCCCCGTGATGGTGCTGATGTTTCCCCCTCTGTGGTCGTAGGGGTCTGATGATGAACAACGTCTCACTTTTACCGGCTGCAGGGATTGGTATTCAGGCTCCACCATTCCACTGCCGTCTTATCAGAGCAGAGAATCACTTCCTTCCTCTCCTTCATGCTTCACAGTGATTTAAGTGTAATTTCTTCATCTCCACACACCCTCTCGTGTGGATTCTTTTTCTCTTCAGTTTCTGACGGCTCTCCTATAAACTCCCGACAGACACGGAGCTGCAGAGATGGTTGTCCAGTAGCTTCGTCTGTTCCTCCAATCCTGTCTCTGTTTGGTTGTTTAGCTTCAGCTTCAGGAAGAGGAGCTGTCTGGGTGGCTTGAAATGTCTTTAGTGATGGGACTACGTGAGCTGCTGGGAACTTCACGCACATTTGCGTCTTTTTAGGATTCTTTCTACGAGAGTTTTTTTTTTCTCTTTAATTTCATGGCTCAGTTTTAGCTTTCACACACATGAACTGTGATGTATTAAAGGGACCGATGTGTGGGAATGTTTTATTGTTTCACATCCGCAGGACTATCCCCGCTGGTCGAAGAGCCCTTTAAGCAAAGACCAAAGGGGGGGTTATGTTATGGGTCGGTCTGCCTGTCCCACTTTTGTGAAATCAACTCCTGCAGTTTTATTCTGATTGTTTTGAAACTTGGTACCATGGTTTGATATACACTGATGATGCGCATATTGCAATTTGACTCTGATCGGATGACTTTGAGGTCAAAGGTCAGATTTTCCCTAAATCTTGTAAACACAGTAACTACTGAAAGAAATTATGTAAGCTTTTCAAATTAATACAGTAGTTGTATCTGCATCATGGCCAACTTGCACCCTGACTGGGCTATGGGTTTGAGGTCAGAAGGTCAAAGTTAACATTCCATATGCAGCGTGGTAAATGGTAAAATGTTAAATTTACTATTACTATAAAATGAGTAAAGCTACGGCCACCAAACCTGGTACACAGGTTTACCTTTTCACCCTGAAGTGTGACTGTAGTTTTGGGATTTCAAGGTCAAAGGTCAACATCAAATTGCTTAAACTATTATCTCAACAACAAAGGAAGCTAGGATCACCAAACCTGGTACACAGGTTCACTCTGAGACCATGACCTCTGACTACAGGTTTGAGGTCAAAAGGTCAAGGTTGGCACTCCCTGTGATCTCTTACTATAGAACATGTAAAGCTCCCTAGGGTCACCATACTTGGTACATGGGTTCACATTGGGATCCTGACCTACAACTAGGGGTTGTATACTTAAATATAGTCGTGGATGATGGGTTTATCATAATTTGGTTCTGCCACAGTAATGTTATTGAAAAGCTGAAAACTGCTCTCTGTCAGTAAGTATTGGGATCTTCAGAGAAAACGGAGGCAGGGGGATATTGCACTGCCTCAGAGTGCTCTTGTTGCATATATTGTTTTTGTACTGAAATTAAAGGAAACATGAAGTTGGCTGTTATTGCAGCTGTTTTAAAATACTTTTGGAAAAAAATTATGAAAGCTTACATAGGACAGGTGTTTTAAAGCTGAACAGGAATGGAGCCAAAATAATAAAGCCAGCTGTCTGTTGTTGTGGTTTTCTGGTTTGACACGATGAAATCCTCATGTTCATTTCTGTAATTTTGTAGTTATCATTTTTATATTTTAGCAAAACAGAAATTGAAATGATCTGAACAAATGGCAATATTTTTTTCCCAGAATGTGCATCTCGTGATCATCTCTTGTAAATGTGTTTTTTAAACAAATTATTTTTTTGTGTAAATTTGTAAATTTTTTCACCAAGACTTTTAGACCTTTTTTTTTTCTTGTGAATTTGACAGTTTTCCACATGATTTTTTGACTTTATTCTCATAAAGTTGTGAGAATGTTTCTTGCAAGTTTGTAGATTTTTTTTTCTTGTAAATTTGTAACGGTTTCTTAAAAATGTGTATTTTGTCATAGATTTCTTTTATAAATTTGTATTTTTTTCTTAAATTTTATGACTTTTTCTCTTAAATTTGCAACTTTTTCCTCCAATTTTGTAACTTTATTCTATTAAGCTTTCTTGTAAAATTGTAGCATTTTTCTGCAGAAATTAATTTTTTTCTAATAAATTAGTGATGTGTTTTTGATCGGAGTGGTGGCCTAGAGCAGAGATTCCCAAAGTGGGGGTCGTGACCCCCCCCGGGGGGGTCCTGAGACACTGGGGGGGGGGGGTCATGAGATGATTTTCAGAATCCTTAGTGATTACTCAGGTGGCATGTCACTAACTGCACCACAGTAAACGTCACAAGTAGATTTCATCTGAACAGCTCAAATCAACACACTGTGGTGACACAAAGGAGATGACACTCCACCCAGCACTTCGGGGTGTTGGGGGTGCTAGCCAGGGGCGCCAGAGCACCGGGTGGTATGTAGTAAATAAAGATGTGCCTTTCGCCCCCCGCTGTGCCAGGCTCACACCTGAGGATGCAGGGGTGCGAATGTGTTAATCTGTGTATGGTGATGTGTGTTCACACTTGGTAACAGGTATGTAAATGTGTTTAACCTGAGTGCCAGAGGCGGGGAGAAAATGTATAAAGCAGATCACTTTGGCACTCAGAGTTAGTTTGTTCTGTGTTGGAGGAGAAATAAACCTGTCGTTAGCTCGTGTCTCGTCTGCTTTCATCCTCCATGACACTACGCTTTAAGCCCCAGATATTATTTTTAAAAATGAAACACTGGTTAATACTGACCAAAGACAACGCAGCGAGGCCAGCAGAGACGGCAGAAGAGGAGAGCGGACATATGCCACCAGAAAGGCCGACGTCTGGTGCGGGGGGGGGGGGGGGAGGAGGAGGAGGAGGAGGAGGAGGAGAGCACCGTAAGCGTAAAGAGCTCCAGCAGTCAGACCAGCCTTCCTCCAAGTGTTGCAAGTATCGAGAGGAATATATTCAGTATGAATTCACATGCATCGTTATCAATGAAGTACAACATCCCCAATGTCTAGTGTGCACCGAGGTGCTTGCACATGAGTTTAAAGCCCATAAAAATACTCAGACACTTGAAAACTAAGCACCCATCTCTTGCCGCTAAACCAGCAGATTTTTTCCGCCGAAAGGAGAGAATTGCAAGGCCAAAAGAAAGTCATAGCTAACCAAACAACATCCACAACCAAAGCTCAAAAGGCATCATATGAGGTGGCATATTTAATTGCCCAGGCAAAAAAGCCACACACAGAGAAACCCAAATAAAACCTGCTATCGCTATGAGTCAGACAATGCATGGGGATAAACAGGCACAGGAGCTGGAAGCAGTGCCGCTGTCTGACGGGACCATATCCCGGCGCATCATGGATATGGCCCAGGACATAAGGTGTCAGCTGATTGACAGAGTGAAGAAAGGGAAATATGCTTTGCAGCTAGATGAATCCACAGATATATCAAACTCAGCCCAGGTGCTTGTTTTCGTCACATACAGTTTTGATGGAAAACTTAACGAGGACATGCTGTTTTGCACCCTGCTGGATGTAAAGTGCACAGGTGAGGACATTTTCACAAAACTTAACAACCTAAAACAAGAGGGACTGTCTTGGGATGAGTGCATCGGTGTGTGTACAGACGGTGCTGCAGCAATGCTGGGGAAAAAGGATTAAAAGCAAGAGTCTTACAAGTGGCACCCCACGTAAACTTTACGTACTATATTATTCATAGAGAAGCTCTTGCGAGTAAAACGCTCAACTCAGATCTTAAGAGTGTTCCTGAGACTGCCATAAAAATTGTCAGCTACATAAAAAATAAATACAGATCACATCTAAATGTGGAGGATGATCTCCGAGTGGCCATCTCCAAAATTAAACCCAGAATTGACTTGTTGTGCTCCACGCATATTGCCCATCCATCTCATTAGGTGAGATTAACGCTGAAACGTAGTTTGCCAAAATGTACATTTGCACCGTAACTGTCATGTTTGGCCCCTCGGAGCAGAGAGACAGACCCACGCGCTAACTGCAGTTTGTGGTATTTATTAACAAAAGACACACACAGTTCCAAAAGTGCAACAAAGCAAAAATCCAAACACAGATACTAACGTAAACTTACACGCAGGAATGAACTTGGAATAAACTCACCAGAGCGGGGAAAGGGCTCTGGTGACGAGGATGAGGAATCACTAAGACTGCTGCAAAAATAAAATGAGAAAGCAGTCCTTAAATAGGATCAGAACAAAAAAAAACAAAAAACACAAGTGAAGACAGGTGTGGAATCACATGAGCAGGAAAAAGGGTAATAATGGTAGATGATGTTCAATCCCAGCCCCCAACCAACAGTGATCTGTGTGGAGTTTGCATGTTCTCCCTGTGTCTGCGTGGGTTTACTCTGGGATTTCTCCGGTTTCCTCCCACATGCCAAAAACATGCAAGTTAGGTTAATTGGCATCAAAACTGGGGATTCAAAATTGTCCTTAGGTATGACTGTGAGAGTGAATGGTTGTCTGTCTCTCTGTGTTGGCCCTGCAATGGACTGGCGATCTGTCCAGGGTGTACCCTGCCTCTCGCCCAAAGATGCTGGGATAGGCTCCAGCACCCCCCCCCCCCCCGTGACCCGAAAAGGATTAAGCGGAAGAAGATGGATGGATGGATGGTAGATGATTGGGATCAGCTGGAAATAATGAGAGGCGAGCGCACCGGCTGACAGCCGACAGGGCTACGCCACACGGCGCGCCAACCAAGAATGCCCTGACAGCTGTCAACCACAATAATAAGGAATTAGAATAAAATATAAACAAGTACAAACTGAGAAATAGATACTAATGAATACAGGATCAGAATGTAGTAAAACTGAAACATTATTAGAAAAATAAAAAACAAGCAGGGATAACAAAACCCAAAAGGCACAAAAATACAACAAATGTATATAAATGCAGAGAAAAAAGCCACAAAACTGAGCCTGGCGGAACCTCCATTGCTCAGCTCATGACAGAGCTGCCCTCTCAAGGGGTGGTTCCCAGACACCCCAGGGCAACATCAAAAAAAAAAAAAGGACCCCCCCCCCCCCCAAACAGGAGCACAACAATAACCCACCCAGGGTGGGTGGTGGGGGAAACAGGTTAGGAGGGAATGAAACAACCCCGCTCAGGACTCACACCAGTCAAAATCAAAGACTTAGGCCCCCCTGGACCAAAGAGCTAGAAAGTTCAGGTGGGTGACCAAAGTCCCAGACCTGGTGGACGGCGGGGTGGTACGATTCGGGTGGCCTGCTGGAGAATATGGGCCACCCAATCCAATGGCTCCGTCCGTCAGGCGGTCGACCAGAGTTTTTCAGCCACCTGAACAGCAATTGTGGTCCAGGGGGCGGCTGCCCAACAGGAAGAGTCGATGGCGGGCAGGATGGAAGTTGGGGAAGCCACAACGATGTCTGGGTGAGGAGAGGGAAGGGAACCCTGGTGGTCTTGGGCAGAAGAAGGGGAACCACGACGATCTCAGGCAGAGGAGAGGGAACCACGATGGCGTCTGGCACAGGAAGGGGAACCACGACGACGTCTGGCACAGGAGGGGGAACCATGACGGCGTCTGGCAGAGGAAGGGAGACCACGATGGTGTCTGGCGAAGGAAAGGGAACCACAACGCCCTCGGACTGGTCAGCAGCACCCTTGGTGGTCGTGGGCTGGGACGTGGTTGCACCCGCGGAGGCTCCGGACTGGAGTGAATCAGCACCTGCGGTGGCTCTGGGCTGGAGCAAAGCTGCATCCATGGTGGCTCCGGGCTGGAGCAAAGCTGCACCCACGGTGCCTCCAGGCTGGAGCGGAACTGCACCCATGGTGGTCCCGGACTGGGACATAGCTGCACCCTCGGTAAGCCCAGAGTGGGCCAAAGCTGCACCCACGGTGGCTCCTGGCCTGCGGCGTAACGCCCATGGCAGGCCCACACTGGAGCGCAGCACCCACGACGGTCCCCAACTGGGACACAGCACCCACGGAGACCCGGACTGAGGAGGAGCTGCACCCACAGAGGTCCCGGGCTGGGATGGAGCATCCATGACAACCTCAGCAGGGGGAGCTGGACCCACAGCTTTCTCAGGCGGCGAGCCTGGACCCACGGAGACATCTGGCAAAGCTGAAACCTCTTCGGTGACCCTGGGGGAGAGCTCAGACAGAATAGGTAGAGAGACAGGGTCAGGGTCATCGGCAGCAGTGGAGCCCGGTGAGATTAGCTCAGGTGCAGCTGACAGCTGCACCCGGCTCTCCTCACCAAGAGCCAGACAAGATCTCTCCAAGACAGAAGCAATGAAAACAAAGGAGAGCACTTGCCTGAGCTCAAGCTCCACCGCCGTCCAGGACTTTGTCGATCCAAGTTCCTTGGACCTGGCCCTCTGGAGACCCAGCTTTGACTCTGCTGCGGCAGCTCCTGCAGCAGGCATGGTGGTCAGTGCAGTCCTGGGAGCCTCCAGTGAGGTGGTCCACGCAGGTGGCAGGAGGTGCTGCCACCTCCACGCAGCACCACGCAGCACCTCCTGGTGCCGCCAGGAGGTGCTGCGTGATGACAGAAGGTCGGCTCCCTTCTGGCGCTGCTTCCTGCTCAGCTGAAGCCCGGGGGCTTTTCTTAGTCGGCGCAGGCGTCAGCTTGGTTTCAGCACTCTCCCTCCGTCCAAAGCGTGGCTGCGGGGCTGGAACCAGGTCCTCCAGGGCTTCAGGCTCCTCCAACGTCCGGCGGCTCAGTTCTGGGACTGGTGGACACTCGGAAGAATTGAAGGAGACACGGAGAGAGCAGGTGAAAGGTGTGTAGCTGCAGCAGGCAGTGAGGACTCAGAGGACTGCACATTCCAAGCCTCACCACCGGGATCAGGCAAGGTAATTCATGTGTTAAAGAAGGAGAATGGAAAAAAACACTTGCCTGTGTTCCCGGGGCAGAATGTTTGTTTTCTGCTGCAGCTGGTCTATAGTCATCCCTCTCCGTGGCTACGGTGGTCGTGGGTCCCTCAGAGGATCGTGGAGGAGCCAAACCTGCAGGCACAGAGATGGGCGGAGCCGGGAAAGAAACGGCCAAACTCTCAACAGCGGGAAAGAACGCCAAGGAGAAGGAGGAGGCAGCAGCTGCAGGAAAAGATGAAGCTGACGAGGCAGCCGGCAAGAGCTTCATCCTCAAAACTTTGGATAAATTCAGCAGCCCACTCCTCCTCCAGGCTTGGGGACCCAGTGGCCAATCTTGCTTTGCTGGCTGAAGGTCGGCAAGCTGTGGACATGGTAATAGCTCTGGAGAACAGCTGAGTGAAAACAACAAAAAAAAAAAAAGGCAAAAATCCACTAATTGCAGCGGCTGGGTCTTATTGCTGACGGCAGTCTATTGTCACATTTGGCCCCTCAGGGTACAGAGACAGACCCATGTGCCAACTGCAGTTTGTGGTATTTATTAACAAAACACACACAAAGTTCCAAAAGTGCATCAAAGCAAAAATCCAAACACAGATAATAAGGTAAACTTACACTCAGGAATGAACTTGGAATAAGCTCACCATTGTGGGGAAAGGGCTCTGGTGACGAGGATGAGGAATCACTAAGACTGCTGCAAAAATAAGATGAGAAAGCAGTCCTTAAATAGGATCAGAACAAAAAACACAAGTGAAGACAGGTATGGAATCACATGAGTGGGCAAAAGGGGTAATAATGGTAGATGATTGGGATCAGCTGGAAATAATGAGGCGAGTGCACCGGCTGACAGCTGACAGGGCTACGCCCACATGGAGCACCAACCAGGAATGCCCTGACAGCTGTCAACCGCAATAATAAGGAATTTAGAATAAAATATAAACAAGTACAAAATGAAAAATAGATACTAATGAATACAGGATCAGAATGTAGTAAAACTGAAACATTATCAGAAAAATAAAAAACAAGACTGATCCTGGCAGAACCTCCGGTGCTCAGCTCGTGACAGTAACAATGTTAACATGTTTACGCAATGCTACAGTTTATGGCTATTACTTTGACTGATTGTTCTGCTGACATGGAAATGAAAGCATTGTGTCAAAATTAAGTTTGCACGACAGTAAAAATGTTCACTCCTAAATTACATGGAAATTACTTTAATGTATCACTGTATGGTTGTCAGGCTGTTTTGTTCTTTTGTGTTGTTATGCCCATGTTTGTTTATACTTAGTAGTGCGTGAGTCCTGTGTGTACGTTTTTTTATGTTTCAGTCACCTCCGGGGATAGTGGGGGTCGCCAGTCTCTGTCACCGTTATCTTGGGGATTGTGGGCTGAAAGGTTTGGGAACCCCTGACCTAGAGGCAGAGCATCCTCCCCACAATAGGGAGGTTGTGGGTTCAAGTCCCGGCCGTGTCATACCAAAGACCGTATAAAAATGGTACTTCCTGCCTTTTAGCTTGGTGCTCAGCAAAAATAGAATGGAGGAAGGAAAGCTGGTTACCCAGCCACAGGGGCTGCACAAGTCAGTGTACTCCTGTGCCGGTCCCAAGCCCAGATAAATGGGCAGGGTTGTGTCAGGAAGGGCATCCGGCATAAAAATCCTTGCCAAATCCACATGCGGATCATCGCGATATAAGGTGATGATATGCTGTGGTGACCCCAAAAGGAAGCAGCTGAAAGACAAAAAAAAGTTAGTGATGTGTTGCTGTAAATTTATTTTTTTCTTGATTTTTAAAAAAAAAAAAAATTCTTATAACTTTGGGATATTTTCCTTGTAAATTTTATGACTTTTTCTTTTAAATTTGCAACTCCCCCCCCATGTTGTAACTTTATTTTAAAATGGTAATTTTTTTTTTTTACTTGTGAAGTTGTAGCATTTTTCCTGATATTTTTTTCTCATGAATTTGTGGCTTTTTTCTTCTGAATTTGTGTCTCTTTTTTGTGCCTTTTTCTTGTAAATGTATTACTATTTTCTTGTAACCAATTTCTATACAAATGCAACGTTTTCCTTGTGATTTTGTGATTTTTTTTTTTTTTTTTTTTTCCTGGTGAATTAAAACGTGTTTTTTTTATCTGTATCATTTTCGGGGAATTGGAGTTTTCCCCAGTGGACAAAAGGGTTTCTTCCCTGCGCCTTCGGGTTGGGAAACGGGTTTTGACCATCATTTGTGCCTATGCACCAAATGATGGTTCAGAGTATCAAATCAAATCAAATTAAATCAAACTTTATTGTCATATTGCTGTACATACAACTGTAGTGCAGGCAAGATGAAATTGCGTTTCTCTTGGCATCCATATAAATAGAAGCAGCATGATTTAAGACACACTCACACATAGCTTCACCCCCCCACCCCCACCCCCCCATCCATTCACACATCCCTAAGACATACTTGGGGAAAAAAAACCTAACTGACTATAATATACAAATAATATACAAAATGTTCGTAGGTGCAGTAGTGTGTATGAGATTCCGGGTCAACTGTTCAGCATCCTGACAGCTTGTGGAAGGAAGCTGTTGATCAGTCTGGTGGTTCTGCCTCGATGCTCCGGAATCGTTTACCAGATGGAAGAAGTTCAAAGTGTTTATGCAGAGGATGAGAACGGTCCTTGACAATGTTCAGTGCCCTGCTCCTACAACGGCTCTGAAAAAGTTCTTGGACAGAGGGGAGGGAGACTCCAATTACCCTCTCAGCCCCCTTGACTATCCTCTGCAGGGCTTTTTTGTCTGACATACTGCAGCTGGAGTACCATGTAGCAATGCAGTACATCAGAACACTCTCCACCTCACCTCTGTAGAAGGTCCTGAGAATGCAGATGGGGAGAGAGGCCTGTTTGAGTTTCCTCAAGAAGTGCAGTCTCTGCTGAGCCTGCTTCCTGATCCCCAAGGAATTCTTGCTCCAGGTCAGGTCCTGCGAGATCTGCACTCCGAGGAACTTGATGTTCTCCACTCTCTCCACTAAACGGCCGCCGATGCTGAGGGGGACGTGCTCAGGCTGAGACCGCCGGAAGTCGATAATCATCTCCTTCGTTTTGTCCACGTTGAGCACCAGATTGTTCTCCCTGCACCAGCCCTCCAGGTCTCTCACTTCTTCCCTGTACATTGATTCCTCATCCCTCTGAATAAGTCCCACCACCGTGGTGTCGTCTGCAAACTTAATAATCTGATTCCCCTCGTGTCTGGATACACAGTCATGTATTAGAAGTGTAAACAACAGTGGACTGAGTACACAGCCTTTAGGGGATCCGGTGCTCAGCGTGACAGAGTTGGAGATGTTGTTTCCAACCCAGACAGACTGAGGTCTCTCAGTCAGGAAATCCAGGATCCAGAGACATGTGGCGGTGTTCAGACCGAGAAGGAGTAATTTCTCCATCAGTCTCTGGGGAATAATGGTGTTGAATGCTGAACTGAAATCAATGTACAGGAGTCTGGCGTACCCACCCTTTTTGGAGTCTGTGACTGGGAAGCTGGAGGGTGCGCCTCTTGGAGATTCCATTGTCCTACTGGGGGACTTCAATGCGCACGTGGGCAACGACAGTGAAACCTGAAGGGGGTTGATTGGGAGGAACGGCCTGCCCAATCTGAACCCGAGTGGTGTTCAGTTATTGGACTTCTGTGCCAACCACAGTTTGTCCATAACGAACACCACGTTCAAGCATAAGAGTGTCCATATGTGCACCTGGCACCAGGACACCCTAGGTCGCAGGTCGATGATCGATTTTGTTATCGTGTCATCAGACCTGTGACCATATGAGCTGTCAACTGATCACCACCTGGTGGTGAGTTGGATCCGATGGCAGGGGAGGATGCCATTCAGACCTGGTAGACTCAAACATGTAGTGAGGGTGTACTGGGAATGTGTGGCTGAGACCCCTGTCCAAGAGGTCTTCAACTCCCACCTCTGGAAGAACTTCAACCACATTCCGAGGGAGCCTGGAGACATGGAGTCTGAATGGGCCATGTTCTCCACCTCCATTGTTGAAGCGGCTGCCCAGAGCTGTGGCTGCAAGGTTGTCAGTGCATCTCATGATGGCAACCCCCGAACCAAGTGGTGGACACCAGTGGTGAGGGGGTCATTAAGCTGAAGAAGGAGTCCTATCAAGCTTGGTTGGCTTGTGGGACTCCTGAAGCAGCTGAGGTGTACCAGCAGGCCAAGCGAAGTGCAGCTCGGGTGGCTGCTGAAGTAAAAACTCAAGTATGGGAGGAGTTCAGTAAGGCCATGGAACAAGACTTTTGGTCGGCCTCAAAGAGATTCTGGCAAACTGTCCAGTGGCTCAGGAGAGGGAAGCAGCTCCCTGTCCACACTGTGCATGGTGTGGATGGGGCACTGCTGACTTCGACTGGGAATATTGTCGTTCGGTGGAAGGAATACTTCGAGGATCTCCTCAATCCCACTGATACGCCTTCCATAGAGGAAGCAGGGCTTGTGGACAAGGGGGATGACTCGCCTATCACAGGGGCTGAGGTCGCCAAGGTGGTTAAAAATCTCTTTGGTGGCCGGGCCACGGGGGTGGACGAGAGTCGCCCTGAGTACCTCAAGGCCCTGGATGTTGCAAGGCTGTCATGGTTGACACTCCTCTGCAACATTGCGCGGCGGTCGGGTTCAGTGCCTTTGGCATGGCAAACTGGGGTAATAGTTCCTCTCTTCAAAAAAGGAAACTGGAGGGTGTGCTCCAACTTTTTTTTATTTTTATTTATTTATTTATTTGTCAGGGACAGTGCAATAAACATAGACAAAAAAGAAAATCTGATGTGTTGCACAGAGTGTGTATAGCATTAAGCTAGTTTGCAACTCTTGTCCCTGGATGGGCTTTAGAGAAAAGAAACAGATAAAAAGAGAAAAAGATGAAGAAAAAAACAAAATGAAAACAGTATAAACAATATCCACATACATCAATGCAAACAAAATTATAAATACACAATATAAAAACCTGATTCACATTTGCCTGTTACAGTAAAAAGCCTGTTACACATTTGCCTTCCCTTCTTCACTCACACCCTGCAGACAATCATTTCATACATGGGTACAGTCTTGTTTACTTTTCAGCCAGTTTTTAACCTTTGTAGTAAATGTTTTAAAATCCGTTATTATTTTGATTTCATTTGGCTTTATGTTCCAGATATGACTGCCCTTTATAGAGAAAGCTGTTTGTCCAATTGTGGTTCTGCGGTGGGATATTTTACAGTTATTGTTAACAGAACTCCTGGTGGCTCTGCTGCTGTCCTGTCTTTGGATGAATCCAGCAAGTGGCTGTAGCGCTGATTTATGGAAACATTTGAAAATTAATTTCAGAAAACAGAGGTCAATGAAACTCTCAAAACTCAGTAGGTTATATTTTTTTAGAATATAACAATGATGCCACCTAATGGGCTTTTTATCCAAAATTTTTAGAGTTTGATTATATAATGAACCTATGTTTTATTGTAGAAGGAGCTGCTTGAGCCCAAACTGTCAGACAGTATGATATATGCAAAAAAACCATAGAATGCATATACAGTACGGCTGCTTGGTGTGGTATGTAATGTCTAATTAATTTAAAGCAATTCAATTTTTTTTTACTGTTTTAGAAATCTTCTTTATGTGAAGATTAAATTTGAGTTGAGGATCTAGTACAGTGCCAAGGTATTTGAATTCTGTAACTGAACTGATATCTTGATCATGTATATTAACTTTAAAATTTTGCAAGTTACATTTTTTGATTGAAAAGCACATTGAAACTGTTTTCTGAAGGTTCAGCAGTAGATGGTTCTGGATGAGCCACTCTTGGACATCAACCATGCTTGAAGACAGGACGTCTGCAGCCTTAGCTGGAGTCTTAGCAGCTGTGTAAATAACTGCATCATCTGCATAAAGTTGACATGTTGCAGCTGAGCAGTGTAATGGCAGGTCATTAATAAAAATGCTGAAAAGTAAAGGACCAAGAATGGACTCTTGTGGGATACCCATACAATTATTTAAAAGGAAGGATTTATCCTGGTGAACTTTTACACACTGTTCTCTGTTCTGAAGATAAGATGCAAACCATTTTATTGTATTGGGAGAAAAGTTAAAAGATACCATTTTGGATAAAAGCAAGCTGTGGTTTACAGTGTCAAAAGCCTTTTTGAGATCCAGAAAAACAGCTCCCACCACATTACCCCTGTCCAAGGACTGTTTGACATTTTCAGTAAGGCAGCAGTTTGCTGTTTCTGTTGAGTATCCTGGTCTAAAACCAAATTGGTGTGGATGAAGAAGTTGACCGTCTTGTAGATAGTCTATCAGGTGTGTAACTACAACTTTTTCAAGAACCTTAGACAGGACTGGTAAAATAGAGATTGGGCGGTAATTACATATATCGTCTTTACTACCCGATTTAAAAACTGGTATGACGACAACTTTTTTCCAGCCAGATGGAAATGTACAGGACCTAATGGAGAGATTAATGAGATGAGTCAGTGATTTGATTAATATTTTGCTGTGCGTTTTGAGAAAGGAAGTGCTCATATTGTAGATATCATTAGTTTTTGAGTTTAAGATAAGATAAGATAAGCCTTTATTAGTCCCACAACGGGGAAATTCCAGGATTGCAACAGCACAGGGATAGCAACACTCAGAGCAACAATCAGAAGGCAAGAAAAAAAACAAGCAAGCAAGAGCAGCTAATAAACATATGTACGTATTACTATAAATATATATATATACACACACACACAGACACACAGTGCAGAGCATTGTAGCTGGATGGAATAAATATATGAATATATGAACACACAGTGCAGAGCATTGTAGCTAGATGGAATAAATATGTAAATATATAAACACCCACAGTACGGAGCATTGCAGCTAGGTGGAATAAATATGCAAGTATATAAACACACACAGTGCGGAGCAATGTAGCTAGATGGAATAATATGTAGATATATAAATATATAAACACACCCAGTGCTGAGCATTGTAGCTAGATGGAATAAATATGCAAATATATAAACACACACAGTGCAGAGCATTGTTGCTAGATGGAATGAAACAGCATAACCGTCTACTTAGTTATCCTACATGGTATGATTATGTGCCCATACATATTCTCACCCTCCATAGCGACCGGTATGTTCCTAGTTGTATGCCGGAGGGGACCATTGTGTAAGTCTATTGCATCTTTTGCATTCAAAAAACTATTAGTTTGTTACGTCTTTTTGCTATCTCTGCGAGCAGCCCTGCTTAGGTTGTAGAGTCTGACAGCCGTTGGTAGGAAGGACCTACGAAACCTCTCGGTTGTGCACCTGGGATGATGTAGTCTGCTGCTAAATGAGCTCCTCAGTGCATTCAGTATGTCCTGCATAGGGTGGAACTCGGACTCCAGCAGAGATGACAGTTTAGCCACCGTCCTTCTCTCTCCTATCTCCTCCATCGGATCAAGGCGCTGCCCCAGGACAGAGCTAGCTTTCTTAATCAGTTTGTTCAGTCTCTTCCTATCGGCTGCAGTAATGCCACTGCCCCAGCAGACCACTCCAAAAGTGATGGCTGATGCCACCACCGTGTCATAGAATGACTTCAGCAGCGCCCCTTGTACACCAAAAGACCTGAGTCTCCTCAGCAGGAACAGCCTGCGCTGTCCCTTCTTGTAGAGTGCATCAGTATTGTGTGACCAGTCTAGTTTATTGTTCAGATGAATACCCAGGTACTTACAGGATGTCACCATCTCGATGTCTGTTCCCTGTATATTTACTGGTACTGTGAGGGGCTGCCCATGCCTGCGGCAGTCCACCACCAGCTCCTTAGTTTTCCTCGCGTTGATCTGGAGGCAGTTCCGATGGCACCAGTCCACGAAGTCCTGGATAAGCCCTCTGTACTCAGCTTCATCTCCATTGGAGATGAGGCCAACGATCGCAGAGTCATCAGAGAACTTCTGTAGATGGCAGTGTGTTGTGTTGTGTGAGAAGTCCGCAGTATAAAGAGTGAACAGGAAGGGAGCCAGCACCGTTCCCTGGGGGGCCCCCGTGCTACTGATGATCGTGTCGGACACACAGTCCCGGGTTCTCACAAACTGAGGCCGGTTCGTGAGGTAGTCCAGGATCCATGATGACAGGTGCTGGTCCACCCCTGCGCGCAGCAGCTTGTCCTTCAGGATCATCGGTTGGATGGTGTTGAAAGCACTGGAGAAGTCAAAGAACATGATCCTCACCATATTCCCGGGCTTCTCCAGGTGGGACAGAGAACGGTGAAGGAGGAAGATCACCGCATCCTCCACCCCAATGCCATGCTGGTAGGCGAACTGGAGTGGATCCATCGCTGGTTCCACCAGGGGGTGGAGGTGAGCAAGGAGCAGTCTCTCCAGGGTCTTCATCAAGTGGGACGTCAAGGCCACCGGTCTGTAGCTGTTCAGGTCTTTGGGGTGGGAAGTTTTTGGTACAGGTACCACACAAGATGTTTTCCACAGCTGTGGTACCCTCCCCAGTTTCAGGCTCATGTTGAAGATATACGTCACAATCCCACACAGCTGGTCTGCACAGGACTTGAGGAGCTTTGCGCTGATGCCGTCCGGTCCCGGCGCCTTCCTCGCCTTGATCTTCCTCAGCTCCGTCCTCACCTGGGTCCTGGTCAGGGTCAGGATGGGGGGCTGTGTGTTGGGAGTGGGGGGGTGTTGGTGGAGTGGGGAGTGGGCAGCAGGACTTGATTTCTTTAGAGGCAGCAGTGGTTGTTGTGCAGTCAGGGGGGCGGGCGGTTGGTCAAATCTATTGAAAAACAGATTCAGGTTGTTCGCCCACTCCCTGCCCCCTGTGGCCTGGGGGGAGGTATTCTGGAGCCCCGAGATGGTTTTGAGGTTTCTCCAGACCCCGCTGATGTCGCTCTGTTGCAGCTTGTCCTCCATCTTCTTCCTGAAGCTGTCCTTGCCTTCTCTGATCTTTCTCCTCAGCTCCCTCTGTACGGACTTCAGCATCTCCCTGTTCCCTGACCTGAAGATCCTCTTCTTCTCTCTCAGAAGTGTTTTTATCTCAGGGTTGATCCAGGGTTTGTTGTTTGAGTGACGCCGTATGGTCTTGGTGGGAACGGATTTGTCCACACAGAAGCTGAGGTAGCCCGTGAAGGTGTGAATGAGGCCATCGATGTCCTCACCATGTGGATCGCAGAGCTGCTTCCAGGCGGTGGCTTCAAAACAGCCCTTTAGGGTGTCCATTGTCTCCTCAGACCATAACTCCACAGTGTGCATGGCCGGAGGTTGTCTGTGCACTAGGGGTTTGTACACCGGCCGGAGATGAACCAAGTTGTGATCCGATCTCCCGAGTGGGGGGAGTTGTGATGAGGTGTACGCCTCCTTAGTGTTTGCGTAGAATAAATCCAGTGTTTTATTGTCTCTAGTGTGGCATGTGACATACTGGGTGAACGTGGGTAGAATGGGAGACAGTGAAACATGGTTGAAATTGCCTGAGATGAGGAGAAGAGCATCTGGGTGTTCTGTCTGCAGCCTGCTGGTTACTGAATGGATGACGTCACGTGCTGTCCCAGCGTTCGCCGTCGGATTTGCATAAACAACAATGCAGATCACGTGTGAGTGTTCTCTCGGGAGATATGTAGGCCTCATGCTAACAGCTAGCAACTCAATGTCTTTGCTGCAGTGTCGTTGTTTAACAGTGATATGTCCCGGTCTGCACCAGTTGTTGTTAACATACATTATCACTCCACCGCCCCTAGCCTTGCCACTGTCTGGTGTTCGGTCAGCTCGTATCATGTGAAAACCCTCCAGCTCAATGTTAGCATCTGCTGCTAGTTCAGTTAGCCACGTCTCAGTAAACAAAAGGAGAGAGCACTCCCGGTATGTGCTATCATAACGGGAGATAGCCGCTAGCTCATCTAACTTTCCCAGTATCGACCGTACATTTCCCATGACAACAGATGGAAGGGAGGGTCTGTACCTTATATTTTTTGTCCTCCGCCTTACTCCAGCCCGGCAGCCGCGGCGTTTTCGCCTCAGTTCTCTCGGTATGTCGAGTTTTTCCAATGGGACCGGGTGGCGGTTGAATGCTAGCAGCTGTTCTCTGCTGTATCGTATCCTGCTATAGACAGTGGCTCCGTCCACCGGCTCAGGAGACATTTAGGACGATCTGTGTGTCCGTGATATAAGTGGGGTGAAAAAAAAAGACGGATCAAAAGAGAGAGGAAGGGAAAAAGACTCGGAATCGAGCCGCTGTTGCAAAAGGCAGCCGACTCGTGTGGCGCCGAGAGAAAAAAAAAAAAAAAAAAAGTGTTTGACAGTGTTTTAACAATGCCAGCAATTAAATCTTCATTTACCTCATTAATGTTAAAAGAAACTGTTGAAAGTATTGGTTTAGTATTGTTGAGCACATTTGGCAGCACAAAGTTTTTTGTTAATTCTTCCACTGACTCCACAAAATATGAATTAAATTTATTTGCCAATGTAGCATTATCACTGATGGTCTTGCCATTAATTCTAAGTTCCTTTACCCCCTTCTGATCATTTTTTTTTATTGGTTAAGTTATTTAAATGCCTCCATAGGGAACTGTTGTTACCCTTTGCATGTTCTATCAATTTATTGTAATAAAATGCTTTTGATTTACACATCTCTTGTACCACTTTATTTCTTAAACTTTTGTAAACGAGGTGATCATTTTGTAGTTCAGAGGTTAATGATGTTTTCAATGCAGAGTCTCGCCTCTTCATAAGTTTTCTTATTTCATTATTTAACCATGGTAGGTTAATCTTCTGTTGTCTACTTTTAATTTGCTTTGTAAATTTATCTATAGACTTTGTGATTGTTGCAGTTATAAAATTACAAACAAAATTACAACAATCATCTACTTCATATATTGACATGAGCTGCTCCCAATTTTGATTCTCTAAGTGATGTTCAAACTCCGCAGTTTTTGATTTGGGAATAATAAAAATTTACTTTGTCAATATCAACTCCCCCAAAATATTGTAGCCGCTTTTTAGTAAGTTTTCTGACAGCAAGAACCATGTTATGATCTGAGAGACCAGTTACAAGATTATAGGTTCTGGTTATTCGTTCTGGTTTATTAGCAAATACCATGTCAATAAGTGTTCTAGATTGTTTGGTTATCCTGGTGGGTCCTTTGATCATTTGTTGGTAATTAAATTTAGTCATGAAGCTTTTCAGTTTCTGTTTGTTCTTTTTATCAGACCAGTTAATGTTAAAGTCACCATAAAATATTGTTTCTCTGCACCTCTCAAGTTGTTTATCCAGATCACTTAATTCATTATAGAAAGAAGAATTGTATGACAGTGGGTTGTACAATATTGCATTGTTGAAATTCATTACCGGTGAGAGACATACATTAACAGCTAAACATTCAAGTGAAGTATTCAAATCAAACAGTTGACATTTAAATTTCTCTTTGATGTAAATTAAGACACCTCCTCCCCTCCCTACCTGCCTGTCTTTTCTAAAACACTGATAACCCACAATATCGATCATATTAGTGTCTATGTTCCTGTGTAGCCAGCTTTCTGAAAGACAAAGATAGTCCAGATTTGAGTCCAACAACAACGCCGAAATCTCATCTTTTTTGGGGATTATGCTCCGTATGTTTAAATGTCCGCCGAGGATCCCCTTTGGTTTAGCCTTTGTATCCCAAAGAACTCGTGCATGATTAACAGTTTGGAAGAATAAATGTTGTTTTTGCTTTTGTACAGCTCGGTTTTCGGGTCTCACTTTATTTGCATTTTGTTTGACTTAGAGGGATCACACTCCTCAGCCTCCCTGGGAAGGTCTATGCCAAAGTACTGGAGAGGAGAGTCTGGCTGTTGGCCGAACCTCGGATTCAGGAGGAGCAATGTGGTTTTCGTCCTGGCCGTGGCACATCGGACCAGCTCTTTACCCTCTCGAGAATCCTCAAGGGTTCATGGGAGTTTGCCCAACCAGTTTACATGTGTTTTGTGGACTTGGAGAAGGCATTTGACCACGTCCCTCATGGTTTTTTTGTAGGGGAGTGCTTCGGAAGTATGGGGTATTGGTCTCGTTGTTACGAGCTATTCAGTCTCTGTACGACTGTTGTGAGAGTTTGGTTCGTATTACCAGCACTTGGCCAGACTCATTCCCAGTGAGATTTAGACTCTGCCAGGGGTGCGCTTTGTCACCGATCCTGTTCATAATTTTTATGGACAGGATTTGTAGGCGCAGCCAAGGAACGGAGGGTGTCATGCTTGATGACCATAGGATCTCATCTCTGTTGTTTGCAGATGATGTTGTCCTGTTGGCTTCATCCAGCAATGATCTACCGGTCTTACTGGGACGGTTTGCCGCTGAGTGTGAAGCGGCTGGGATGAAAATCAGTACCTCTGAGTCCATGGTCCTCAGCCAGGAAAAGGTGGATTGTCCTCTCCGGGTTGGGGATAGGCTCCTGTCCCAAGTGGAGGAGTTTAAGTATTTTGGGGTCATATTCATGAGTGAGGGGAGAATGGAGCGAGAGACTGACAGATGGATCGAAGCAGCATCTGCAGCGATGCGGACATTGTACCGGTCTGTTGTGGTGAAGAGGGAGCTAATCTCTAAGGCAAAGCTGTTGATTTACCAGTCAATATACGTTCCTACCCTCACCTATGGTCATGAGCTTTGGGTAATGACTGAAAGAATGAGATCGCGGATACAAGCGGCTGAAATGAGCTTTCTTCATAGGATTGCTGGACTCACCCTCAGAGATAGGGTGAGGAGCTCAGTCATTCGGGAGAGGCTCAGCGTAGGACCGCTGTTCCTCCACATTGAAAGGAGCCAGTTGAGGTGGTTTGGGCATCTGAACAAGATGCCTCCTGGACACCTCCCACTTGAGGTATTTCAGGCACACCCCACTGGGAGGAGACCCTGGGGCAGACCCAGGACTTGCTGGAGAGACTATGTCTCCCAGCTGGTCTGGGAACACCTTGGTATCCGCTGGGGAGAGGGAAGTCTGGGCTTCTCTGCTTGAACTGCTGCCTCCACGACCTGGACCTCCGGAAAAGTGGTAGAAGATGGATGGATGGATGGATGTATCATTTTCATCATATATGTATGACTTTTTTCTTTGTAAATTTGCCTCTTTTTCTTGTATATTTGTGACTTTTTTTATCTCGTTTAGTTACAACTTTTGATTGTAGGTTTATGGGCCAGTTCCAGGTATTTATGAAGTATAAATCCTGGGGAAATGTATATTTAATCAGTCTCTGAACCCTCTGCTCCTTCGTCCTTTTCTCCGTTCAGACGAGGCTTGTGCCAACTGCTCTTTCGGGGCAATCTGCGATGCCCAGAGCGGCCTATGTGTGTGTCCGTCGGAGTGCGTGGAGTCCCACCAGCCTGTGTGCGGCAGCGACGGGAACACCTACGACAGCGAGTGTGAGCTGCACGTCCGAGCCTGCAAGGAGCAGATGGACCTGAAGGTGGTCAACCAAGGAGAATGCAGTGAGTAAACAGACACATCCATTCAATAACACTAGTACAGTCAAGATATTTTAGTTAGGATATTTTATTGCAGGATATTTTTCTTAGATGTCTATACCGAAACAGGGGTTTACAACCTGCAGCTTCAGAGCAGTTCCTAGCCGCTCCTCCTTCACTTGTCACTGTGACCAAGATAAAGGTTGCAAATGCATTAAAAAACTAAGAAAATTGTGTGTGAAAAAAGTCTTAAATGTAATAGAAAAAACATTTAACCTCTTAAAATTCCGGTGTTCCGACTGCGGGACTTTTAAATGTAAGAAGTTGCAAATTTACAAGAACAAAATTTAAAATTGAGGAGAAAAAAGTTGCAAATTTAACCTTTTAAAACTCCAGTGTTCCACTGGCGGGGCATTTCAAATTTTCTACTGCCACTCAGTGACGAAAGAATTAGATTTTTTTTTTTTTTTTTGCATATGCAAAATTTAGAGAAATTGGCTGGAACGCTAAGAGTTTAAAAGAGGAAAAGCAGAAAATTTATTCCACTGCAAATTTAAACTGCAAAAAATGAAATCTAATCAAAGTTCTATATTCTTGTTAGATATTTCTTCTTGTGCCATTTCCTGTAAGAACATTTTACTCCCTTTAAGATAGTCTTTACTTGTTTAAAACAATTTAATCTTGCGCTCTTGTCAGACATTTTTTCTGCCAACAGAGTGAGAAAATTTGACTTATCAAATTGTGTTGAACAAGTAAAAACTATCTTAAAGGAAGCAAAAAATTTCTTACAGAAAACTGCACGGCAAGAATGAATATCTTGTCAGACAAAAAACAAAAATGTAGATATAATACATAGATATAAATATATATATCAAAAATATAGAGCCTTGATTTAAAATATTTAATCTTGGTTAGATTCACTTTTGCGGTGTATAAAATTGTCAGAGCATAAGAAAAACGTCACAAATGTACTTCAAAAAGTTACAAATTTATGGTGAAAAATACATTAAAAAATTTCCAAGAATAATTTTAAATGTAAATTTGCTAAATTTTTGTCATCCCAGAAAAATTGCAAATTTAAGACAAAATCCTTGAGGGGAAAAAGGCAAATTTATTTAAAAATTAAGTTAATGAAAAAATTGCAAATGTACATAAACAATTCTGTACATTAAAATGCACACAAATGTATCGGGAATATTTCAGCTGTCTGAGAAAAATGTTGCAGCTTTACAAGAAAAGTTGGACATTTATGAGAAAATCCAAAAAGAAAATAGCAAATTTATTTTAAAAAGAAGTAGATTTTCAAGAAAAAAAATGATGCAAATTTAGATGGAAAAAATGCCAAGAACCCAACTCTTTTAAAATTATTAGAAAATTCTTACAAAATTTCCAACGAAGTGAAGAATTTTAAAGAAATAATATACTGTACTTATAACTTAATAGTAAATTCTCAAATATACAAGAAAATACAAAAAATAGAAAAAGTTATGTTCACGAAAAAAATTCCCAATATTGTGAAGAAATGTAACAAGTTTAAATAAAAGGCTGCAATCTTAGAAGAAAAAAGAGCAAATTTATAAGAAAAACCAATGCAGTAACTAATAGTAATAGAAAAGTTCATCATTTTAACTTAAGTGACAGTCACAAAGATTCTTACGAACGATGGGTTCATAAGAATCTCCTAATTCCTACAAATTCTGGACTTCACAGACATTCGTGGAGGAGGACATAGTTTCTTATGGCTGCTGCTCAGTTTGCAAGAGCAACTTAAGGCATTCTTAAGAAATGAGGTGCTTTTCTGTTGTATGATGACCCAAGAGTTCTTACGTTCTTTGTAAGGGTGCCTTGGGATCTTCCTATGGCATACTTACTGCCATCTTACGAAAATTTTTGTTCAACTCACAGCACTTTGAAGTCATTGGTAGTAAGATCTTATGGCTTTTAGTACATTTTGCTGGCACAAATGTTGCACGAATGACATACTTTCACCTTATGAGCGCCTCACTACCACCTTACGCATGCTGTATGAATCTCCGTACAAATGGGGATTGTACGGCGTTTCCTATGACCGCCGTAAGGGGCCCTCAAGAACAACTTAAATTGTTCTCAAGAACAACTTAAGGTGTTTCTGAGGCATGCTTACGGCCAACGTCTTGCGTAGTTCTTTTATTGTTCCTTTGATATTCGTATGGCTGCCCTATGATGACAGGTTTTTGTGGGGCGTTCGTGGAATTCTTGGACAAGACCATTGACCTGGCCACGAACTTACGAATGGTCTACAAACACTGGATTTTCCTACAGCCGCCTTAAGAAGGCCTTACGAAATGGTCCAAAAATCGTTCATCCAGTGTTTGCAGCCGTTTGTAAGGATATTTGTGACCGTAGCTTTAGCTAGTTTATCTTCATTTTTTTGAGACTCAAATATATTTGGTGGGTCAGTGCCATAAAACACTCAGGATGTCTCTCTGCAATGATCGCTAACCCCTGGACTCCTTACATTCATCGTTAAAAACAGTGGGTTTTTTTTGTAGCGCTACATTAAATATGGAAATAAATTTTAAAAATAGAAACCAACAGGAACCTCATAAGGCTGCAGGCAGGCACTTCAAACGAAGGAAAACTTGTCAAAGTGAATTCTCAGATGGGGAATTACTGAAGGAACGTGTTCGATGTGTTTTTAGAGGGAATATTTCACACGATGAACGTGTCAAGCATCACAATTAGGAAAGAGAAAAAAGAAAAAGCCCCATTTTAGATGCACATATTTCAGAGACGGATTAAAACGTCCTTCAGAATAAACCCATCCTGACCGGCCTCTCTCTGCTGTGCCTGTGATACAGAGACATGCGGCAGCACCGTTTGTGCCTGGGGAGCCCGGTGTGTCCAGAATAAGTGTGAGTGCCCGGAGTGTTCGGGCGAGCGAAAGTCCCCAGTGTGTGGCAGCGACGGAAACACCTACGGCAATGAGTGTGAACTCCGCAGGAGCTCGTGTATTCAGGAAAGGAGGATCGATGTGGCCAAGCCGGGCAGCTGTGATGAAGGTAGGAGACGTCTGTTAGCAGGATCTCATAAAATACTGACCTGATTCAAACAGAATCTGGTGGAAGGGTGGATATTGGACTACAGAAGAATTTTTAGTGGTTCAGAATTAAGGGGCTGAGCTGGAATTTTTATTTCACTTTCTTTTATACTGCAAGATGCGCTAAGATAGGCTAGTTTTGATGTTCTCATTAATTTCTGAGAATTAAGCTTGGAACTTAATTGAAAAAAAAAATCAGGTTTACACAACGCAGTGTGGAGATCAAAATTAGAGAACAATGTTTTAATACTTGATTTATTCCAACATATGTTATTCTTCATTGTTCAGAATTTTACAGAATATCAGCTGTGGCTATACCACTGCTGTACTAGTATGTTTTTTTTAAACAACCAAGGCACTTCAACAGAAACATTTATTTTGTAAAAAAAAAAAAGAAACAGTGAGCAAAATTAGAGAACAGTGACCACTGTGTCAGAAGAAAAGATTTAGGGGCAGATTTACTAAGGCAGCGCAAATTAGCGAGTACGCAATTTAGACAGAGCGCCTCAGGGAGTGGCCAATTTTTGCCAGTGATCTTCTAACAACACACAAAATTATGAACACAGATGCAGACACTTCATTTCAATAATGACCATCCATCCACCAAGAGCACTGCAAAATTGTGCACAGGCACAGCTGATGAGGAAGCGGGTCATCAACAAAGGCACAGAAAGTTTGGAGGAGCATAATAAATAAAGCTTTTTTTAAGCTTTTTTATAGTTTTTGTTCAAGCGCAAACCCCACTAAAATAGTTTATTTTTGTTCATTATATTTCAAAATTTAAATTTTCATTTAACATGGCACACTGTTTTTTGTTTAATATGTATAAATGAAGTATCTAATTTAAAAAAGGACTACTCATGAATAAATTGATTATTGACCAACATCTTTATTTTATTAATACTAGAACCATCAAGATGGTCTGATGGAGACTCTGGGGTTTTATTATGTGAATAACTTTGTTTTAATAAAATCTACAGGTCTCCCAGTTCACAACTTTTTATAAATGTCATTGAGTTATGGTGTTGCAATTTCAGGGGACTTTTCTATGGATCTGTGCGCTTTTTTTTGTTAATAAGCTCGTTGTTTTCTCCTATATTGTGTATCCTGAATTGGGAGATAAATAGAGAGAAGACGGAACTGAATTACTATTTTATGCACAGCAAAAAGAAATACTGTAAATATAGAAATATGGATAGAGGAACAAAACAAAGAAAACTGGCAATGTGGAAGATTTTGCTTCAAGAGCAAGGGGGGACTGATAGGAGAGGAAACTCCAGAGTCCGAGTCTGAACCTCCACAGAAAAGAGAAAAAAGTCACTATCGGCTGACACCATCTGTATTTCCACTGCAGGTAGGAAGGGCTTCTATTGTATCCTATTTTATGGATACAAATTAGTAGACTATATGCAGTATAAACAAATGGAATTTAAAAAAAAACAACAACTGCCAGTTGATGTCCAGTTCACCATAACACCAATCTCTGTGAGACCATTGATATTCATATAATCTGTTCTTCTGTCATACCAAATAAAGTCACTCACAGAGAGAAGCTTCTCTTCTGCCACGCACCCTCGGTTCTCGCCAGTGTCTCCTCCTGGCACCAGCGATTGCTATCATGTCAGGCACAGATGAATTAAGACAAGCTTTCTTGGGGCGTTAAATCCTGGAGCATTTAGCAGCAGATTGACAATCGCAAACCTTAGTAAATCACCTTGCACCAGTCATTTAAAAACTCCCCTCCCTCAAATTTGCCCTTCGACGTGACAACTCACACAAATACATATGCAATGAGAGCAGGCGCAAAATTAACATAGTCCACATTTTTCACCACTAATTTTGCCCTGCGCCTTTTAGTAAATCTTGACAGTAGCTTTTTAATGCCAAAACAGGGTTTTGTGATGGCAGATAATAAATCTGCCCCTTAAGATTCAAGATTCAAAGGCTTTATTATCATGTGTACAGTTACGAAATGCAACATTTCCTGAGCAATGAAATTCTTTGCTCTCCAAATGACTGCCAATAGATACACATCAATACTAATAAGCTAATGACACATCTAATATTAATGAATACTAATAACACACACTAGTAACACACATTTGGCAGTTAGGACACCTTAAACACACCTTAATATTAAATACTAATGCTAATGAATACTAATAACACACATTAGCAGTTAAACCAGAGGAAATGAGAAGAATGAAAATTGAAAATTCACTGGATGACTATAATGTACAATGGTATACTAATATCAGAGATGATATGAATCTGAGATGACATAAGCCTATGTCCATCCATCCATCCATCCATCCATCTATCCATCCATCCATCTTCTACTGCTTTTCCGGAGGTCCGGGTCACGGAGGCAGCAGTTCAAGCAGAGAAGTGCCCTATTCCCCTGCCAATTGCTTTTCCTACCCCTCACCTCTGCTAAACTTGTATATGTATTCTGTTAGCTTGGTCTGACCATAGTGTTTAACTGATATGTTATTGTTGTATTTTATTTTTTTATGCTGTTGTATTTAAACTTATTCTCAATGTATATTGTGGTACTGTGTTATGCTGGGGGATCATAATTTCGTTTTTTATGTACATGCACATAATAAATGACAATAAAGAAATCTTGAATCTTGAAGCCCAGACTTCCCTCTCCTAAGCCACCTGCTCTAGCTCTTCAGAGAGGACACCAAGGTGTTCCCAGACCAGCTGGGAGACATAGTTTCTCCAGCGAGTCCTGGGTCTGCCCCAGGGTCTCCTCCCAGTGGGACGTGCCTGAAATACCTCAAGTGGGAGACGTCCAGGAGGCATCCTGATCAGATGCCCATACCACCTCAACTGGCTCCTTTCAATGTGGAGGAGCAGCTGTTCTACTCTGAGCCTCTACTGGATGACTAAGCTCCTCACCCTATCTCTGAGGGTGAGTCCAGCAATCCTACAAAGGAAGCTCATTTAAGCCACTTGTATCCACAGTCTCATTCTTTTGGTCATTACCCATGGCTCATGACCATAGGTGAGGGTAGGAACGTAGACTGGTAAATCGACAGCTTTGCCTTAGAGATTAGCTCCCTCCTCACCACAACAGACCGGTACAACGTCCGCATCACTGCAGATGCTGCTCCGATCCATCTGTCAGTATCTCGCTCCAGTCTCCCCACACTCGCGAATAAGACCCCAAGATACTTAAACTCTTCCACTTGGGGCAGGAGCTTGTCCATCCTCAACCTGGAGAGGACAATCCATCTTTTTTCTGGCTGGGGACCATGGACTCGGACTTGGAGGTGCTGATTCTCATAAGCCTATGTACAGTGTGCAGATGAGCCTATGTACAGTGGGCATAAGCCTATGTACAGTGTGCAAATGAGCAATGTACAAATTAGCACCCAGTGTGAGAATTTCTCTGTAATGATAATACCAGTAGACTGTGCAATGATAATTTAGCAGCAGAGATGATATGGACATGAGACGGGATGAGATTATGTACACTGTGCAAATTTAGCAACCAGTGTGTGAACTCCTATTTGCAAAGCTGTGTCCGGAGTTTGTTATTTATTCAGGAGTCTGGTGGCAGTGGGAAAGAAGGAATATTTTAGTCTGGTTGACCTGCATTTCACACTTCTGTACCTCCGGCCTGAGGGTAGAAGTGTGAACATTCTGTGCTGGGGGTGGGTGGGGCCCTGGAGGATGGCGGCAGCTCTCCTTTGGACTCTGCAGTGATAGATGCTCTGCAGAGAGGGGAGTGGAGTCCTGATGATCTTCTTCTCCACTGTCTTCACCACTCTCTGCAGGCATTTGCGGTCCAGGGCAGTAGTGCTGCTGTACCACACAGTGATGTAGTTGGTCAAGATGCTTTTGATGATGCAGCTGTAGAAATTGTTGAGCATCTTGGGGGACATGCCAAACTTCTTCAGCCTCCTGAGAAAGTACAGCCGCTGTTGAGCTCTCTTAACCAGCTCTGTGGTGTTGTGTGCCCACATAAGGTTCTCGCTGATGTGGATGCCCAGGTATTTAAAGCTGCTCACCCTCTCCACCTCAAGCTTCCGGACGAACAACGGCCGATGGGGTCTCCTCCTCCCCTTCCTCATGTCCACTATCATCTCCTTCATCTTGTCTGTGTTGAGGGTGAGGTTGTTGTCCTCACACCATGACACCAGGCTGGCCACCTCCCTCCTGTAGGATGCTTCATCACCGCCAGTGATGCATCCTATCACTGCTGTGTCATCCGCGAACTTTAAGATGATATTGTCCTTGTGGGAGGCAACACAGTCATGGGTGAAGAGGCTTTAGAGGATGGGGCTGAGAACACAACCCTGTGGGACACCTGTGTTCGTGATGATGGTGGCTGAGGTCCTGTTACCCATCCTGACAGACTGGGGCCTGCCAGTCAGAAAGTCCAGTAGTCAGTCACAGAGGGTGGGGTGCAGGCCAAGTGAAGACAGTTTGTCGGTGAGTTTGTGGGGGATGACCGTGTTGAAGGCGGAGCTGTAGCTGACAAAGAGCATCCTGATGTAGGAGTCTTTATCTTCCAAGTGGGAGAGAGAACAATGGAGTGCTGCAGCAATGGCATTTGAGGTGGACCTGTTGGGCCGGTAGGCGTACTGCAGGGGGTCCAGGGTATCTGGTATGCTGTCTTGAATGAGGGGCAGTACCACTCTCTGGAAGCACTTCATGATGATTGGAGTGAGTGCTTCTGGCCTGTAACACTGGTCAACACCGAATTTATTGTTCAAGTTTTTTTTAGCTGATTTAGGTTCAGGTTCAGGTTACTTTATTTGTACCCGTAGGTAGATTTGTTTTGCAGTCTGGTGACATCCATATTTACAAGCCACAATTACATTCAACATAAACACAAACACAGGCACACATGAAGCTGACTATAAACATGATAAAAATACTCAAGGCTCCATCAATCAGGGTATAAAGACAAAGAGATGAGAGAAAAACCAGAGATAAGAGAGAAGGGTCATATTAAAAAGTTAAAGACTAGTCAAAGAGGTTAAAAACTCAAAGGTCTAAAATCCTACAAAAATAAGTAAATATAAGATGGGGTTAATAAATAGGTACCTAAATTATGTGCAATATATTGTTACAACTTGTTCAACTCTTTGACAGCAGCAGGAACAAAGCTGTTTTTGTAGCACTGGGTTTTGCTTTTTGGGACAGCAAACCTCCGTCTTGAGGGAAGAAGCTGAAAGTTGCAGTGCAAAGGGTGGGAGTCATCATTTAAAATGGAGGTAGCCATCCTCTGTACTTGTCTGGTGTACAGGGATGTCAGGCTCAGCTGTGACTCACCAAGCAAACGACTGGACCATCTAACTACCTGATCCAAGGATTTCCTCTGTTTCAGTTTTATCTGACCAAACCATGACACTAAAGAAAAGGATAAAACAGATTCAATAAAAGCCCAATAAAACATTGTCATTATGGTTCTGTCAATTTGGAAGCGTGCAAGTTTCCTCAAGCAATGCAAATGTTGCTGACCCTTTTTGCACACCCTTTCACAGTTCTCTTCAAACTTTAAATTACTATCAATAATCGTCCCAAGATATTTGTAGGATTGTACACATTCAGTGGTCTGACCTTTTAGTACGGTGACTTTGTGCCTGAGAGTTTTCCTCCTAAAGTCAATAATCATATCTTTAGTTTTTGTCGTATTCAGCTGCAGGTAAGAATCCTCACACCAGTGAACAAAATCATCAACTACTGGGCCGTGGCCACTCTCACCATCCTGTAGGAGACTGACAATAACTGAATCATCAGCATACTTTATAATGTGTCTGTTGTCATGTCTGCTCCGACACATGTTTGTGTACAGGATGAAGAGTAGTGGTGACAACACACACCCCTGAGGAGAGCCAGTAGAAGAGTACTTTAGGTCAGACAATGTACCATTGACCCTTACTCTCTGTGTCCTGTTGGTTAAGAAATCCAGAATCCAACCCACCAGATTATTGCTCAAATCAAATTGTTGCAGGAGCCTTTCAACTAAGATATGAGGTTGGATTGTATTAAAGGCGGAGGAAAAGTCCACAAATAAAAGCCTGGCGTGTGTCCCATTAAAATCCAGATGTTTAAAAAGCATGTTAAGCAGAGTGACAGTGGCGTCCTCCACTCCTCTGTGAGGCCTATAGGCAAACTGCAGAGGATCCAATGCATGCTCAGTCTGCTTTAGGACCTCACATCTGACCAGTTTTTCAAAAATTTTCATTAAAATTGAAGTCAAAGCAACTGGTCTAAAGTCGTTTACCATTTTAGGACAGCTGGATTTTGGAACAGGAACAACCACGGCATCTTTCCAGATCTTGGGTACATGTTGTGTCTGTAGGGACTTATTGAAAATGTAATGAAACACAGGACTCAGTTCATGTGCACAAGACTTTACCAAGCGCCCACATATATTATCAGGGCCCTGACTTTTGTTCACTTTTACAGTGCAGAACTCCCTTTTAATATCCTGCACCTCATTATTAAAGTGCTGATTGTCTTTGAGTTTCTGTTTCAAATCTTGGGTTTCAGTGCTAAAATCAAAGGAGTCAAAACGACCATAAAAACAATTAAGAGCATTAGCCAGCTCTGTGTCTGAATTAAAACCATCTAAAAACACACGATTACTGCACTTTGTGCTCTGAAGGCCTGCAATAGTTTTCATACTGGTCCAGGCTGAACCAAGTTTCTTTGTAGCCATCTTACTTTCCAATTCTGATTTATAATTCTGTTTTGCTCTTAAAATTTCGGACTTCAACTCTTTTGTGGCAACCTGTAGCTCAGAAACAGACCCCTGTTTAAAGGCAAGTGCTTTCCTCTGTAAGCAGGATTTAACTGATTTTGTAACCCATGGCTTGTTGTTGGGATATATTTTGACACGTTTACGTGGAACGATCATATTTTTACAGAAAGCCATGTATGAGCATGTGACGTCTACCAAAGAGTCCAAATCATCCCCGCAGGACAGTGTGAACACCTCCCAGTCCGTACAGTTAAAGCATTCCTGGAGGCAGTGCTCTGAATCCTCTGTCCACACCTCTATGTCTCTGGTCTCCACCTTGCCTCTTCTGAGAGCAGTTTTATATGTGGGCAGCAAATGTACACAGTTGTGATCTGAGGATCCTAAAGGAGGAAGGGGGAGTGATTTATAGGCCCTCTCTATGGATCCATAGCACAGGTCCAATGTCTTTTTTCGCCTGGTTGGGCAGGAGACATACTGATAAAAGTTTTTAAGTGTCTTCTTTAAAGAAACATGGTTAAAATCCCCAAGAATAAAGTTTGGCACCTCTGGAGAAACTGACTGCAGCCGCTGTACCACATCAAAGACGGTGCTGGAGGTGGAGTCAGCGTCTGCCCTCGGGTGAATATACACAGTCGTTATAAAAAGTTGGGGGAACTCACGGGGCAGATTAAAGGGGCGTAGCAATACGGACAGAAGCTCCACATCGGGTGTACAGATGCGCTCTCTGACCGTGACAGATGTGCAGTACTGCTTATTAATATATAAACATACGCCGCCCCCCGACGTTTCCCCCTTACCTCTTCCTGCCGATCCAAGCGGAGTGGGGCTCCAAAGCCGTCAATCCACAGATCCGCGTCCCGGTCATGCGCATTAAGCCAAGTCTCGGTGTAAGCCATGACACAGCAGTTCTTGAAGTCCTTCTGGTAGCATACATTCCCTTGAAGTTCATCTACATTGTTCCTCAGAGATTGTACGTTCCCCAAGATCATGGAAGGAAGAGGAATGCTTTTAAATTGACGTCTCCTCAGGCTTAATTTCACGCCTCCATGCTTTCCGCGTTTCCTCCTCTTGTCTCTCTTTTCATCGCTGTGTCCATGAACGTCTCTCAAAATAAAGTCTGATTTAGGACAATTTTGATGTGCTGAATCCAAAAATCACATTGGTTTTGCTCAATCAGGTCAACTTTTTGAACTATGGCCACATTGTTTTTTACGTTTTTGTTTACATGTACAGGTATTTTCGCTTTATATGATGCAAAATTCTTTTTTATTTCTTGAAATTTCTCGAATTCTGAAGAGTTTGCATGCGCCAATTTATGACATGATGTCATAAATTGTCATGTTGGCTGATTACTGTCGGACTCTGAAGAGAGACATCCCTGCCACTGAGCATCCTAGAGGTTCGAATAAACGGAAGTTGAAGCTCGGAATTTTGAACAATGATGACGTAACATTCAATTTACATGTACTTACCTTTGTCAATGTCTACTATTCAATTTACAGTAATCAAAGTTTGTAATATTTAATCAATAAATTGTGTTAGACAACGATTTTTTATCTTAAAAATCTATTTTGGATGAGAAATATTAACAAAAATCAACCGATAATGTCACAAAAATGTAATCGATTTAGTCAGAAGATCAGATTTTTTAAAAATCAACTTAGCATAAAAACCTGACCTGATCAAGAGAAACAGATGTCATTTTCGGATTCAGCGGTGTGAAATTGTCTTAAATCAGTTGAAAAAACACAGACAACTTACAAAAAAATTATTTTTGTAACCCTGTGTAATCATTCAGACAGGTCAATAGACTCTTTTTGGGGAGGGGGACAATGGTTGTGGTTTTGAAGCAGGAAGGGACTATGTTCTGGTTGAGGGAGAGGTTTAAGATGGATGTGAGAACGTTAGTCAGCTCCGCAGCACATGCTCTGAGAGCCCGTCCAGGGATGTTGTCTGGTCCTGCTGCCTTGCGGGGGTTGATATTCCTCAGTGCTCTGTTTACCTGGCCTGATGTGACATTTAGTGGAGGGGGAGGGTGCATGTGTGTGTGTGTCTCCTCTCTGCACTGTAGCTGGAGGTCTCAATGCAGGTGTAAAAGATGTTGACATCATCTGGCAGGCTGTCTGTGGAGCTCGTGGTGTTACTGTTGGTCCTCTTGTAGTCTGTGATGTGTTTCAGGCCTTGCCACATGCGCTCCGGGTCAGGAGTAGAGTAGAGGCTGTCCAGCTTTTCCCTGTACTCCCTCTTGGCTGTTGTTATAGCCCTCCTCAGTCCATACTTTGCAGCTTTGTACTCCTGACCTTGTTGCCTGATTTAAATGCAAGAGAGCGAGCACACAGCTTCTGACATACTTGACTGTTGATCCAGGGCTTCTGGTTGGGTAACTTCCTGACTTGTATGGTGGGTACAATGGTATCAACACACGTGCTGATGTACCCAGTCACATACTCAGCGTAGTACTGTATGTTTACAGAAGAGTCCTCCCAGGTGGCTGCAGCTTTAAACACATCCCAGTCTGTCCAGGCAAAACAGTCTTGCAGGGTGCTCTCAGCTGCTGGAGTCCAGCGTTTCCCATCCATCCATCATAGCAGTCTGTCGTGGGCGACAATGACTGTTTCATTTAGGTCTGATCAGATTCCTTCACACAGCTCTGTCCTTAGCCTTCCACTGCCAGGAACTCCTGTCTATATCCAGCTTCAAGTTTCTTTTTACAGTGTCTTTAAATCTGAGCCTTGGTCTACCCTGATTGCATTTTTAATTTTGTTTAATAACAGGGTTTGTTTGTTTCAGCTTTTCTCTGTAGGCTTGGTACTTAAACAGGGAGATATGATCTGACTGTCCGAAGTGGGGGCGGGGCGCTGCTCTGTATGCGCCGCGTATGTTTGTGTAAACATGATCCAGTGTGTTCTTATTGCAGGTGGGAATGTCCACATGCTGGTAATATTTGGGAAGCACAGTCCGTAAATTGCACTGGTTAAAGTCACCAGCAACAATTAAAAACGGCATCGGGGTGGGTCATCTCTACTGCGCTGATGATGTCATGGACTTTGCGTAGCGCTGCTGTGTAGTTGCTTTGCGGGCAGATGTAAACAGCGACCAAAAACACAGCAGTGAATTCCCTAGGTAGATAATGGGGATGGCATTTCAGTAGTAAAAACTCCACATCAGGCGAATAGTGCTTGTAAACAGTCTGTACATCTCCGCACCATGAGTTGTTTATAAACACACACACACTCCTTGTCTTACCCAAGGCTTCAGTCCGGTCCGCCCGATGTGCTGAGTGAGTCTCTAGTTGAATGGCGCACTCAGAGACTCTGTCTGAGAGCCAGGTCTCACAGAAAATTAGGGCGCAGCACTCTCTTATCTCCCACTGGTCTTCAGTCCTTACTCTTAGTTCATCTAGCTTGTTTTCCAGAGACCGTACATTAGCTAGCACGAGGCTAGGTAGCGGTGGGCGGCTAGCTCCAGCTTTTAGCCTACCATCTAGCCCCCTCACTTACCTCGCTTGTGGCGCTTCTGACGTGCTCTCTTGGGGTCAGCCTGCTCACGCAATCTCGGTGCTTCAGGACCTTCCTGGGGGTGGTGGTGGTGCTGATTGCTGCGTGGTCACACAGTGCATTGTAGATCTGGTGGTATGAAGCCAGTAAATTCCGTATGACTGCTTGTCTTGGCGATGTCCAGTAGTGTCCGTCTGTAATGTTTTTTTTAGAGCTACAGGGTTCCAAAATTAATAGGAAGTGTAGAGGCCCTTGCTTTGAATGACTTCAGCACATGTGTGCCCACAGGACATCACAAGTTTCTCACACTGCTCTGGTTAGATCTTGGCCCATTCTTCTTTAGTCTCTTCCACAGTAACTGTAGTGGATTTCTTAGCCATTACTTTGTCACCAAGGATTTTCCAGAGATTCTCTATGGGGTTTAGATCTAGACTCTGGGCTGGCCATTTCATTGTTTCAATATTGTTAGATTCAAGGAACTGTTTAACCCGTTTTGCAGTGTGACAGGGGGCATTGTCTTGCATGAAAATTCTGGGCTGATTGGGAGACAGTGTGCAGTGAAGGAATTACATGTTGCTGAAGGAGGTTCACATAAACATTTGCATTCACCTGCTATGGGGTAGCTGTACAAGAGGCCCAACTCCTGTTGCAGAAAACATCGCCCAAACTATGACACTTCCTCCTCTAAATTTAACTGACTTCTTTACACACTTTGGATTCAGCCTTTCCCTAGTTTGACGCCAAACATATTGTTTCCCATCAGACTCAAATATATTGAGCTTACTCTCATCACTGAAGTACATTCTGGACCTGTTGGGGCTCTAGTGCATATTTTACCTCACCCGCTGTTTAAACCAGCACACCTGTGAAAATCACCTTGTTGTCAGTTCCTGCTTTAATATAACATTTTATAAGCAGTTTCCAGAGCTAAATGCAAAAAAAAACAAAAAAAAAACAAAACAAGAAAGCTGTATTAATTATCACAAGTTTAAGGTTATATATCAGTTTATCACAGACAGCATAATGCCTAATGTCAATTCAACAATTGATTAAATATCTTACAACTGAATTACTGATCTGCTCCAACCCACAAGCTATCATTAGGTGGAAGTTTTCTATGAGTGCATTTTTTAACAACACAATTCAGAAAGGTGAACCTTCGTATTCAGTATTCACTGCACTTAAGAGTGGTATTTCAAGCCATTTGATTTAAATTTGATGATTATGATTGTAGTTGGGTTTTTTTTTCCACAATATTTTTATTGGACCTTTTTTTTTTTTTTTAACAAACATGGCACAAACAATCAAACACTAACACTAAAGTAATTTAAAAAAAAAACACTAACTACAAAAAAAAATGTACTAAAAACACCAACAACCACTAACAAAGGCAAGTCATCAACAATGCTCCTCTGTTTAGTCTAGGTAATCTATTACATAAGTATACATATTATACTTTCACCAATTTGGAATTTGCAAGGTCCACACACATCATTCACCTTCTTCTTCAGAAGTTATGTTTAATTTCTTTACATAATCAATGAAAGGTCTCCATATATTCTCAAACACATTTTCCTTTGATTTCAGTATGTATGTTATTCTTTCTAGTGGAAGGTTTGTTAACATCTGTCTTAACCACTGAGTCACATCTGGTCTATGAGTCTTTTTCCACAATAGTGCAATACATTTTTTGGCATTAAGCAAACTGAGGTCTATGAATGCTCTTTCACTCTTATTAAAGTTATGCTTTTCTGGATACAGACCCAACAAAAACAGTTTAGGGTTCAATGTGAATTGTTTTGAAATTATTTTTTCAATTGTTACCCTCACCTCTTCCCAAAACATTCTGATTTTTCTACATTTCCATAAACAGTGAAATGGGGTTCCTTTACTTTCCATACATTTTGTGCATGTATCTGGTATGTTTTTGTTATATCTATTTAACTCCACTGGTGTAACATACATCCGCATTAACCATTTAAAATGTATCAATTTAAGACGTACATTTATTGATTTGGTTTGAGCTTCTATACAAGCCAATTCCCATTGTTCCTCTGAAATTTCAATTTGCAGGTCTTCTTTCCAATAATTCAATCTTTTCTGTGAGTTTTCACTTGAGAATAGTGTCAATGAGTTATAAAACTCTGAAATAATACCCTTTCTCTTACTATCTTTCGTCAAAATTTTTTCCAAGGAAGAATAAGTAGGTCGGGTGAGAGCATTATTTTGATTTGATCGAATAAAATTCCTAAGCTGAAGATATTTAAAAAAAAATGTGTTCTATTAAGATTGAATTTGATCCTCAGTTCTTCAAAAGACATTATGTTATCTGAACGTGACAAATATAAGTCTTGAATCTTTTGAATCCCTTTTAAATTCCATACTTTAAATACAGCATCCGCTCTCCCTGGTGTAAAATATTGATTACCCCATATTGGGCTAAATTGTGACAATAAAGCCTCTTTTCCACTAGCCCAGCACACCTCGGTACGGCTCGATTCACTTCAGTACGGCTCGGCATGCTTCTGTCTCCATTAGCACGGTGTTTGGCATGGGTGTTGTGCTGGGGTGGGTGGGTTTATAACAGCGAGGCGGTGCCACACTCCCATGACGTAACACACACGACCCAAGCAAAACATTTTTTTTCCCAAAACTTTATTGATAAGACCCAAGCAAAACATAACACATAGCTGTACAAGGCCACTCCTCGGTCTGTGGCTTTTTTCACCGTAAACGCCAAAAAGGACCGCCAGACAAGGGTACAGGCAGCGAGATGAAATATGAATGAATATTTCAATTTAATACTATCCCACTTGTACTTACAAAAACGTATGAATATTCATAAAAAGCACACACATGAAAGGTAGCACCACAAGCAGTGGGTCACAGCGGTTTTAGGCTACAGCAACACAATTGTGTATCCTTTGCCAATCTGTCTGCTGTTATTTAATGTTTAACAGTTAAGGGACGGATGATTAGATGCTCCAAAACTGGAGAAACTCTCTGAAAAAAAAGCTGCAACACAAGTCACTTTTGTTTTGAATTAACTGCCAAATGACCTAGAAATAATGAGCTGAAACTTGTTTTTATTCGTATTAAATAATGAGACAGTGGCACACTGGCCAACACCAATTTGTATTATTTTTTACATCCTAGGGCATTTTGGATGTACTGAATAAAAAAAAATTCATGTTTTTCACCTTCAGGTCAACGTTTGGAACAACTGTATTATTATTTTCCGTTTAGATGATGCTACACTCCTTCTAAAGTATTGTAATTCTCTGAATTTGGAATGCCGATAGAACATTCAATTTACATATACTTACTTTTTTTACCTACTTTGACTTGTAAGCTTGATCAGTCTCTCCTGCTGCATTTTAAAGTTCAACTGTGCAACTTCTTATAAGTTAACATAAAAAAATTTACCCAAAGTTTAGAACTGTATCATGTGGTGCTAATTTTTTATGATATTTCAATAAAAAGCACAGAAAGCTTACAAAAACATTTGTTTTTTGGTCTAGTTAAAAATTACATTACCTTTACAATGGTTGACCCCTGACAGGATGATCAGCATCATTTTCATCAGACTAGGCAATGGAATTTCTATGCAATTATACTGTTTTATAATTCAGTGTTATAACAGACAAACCACACTTTCCAAAACAATTCCATTTTATTATATACAAAATATTAAAATAAAAAAAAAACTTTGCAACACAACATGAAGGTTAATCGACATTTTATACACGCCGACCACTGAGTGCCTCTCCCAGCTTCCCAAACTGGGCCAGGAAGGCTCGGTTGAATGAAGCCGTCTCTGCCAGCTCGTGGGATACCCTCGCGTTTTCTGCAACCTCATTTAAATGTTGCAAATATTTATCATTGAATAGATTTTGCGCCTGGTGGCGGGACATATTCACATTGGAGAATCCGGGCGGGCTGGCGCGGCGGACGCGTGGATTCTACAAGGAAAATGCACACAATAAAATACAGCATGAAAGTGCAAGATATACAGAAAAGACAATAGTTTTTAACAAGATTACATAAGCTTATTTCAGCGTATTGTTCACATGAATAATTAAAAGAAAAGCGAGTCCGCAGTGTGCTGCGATAAAGCAGCGATCATCATCCACAAATGAACAGCTTTTTTATTGCATAAATAAACTGAGCGTCTTACCGAATATATTTGCGAAAAAACGCACAATAAAAAAAAAAAATTAAAACTCACCGTTAAAGGACTCCGATGTCGAGACCTCCCGGTATATTTTTTCATTTCGGGTGGCTCCGTCTAACTCGCGCTGGATACGTTCGTCTGACAATGCAGTGAGCAGACACTGCAGCTCCTTATTGGTCCATGGAACACCCTTATTACGCGAAGCCATTTTTGATAGAGAATAAATGAATATAGCACAGCAATACACTGAAAATAAACCGCCAACAGTGGTTGCGCGCTGAGTAATGGCGGTCGTCTAGATTCTTTTTTTTTTTTTTTTTTTCAAAAACTTTATTGAGAAGGTCGTGAAGATTCGGTAGAAGAGGAGGAGGAGAGGGGCGGTTACAACCTGACCAATCAGCGCCGGTTATGACCTGACCAATCAGCGGCGACCAGTCTGTTAACGTCACAACACGGCCCAGCTCAGCACTGCTGTACCCTGCCCTTGAGCGGGGCTGAGAATCGCGGCTGTTAAACCGTGTTGGGGCTTGTGGAAAAGCGTACAAAGCGTGCTGAGCCGTCCCGTGTCGCGCTAAAGCGTGCTCGTGGAAAAGGCCCTTAAGTGTGGTTCTTTTAAATATTTTTTGGTTTCACACCATATTTTGATCATATGCTTTACAATTGGATTTTTAACTTGTTTCTATAATTTTTTAGCCGAGTCTGAGTATATGAATAAGGGAAGAGGTAAAGGTAAATTGTATGATTCCATTTCAGTCCAGTAAGGAGGATCATTTGATGAAAAATAATATGTCATAGACCTCAGTTGTGCTGACCAGTAATACAACATAAAGTTTGGACATTTCAGACCTCCACGATCAAATGGTAAATATAATAAGGACAGACGTAATCTAGCCTTCCTATTGTTCCATATAAATTCCACTAACTTTTTTTAATTCTTGAGAATAAATCTGAAGGTGGTGGTAAAGGAATGTATTGAAATAAATGAAGTATTTTTGGTAAGATATTACTTTTAAGTATATTAATTCTCCCGATCATCGACATTGGTAGTGACATCCATCTCTGAAGTAACTCATTAATATCTGTCATTAAGGCTTCATAGTTGGCACTGGCGACTGATTCTAGCTTAGGCAAAATTTGAATTCCTAAATATTTAAACTGATTTACAACATTGAATTGATTTACCTCAGGAGCTGGGTGATTCCTCTGGGTCTAGGTCGGATTTGATTTTTTTTTAAAATTTGACATAAACAAAATTATGTGATCGGCATACAGGGAGAGTTTATGTTCTATTGGTCCTACTTTAATTCCATATATTTGTGGATGTAAACGTACTGCCATTGCTAAAGGTTCAATTGCCATAGTAAACAATAAGGGTGAAAGTGGACAGCCTTGTCGACATCCTTTATTGATTTTGAGATATTGCTGTTTGTTAGGATTTCTGCTGTAGCATTATTGTATATTATCTGAACCCATTTTATGAAATTATTTCCAAGTCCAAACCTTTGTAGGACTTCAAAAAGAAAGGGTCGAATGGCCCTATCAAAGGCCTTTTCGGCATCCAATGATAGGAGAGCTGTATCTGGTGCTTCTTTATTGGAATAAATAATATTAAATAGTCTTCTTACATTATGTAAGCCTTGTCTTCCCATTATAAAGCCATTCTGATCTCGGTTAATAATATTTGGTAATATTTCTTGTAGTCGTCTTGCTAAAATTTTACAGATTATCTTAAGGTCAGCATTTAATAGGCTTATTGGTCTCATGTTTTCACATTTATTAGGGGGTTTACCTGGTTTTGGCAACAGTATAATTAAGGCACTATTCATCTATGGTATGTTCTCTTCTTCCGGCTTTCAGAGAGAGCAGATGCATTTCTTTTCCTCTCCCTTCTCCTCCCTTCACTGATCCCAGCTTGCTGTGTCCTGTCTGTGTCTTGCTCTTCTTCTGCTGCATCTCGACCCAAACGGAAAATTATGGAATTGAGCTGGGCTTTAAATGCAATTGACACCACTTTAAAAGAAGATCGGGCCAGGGGGAGCCCAAGTGGGGAGACTCATGGGACAATTGGAAACTCATGTGTCTGTGTGATTCGATTGAAGATGTGGAAGACATCTATCTGTTTGGCTTATGATCACAGGATTTCTACTGTTTGGCTCTGGAGTTTCCTGGTGTATCGGAAATTAAAGAAGTTGCAAGAGCTGGTCAAAATGCGGACCCGGCGAAGCTCCTCCAACAATTCAACCAGCTGGGGAGAGCACTGATAGCAGCAAATGGTGAACTGAATGGCGAACTGAATCAGAAGGTGGAATACATCTCGGAGTCGCTGGGTGCTCTCCAGGGAATGATTTTAAAGCCTGTGAATGTGTGATGCACAGAATCGCATGAGAAAGGAAATTTTTATGCTCTAAGTGAACTGTGCTCATCAGGCCTTGATTCGGCGTCCTTGGGAGACTCATTCCTCCAGGAGAAGAGATAAAGCAGAAGGGAGTTTTGGCTTCTCTTAACCCAAACAACTGCTGTTGTACAACAATCTGAACTCTCCAAGGACAGCGTTATCTTGTGACTAACATGGAATTTTACCATCTGACATGAAGAGAGATGAACTCTGTGGACATGTTTATCTATGTTTAGAATACATGGACATAACATCTAGTCGTTGCCTAGGAGACGATCTTTGTTGTGCACCAGTAACTGATACATTCACACTGCACTCACACTGATATCATATGACTGATATACACACACTGGTCTCTCTCTTTTGTTAACGTGTGTATTGTAACTTGTCTGCTAAATGTGCATTGAGGGTTTTTTTTTTTTCTATATGATCATAATCTTACTCACTCGAGCGCTATTCTGATAACTGTTTTTTTTCTCTCTGCCCAATGTGTCATCCCCTTCCCCTCTCCCTCTTTACCCCCACTGTATCAGGCGCCTTGTTGGCTGCCGCGTCATTAGTGAGCGCCTAATATGTGCGCACCTAATGTCAAGTCAAATTCCTCGTATGTGTAAACATGCTTGGCAATAAAGTTCATTCTGATTCTGATGGTGGTAAATTACTATTTTGAAATGCTTCTAAAACCATTTCCAAAAGTGGTTTTATTAATTTATTCTTAAATTTTTTTATAGAGGTCAACTGGAAGACCATCTGGTCCTGCTCTTTTTCCTGATTTCATATTATCAATGGCTAGCCCAACTTCTTCTTGACTAATTTTAGACTCCAGTATCTCCCTGTTTTCATTTGGAATACACGGTATAGATAATCCACCCAATGATTGTAGGTTTTTACTTATTAAATTACAATTTGGGATATTCTAATTAACCCAAACGCACTAATATTCAGAATGAGGGCTCATGTTAACAAAGATGAAAAAGAGATAGTGACTCCCGTAATTCAGTCATTCACTGCATTCACCACATTAGCCATGACAGCTCAGCCCTCAGCAACCAGAGAGCTTACTGTCAAACAGGTATGCTAACAGAAACAGCACATACTAACAGTATTGTCATTTTTCTAAAGCTTGAAACAGTTGGCCGTTGAAAATCAGCTATGTTAACTTTCTTTAGGCTGTGTGTCCACCAAACACGTTTTTTCCCACTCTGGGCAACTATTTTCTATTCATTCTTTATGTAGTCCAGCGCTGACGAACGCTGATGCCCTCGGCGCTGAAACGCTTTGAGCGGTGGTCATTTTTTGTCGCGGCACTCAGGGCACTCAGCATTGATAAAAGTTCAACTTTTCAGACTGCAGCTGAGCTCATCAATGCCAGACCTTTTTAAGCAGCAAGTCAGAATTAAGGAAGGGCGGGACATGGGATGCTGATACAATCTCTACCAGACTCCTGTTTTCCGTGCCATCATATTTTACATCCAGAGCTGCTAAAACAAGGTTCCTGCCCATTGTTATTTAGAGACTGCTATTAAAAAATAAGTAGAAAGTCTGACCATAGGAAAAGCGGAAGTGCTGAGCTGAGAGTGACAAGCTGTTGCTGGGATACAGGGCACAGACTTTTTTTTTCCAAGACTGCAAAAAATGCTCAGGGCGGTCGGGGGACAAAAAAACACATTTGGTGGACACGCAGCCTTACTCGCTAAAACTTACCAAGCAGAACAGCCATTAATGTCGCAGCTCTCAGGTGCCATCGTTTCAGGTGCTCATGCATCACTGTAGTGCTGCCATGGTAGGAAAATTGTGCCTTGCTATGTCTGCATTTTACTTGTTTTGTTTTATTGTTTTCTGTGAAATGTTCCCATACTACAGAAAGTTTGGGTCTGCTTTTTTTAGCTCTGCTTTCTACGCGTTTATCCTTGCACTTCACCATGCTGTGCTCCTCTTCTTCGCTGGAAATTGTTCACGCATGCCGGACAACAGAGGCAATACTGCCCGCAGCAGTTCCGGTCGTGCATTGCAGTTACAACTGAGCATTTCTGCAGCATGCATATAAACTTTATAATTAAATGATTTGTTGACAATATAAATACTTGTAGACAAATTTTTGATGTCGATGTTATCGACAACGTCAACTAATCGTTTCAGCCCTACCCCTCAGCAAAGGCAAGTCTAGCTTTTTTATTCTTTCTGCTGATGAGAGGTTCAGTGATTGCAAAGTGAGCTTTGAGTACAAATTGTCTTAAACGGAGAGACACTGTGTGCCGAGACAGATTCTTACTCTGTTCAGCAGTGAACTGGCAAACAATTCCACCTGCAGTGTTGAACCGATTTGCCATTGAGAGTCTTTGTATAATCCTGTCCCCCAAACCAGAGCAGTGCGAGAAACTAATTAGGTCCTGTGGGTGCAGATGTGCTGAAGTCATTCAAAGCAAGGGCCTCTAAACTTTCGATTAATTTTTTAATCCTATAGCCCTAAAAATACATTGTTTAAATCTTCTCTTCTGACACAGTGGTCACTGTTCTCTAATTTTGCTCACTGTGTTTTTTTTACAAAACAAATGCTTGTGTTGAAATGCCTTTGTTATTTAAAAAAACAACAACATGCTAGTACAGCAGTGGTATAGCCACAGCTGATATTCTGTCAAATTCTGAACAATGAAGAATAACATATGCTAGAATAAATCACGTATTAATACATTGTTCTCTAATTTTGATCTCCACTATATACACAAGGTATACTCACAACAGACACAAGGTGTCAATCAATCAATCAAACTTTATTTCTAAAGCACTTTTAAAACAACTACAGCTGATACAAAGTGCTGCACATCAGGAATAGATAAAATGAGAAGGACATGTAAGACATAAAAATAAATAAAAGACAATAGAATGTAAGTAAAAAAGTATAAAACAAAGCGGGTAAAAATGACAGTCATATAATAAAAGCAATAAAACAGGTAAAATCAATATCTCATGCTGGGTTGAAGGCCAAGGAGTAACAATAAGTTATAAGATAAGCTTTAAAAATGGACAGTGAAGGAGCCTGTCTAATAGGCAAAGGGACACTGTTCAACAGTTTAGGAGCGGTGACAGAAAAAGCTGTGTCCCCTCTGAGCTTCCTCTTCAATCTTAGTATCTCGAGGAGCAGCTGATCGGCTGACCTGAGAGACCAAGCAGGAGTGTAAAAGTGAAGAAGCTCAGAGAGTTAAGGCAGGGCAAGGCCATTTAATGATTTAAAAACAAATAAAAGAATTTTAAAGTGAACACTAAAGTGCACAGGCAGCCACTGAAGGGAAGTTAAAATGGGTGTAATGTGGTCCCTCTTATGGGTTCCAGTTAAAAGACGTGTGCAGCAGCATTCTGAACCAACTGGAGACATGAGAGGGAAGACTGGCTGACTCCAAAATAAAGTGCATTACAGTAATCCAGCCAAGATGTGATGAAGGCATGGATTATTTTTATACACAACATATACTCAAGCTTTACGGTATACACAATAAACATAACAAGGTATACACACAATAGACACAACAGGGTATACACTCAGAACTCAGAAAAGGATTTATTGCCAAGTACATTAACAGTAAACAACTGATAACATACGAGGGATTTGACTTGACACTGAAAACGACATGCATTTCCGGTGACGCAGCAGCGTCGATAACGCGCCTGTCAGCAGACTAGGAACAGGAAGCATAGGGAAGAAAAGGATAAACACAATAGGAGAGAGCAAAAAAGCATTGATTGTCAGAATACTGGTCATAAATGATCAATATTATGATTACAAGAAAAAAAGCCCTCAATGCACAATTAGCAGACAATAGAATGTATACAAAGACACAAAGAGAGCAGTGAGTGAATGATCTTCTCATCAGTTTTTTGAGTCAGTGTGAGTGTAGTGTTGAGTGAAGGTGTTTATATCAGTTAAGAACAACAAAGTCTCTTCAGCAGGAGATGTTATGTCTAGCGTCTGGCGCTTTGTCCTTGTGCCAGGCAGCTGGCTGTCCATAGGAGTCAATGCAGCTCAAATGTTTTGAAAACAAAAACTGCAGATAATCTGGAGGACTTTGATTGTAAGGGCAGGTCAGATAAGTCGAATAGTACTGTTTCCAGAGAAAAAAACTTTATATTCTCTTACAGATTCAGTACTTTAATCCTTCATTGCTGGAAGGATACACAACATATACACAACATATGCAGTGCATCTGGGAAGTATTCACAGCACTTCACTTTTTCCACATTTTATTATGTTACAGCCTTATTTCAAAATGGATTTAATTAATTTTTTTTCCTCAAAATTCTACACACAGTACCCCATAATGGCAATATGAAAAAAGTTTGTTTTGAGATTTTTGCAAATTTATTAAAAATAAAAAAACTAAGAAATCGCATCACATAAGTATTCACAGCCTTTGCTCAGTACTTTGTTGATGCACATTTGGCAGCAATTACAGCCTCAAGTCTTTTTGAATGTGATGCCACAAGCTTGGCACACCTATCTTTGGGCAGTTTGGCCCATTCCTCTTTGCAACACCTCTCAAGCTCCATCAGGTTGGATGGGAAGCATCGGTGCGCAGCCATTTTCAGATCTCTCTAGAGATGTTCAATTGGATTCAAGTCTGGGCTCTGGCTGGGGCATTCAAGGACATTCACAGAGTATTTCTGAAGCCATTCTTTTGATATCTTGGCTGTGTGCTTAAGGTTGTTGTCCTGCTGAAAGATGCATTGTTGCCCCAGTCTGAAGTCAAGAGCACTCTGGAGCAGGTTTTCATCCAGGATGTCACTGTACATTGCTGCATTCATCTTTCCCTCTATCCTGAATAGTCTCCTATTTCTGCCGCTGAAAAAATCCCCACAGCATGATGCTGCCACCACCATGCTTCACTGTAGGGATGGTATTGGCCTGGTGATGAGCGGTGCCTGGTCTCCTCCAAACATAACACCTGACATTCACCCCAGAGTTCAATCTTTGTGTCATCAGACCAGAGAATTTGGTTTTGCATTGTCTGAGAGTCCTTCAGGTGCCTTCTGACAAACTCCAGGTGGGCTGCCGTATGCCTTTTACTAAGGAGTGGCTTCCGTCCGGCCACTCTACCATACAGACCTGATTAATGGATTGCTGCAGAGAAGGTTGTCCTTCTGGAAGGTTCCCCTCTCTCCACAGAGGAATGCTGGAGCTCTGACAGAGTGACCATCGTGTTCTTACTCAATGGGCCAAAAGGTCCTTCTACCCCGATCGCTCAGTTTAGATGGCTGGTCAGCTCTAGGAAGAGTCCTGGTGGTTCCGAACTTCTTCCATTTATGAATGATGGAGGCCACTGTGCTCAGTGGGACCTTCAAAGCAGCAGAAATCTTTCTATATCCTTCCCTAGATTTGTGCCTCGAGACCATCCTGTCTTGGAGGTCTACAGACAATTCCTTTGACTACATTCTTGGTTTGTGCTCTGACATGCAATGTCAACTGTGGGACTTTATATAGACACGTATGTGTCTTTCCAAATCATGTCCAATCAACTGAATTTACCACAGGTGGACTCCAATTAAGCTGTAGAAACATCTCAAGGATGATCAGTGGAAACAGGATGTACCTGAGCTCAATTTTGAGTTTCATGCCAAAGGCTATGAGTACTTGTGTACATGTGATTTCTTAGTTTTTTTAATTTTAATAAATTTGCAAAAATCTAAAAAAAAACCCAAACTTTTTTCACATTGTCATTATGGGGTGTTGTGTGTAGAATTCTGGGGAAAAAATAATTTAATTCATTTTGGAATAAGACTGTAACATAACAAAAAGCAGAAAAAGTGAAGCGCTGTGAAAAATCGGTATTGTCATTATATAAACAGGCATTAAAAATTATGGATCAGAAGCCAATGAAATGGCATCATTGTGATATTATCCAAAAATGTAATATTTTAACGTTTGATAATTTCATAAATTTTTGTATCCTTAAATTGGTTTTTAAGTGTTTAAATAATAAGGTACCACCACTGTTTGGTGATGTCATTAAGAGAGGACAGAGCTCTGGAAGAACCACTACACAGGGCTCTGCTTGGGGAAACTGTGTCATCCCAATGTATAAGACCTCTTTTGGACAGAGTTGCTTCTCTGCTAAAGGGGCAAGACTTTGGAACTTTTTGCCAGCCGAATAGAAACAGCAGTCTGATTTTAAGATTTTTAAAACAGAGCTTAAAAAGTAGTTTAGTATACAGTGGTGTGAAAAAGTGTTTGCCCCCTTCCTGAGTTCTCATTTTTTTGTACGTTTGTCACACTTAAATGTTTCAGATCATCGAACAAATTTAACGTCTTGCACTCCGGGATACCGCGGGCGGTCACATCTCTGCGTCTTAGGGTGCACGAGAGCGCCCTAGGACACACACTGTGCGTCCTAGGGCGCACTGAGAAAAAAAAAAAAAAAAAAAGCTGCATTTCCGTTCTTCCACAGGCACAGCCGCGAACAGAAAGCCAAAGGAGTGCTTTGATTGGTTTAGATGTGATTGACCTCTCATTTGACTAAAGAGCCTTGAATTGGGTTTCTGAAACCTTGAAGAACCAATGACTGAAAACCTATCAAGAAGGACCCGCCTACCAACTGCTGCGAATACAGCGAGCCAATTGAAGCACAGAAGTTCGAAAGCGTGCGTCCCGTGCGTAAAATCTGTTTTGTGTAAGGCGCTGGGTGACACACACGCATTCGCCAGTCTTTTTTTCTTACTACTGTTCTTATTTGTTTTGAAAAATCATTCGCCAAAATCGCAATCATGGAAGCGCAAAACCGCAATAATGGAATCATGGTTTGACCGGGTCGCGTGACCAGAGCCACCAGTCATTACAAGCGGACCAGCGTCATGTTCGTCTGACAATGAGGAAGAGATGTTCGCCAGCGACACTGCTGTTGTGGACAGGTAAGTGTTATAAGCTAAATTATTCTTTATCCCTGAAAATTGTAATCAAAATGACTTTTGACAGATTGGTAAATTACAACTGTGCATCATTGCCACATGACAGACCGTTGACGGACCGGTCCGTGCGCCGCGTCCGGACCGTGAACACCCCCCCCCCCCCGCTACTCTTCTGTAGCGGATTGCAGATATATTGCAGGTATTTTAGTACAACTGTGCGTAGTAGACCGCGGCGCACCGTCCCCGCTGTCCGTCATGTAGCAATGGACGATGTCCGTCCTCTGTAGCGGGGTGGGGGAGTTGTTATCCTCTACATTAGATATTTTAGTATAATTTTTAGTGCACTGTAGGTTATTTTTTCTTTTAAAAAAAAGCCACACATTTTTTACGTGGCATGCTTCTTTGTGTGTGGGGGCTTGTTTGTTCATTCATTCATTCATGAATGAATAAACACCCCCCTACCACACACACACACAGAGCCCTGAGTATCACCTTTCATTAGAGCCCAAGATCAAGCTTCTGTACTGAATCATTCAAAAGTTACAGACGTTTTTCCAAACTGTGCCATTTGGCACAATTTGGTACAGTTCAAAAACGCCTGGGAATAACCTAAGGAAAAAGCTGTGTAATATTTTCATTTTTTGTGGTATTGTTAGAAAATTTTGACCTCAGCTGGATAACACTTGGTTCTACATTTCTGTTGCATTTTCCAGCCCGGATCTGACAGTTATGTGTTATTTGCAAGCATTTGTATCCAAAAAAAACACCCAGGCGAAATTTATTTTCTTCAAGTTCAGTATGTTTAGATGACTGTTACTCAGTGGCAGGAGCACTTAGAGAGATTATGACTGTTTTGCCAAAAAATTCAAAGTGCTTTCTTTTAAATGAGACCAACCCCATGAAGATGCTGCAAAGGGTTGAAGAACAGCTTTTGATTTACTTTGGGTACGTTATTTTTAGGCGTTTTTAGGGAAATTGACCAGAGTACAAGGGGTTAAATATTAGACAAAGATAACACAAGTTAGCACAAAATGCAGTTTTTAAATGAAAGTGTTTATTACTAAGAGAAGAAAAATCCAAACCTACATGGCCCTGTGTGAAAAAAGTGATTTCCCCCTAAACCTAATAACTGGTCTGGCCACCCTTAGCAGCAACAACTGCAATTAAGCATTTGCAATAACTGGCAATGAGTCTTTTACAGCGCTGTGGAGGAATTTTGGCCCACTCATCTTTGCAGAATTGTTGTAATTCAGCCACATTGGAGGGTTTTTGAGCATGAACCACCTTTTTAAGGTCATGCCACAGCATCTTAGTTGGATTCAGGATCAGGACTTTGACTAGGCCACTCCAAGGTCTTCATTTTGTTTTTCTTAAGCCATTCAGAGGTGGACTTGCTGGTGTGTTTTGGATCATTGTCCTGCTGCAGAACCCAAGTGCGCTTCAGGTTGAGGTCACAAACAGATGGTCGGACATTCTCCTTTAGTATTTTTTGGTAGACAGCAGAATTCATGGTTCCATTTACCACAGCAAGTCTTTGAGGTCCTGAAGCAGCAAAACAGCCCCAGACCATCACACTCCCACCACCATATTTTACTGTTGGTATGATGTTTATTTTTTGAAATGCTGTTACTTTTACACTGGGTGCAATGGGACACACACCTTCCAAAAAGTTCAACTTTTGTCTCATCAGTCCACAGAGTATCTTCCCAGAAGTCTTGGGGATCATCAAGATGTTTTCTGGCAAAACTGAGACGAGCCTTTATGTTCTTTTTGCTCAGCAGTGGTTTTCATCTTGGAACTCTGCCATGCAGGCCATTTTTGCACAGTCTCTTTCTTATGGCGGAGTCATGAACACTGACCTTAACTGAGGCAAGTGAGGCCTGCAGTTCTTTGGATGTTGTTGTGGGGTCTTTTATGACCTCTTGGATAAGTCGTCACTGCGCTCTTGAGGTAATTTTGGTCGGCCGGCCACTCCTGGGAAGGTTCACCACTGTTCCATGCTTTCGCCATTTGTGGATAATGGCTCTCACTGTGGTTTGCTGGAGTCCCAAAGCTTTAGAAATGGCTTTAGAACCTTTTCCAGACCGATAGATCTGAATTACTTTGTTTCTCATTTGTTCCTGAATTTCTTTGGATCGCAGCATGATGTCTAGCTTTTGAGGATCTTTTGGTCTACTTCACTTTGTCAGGCAGGTCCTATTTAAGTGATTTCTTGATTGAGAACAGGGGTGGCAGTAATCAGGCCTAGGTGTGGCTGGAGAAATTGAACTCAGCTTTCCAAAGATGTGATAAACCACAGTTAATTTATGTTTTAACAGGGGGCAATCACTTTTTCACACAGGGCCATGTAGGTTTGGATTTTTTTTACCCTTAATAATAAACACCTTCATTTAAAAACTGCATTTTGTGTTTACTTGTGTTATCTTTGTCTAATATTTAAATTTGTTTGATGGTCTGAAACATTGAAGTGTGACAAACATACAAAAATATGAGAAATCAGGAAGGGGCAAACACTTTTTCACACTACTGTATACACAATGTATGCACACAATAGACACAACAAAGTATACACACAGACACAACAAGGTTTACACAACATATACACAAGGTATATAACAGAACGAGATATACACAATAGAAACAGGGTATACACAACATATACACAAGATGTACACACAACAAATGCAACAAGGTTTACACAGCATATACACATAGTATGCACACAATAGACACAACAAGGTATACACAACATATATGTACGTACATAAGGTATGCATGTAACAGACACAGCAAGGTGTGTTACAGCATGCTAACGCTCTAGCTGTTAAAGAACACACTGTAGAGAGAAGGAACAAGGCGAGGCAACGAGCTGAATCAGCACAGACTTTATTCTCTCTAACAAGTCAAGATCACATTAGAGCTCCCAGGCCACAGTGCATCTCACTTATATACCTTTAATCATTTGCATAGTGGCCTGGGGCTCCAGCATCATAACTGTTACATGACAAAGCCCGTGCGGTGCATTAACATAACATTACGCTGGTGCCGCACTACTTCCTTCTCCTGGTGGCCCAGCATCTCCTGTTCTTCCCAGGGGGTGCCCGACTTTTGCTGCTCCATCTGGACCCCCCGGCGACCTCTCTTCTCATAGACTTCTCCACCCAGTGAGTATGGTCTAACACCTAGCTCCCCCATGCCGCCCCTTCGAACACCCAGAATGGGCTTTAAACCCCCCCCCCCTTCCTTTGGGTTTCAGCTGACCTCCATAACAGCTGTAATGGAGGGTCGTCGGCTCTGTGGCGCTGCTCTGCTGGTGGAGTGCCCCGGGGGGCACGTTAGTCAGTGGGGGGACAAGGGGAGGGGGGGAAACACATCCTCAACATGAGTGCCCATCCCTGCTGTGGAGTCACCAACCTGCCGAGCCCCCAACGGGGGACGTCCGCGCCGGGGAGCCCAGACCAACACCACCTGTTCATCTCTCAACACAAAAGCGGGCTTAAGCCTGTCAATGCAGACGGTCTCTCTACATCCCCCCAAGTCTAACACGAAATGTTTCGCCCCAGGTTCCAACACTCTGAACGGCCCGTCGTATGGTGTGCGCAGCAGGGTCCAGTGTGCATTGTGTCTGAACACGAAAGATGCATTCTGCAAACTTTTTGGGACGAATGCGGAGGGAAAACAGTGGTGGGCCTGGCTCGGTACACTCTCTACCTCTGCGCCACATAGAGAATGCGTAGACGGTTTGGCCTCGGGCGCAGGGTTGTCCGGTAAAAATTCCCCGGGGACACGCAGCGGTTGGGGAAAAAACGAGTTCTGTCGGGAAGGCTGCCAAATCCTCCTTCGGTGCGGAACGCAACCCTAAAAGAACCCAAGGCAGACGGTCTACCCAGTTTGCGTCCATGAGCGAAGCCCTGAGTACTGCCTTAAGTGACCTGTGGAAACGCTCGCATAACCCGTTGGCCTGGGGGTTGTATGCGGTAGTGCGGTGAGTGTTGACCCCCAGGCTCTGGGCCATCATGGACCAGAGTTCAGAAATGAATTGTGGGCCCCTGTCAGACGTAATGTCCGAAGGAGCTCCGAAACATGCCACCCAAGTTGACAAAAAGGCATGCGCTACTTCCGCGGACGTGGTAGAAGCTAGTGGTACTGCTTCAGGCCAGCGTGTGGTGCGGTCCACGATACGAAAGATGCGTAAACCCCTGCGATGGCAGAAGGGGCCCCACCAGGTCCATGTGGACATGGTCGAACCTCTTAGCCGGGATGTGGAGTGGTTCGAGGGGAGCCCTGGTGTGCCTATGCACCTTGGCTCGTTGGCACACGACACAAGCTGCTGCCCACTCTTTCACCTCTTTACGCAAACGTAAAGAGATTGCGGCCAGCTGCCATTGCTGCCGGGCCGACCACAGCTCCGAGACTTTGGCCATGGCGTACGTTAGCGATTTGTGGTCCACAAATGCGGTGAAGTCGCGCCCCTCCTGTCAGAACTGGAAATGGCATACCGCCAGGTGGAGAGCCAGCAACTCTCTGTCAAATGCGCTGTATTTGCGCTCGTTGTCGCGCAAAGTTCTGCTGAAAAACGCGAGTGGCTGCCACGAACCTGCAACACACTGCTCCACTGCGGCCCCTATGGCCACATCAGATACATCCGTAGTGAGCGCTATCTGTGCCGACGGGTCTGAGTGCGCAAGTAACGTGGCCTTTGCCAGTGCTGTTTTGGTGTTCGAACAAGTCTGATCTCGCTCGAGGGTCCAGTCGATGCTGTCCGCAGGCCTCTTTTTTTTAAGCGCGGCGCACAACGGCTGCATCAACTGGGCTGCGCGGGGGAGAAAATGGTTGTAAAAATTAACCATCCCCAAAAACTTCTGAAGCGCACTCACCATCTGAGGACACGGAAAGTCTGACACCGTGCGCACCTTGTCCGGTAACGTGATCGCGCCCTCCGGCGAAATGCGGTGGCTCAAAAAAATCGATCGCTGCCACAACGAACTGGCTCTTCGCCGGGTTAATTATTAAACAGTGCGCTTCCAATCTCTGGAAAACCGTCCTGAAGTGGGCGACGTGCTCATCCTTGGATGTGCTGGCTACCAGGATGTCGTCCAGATAGACAAAAACAAAGGGCAGATCACACAGCATTGCGTCCATCAGCCTTTGGAAAGTCTGTGCTGCACCTTTTAGTCCAAACGGCATGCACAAAAATTCAAAAAGGTCGAACGGGGTTATCACCGCCGTTTTTTGTACGTCTTCTGCATGCACTGGGACCTGGTGGTAACCGCGGACCTGGTCCACCTTGGAAAAAACGCATGCCCTGGCCAGGTGCACGGAAAAATCCTGGATATGGGGGATAGGGTAGCGATCGTGTGCCGTAGCGTTGTTTAATCGCCGGAAATTGCCGCATGTTCGCCACGACCCGTCGGCTTTAGGCACCATGTGAAGCGGGGATGCCCACGGGCTGTTTGAGCGCCTGATAATGCCTAACCTCTCCAAGTTGGTGAACTCCTCGCGCGTGCTGGCCAGTTTAGCTGCGTCCAGGCACCAAGGTCGTGCGAAAACAGGTGGTCCTTTGGTAGTGATAAAATGCTCAACCCCGTGCTTGGTTACGGCTGCTGAAAATGTCGGAACCGTGAGTGCTGAGAACTGGGTGAGTAACTGTTGGAACTTACCCCCTGGAGCTGTAACATTGGCTAGTGTTGTCTACCCGGCTCCCCGAGCTGTACAGGGCAGAGAATCAAAAGACACAGCATCCACCAGCCGTCTATTAGCAACATCAACTAATAAACCATGCGCACATAGAAAGTCTGCACCCAAAATGGGGGAGGCACATTCAGCTATAATGAAGGTCCACTGGAAGTTGCGCACCTGCATACATATAGTCAGTGTCCGTTCACCAAATGTCTTAATGTCCGATCCATTGGCGGCTGCCAGCTCGGGACCGCTACTTCCTGCCACCCTGTCTGAGTTGAACGGCAGGATGAGGCTCTTCTGGGAGCCAGAGTCCACCAGGAACTGTCTCCCCGAACGCGAGTCTGTGATGTTGAGCAGCTTATCTCTGTTGCCAGCAGTCGCAGCTGCTACTGACTGCCGGCCTTGGTGTTTCCCGACCGCTTGAACTGGCATGGTGGCATGCATCGCCGTGCGTCCGCTCCAAAACGGCGATGATAGAGGCAGATCATGTCCTTCCTGTGCCTCCTGGCGTCTGCACCAGCCACCACCAGCGGCTCCTTGACCATACTGCCTGTCCCTCTGGGCTCTGGCGCCGGTGTGTTCACGGCAAAGGTTCTGGTCGCCAGGATGATACGATCTGCTTTCTGCGCTAGCGTGCGATAGTTCCTCATCGCCAGCAGTGGTGAGTTTGCCAGGATCACTCTCGCTGCTGCCGGGAGGTTTCTGAGGAACAGGTGGGCAAACAGGAACAGCTCGCCATCTCTGCCCATCAGTGCCAACATGCTCTCCATCAATTCAACGGCTGATTTGTCCCGTAAGCCTTTCTACTCTTTCACAGTCCGAGAGCGTGTAGCGCTGGATCAGCATCTTCTTGAGTGCCTCGTATATTCCGTGGACCGGCAGCTTGGAGCAGGCTTGCCACCTGCTGTGTGGTGCACACGTCCAGCGCAGCGACCGCGTAGTAGTGTTTGGTCTCATCTGCTGTTACCCTGCGGAGAGCAAACTGGGCCTCTATGTGTAAGACCACGCTGTCGGGTCATGCAGCCAAAAGTCCGGGAGCTTGACTGAAACAGTGCACGCAGCGCTGGCGCTTCCTCTCCAGCTTGTCTCCGGGGTGCTTGTCTCGCCTTCCATTGCACGTCAAGGGTCACCAGTGTAGAGAGAATGAACAAGGCGAGGCAACGAGCTGAATCAGCACAGACTTTATTCTCTCTAACAAGTCAAGCTCACATTAGAGCTCCCAGGCCACAGTGCATCTCACTTATATACCTTTAATCATTTGCATAGTGGCCTGGGGCTCCGACATCATAACTGTTACATGACAAAGCCTGTGCGGTGCATTAACATAACATTGCGCTGGTGTGGCACTACTTCCTTCTTCCGGTGGCCCAGTGTCTTCTTTTCTCCCTGGGGGGTGCCCGACCTTTGCTGCTCCGTCTGGACCCCCCGGCAACCTCTCTTCTTATGGACCATACTCTCTGGGTGGAGAAGTCTAACACCTAGCTCCCCCACAACACCCCAGTCATGAAGCAGCTGCCACTACTTGCATACGTCACTGGTTTATTCACAATATGCTGATTAACATGTAAATAGGAATATTCCCATATCTGCTGCCCATGTAATTACCTGCACTAAAATATTGCATTAACCAGAGTATGAACCTTAATGGGAATATGACAGATGCTGCCACCACTGCTTCCTGTTTCCCTTGTCTTCCCTCCCCCGTCTTGTTTGTGTTGTGCTGTTGATAAAACTCTGTTAAAAAAAAAAAAAAAAAAAAAAACTGAAGGTGGGAAATGGACTCTGAAACAGTGTAATTATGCTAGCCAGTCGCCCGGTGAAGTGGTTTAATTGTCTTCATCAGCTGACCTGTGATACAGTATTTAGTCATCTGTGCATTTTCTTAATGGCGGCATATGCCACCACCAGCATGCCAATGAACTAATGCAGCCAAAAAAAACGAGGCCAGAGCTGCTGCGTGCGCCCGTAAACAAAACCTGTTACAAACAGAGAAATGGCTTCTGGGTGATTAAACTCAGGTCAGCTTCCCTTTTTAAAACATTATTTCAGCTGCTGATTTGTTTGTTTGTTCGTGAGTGTTTTAATTTATTTGCCGCAGCTGCTGTTGTGTGATGATCTCATTGCCCATTTTTTACTTCCTCTCTAAAGGCGACACAGAGTCAGCTCCTTGCAGTAATACTTCTAAATAAAAGCAGCCCACCGGGCTACAGTATAACTGTACGTGTTTATATTTTACACATTTTTGTAAGACATATCATTAAAATATGTCAAAGTTTGGGTGGTTTGTATCAATTCAGGAGGTGTTTCAGGCAGATATAGTATCCCTGTAGATTAGCCCGCCTCTTTGTTTGTCCACTTCAATTTTTATACATATTTTACATATGGTACATAACAGTAGCTGCTGCCTCTGCAAGCCTCTTTGCAACATACCCCAAACCCTGCTACTGCTGCTTAAGTGTGAACAAAAAAAATGTCAGAAATTGACGGTATAAATAGCGATCCTGACATAAGATTTGTACAATATAATGGTCAGGATACACTGATAAAGCACAGTTTTTTTTTGTTTTTTTTTTACAGTATTAAGGTAAACTGAGGTGTTTATAGAATCCTGTTACAGTCCTGTCTCTTTATTTTATCAATGTGTGATTTATGTGCTCTACTGTGGTCACATTCCTTTGTAAAAGACGGTAGGAATTAACAGTCCCAGTGTGGTCTGGGGACTGGTTTCTACAAGATGAGAAGGTAAATCAGTTCTTGAATGAGAATTGGATTTTCAGGTCTGTTGTAGGAAACCTTTTAACCATTTGAATAATTCATGACTGTATTAAATATATTTTGAGTCATAAATGACCCCACGCAGTCACTACAGGGTTAAACCTCTGAAGCCTAAGGCCTTTTAGGGTTAAGCCTTTATCTTCAGCTCAGCTCTTTGATTCAAGATGGATGGATGGATGGGTAGGCAGGCAGAAATAATTCATACATTAAAAGTGACAACCAACTTTTCAGCCAGCCAAACCAACCAACCAACTAAGCAGACAGTCAGCCAGCTTAATATCCATCCATCCAACAAACAACCAACCAACCAACCATCATCCATCCATCCATCCAGCCAAACAGCCAAAGACCAATCAGCTAACTATCCAATCAACCAACCAAGCAGACAATCAGCCAACGTAATATCCATCCATCTGACAACCATCTATCCATCCATCCATCCATCCATCCAACCAACCAGTCATCCAAACAACCAAAGACCAATCAGCCATCTAACTATCCAGCCAATCAGCCAGCCATTCAACCAACTAACAAGAAAGGACATCCATCCATCCAATCAACCAGAAAGCTAGCCATTCATCCAAACAACCAAAAATCAGTCAGCTATCCATGCATCCAACTAAACAACCAACCAGCCAGTCAGCTATCCATCAAACCAACCAACCAACCAACCAACCAGTCATCCAAACAACTAAAGACCAATCAGCCATCCATCTGAACAACTAACCAGATATCCATCCAACCAACCAACCAGCCATACATCCAAACAAACACCATTCAACCACCTCATCCAGATAGCCATTGATCCATCCAGACAACCAAATGACCAACTTATCCGCCAGCCATCTGTCCTTCCAGGCTAATTCTGGTTGAGTGGTTAGACATGCGTGGAACTTCCTTGAAGAACAATGTAGTGTTTCATTCACAGCAATAAACACCACTGACCACCCAAAGTGTTTTTGCACCGAGGGCCTTGAGCACGTAAAAGACTCGACTATATAGAAAATTAACAGAAAACAGACGCTCCCTGTAAGGGGGGGGGGGGGGGCTTCTGTGGACACCCTACCCCCAGAGTACTAACATTACTGGTAGTCTTTCTGCTCATCTTCGATTAGATTTTCTCCTAGAAATAGAACGGTATTACCAAAAATAAATTACTGCAGATGGGAACAATCCTCTGTTCATTAATCGATCCTGTCTGCAGTACATCATTAACTGTCATGATATGCCTGTTAAAACAGTCTCTCTAAATGGCTGAGAATATTTACCTAAATTTACTGCATACGCCATAGCAGCACTGGCTTTTATAAGAGGTCGTGTTTTGTTTGTTTTTGTGGCGTCCGCATTTATCAAGCCCTTCAATCCAATTAAGCTTTTAAATGTGTGACCGACGGCACTCAGACAGCGAGCGTCCCTGATTTTGGGGTAAATGAGATCTAATCCAGCGTGCAGATCATATCACAATCGGCGCTGACACACCGAGGCAGATACCATGGCCCTCCCTCACTCGGCCACGGTCTGGATGGAGCTACACGCCAACCTCTGGCTGTCACGCAGGCGGCAGTGGCAGCGACACTCATCCCTCGTGGCTAGAGTACGGATCAGCAGCCTTTACAATGAGCGATTTTTGTCCCAAAAAAATTTGCAGGAAAACATAGTGAAGCATTAAAATGAAGACTGAGTCATAATTATAAACTGGCCTGCCGCCATTAGCAAACACACAGTTGTTTTCTGTTAAATAACAGCTTTAACTAGGAACTTTTTCTTAAAAATTGGCATTTTTTCTCCTAAATTTGACTTTTTTCTTTCTTACAAATTTAAACCCTTTTCTCATGTGACTTTTTCTTAAGAATTTACAACTATTTTCTCATAAATGTGACTTTTTCTTGCCAATATGTTCCTCTTTTCTTATGTATTTGTCTTTTTAGATGTAAAATTGCAGCTTTTTTTCTCGTGATTTTGAGACTTTTTTTCTCACATTTCCAACCCTTTTCTCATACGTTTGACATTTTCATTGTAAATGTGTAGCTTTTTTCCCCTCATACATTTACGTCTTTTTCCATGTGAAATTCAAGCTTCTTTTTTCTCAGAAATTTGAGTTTTTTAACTCAGGTTCATTTTGTCTTCTTAGTGATAACTGATATTGTTCTTTTATTAAGACAAAGCAAAGAGATGTCTCATATCTTTGACATGTTTTGACTGTTATCTGCAGTCTTCTTCAGAAAATGTCATCTGACATCAATGACCTGTCACATCAGCTGTTTTATCCTTTCTGTAGGCGTGACCGACCTGACAGATTTGACAAATCTGCCAGGTCGGTCACGCCCCCCGCTGTGCGATGGTCTCTGGAGGAGAGAGTCCCAGGTGTGCGAGAGCATGATGGCTCCATCATCTCGGTTCGTGGTGTTGTCATCACACCATCACACCACCAAGCCTCAACATCAAAAATCCCATTTCAACCGGTAATGCAGAGAAGATTATCAGCAAAACAAGAAAAGCCCTGATAAACAAGAGGATAAGAGGAACGGTAAACAAGATCAACAAAATCAATGAAAAACTGAATGAGGAAATGAGTGTTCTTAAAACACAGTTCCCAGTGAAGGAAGAAACGCAAAAAGAAATTGATGCACACCTAAAACAGACATATGAAGAGGAATTCACCATCGCAAAAAACCAACATATAAAAAAACTGAAAAAACTAATTGAAAGAAAAAACAAGGATCAAACACAGAAGGAAAAAATGGATCTGTAACCTATCAAACGCGCACTCACAGTAACTGAAAACAAAGCCCTCTCCTGGGGTTTTTAAATTTTGCAGTCACACCAAGAAAAATACCACATGAACAATATATATTAGCAACGGAACTGGCATGTCAAACAATACAAGACCAAGGAAAGAAAGCAGAAATATGGAACACGGTGGCAGGAGTGCCAAAATCAGCCAAATTACTGAAAAAAAAAAATATGACCAGAAATGAAGAAAAAGCCATAGACGCACTCAGAAAAGATGACACAATTATGATATTACCGGCAGATAAAGGAAGGACAACAGTCATCATGGACAAAGAAATATATGAAACACAGGTGGAAAACATGTTGGCAGAAAAAGATACCTGTGAAATCCTCCAAAATGATCCCACAGAAGAAAAGAATAGAACTCTAAAGGCCCTACTCAGACCACTGTTGGAAACCAGTAAAATAACTCAGAGTGCATATGACCATTTGACACCCACTGCAAGTATCACCTCCCAGAGGCACACCAAAAATACACAAGAAAGACGCTCCATTACGCCCCATAGTAGACAGTATTGGTTCAGTCACCTATAATTTATCAAAAGCACTAGTAGAAATCATTAAACCCATCCTTGGACTAACAGAACATCACTGCAAAAATTCAAAAGAACTGGCACATGAACTCAACAACCTGAAAGTGGAAACAGACAAGATATTCATTTTTCATGATGCGGTATCATAATTTACTAAAAACCCTGCTGATGTCACACTACACATTGTACAGGAATGCCTCAAGAAGGACAAAACACTCAAACGCACAAACCTCACGTTAACGACATATCACAACTCTTACAGTTTGTTGCCAAATACACCTACTTGCAATTCAAAAACAAAATATACAGACAAAAAGAAGGATTTGCAATGGGAGACCCACTTTCTGCAATAATGAGTAGCTTTTTCATAGAAGACCTGGAAATCAGAGCCATCAATACAGCCCCCACATCATGCAGACCCATGTTTTGGAGAAGATATGTGGATGACATCCTGAAAAAAATAAAACATGGACACACTCAAGAACTTACAGACCACCTGAATACCATAGACAGCACTGAGAACATCAAATTCACACATGAAGAAGAAACAAACCAGCCCATAAACTTTCTAGACATAAAAATTCACCATAAGGACAACGGGAGCATCAAAATCACAGTATACAGGAAACCAACACACACGGACCAATACCTCCTCTGGACATCCAAACATCCCACGGCACACAAACTGTCAGTTGTGAGGACATTATATGAATGGACCACCATCATCACGAACGAAGAGGACAGACAGAAGGAAGAACGGCACATACAACACGCACTCAAGGACTGTCAATACCCAACATGGGCAATAAACAAAGGAAAGCCTCAAGTCCAAAACAAAGACCAAGAACAAAAACATAGGGGGAAAAAAAAGAAACACCAAAAACGGAAAACAACAAGAACATAGTGACCCTATCATACATCCGGGGAATAACTGAATCCATACAAAGAATCATGATAAAACACAGAATAAACACAGCAATAAAACCCCACACAAAACTGCAGCAGCTTTTGGTTCACCCCAAGGACAAAATACAACCAAACAAAAAATGCAGCGTAATTTCTGAAATACTATGCAAATCATGTGGAAAAACATACATAGGAGAAACAGAGAGGATGTTTGCTACATGGAAAAGGAAACGCCAAAACGAATGTGAAAAAGAAACAGTAGGGCGGCTCACAAGAACGCAAAAAGAAAAGGCAGAACAGGAAAACCTCAAATCAGCAATATCAGACCACTGCATTATAAACAACCACATCATGGATTGGAACAATGCAAAAATAATTAGATAAGAGGACAACAAACACAAATGCTGGATCAAAGAAACAATTGAAATCAAGACGCGAGCCCACAACACCACAAACCAAGATGATGGAGCCTTCATGCTCTCACACACCTGGGACTCTCTCCTCCAGAGACCAACGCACAGCGGGGGGCATGACCGACCTGGCAGATCTGTCAAATCTGTCAGGTCAGTCATGCCTACGGAAAGGATAAAACGGCTGATGTGACACGTCACAGACATCAGATGACACTTTCTGAAGAAGACTGCAGATGACAGTCGAAACATATCAAAGGTATGAGACATCTCTTTGCTTTGTCTTAATAGAAGAACAATATCAGATTTGAGTTTTCTGTCGAGAATTTCTGATATATTTTCTCACAAATTTGTAAATGTGTAGATTTTTTTTTACCATAAATTTATATTTTTTCATGAAAATTTGTATCTTTTTTCTCATAAAATTTATCTTTTTCTCATAAATTTGTGACTTGTGTAGTTTTTATACATTTGTCTTTTTAATGTAAAATTGCAGCTTTTTTTCTCATGACTTTCAGAATTTTTTCTCACAAATTTCAATCCTTTTTTCATACATTTTGTCATGATTCAGTGTGGGTGAGGCTCAAACGCAGAGCTGCCAGAACGAACACACAAACGCAGTTGTAAAAGTTCACGTTTATTGAAAAAAAAAATAAAACTAACACACAACTCTAAATAAAGGTGCACAACTGAAGAAAAGCGCAACTCAAAAACGCACACTTAAATTAACACAAAACTGGTGCCCACTGGAGCGCACGTAGCCTATGGGGAAAGAGCAGACAGAGGTTATTAGGGACAGAATCTCCCGAAGGGGAGAATAATAATGGGACAGCATTCTTACTCAGAGAGCAGAGGAGCCCGATAGGGAACTCCTGCGTGGACCAGGGGAACGGGGTAGATGGTGACCTGGGTGGACGTCTGGCATCTTCTTGGTTAGGCGAGCATGATCAGCTCCGGAGTACACACCTATGGGTGGCAGCAAACCTGGGAGACAGAAGGACACAGGAGTCAAACACAGACCAACCAGAGAAATAACATTCAGAGCGCTTGAATGTTTTGTGGTAGCAAACCTAATGATTCAGCGATGGGTCTTCCACACACTGGCTCTTTAATACGCTAGGTCATCAGGACACAGCAGGTGGGTAATCACGCAGGTGTGTGTGATCCTCCGGAGCCGAGACGACAGGAACAGGAGGGGAGGGGGAGCACGCTCGCCAGATCATCACACATTTGTGATTTTAAATGTGTGAATATGCAGCTTCTTTCTCATTCATTTGCATAGTTTTTTTATATACTTTTTTTTCATAAAATTGAGACTTTTTCTCACAAATCTTGTTGTTTTCTTCATAAATTTTCAGCTGCTTTCTCATTAAAACAGCCAAGCAACCAACAGCCAGAAAACTGAGCTTATTGTTGTTGCTCCAAAAACTATCCTCCACCAGATCGGGGATTTTGTCCTCAGTGTTGATGGCTTCCCCACATCACCGTCCGTCGAGGTTTGCAACCTGGGTGTCATTATGGACTCCACTCTGTCTTTCAACACACACATTAAATCTGTCACTAAAACTGCTTTCTTCCACCTGAAAAATATCTCCAGACTCCGACCATCACTCCCTGATTCTGTTGCAGAAACTACAATGCATGCCTTTGTAACCTCTCGCCTGGACTACTGTAACGCCATCCTCCACGAGGTCACCAATAAAACTCTGGACAGGCTGCAACATATTCAAAACTCAGCTGCCAGGGTTCTCACTCGGACCAAACCATAGCAGCACATCACCCCTCCTCTGAAACAACTGCACTGGCTCCCTGTTAAATTCCGGATCATTTTCAGACTTCTCCTCACCTACAAGTCCTTTCATACACTGGCTCCACAGTTCCTATCTGACCTCCTCCATGTTCACCACCCGTCTCGGAACCTTCAGCCTGCTGACCTAGGTCTCCTCTCCATTCCCCGTACTTGAAGGACAACCTTTGGGAACAGGGCCTTCGGTGTGGCAGCTCCTACCCTGTGGAACTCGCTCCCTCTGACAGGTCGCCAGGCACCAACCTTGGAGTCTTTTAAATCCAGGATGAAAAGAAACTTGTTCCTGCAGGCTTTTCCTGGCTAACTTGCTTTATGTTTGTCTGTGTCTATTATTTGTTTGTTTTTATTTGTTTGGAAAGCGACCTTAGATTTCTTGAAAGGCGTTGCATACAACAAAACTATTATTATTATTATTATTAATCAGTAATATTTTATATTTTTTTTTTTTTTGTATTTCGTATACTTTATTGATCCCCAGAGGGAAATTCAGGGCATCCATACCCCACACAATGAAGGGTAGGGTATAATGGCATTGAAGAAGTTGCAAATTTATGAGAAAACTTTGCAAATTAGACTAAAAGTCACAAATTTCAAAGAAACTTTCAAAGTTACAAGAATAACATTGCAAATTCACAAAATAATCACAAATTTACACAAAAACATCACAAATTTATGAGAAAACGTTGCAGTTTTACTAGAAAATAACTTGCCAATTTATAACAAAATGGTTGCAGAGTCACTGGAAATTATATTAACGATTACAGTACTAAAAATTTCAAAAATGTATGAGAAAAGTTGCAAATTTGCCAAAAAAACAACACAATTTTGCAAGGGAAAAAACCCACAATTAATAGGTTCTTTAATGTATACAGTTCACCATGTAAAATGTTATTTTTCTCATAAAATTCAGACTTTTTTCCACATATATCAGCACATTATCCTTATGAATTTCCAGCAATTTTTCTCATAAATTTGTGGCCTTTTTCCGCGTTAAAGTGTAGCTTTTTTCCCCTTACATGTCTTTTTCCAAGTAATTTTTAAGCATTTGAGACATTCTTCATATGTTTTTAAGCCTTTTTCATAAATTTCTGACTTTTTTCATGTAAATGTTTAGCTCTTTTTCATAGTTTTATGTTTTTCTTGGAAATTTTGAATTTTTTCCTGTAAATTTGTAAATGAGGATCTTTCCTTATTTTATGTCTAAAGTCACTTGTAAATGTGTCTTTCTGACTAGAAAAGTGTTTTCTCCAGGTTAACCTACAACTTTTTTTGCTTAAATTTGTGAGTAATTTATCGTACTTTTCACATCATGTGGCCCCTGATCCAGCGGTTACAGACCCCTGGGCCAGCGGGTGGCATCACAGTGAACATGGCTGAACGCAGAGGTGTGAAGACAAGCAGATTACAGCCTCCAGCGGGAGGAAACATGGAGGGAAAATCCACTTCCATTCTGATCTCTGCACCCAGGGGTGCTTCTTTTTCTTTCCTTTCTTTTCTCTTCTCTTCCTCTCTTCTCTCCATCATTGTCTGCCATATTTGGCCGCGGGCCCGTGAGGCGAATCACGCCGCCAAAGCTCATCGTGGTCGATTTAACATCATTTCATTGACTGAGATAAGTGACCCTGTTTTTGTATGTGGAGCATGAAGAAATGTGAATCCATGTGGCCTCATTTCAGCACAGAGGCAGACCAAACCAGACCGGACTCATTGTCAACGCTCCCGTCCGTGTCCCCGAGGGCACCGCTGTTGTGCCTGATTCTGTTGTTTCTATATTTCATTCATTCTCTCAGACTGTCTCCCTTTTTTGAATCAATTCTTCATTTAAATTCAGAGAAAATTAACTTTTTCTCCTCTTTTTTCCCCACTCTACTGCCATCCCTCATGTTTACTTCTCACTCTGTTATTAACTCTTCTCCATCAGAAATTGTGCATCCTGACAGAAAGGAGTTCAAAGTCTTTTTGCAGATGGTGGTGGAGATGGGAGTATCTGAAATCGATAAATGTTACGCTGAAGTAGAGGTCTGAAACCGGTGGAATCAGAGCCACACGCTGCGTTTTTTTTTTGTTTTTTTTACAATAACCAGCGACTCACTGTGGCTTTGACAAAGGCTTAAAACAAGAAGGGGAGAAAAACATTAACTTAGAAGAAATAGGAACATGCAGTGCCTCCCTACTCTCTTTGTGTTTTGTGCCCTTTTAGTGTTGTGTAAATTACGCCTGAGTGTATATTTATGTGTTTAATGTCCACATATGATGTTGCGCACAAGTTACAGTCGCCACAGCCTTCTGGAGATGAGGAATGTGACCAAACATTACGCCCTGAACCAGAGCGTTACAGAGGAACTCCATGGCTTAGGACTTCTCCACCAGACCTCCACACCCCCAACCTCAACTGCTGTGTCCCATCACAAATGGAGACGCCACAGACGTATGAGCCAAGGTGAAAGAGAGGTAAATGTGGAGGTATCCGAATGAAGCTAGCTGCTAGCCCACACAGACTCCCGATTCCTTCCCTCATTATGGCAGTGTACACTTACTAGACAAAAAAATAGACCACATACAACCCCAGAGATCTACGCAATGTGATGCGCGGCACTGCTGTGTTTTTATCTTTATGGAAATGTGGCTAAATGACAATATCCCAGACTCTGCTATTCAGTTAGCAGGGCTAACATCCTATTGTGTGGATCAGGTGTTCACGGAGGGAGGGAAAACCCGAGATGGAAGTATGTGTGTTTACATCAATGATGCTTGGTGCTGAGATGCGACTGTTGTACACAAAAACTGTTCTCCGTTGGTGGAGTTTATGATCATCAAGTGCTGACCATTCTACTTACCGAAAGAATTTACATCTGTCCTGCTAGTTGCCGTGTATGTCCCGCCCACCGCCATCGGCAAGAGGAGTAAAGCACTAAATGAACTCTTATCAGGCCATCAGTGAGACACAAACAGCACATCCAGACGGATTCCTCATCACAGCAGGAGTCTTCAACCATGCAGATTTAAAGGGCCTCCTACCAAAACTACACCAACATGTGGACTTTCCAAAGAGGAGACAGCTTGCTGGACCTAGTGTACACAACTCACAAGAAAGCATACAGAGCCTCCCCTCTTCCCCACCTGGGTCTGTCTGATCACATCACCGTCTTGTTCAGGCCTGCATACAGACCCAGAGTGAAAACCATAAGACCAACAAAAAAGCAGGTACGTGTGTGGCCAGAGGGGGCCTTGGATGCTGTGAAAGACTGCTTCAATACTACAGACTGGGACACTTTCAAGCATGCAGCCGCTCACAATGGGACACACAAGCATAGAGGAGTACACTGAGGTTGTTGTAGCATACATAGCTAAATGCATTGATGATGTCACTCACTGAAAAACCATCACTGTCCATGCTAACCCAAAGCCATGGATGACAGCAGAGGTCCACAGGTTCCTGAGGGCTCGGGACGCAGCCTGCAGGGCCGGTGACACTGCAGAACTAACAACAGCCTAGGGCTAACCTGTCTCGTGACATCAAAGAAGCAAAACGACAGTACAGCAAGAAAATATCCGGACACTTCAACACCAGAGATGCACAGCCTCTCTGGTGTGACATACAGACCCTCACCAACTACAAACCTCCACCTCAGACCTGTGCGAGCGACATCACACTGCTTAACAACTTAAATGACTTTTTTGGCCACTTTGAAGCACAAAACGGCACATTAGCACAGAAGACCACTCCTCCCCCCAGACAAGCAGGCTATAAGTCTGGATCCGGCTAGCATGAAGAGGACCCTCTCCAGGATCAACCCACGCAAGGCAGCTGGACTAGACAACATACCAGGTCGCGTTCTGAAGGACTGTGTGGAGGAGCTCGAGAATGCCCTGGCTGACATCTTCAATATCTCCCTGAGTCAAGCTGTTGACCCCACCTGTTTCAAAACTACTACCATAATACCAGTCCCAAGGAAGCCCGTCCCATCCAGCTACAATGATTACCGGCCCGTAGCACTGACCTCCATCATAATGAAGTGCTTCGAGCAACTGATCATGCAGAACATCAAGTCCACCCTCCCTCCCTCCCACGACCCATCTCAGTTTGCATACAGGTCAAACAGATCCACAGAAGATGCCATCTCTGCTGCTCTCCACCCAGTCCTCACCCACCTGGACTCAAAGAACTCCTGTGTGTGAATGCTGTTCTTGGACTTCAGTTCAGCATTCAACACAATCATCCTCCAGCACCTAATACAAAAACTAAAGACACTTGGGACTCAAAACTTCTCTCTGTAACTGGGTGCTGGACTTTCTCACAGGGAAGCCACAGAACCTACGGGTCGGCAGCAACACCTCCAAGACCATCACACTGACAACAGGGGCCCTACAAGGGTACGTGCTCAGCCCAGTCCTCTTCCTGTTGATCCATGACTACATACCAGCCTACAGCACCAACCACATCATCAAGTTTGTGGACAACACAACTGTGATGGGCCTCATCACAAACAATGAAGAGGCCAACTACAGAAATGAGGTGAGCCAACTGGTCCAGTGTTGTAAAGACAATAACCTCTTCCTGAACGTTGGAAAAGCCAAGGAGATTGTGGTTGACTTTAGGAGAGGACACACACAGCATCCCCCTTTGATCATCGATGGAGCAGCTGTGGAGAGGGTGAGCAGCACCAAGTTCCTGGGGGTACACATCTCTGAGGACCTCTCCTGGTTCAACAACACCACATCACTGGCCAAGAAGACTCAAACTCGCCTCTATTTCCTCTGCAAACTGAGGAGAGGACGAGTCCCACCCGCCCATCATGTGCTCATTCTACTGGGGCAACATTGAGAGCATCCTCAGCAGCTGCATCACAGTGTGGTATGGAAGCTGCACTGCCTCCTGCCGGAAGACACTACAACACACAGTGAAAGCAGCCAGCAAGATCATTGGTGCTCCTCTGCCCCCCTTCTCGGACATCTACCTCACCCGCAGAGCCATCAACATTGCAGGCGATACCTCCCACCCCTCACGCTCCCTCTTCAGCCTTCTGCCCTCGGGGAAAAGGTACCAGAGCCTCCAGGCCCGCAAAACAAGACTGCGAAACAGTTTTGTTCACCAGGCCATCAAGACCCTGAACTCTGCCCCCGCCTTCCCCCCCGGACCGTAACACTCACCCACACAATAACTACCTCAGCTGTTGGCACAGAAAAACTTGGCACGCCAACAGTAATTACATCTGCTGCTGTATGTCTCTGCACCTTACTGCAACCATTTGCACAAATGCCATACCTGCTGCTGTCTGTCTGTTATTAAAATATTGATCATGTACAGTCCAATCGATCAGTGTCTGCACCCATACTAATAATAATAATGGTTTGCATTTATATAGCACCTTTCAAGACACCCAAAGCGCTTGACAATGAAAATCCATTATTCATTCACTCCACAGACAGACAATGGTGGTGGTAAGCTACTACTGTAGCCACAGCTGCCTTGGGGCAGACTGACGGAAGCGTGGTTGCCAATCCATGCCAACGGCCTCTCCAACCACTACCGAACATTTATGCACATCCATGCCCAGTGTCATGGACACTGGAGGCAAGGTGGGTAAAGTGTCTTGCCCAGGAACACAACGGCAGGATGGCTGGGGAGAGCAGGATTCGACCCGCCAATGGTTTGGTTATTGGACAACCCCAAGCTCGTGAACCACTGCCGCCCACATTTCCCTTCCCCGTTCCAGTTTTGCTGAACACCAAGCTGGACGGCAGGAAGTTCGACTTTTATATGGTCTTTGGCATGACCTGGCCAGGACTTGAACCCCGTCCTCCCGGCTGTGGGGCGGATGCTCTACCTCTAGGCCACCACTACCACATTGAACTGTCAATTACGGGTATTACGGCTCCACTTTTTCTGTGTATAGGATTACTGGGTTTTCTCTTTTTTTCTTTGTTTGCACTATGGGTAGCATTACTGTACATAGACTGCCATTGTTGTTTTCCATCCTTATTCCTTCTTTTCTTATATATTGCGCACACCACTAAGAGAGAAACGGCATTTCAATTCTCCTGTATGTCCTGTATGTATAGAAGTATTGACAAATAAAAATCTTTGAATCTTTTGAAATAGTCACAGATTTACAAGAGAAACGTTGCAAATTTACACATAATCACATATTTGCAAAAAAGGTAACAAATTTATACAAAAAAAGCTTAAATTTAAGAATATAATAGTTTATGAGAAAGCTGAGAATTTATGACAAAAACCAAATAAGTCTACAAGTACAAATCAAAGAAACAAGTGCTAAATTTACATGAAACAATTATCAAATTTACAAGAAAAATATTACAAAAATTTTAAAGAGCCTTCATTCTCAGCTCCCAGATGTGTTAAATCATCTGTGACATGATTTGGTCAAAACACCTGAGGGTTTAATTACTGCTGCGCCATTTTACACAAGACAAAGGAGCTGTCCTCAAAACCAGCAATCACAGTTATTATTGAAGATGGCAACGACACTGTTCATTCAACTGGGAAAGACACTGTGTAGTTTTATATTTACCTCCGCCAAGGAGGTTATGTGATTATCGGCGTTGGTTTGTCTGTTTGTCTGTTTGTTTGTTTGTTAGCAAGATAACTCAAAAACTTATGGACGGATTTTCATGAAATTTTCACAGATTATCAGAAATGGGGTATCCTACAGATAATTACATTTTGGTGGTGATCCGGATCACCGTCCAGAAGAAAACCGCTATTACGGAAAATGCCATTTTCGTGAATAACTACTGAACCACTAATCCTATCATTGTCAATCCAATTGCTAGTCATATGTTTTCATGGTCAAGGAATCTGAAAACGTACACACAAACACTGTATGGGGGGAACTGTGGCCGCCATTACGGAAAATGCCATTTTCGTGAATAACTACTGAACCACTAATCCTATCATTGTCAATTCAATTGCTAGTCATATGTTTTCATGGTCAAGGAATCTGAAAACATACACACAAACACTGTATGGGGGGGAACTGTGGCCGCCATTACGGAAAATGCCATTTTCGTGAATAACTACTCAACCACTAATCCTATCATTGTCAATCCAATTGCTAGTCATATGTTTTCATGGTCAAGGAATCTTAAAACATACACACAAACACTGTATGGGGGGAACTGTGGCCGCCATTACGGAAAATGCCATTTTCGTGAATAACTACTGAACCACTAATCCTATCATTGTCAATTCAATTGCTAGTCATATGTTTTCATGGTCAAGGGATCTGAAAACGTACACACAAACACTGTATGGGGGGAACTGTGGCCGCCATTACGGAAAATGCCATTTTCGTGAATAACTACTGAACCACTAATCCTATCATTGTCAATCCAATTGCTAGTCATATGTTTTCATGGTCAAGGAATCTGAAAACGTACACACAAACACTGTATGGGGGGAACTGTGGCGCTTGGCGGAGGTCTGCGCTCTCCGAGTGCTTTTCTAGTTATATATTGTGGGGGAATTTAGCTGTAAAGCTGAAAATGCCATTTAACTGCAATGCTCTTGCAGTGCATATATAATATACTGCTTTTCTACCTTTTTGAGTGCTGGTATCGCTTTCATGCTGCAATACTGTAATGTCCCCATTGTGGGACTAATAAAGGTTTATCTGATCTTAAACAGGCTGTTTTATAGCATTTTGTTCTAAACCCCCATGGATCGCCACCTTATCGTGGTGAGGGGTTTGCATTCCCTAGTGATCCCAGGGGCTATGTTGTCTGGGGCAATTTGTCTCTGGTAGGATCTCCCAAGACAAACTGGTCCTGGGTGAAGGGCCAGACTAAGAGTGAGCCAATAGACTCCCATGATGAACAAAAAAATCAAGGATTCAGTGTACCCCACCCGGTATGGGCACTGTTGCCAACTCCTCAGTAAAGAAAGTAGCTATTGGCTGTCCTAAAAGTCAACTGGACTTTTAGGACAGCAAATTAAGATAAGATAAACCTTTATTAGTCCCACAATGGGGAAATTCCAGGATTGCAACAGCACAGGGATAGCAACACTCAGAGCAACAATCAGAAGGCAAGAAAAAACAAGAGCAGCTAGTATACATATGTACATATTAATATAAATATATATATATAGACACACAGTGCAGAGCATTGTGGTTGGTGGATGTGCAGCAGAAAGTCTAAGCTCTCTCTCCGCGGATGCGGCGGGCCAGCTGGATGTCTTTGGGCATGATGGTGACCCTCTTGGCGTGGATGGCGCACAGGTTGGTGTCCTCGAAGAGACCCACCAGGTAGGCCTCGCTGGCCTCCTGCAGAGCCATGACAGCGGAGCTCTGGAAGCGCAGGTCGGTCTTGAGGTCCTGAGCGATCCCCCTCACCAGGCGCTGGAAGGGCAGCTTACGGATGAGCAGCTCCGTGGATCTCTGGTAGCGACGGATCTCTCTCAGAGCCACGGTACCGGGCCAAATTATCACCTAATTTGCATAATTGGTCATTTGCATGTAATTGTAATGGACACTGTAGTAGAGAAGAATAATGTCACGGGAGAGACAAAAAGTGAGTAAAAAACACCCTAGATATGCTTAGAACTACAAATTAAGTTTCTTCTGTTGATTCTTTGTTTTAAGTTTGCCATGTAAATAGGCCATCACAAACTGACAGTGAAGAAACATTTGCATACCACTCTGTAAAACAGGGCAGGTTTGGTGGAGGGTTTGCGCATGCGCAATTTATTTGCAGTCTGTGCAAGGTCAGTGGTGTGGATCTCCTCTCCTCTCTGACTGTTGCACATTGTTGTGTTACTAGATATACGATAGTTTTAGGGGCTATACAGTATATGATCAAACTTTTTCAAAAGGCCAAATATACGATAGTTTTGGCATTTCCATGTGCACACCCCTCCCCCCAAAAAAGTTTTGATTTACATGAACACCCACACATCACCAGAAACTGAAGCTTGCGCTTAACCAATCCGATCAGCTCATACCTGGGCTGGCTGGCTGGCTGGCAACTCCTCCCTGTCTGCCATTGCCAGTCAGTCACATCAGCAGCACTCAGCTCATGTTTCTTTACTGTACAAGCACTGCAACAAACATAAAAAGTGAACATGAGTTTGGACTCGGAGGGAAGCAAAAGAAAAGGGTCCGGCATCGCTGACGCAAGAAGGTGTAAGAAAAAAAGCAACCTGCCAGGGTGGTCACAGCAGCTTTATCGCCCTGCTCTGCCTTGGCATTATACCATTCCATGTACATTTAAGGGATGGCCTCAAACTGTTGCTGGGAAGAAGGCTAAAGCACTTTGCCGCTGCTGCAGTATTCAGTTGGTATCAGACATTGCAGTTCTGAAAAACTATTAATTTATTGTAACTGCAATACTGCTGCTATACGAGGCTACTGTGAGACTGAGCGAGACTGCCTGTGATTGCTTTGAGATGGGAAGGGGACAGGAGAGCCTCACAGTATCACACATTGCTTGTTGAGGATGATAACTGCAGAGCAATCGCGCACTTTCACATCAGTGTCCAAAACACCAAACAAGTCTTTGATAACACCAGGAAAAGTCATTAGATTTGTTGCTAGCCGCGTTTAACAAAAAAAGTGATCCAGGGGGGCTGAAAAATCGCCAGATTTAACAACAAAAGTGCCAAGTTGGCAACACTGGGTATGGGGTTAGCAGGGCCCCACCCTGGAGCCAGGCCTGGGGGAGGGGCTAGATGGCTAGCGCCTCTTTCTCTTTTCTTCTTTCTTCTTTGAATAAACCCAGCCACCAGCTAGTGCCTGGTGGCTGGGTTTCTGCCTATGGGACCTGGCCGGGCTCAGCCCGAAGCAGTTACATGGGTCCGCCCTCCAGTGGACTCACCACCTGCAAGAGGGATCATGGGGGTCTGGTGCTATGTGGATCAGGTGGCAGGCAAAGGCAGAGACCTTCGCAGTGTGATCCCCGGTTTTCAAAACTGGCTTTTGGGACGGGGAATGTCACCTCTCTGGTGGGGAAGGAGCTGGAGCTGATGCACGAGTGTGAGAGATACCGACTAGATATAGTTGGGCTCACCTCAATGCACAGCTTCGGTTCTGGAATCAGTTTCCTGGAGAGGGGCTGGAGCTTGGCCTACTCTGGAGTTGCCCTGGGTGAGAGGCGACGGGCAGTGGTGGGTATTCTTATATCCCCTCGCCTTGCTGCCTTGACATTGGAGTTCTCCCCAGTGGATGAAAGGGTAGTTTCCCTGCGCCTTCGGGTTGGGAAATGGGTCCTGACCATCATTTGTACCTATGCACCGAATGATGGTTCAGAGTACCCACCCTTTTTGGAGTCTTGGACACTCGGGTAAAGAGAGGTGCAGAGCTGTCAACTGATCACCACCTGGTGGTGAGTTGGATCCGATGGCAGAGGCGGATACTACCCAGACCCGGTAGAACCAAACGTATAGTGAAGGTGTGCTGGGAACGTCTGGCTGAGGCCCCTGTCCGGGAGGTCTTCAATTCCCACCTCCGGAAGAACTTCAGCCACATTCCAAGGGAGTCTGGAGACGTGGAGTCTGAATGGGCCATGTTCTTCACCTCCGCTGTTGAAGCAGCTGGCCAGAGCTGTGGCTGAAAGGTTGTTGGTACATCTCGTGGTAGTAACCCCTGAACCAAGTGGTGGACACCAGTGGTGAGGGGGGCCATCAATTTGAAGGAGTCCTATTGAGCTTGGCTGGCTTGTCGGACTCCTGAAGCAGCTGAAGTGTACCGGCAGGCCAAGCGGAGTGCAACTTGGGTAGTTGTGGAAGCAAAAACTCAGGTGGGAGAAGTTTGGTGAGGCCATGGAGCAAGACTTTCGGTCAGCCTCGAAGAGATTCTGGCAAACTGTCCGGCAGCTCAGGAGGGGACAGCAGCTCCCAGTCCACAGTGTGTGTGGTGCGGATGTGGCGCTGCTAACTTTGACTGGGGATATCGTTGAGCGGTGGAAGGAATGCTTTGAGGATCTCCTCAATCCCTCTGACACGCCTTCCATAGAGGAAGCAGGGCTTGGGGACGAGGGAGATAACTCACCCATCACAGGGATTGAGGTCACTGAAGTGGTTAAAAAAGTCTTTGGTAGCCAGGCCCCAGGGATGGACGAGGTTCGCCCTGAGTACCTCAAGGCCCTGGATGTTGTAGTGCTCTCATGGTTGACATGCCTCTGCAATGTTGCGTGGAAGTTGGGGACAGTGCCTTTGGCATGGCAAACCGGGGTGGTGGTTCCTCTTTTTAAAAATGAGGACCGGAGGGTGTGTTCCAACTTTAGTGGGATCACACTTCTCAGCCTCCCTGGGAAGGTCTATGCCAGGGTACTGGAGAGGAGAGGATTCGGAGGAGCAATGTGGTTTTCGTCCTGGCCGTGGCACATCAGAGCAGCTCTTTACCCTCTCGAGAGTCCTCGAGGGTTCGTGGGAGTTTGCCCAACCAGTCCTCATGTGTTTTGTGGACTTGGAGAAAGCATCTGACCGCGTCCCTCATGGTCTCTTGTGGAGGTGCTGTGAGAGTATGGGGTATTGGTCTTGTTGCTACGAGTTATCCGGTTCCTATACAACTGTTGCAAAAGTTTGGTTCGTATTGCCAACACCCAGTCAAGCACATTTCCAGTGAGAGTTGGACTCCACCGGGGCTGCCCTTTGTCACGGAACCTGTTTATAATTTTTATGGACAGGATATCTAGGCGCAGCCAAGGATTGGAGGGTGTCATGCACAATGACCACAGGATTTCATCTCTGTTGTTTGCGGATGATGTTGTCCTGTTGGCTTCATCAAGCAATGACCTACAGGTCTTACTGGGACAGTTTGCTACTGAGTGTGAAGCGGCTGGGATGAGAATCAGCACCAACAAGTTCAAGTCCATGTTCCTCAGCCGGAAAAAGGTCCAGGTCCGGGTTGTCCTCTCCGGGTTGGAGACAAGCTCCTGCCCCAAGTGGAGGAGTATCTCGGGGTCTCATTTACGAGTGAGGGGAGAATGGAGCACAAGATTGACAGATGGATCGGAGCAGCTTCTGCAGTGATGCGGACATTGTACCGGTCTGTTGTGGTGAAGAGGGAGCTGAGCTCTAAAGCAAAGCTATAGATTTACCGGTCAGTCTACATTCCTACCCTCATCTATGGTCATGAGCTGTGAGTAATGACCGAAAGAATGAGATCGCAGATACAAGCAGCTGAAATGAGCTTTCTCCATTGGATTGCTGGACTCACCTTTAGAGATAGGGTGAGGAACTCAGTCATCCAGGAGAGGCTCAGAGTAAACCGCTGATCCTCCACATCAAAAGGAGTCAGTTGAGGTGTCCAGGATGCCTCCTGGACACCTCCCACTTGAGGAATTTTGGGCACGCCCAACGAGGTTTAGACCCCGGGGCAGACCCAGGACATGCTGGAGAGACTCCGTCTCCCAGCTGGCCTGGGAACATTTTGGTATCCTCTCTGAAGAGCTGGAGCAGGTGGCCGGGGAGAGTGAAGTTTGGGCTTCTCTGCTTGAGCTGCTGCCTCTGCGACCCGGACATCCAGAAAAGTGGTAGAAAATGGATGGATAGATGTTCTAAATGCTAAAGAACCCATATTCACCACATCTTTTTATCATTTTTCTGAGATTTATGTTTTGATGGTGATGGCATGTTAGGAGCAAACATTAGCTTTTAGCTTCTGTTTGTTAGACTAAGTTAACAAACAAATGAGTTTAGAGACTTCTCTCTTTTTATCCTGCAGGCTGACCTTGAACTTGGTCAAAAATCCCAGTGGTGGCTGCTCAGACCAGCAAACATTAGTAGCCAGATCTATTCAGCTATCACTGTATTTAATCAACTATGGATTAATGAGCGAGCTGGTCTAGTATGGTGACTACACTTTACAAAAAAAAAGAGCCATAAAACCCCCGGTCGCACTTATTTGTGTCGCTAAGACACAAATCACATGCTAACAATTTACGTTACCAAGTCAGGCCTGAAAAACTATAACAAAACAGGCCAGAATGATGTGAGATATATGATCAACTGTGGATTCATGAACAAGCTGGGACCACGGGATGTCTAGTGGGGTGACTAAAAACTCTAAAAACTCCAGTCAGGCTGTTTGCTAGTTCTCTAACTAAGTTAGCTGTGCTGTAGCTATGAGTTCCGAGGCTCAGTGGTCAACTTTCTGTTGTCCTCCTTACAGAGGGAGTACCAGACTCTCCAGGAGGCAGGTCTGTATCAGGTCTATTAAGTAATGACGTGATGACCTCACAGAAGAGAACAGCCATTCCACACGAGGCATTTCAGGTTTTTCCAGTAAATTTTCAGCTTTTTTCTCATAAATTTGCAACATTTTTCCTGTAAATTTTCAATTTTTTTTCTCCTAAATTTGCAACTTTTTCTCAAATTTGCACATTTTTTTCTTGTAAATTAGCATTTTTTCCTGATAGTTTTTAACTTTTTTTCTTATAAATTTGTACTTTTTTCTTGTAAATCTGCAAATTTTTTTCACATAAAATTTCAACTTTTTTGTCATGAATTTTTAACTTTTTCTCATAAATCTGGCTTTTTACTCAAAAAGTTACTTTTTTCTTGTAAATTTGCACATTTTCCTGTAAATTTTCAACTTTTTTCTCATAATTTTGACTTTTTACTAAAAAATGTTCAACTTTTTTTCTCATAAATTTGCTATTTTTTCCTGTAAATTTTCAACTTTTTCCCATAAATTTGTGACTTTTTTCTAAAAAAAATTGTGAATTTTTTTCCATTAATTTGCAACTTTTTTCTTGTAAATTTCCAACTTTTTTCTAATAAATTTGCAACTTTTTTTAATGACTAATTTTTTTTCCTGTAAAACTTTCAACTTTTTTCTCTTAAAATTGTAACACTCATCTGGATGCTGGTTAAATTTTTGTTCTATGTAATTAAATTGTAATTTATGACTTTTTAAATTTTTTATTAGCATCTTTTATCATATCTTTGCACCTGTATTCTTGCAAATTTGCACCTAATTTACATTTATCCATTTGTACCTCATGCTAAATTGGTGAATACCCCCAATCCCCCTGGCTAAAACCAATGTTCTTATTTTATTTTAAATATTTGTGTTCTGCTGTTTCACTTTCCCTTTTAAAGAAATCAATGATCTGTCACTGATTTATACACCCTCCGCCATGACACGTGATCAGCAGATGCAGCAAATTTTGGGAGTATATATAGTGTAAACACAGCAGCCCTGTCACAAAAAAGTAATTCTGTGTTTTCTGGCTGTATTGTCGACAGTGGCGGAGCTGTACATCACCGGCGTGCAGAAGTCCTCCACACTCCATACTTCACATCTAAGATAAGCCCGGAGAGGAAGCCGGCGGCTGATTTATTTGCTTACGTAGACCCGACTTAAAAACCATCCTCATTAGTCTTGTGGGGGAGGGGGTGCAACATAAAAAAATGGAAGTTGTTTTCTCCCGCCTTTTATTTAGTGGTAATGAAAAATGACGGCGTTCCCACTGTTGGCCATACAGGGAAATTTATCACCTGTTTAATTTCACACTCGGGTAGGCCTGGCCTCAGCTCTTTTTTTTCCACCGACACTGACAAAGTGGCAACTGAGAGTAGTGCATCACCTACAGGGGGCCTGGGGCCGCTTTTTTTTTCTCCTTCTTTTTAATTGAATAGACTTTAATAAACAAGATTATGAGAGCGGGAGCCTCGCATCAGAGCAGATCAGATCAGGCTCTGAAAGAAAGACACAAAAAGGGCATGTAAGCGAGGTGGTGGTGGTGGTGGCGGCAGTGGTGGTGGGGGGAGAGGGAGGAACTCCTCAGAGGGAGATCAGCAGATTTTTTCCTTCACGCTCCATCCATCATGGCAGATTGTAACCTTATAGAGGCGACAGAACTTCTTTCCTCCCTCCGCCGTCCCCTCGCTCTCTCGTGGTGACTTTATTCAGGCTAACACGCCGTCGCCCCATCGAGAGGGAGGACTGATGGATGGAGCATAAACAGAAACAAAAATCACATCTGGCTGCATGCCACTGTCGACTTGAATCACGACGGAGGAGGGTCTGTTCTGTCCAGGTTGATGTTCTGAGAGGGATCATGATGACATCAAGTCACAAATGAGTGAGAAAAAAAGTTGACTTTTTTTAGGAAAAAGTTACAAATTTACAGAAAAAAATTGAGCTAAAAGCTGCAGATTTACAAGAAAAAAATCACAAACTTATGAGAAAAAAAATCTTTTTTTTTAAAGAAAAAAAGTTGAAAATTTACAGGATAAAAGTTGCAAATTTATGAGGAAAAAAGTAAAAAAAATCAGTGTAAAAAAATCAACTTTTTGAGGGAAAAAAAGTTGCTAATTTACAAGAAAAAGTTGCAAGTTTATGATAAAAATTGCAAATTTATGAGGAAAAAAGTTGACTTTTTTTTAGGCAAAAGTCACAAATGTACAGTGGTGTGAAAAAGTGTTTGCCCCTTCCTGATTTCTCATATTTTTGTATGTTTGTCACACTTAAAAGTTTCGGATCATCAAACAAATTTAAATATTAGACAAAGATAACACAAGTAAACACAAAATGCAGTTTTTAAATTAAGTTGTTTATTATTAAGTGTAAAAAAATCCAAACCTTCATGGCTCTGTGTGAAAAAGTGATTGCCTCCCTTGTTAAAACATAAATTAACTGTGGTTTAAAAAAAAAAAAAAAAAAAAAAAAAAAGTTTATCACATCTTTGGAAAGCTGAGTTCAATTTCTCCAGCCACACCTAGGCCTGATTACTGCAACACCTGTTCTCAATCAAGAAACCACTTAAACAGGACCTGCTTGACAAAGTGAAGTAGACCAAAAGATCCTCAAAAGCTAGACATCATGCTGCGATCCAAAGAAATTCAGGAACAAATGAGAAACAAAGTAATTGAGATCTATCAGTCTGGAAAAGGTTCTAAAGCCATTTCTAAAGCTTTGGGACTCCAGCAAACCACAGTGAGAGCCATTATCCACAAATGGTGAAAACATGGAACAGTGGTGAACCTTCCCAGGAGTGACCGGCCGACCAACATTACCCCAAGAGCGCAGCGATGACTCATCCAAAAGGTCACAAAAGACCCCACAACAACATCCAAAGAACTGCAGGCCTCACTTGCCTCAGTTAAGGTCAATGTTCATGACTCCACCATAAGAAAGAGACTGGGCAAAAATGGCCTGCATGGCAGAGTTCCAAGACAAAAATCACTGCTGAACAAAAGGAACATAAAGGCTCGTCTCAGTTTTGCCAGAAAACATCTTGATGATCCCCAAGACTTCTGGGAAAATACTCTGTGGACTGATGAGACACAAGTTGAACTTTTTGGAAGGTGTGTGTCTCATTACATCCGGCGTAAAAGAGACACAGTATTTCAGAAAAGAAACATCATACCAACAGTAAAATATGGTGATGGTAGTGTGATGGTCTGGGGCTGTTCTGCTGTTTCAGGACCTGGAAGACTTATTGTGATAAATGGAACCATGAATTCTGCTGTCTACTATAAAATCCTGAAGGAGAATGTCCAACCATCTGTTCGTGACCTCAAGCTGAAGCACACTTGGGTTCTGCAGCAGGACAATGATCCCAAACACACCAGCAAGTCCACCTCTGAATGGCTTAAGAAAAACAAAATGAAGACTTTGGAGTGGCCTAGTCAAAGTCCTAACTTGAATCCAGTTGAGATGCTGTGGCATGACCTTAAAAAGACGGTGCATGCTCGAAAATCCTCCAGTGTGGCTGAATTACAACAATTCTGCAAAGATGAGTGTGTGTGGGCACAGTTTGGGGGGTTCCTCACACCCAGAGAGACAAGGGGAAGAGAGGACAATGGACTGAATGAAGAGGTGTCACCGGGGGGTATCGAGCGGGACAGCAAAGACTATGCGGCCCCCCGGGGAGAGGAGTAAATGCCGGAGAGAAGAGGTGTGTTTGAGCAGAGCCCGCAAATATTATGTTAATGTGCTGCATTTCTCTTTATGTATGAGGGTCGGAAGCTCTGGGTCTTTACATATGGAAATAAAAGTATAAAAGAGGAATGTACAGAGACCCAGGTAGCGCAGTAGCTCAGCAGAGCTCAGAAGCGTGTTTGCTGTTATGTTGGAGAAGTAATAAAGCCTTGTGTTGTCCAGCTTGTTGCCTTCGCCTATTCCTTTTTCCTCCACACTGGTCACCTGATGTGCCATGGAGCGCCTATCCCTTTCTCCACACTGAACCTGACGTACCATGGACAGCGCTCGCCTATTCCTTTCTCCATACTGGCGACCTGACGGGCCAGGGAGAGCGAGCCATACTGGGACCCAAGACACGCCCAGCGCTGCATGCACTGTTTCAGTCAAGCTCCCAAACTTCTGACTGCACGACCTGGCAGCGTGGTCTTCACAGATAGAAGCCCAGCGCACTCCATGGGATAACTATGGATGACACAAAACGCTACAACATGGTTGCTGCACCGGATGCACGCACGCCACGCAACGGGTGACAACCCTGTTCTAGGAACCCCGGCCCACCTGCATTCTCCCCAGCTTAGGGCTGCGCTCCACACCTAGGAGGATTTGGCCGCCTTCCCAGCCAAACTCATTTTTTCTCAGCTGCTGCTGATCCCCGGAGAGATCTACTAGGAAACCCCGCTCCGAAGTTGATCTACCTGCGCAATTTTTACACAAATTGGGTTGACTGCCTGTCCAGAGTTCCTTTTAGGGCTGCGCTCAGCACCTAAGCAGGATCTGACGGCCGACAACGGATCCACCATCAGGACATTTGTTCGGGGAAATGGGCCAACCGCCTTCCCTTGGGTCCTTTTAGGGCTGCACTCCACACCTAAGGAGGATTTGACGGCCGCTAACGGATTCACCATCAGGACATTTCACTCCATCCATCCATCTTCTTCCACTTAATCCTTTTCGGGTCGCGGGGGGGGGGGGGGGGGGGCGGGGGCCGATCCCAACATCTTTTGGGCGAGAGGCAGGGTACACCCTGGACAGATTGCCAGTCCATCGCAGGGCCAACACAGAGAGACAGACAACTATTCACTCTCACAGTCATACCAAAGGACAATTTAGAATCCCCAGTTTGATGCCAGTTAACCTAATTTGCATGTTTTTGGCATGTGGGAGGAAACCGGAGAAATCCCGGAGTAAACCCACGCAGACACGGGGAGAACATGCAAACTCCAGATCACCAAGGGTGAGTTGCTGTGCTGCCGCAGTGCTAACCACTCCGCCACCACGCTGCCGACATTTCACTCATGAACACAAATTGGGTTGACCGCCTATCCAGAGTTTCTTTTAGGGCTGCGCTCCGCACCTAGGAGGATTTGGCAGAACTTGTTTTTCTCAGCCGCTGTGGATCACTGGAGAGTTTTTACCTGAAAATCCCACACCCAAGGCTGATCCACCCACACAGTTTTTGTGAAGCCTGGGGGCTTTTAATGCACCGGGCCGACCCACCATTGTTTTCCCCGCACCTTCGCCTCTAAAAACCTGCAGAACACCAATTTTGTTTCCGTCAAGCACGATGCGCACCGGACCCCGCTGCGCCCACCATACTACAGACTGTTCAACGTGCTGGAACCTGGGGCAAAGCATAAGGTGTTTTCCCACCCTCCTCCTCTCCCTCCACAGACTGACATGCCCTCCGATACACTTCACCAGCAGGACGGTTCTACTGGATCAGCAACCCCCCTGTTACAGCCGCTATGAGCACCGGCTCAGGCCCAAAGGACTGGGGGATTAGAGCCCATTCTGGGTGTTCAGAGGGGGCTGTATGGGGGTACAGCTTGGGGGTTTTCTCACACCCAGAGAGACAAGGGGAAGCCACTCCCGGCGCCACACGAGTAGGCTGCCTTTTTGCAACAGCGGATCAATTTCTTCCTATTTCTATTTACTATCTGGCTTCTTTTGCTAAACTTTCTGATCCGGTGACACCTTATCCATCACGGACACATGGATTGTCCAAATGTCTCCTGAACCAGCGGACAGAGCCACTGCTTTTAGGAGGCAGTACGTTAGAGACCAACTGTTAGCACTTAATCAGCCCACGATGCTAATGCAAGAATTCGACATACTGGTAGAAATAAGACAGAAGTGACGTGGATGTCGTGCTGGAGCAAGACGACGGGCGAGAAATATAAGGTACAGACCCGTCCTTCCATTCATTATTATGGGGAATGTACGTTCGCTACTCAATAAGACAGATGAGCTAGTGGCTATGGCTCGTTACCAGAGCGTCTTGAGAGAGATTAGCATGATGTTGTTTACTGAGACGTGGCTAACAGAACTAGCAACAGATGCTAACATCGAACTGGAGGGTTTCCACGCAATACGGGCAGACTGCACACCAGACAGTGGGAAGACAAGGGGCGGAGGAGTGATAATGTATGTCAGTAACAGCTGGTGCAGACCGGGACATATCACAGTTAAAGAACAACACTGCAGCAAAGACATTGAGTTGCTAGCTGTTAGCATGCGGCCTACCTATCTCCTGAGGGAATATTCGCATATGATCTGCATTATTTATGCAAATCCGATGGCGAACGCTGGGACAGCGCGTGACGCCATTCACTCAGTAGCTGGTAGGCTGCTGACAGAACACCCAGATGCTCTTCTCCTCATCTCCGGTGATTTCAACCATATTTTACTGTCCCCCATTCTGCCCACGTTCACCCAGTATGTCACATGCCACACTAGAGACAATAAAACACTGGACTTATTCTACGCAAACACTAAGGAGGCGTACACCTCATCACCACTCCCCCCACTCGGGAGATCGGATCACAACTTGGTTCTTCTCCTGCCAGTGTACAAACCCCTAGTACACAGACAACCTCCGGTCATGCGCACGATGAAGTTATGGTCTGAGGAGGCAATGGACGCTCTAAAGGACTGTTTTGAAATCACTGCCTGGGAACAGCTCTGCGATCCACATGGTGAGGACATCGGCGGCCTCACTCACACCATCACTGACTACATCAACTTCTGCGTGGACAACACCGTACCCACCAAGACCATACGGTGTTGCTCGAACAACAAACCCTGGATCAACCCTGAGATAAAAACACTTCTGAGAGAGAAGAAGAGGATCTTCAGGTCGGGGCACAAGGAGATGCTGAAGTCCGTACAGAGGGAGCTGAGGAGGAAGATCAGAGAAGGCAAGGACAGCTTCAGGAAGAAGATGTAGGACAAGCTGCAATGGAGCGACATCGGCAGGGTCTGGAGAAACCTCAAAACCGTCTCTGGGCTCCAGAACACCTCCTCCCAGGCCATGGGGGGCAGGGAGTGGGCAAACAATCTGAACCAGTTTTTTAATAGGTTTGGCCAACCACCCTCCCCCCCGCCTGCACACCAACCACTGCCGCCTCTAAAGTCATCAAGACCTGCTGTCCACACCCCACTCCACCAACACCCCCCCCCCCCACACACACACACACTCCCAGCACACAGCCCCCCAACCTGACCCTCACTAAGACCCAGGTGAGGACGGAGCTGAGGAAGATCAAGGCGAGGAAGGCCTCGGGACCGGACGGCATCAGCGCAAAGCTCCTGAAGTCCTGTGCAGACCAGCTGTGTGGGATTGTGGAGCACATCTTCAACCTGAGCCTGAAGCTGGGGAAGGTACCACAGTTGTGGAAAGCATCTTGTGTGGTACCTGTACCAAAGACTTCCCACCCCAGAGACCTGAACAGCTACAGACCAGTGGCCCTGACGTTTCACATGATGAAGACCGTGGAGAGACTGCTCCTTGCTCACCTCCGCCCCCTCTTGGGACCAGCGATGGATCCACTCCAGTTCGCCTACCAGCATGGCATCGGGGTGGAGGATACAGTGATCTTCCTCCTTCACCACTCCCTGTACCACCTGGAGAAGCCCGGGAACGTGGTGAGGATCATGTTCTTTGACTTCTCCAGTGCTTTTAACACCATCCAACCGATGATCCTGGAGGACAAGCTGCTGTGCGCAGGGGTGGACAGGTGCTGGGTGCACCTGTCATCATGGATCCTGGACTACCTTACAAACCGGCCACAGTTTGTGAGAACCCGGGATTGTGTGTCCGACATGATCATCGGCAGCACGGGTGCCCCCCAGGGAATAATTTTGGCTCCTTCCTGTTCACCCTTTATACTGCGGACTTCTCACACAACACAACACACTGCCATCTGCAGAAGTTCTCTGACGACTCTGCAATCGTCAGCCTCATCTCCAACGGAGATGAAGCTGAGTACAGAGGACTTATCCAGGACTTTGTGGACTGGTGCCATCGGAACTGCCTCTAGATCAACGCGAGGAAAACTAAAGAGCTTGTGGTGGACTGCCACAGGCAAGGACAACCCCTCACAGCACCAGTAAACATCCAGGGAACAGACATTGAGATGGTGACATCCTACAAGTACCTGGGTGTTCATCTGAACAATAAACTAGACTGGTCACACAATACCGACGCACTCTACAAGAAGGGACAGCGCAGGCTGTCCCTACTGAGGAGACTCAGGTCTTTTGGTGCACAGGGGGTGCTCCTGAAGACATTCTACGACACGGTGGTGGCGTCAGCCATCACTTTTGGAGTGGTCTGCTGGGGCAACGGCATTACAGCAGCCAATAGGAAGAGACTGAACAAACTGATCAAGAAAGCTAGCTCTGTCCTGGGGCAACGCCTTGACCCAGTGGAGGAGATAGGAGAGAGAAGGACGGTGGCTAAGCTGTCATCTCCGCTAGAGTCCGAGTCCCACCCTATGCAGGACATACTGAACGCACTAAGGAGCTCATTTAGCAGTAGACTACATCATCCTAGGTGCGCAACCAAGAGGTTTCGCAGGTCCTTCATACCTACGGCTGTCAGACTGTATAACCTAAGCAGGGCTGCTTGCAGCGATAGCAAAAAACGTGACGACCTAATAGTACTGAATGCAAAAGACGCAACAGACTTACACAAATGGTCCCCTCCAGTATACAACTAGGACAATATCAGTCGCTACGGAGGGTGACAATATGTATGGGTACATATTCATACTATGTAGGGTAACTAAATAGACGGTTATGCTGTTTATTGCATCTAGCTACAATGCTCCGCACTGTGTATATATATTTATGTGTACATATGTATATTCACTGCTCTTATTTTCTTATCTTCTAAATTATTGCTCTGAGTGTTGCTATCCCAGTGCTGTTGCAATCCTGGAATTTCCCCATTGTGGGACTAATAAAGGCTTATCTTATCTAACCTTATCTTAAGAGAGGACAATGGACTGAATGAAGAGGTGTCACTGGGGGGAAGTATCAAGCTGGACAGCAAAGACTATGCTCCCCCTTGGGGAGAGGAGTAAATGCTGGAGAGAAGAGGTGTGTTTGAGCAGAGCCTGCGAATATTATGTTAATGTGCTGCATTTCTCTTTATGTCTGAGGGTCGGAAGCTCTGTGTCTCTACATATAGAAATAAAAGTATAGAAGAGGAATGTACAGCGACCCAGGTAGCGCAGTAGCTCAGCAGAGCTCAGAAGCATGTTTGCTGTTATGCTGGAGAAATAAAGCCTTGTCATCCAGCTTGTTGCCTTTGCCTATTCCTTTTTTCTCCACAAGTGGACCAAAATTCCTCCACAGTGCTGTAAAAGACTCATTGCCAGTTATCACAAACGATGATTGCAGTTGATTGCAGTTGTTGCTGCTAAGGGTTGCCAGACCAGTTATTAGGTTTAGGGGACAATCACTTTTTCACACAGGGCCATGTAGGTTTAGATTTTTTTCCCCTTAATAATAAACACCTTCATTTAAAAACCGCATTTTGTGTTTACTTCCGTTATCTTTGTCTAATATTTAAATTTGTTTGATGATCAGAAACAATTAAGTGTGACAAACGTACAAAAAAATGAGAAATCAGGAAGGAGGGAAACACTTTTTCACACCACTGTATGAGGAAAAAAGTTGCAAATTTACAGGGAAAAATTGCAAATTTATGAAAAAAAGTCACAAATTTTTAAGAAAAAAGTTGCAAACGTGTGAGAAAAAAGTTGAAAATGTTTGAGGAAAAAAAAGTTTTGAGATAAACGCTGCAAATTTAGAAGAAAAAGTCACAAACTTATGAGAACAAAATTCATAAATTTTTAAGAAAAAAGCTGCAAATTTTTCAGAAAAAAGCCATAAATGTATAAGACAAGATAAGTTGAAAATTTACAGGAAAAAAAGTGAAAATTTATTACAAATTTTTAACAGAGTCACAAGTTTTTTCAAAAAAAGTCACAAATTTGTGAGGAAAAAAAAGTTGAAATTTTTTTTAGGAAAAAGTTAAAAAATTATAGGGAAAAAACCCCAAATTTTTGAGATAAAAGCTGCAAATTTACAAGAAAAAGCTGCATATCCTCTAATAGACCTGTGGACAGTTGTGAATTTTTATCTTTTACCTACAAAATGTCCCTTTGATCTGGTGAATAAATAACACTGGTCAACACCAAATTTATTGTCTAAGTTTTTTTTAGCTGATTTAGGACAATTTTGATGTGCTGAATCCAAAAATCACATTGGTTTTGTTCAATCAGGTCAACTTTTTGAATTATGGCTACATGTTGTTTTATACGTTTTTGTTTACAGGTACGGGTATTTTTGCTTTATATGATGCAAAATTCTTTTTTATGTCTTGAAATTCTCTGAATTTTGAACAATGATGACATAACATTCAATTTACATGCACAGTACTAAGTACATGCAGTACAAAGTACATGCACAATACTAAGTAAAGTGCATGCACAGTACTAAGTAAGTATAGGTTTTTACTTAGCACCTGATCGAGAGAAACGGATGTCATTTTCGGATTCAGTGGTACAAAATTGTCTTAAATCAGTTGAAAAAACACATACAACTTACAAAAAAATTATTTTTGTAACCCTGTGTAATAGAACGGTAGTCAGATGCATATTTAGATTTATTTTCATCTTGGCCAAGAGGGAAAAGTCATGCAGCACTACATGCAGGCAGCGCCACAGAACATTTCAGAGTCTCAGAGCAGAATGCAGAGTTTAATACAATAAAACCAAAACAAATAAGCATAGAATGCTGAGTCAGCAGTACTCAGGGCATTCTGTGCGAAACGGAGCCTAAGTGTTGGTAAGTCTTACCTTGGCGGTCAGACTTCAATGTCCAAACCTGATGTTTTGTTTAAGAATATGATATCAGGAGCAAAGTGTAATATTAAATAAAGAAATAATTTACAACAGTTTCAAGAGGCCTTTGAGGGGTCGTTGTCTGCACTTTTTTCCACATGTTGACAGCTCCCAGGGGTCAAATTTTCTTTAATTATTGCAGCATCATTGTGAATCATCTTTTGCAGCTTTTCTCAGAATGGCTTGATTCGCGGCACAGCTCTTTAAATGCCCAGAACTGCATTTAACACCCCCCCCCCCACACACACATCATTCACTAGATGTTAAGACATCTAGCCAATGTCTTGCCAATGTACAACCAATCGCTATAAAATGTATTCCCGATGCAAACTCTAACACAAATTTGTCTTAAAGAATTAATGAAATAAAGCGTCACTGCTAGACGGGGTATGTGTGGTTTCAGTCATCAGTAGGATGTAAACCAGTCACTGGTATAGGAAGCACAGAAACATTTGTGAATGAGTGACTAAACTGCTAACTTATAGAAAATAATGATGCTAACTTTTCAATGTAGCATCACAGCAAAAACATAACAAAAAAAGCCAGAATGATACGGGATAAAATTATCGACTGGGAATTCAGGGATGACAGTCCTCCGCGGAGCCGCAGAATTCCTCGGATTTGATCATGTCTAGGGTCATTCTCGTGAATCGTCTAAATTCGAGGAGAATTTTTTTTTTTTTTTGGGGGGGGGGGGTGAGGTCTTTTATGAGTGGCGAGTCGTATTTTCGATCGGCTGCTAAAATCCACCGCGCAGAACGCGCTACCCAGCAAGATCAGTAATGTAATGTAACGAGGCCACTGATTGGCTGATACTTAACCAATCGCAACCAATCGGCGATTTTGTTATTCTTTTGTCATATCCAACACGCGGAGCGAAATGCAAATGGCGGACAGTTCAATCAACTGAGTTTTCCCGATTTCGTGAAAATGGTGAACCTAAAACTCACGAAAGACAACAAAACAAGAATTTTAGAAATCGTCAAAGGGATAAGGAACAAGTTTCATTGGGAATGGCTCAAAAAAACTGTCAATGACTGTAAAGATCGGTAAAAATACCGAAGTTGTGGTTGAAAAAATGGCCGACTTCATAGCGAAATGCGAAGTACCAGGGAAAGCCCAGTGTGTTTATTGCAACAATTTCTTGAGTTATGGATCTCGTGGTTGTGTTGCCTTAGTTGAACACTGTTCAAAACAGAAACATCTCAAAATTGTGGCTACAAGGAGATCGAACTACTCGCTCGTGCTGCATTCAAAACCATCGGTGGACACGGTTAAATTCAGATGCCAGTCGATCAAAGTTCATCACAATCGGCCCTGATTACAGCAATTAGTGATCGGAAGACACATTCCGAGGTAAGATTTTTTTCTCGTTATAAGTAATGTACTTGAGAATTTTCGCGTAATGAATTTGTTATGAAATAGCATGTGTAAGTTGTGACGTCATGCCTGTTTTGAAACACTAATTGCATTTGAATGCTGATTATCGATTGTTAATAGATAAATGTTATTACATATTTTCTCACAATTTGAAATGCAATCTAAGAATTTTGAATATAATTTATCATTTTTTGTTTCACTAGGAGGAGTTACATAATGCATGTGTAAGTTTTTTTGTCATGGGTGGTGATGGGTTGCCTTTCCTAAGATATCTTTGCTTTTATTAGTAAACATAATTTCTTTATGGTCATTGCATAAAAATATTAAACATCTTTTAGGTTTTACTTACTTTCTTAGATTATCTTTCAAATATTAAAATATACTAATATGCAACTTTTTTATATTCCTAGTAACACTAACAAATGCACACATTAATAAATCAAAATGTTTGCAGAATGTCAGTATATTTTAATAAATGGGTGATGGACTTCGTACCAAAAGCCAGTTTAGAAAGCTTGGGATCAGTCCGCCAAGGTCTCCGCCTTTGACTGCCACCTAATCCACATAGCACCGGACTTCCATGATCCCTCCTGCAGGTGGTGAACCTACTGGAGGGCGGACCCATGTAACTCCTTCGGGCTGAGCCCGGCCGGGTCCCATGGGTGGAAACCCGGCCACCAGACGCTAGCCTTCGAGCCCCTCCCCCAGGCCTGGCTCCAGGGTGGGGCCCCGGTAACCCCATACCGGGCGGGGTACACTGAATCCTTGATATACAATTTATCAAAAACCCGGGTATGGGAGGAGTTCGGTGAGGCCATGGAACAAGACTTTCGGTCGGCTTCAAAGAGATTCTGGCAAACTGTTCGGCGGCTCAGGAGGGGAAAGCAGCTCCCCGTCCACACTGTGTATGGTGCGGATGGGACACTGTTGACTTCAACTGGGGATATCGTCGGGCGGTGGAAGGAATACTTCGAGGATCTCCTCAATCCCACTGATACGCCTTCCACAGAGGAAGCAGGGTTTGGGGACGAGGGGGATGACTCGCCTATCACAGGGGCTGAGGTCGCCAAGGTGGTTAAAAATCTCCTTGGTGGCCGGGCCCCGGGGGTGGACGAGATTCGCCCCGAGTACCTCAAGGCCCTGGATGTTGTTGGGTTGTCATGGTTGACACGCCTCTGCAACATTGCGTGGAGGTCGGGGGCAGTGCCTTTGGCATGGCAAACCGGGGTGGTGGTTCCTCTCTTCAAAAAAGGGGACCGGAGGGTGTGCTCCAACTTTAGAGGGATCACACTCCTCAGCCTCCCTGGGAAGGTCTATGCCAAGGTACTGGAGAGGAGAGTCCGGCCGTTGGTCGAACCTCGGATTCAGGAGGAGCAATGTGGTTTTCGTCCTGGCCGTGGCACATCGGACCAGCTCTTTACCCTCTCGAGAATTCTTGAGGGTTCGTGGGAGTTTGCCCAACCAGTTTACATGTGTTTTGTGGACTTGGAGAAGGCATTTGACCGCGTCCCTCGTGGATTTTTGTGGGGGGTGCTTCGGGAGTATGGGGTATCGGGCTTGTTGTTACGAGCTATTCGGTCTCTGTACGACCGTTGTGAGAGTTTAGTTCGCATTGCCAACACTCGGTCGGAGTCATTCCCAGTGAGAGTTGGACTCCGCCAGGGCTGCCCTTTGTCACCGGTCCTGTTCATAATTTTTATGGACAGGATTTCTAGGCGCAGCCAGGGAATGGAGGGTGTCATGCTTGGTGACCACAGGATCTCATCTCTGTTGTTTGCAGATGATGTTGTCCTGTTGGCTTCATCCAGCAATGACCTACAGCTCTTGCTGGGACGGTTTGCCGCTGAGTGTGAAGCGGCTGGGATGAGAATCAGCACCTCCAAGTCCGAGTCCATGGTCCTCAGCCGGAAAAAGGTGGATTGTCCTCTCCGGGTTGGGGACAGGCTCCTGCCCCAAGTGGAGGAGTTTAAGTATCTTGGGGTCTTGTTCACGAGTGAGGGGAAAATGGAGCGAGAGATCGACAGACGGATTGGAGCAGCATCTGCAGTGATGCGGACGTTGTACCGGTCTGTTGTGGTGAAGAGGGAGCTTAGTTCTAAGGCAAAGCTGTCGATTTACCAGTCAATCTACGTTCCTACTCTCACCTATGGTCACGAGCTTTGGGTAATGACCGAAAGAACGAGATCGCGGATACAAGCGGCTGAAATGAGCTTTCTCCGTAGGATTGCTGGACTCACCCTCAGAGATAGGGTGAGGAGCTCAGTCATCCGGGAGAGGCTCAGAGTAGAACCGCTGCTCCTCCACATTGAAAGGAGTCAGTTGAGGTGGTATGGGCATCTGATTAGGATGCCTCCTGGACGCCTCCCACTTGAGGTGTTTCAGGCACGTCCCACTGGGAGGAGACCCCGGGGCAGACCTAGGACTCGGTGGAGAGACTATGTCTCCCAGCTAGTCTGGGAACGCCTTGGTATCCCCTCTGAAGAGCTGGAGCAGGTGGCTGGGGAGAGGGAAGTCTGGGCTTCTCTGCTTGAACTGCTGCCTCCGCGACCCGGACCTCCGGAAAAGCGGTAGAAGATGGATGGATGGATGGATGGTGATGGACTTGGTGATGGAATTTTGTTAATATTTATAATTTATTTTACTTGGTTAAATTATTTTGTCTGTTCTAGAACTATGTAAATGTAATTCTGTGTCAGTTCTAAACATATTAAATAATAGTAAAATATAATTTAGTATTATTACATCAACATACCATTCAGATATCATAAATTTACACATGTGATGCAGCAGCAGATTAAAAAGGTAAACTATAAATGCATTTGTACTTACTTCTAACTTTAAATATAAGACCACATTTGAGCATTCTAAAACACCAGATTTCGTTAGCTTCTGGGGGGTGTTGCTTCTTGGGGTCCTGCGTCCCCCAAGACCCCCGGCTTAGTTTCCTCTTTTTCTCCCAAACCCCATTCTCATCCCTGGGAATTAACTCTTTAGATTCCCCAGGCACCGTATGGTGACAGGAATGCTTAAAAGGTGGTGAAGTTCCCCCCCAGTGGTCAAGAGTGGTTAAAAAAATTTTGTCAGTAAAATAGTTCAGATTTCCAAGGCTATAATTTGAAAGTTGCAAGAGATAATGGCTCACTGTCAAATAGAAAGATGTAGAATATGATCCAAAGTTTCAGATAGGAATAAATTTACGCATCTAATTTGCATAATGTTGCAGCATCTATATAAATTACATAACTCAGTCAAAAGTGGACTTTGGACACATTTACACAAAAAATGGTCCATTTTTTTGTTTTAAGTTTTTGTAAAGGGTATACATGTCATTACAGCATTGCATTGTTTACTTTTTCATCACATTCCCTTTTTTTGTTTTTTGACAACATTGGAAAAATAATTCTTACAACACCCTTTTTTTAAGTGAAAGAAAAAGTGAAATTTAAAAAAAAACAAAAACAAACAAAAAAAACAAAACAAGAAAAAAAAAAAGAGTATCTGAGTAGTGTTGGAACAAAGAGAGGTGCCATTATTGAAATGGTATTTGTCAAAGATTAGATCTAATAGAAGACACATATGCGTTCCAGGGTTGCCAAAAGTTCAAGAACCCATCCATGTCCTGTCTCAGTGCGAATGTCAACTTTTCCATCGAATAAATGTCCTGAATCACGTTAATCCAATCTCCAGGTGTAGGACAGTCCTTCAACATCCATTTTTTTGTTAGAGCTTTTTTACTTGCCAATATTAAAACAGTGAATAAGTATTTTTCTCCTCGTCTTTCCAGTGATTCCGGTAGTAAACCCAAATACAAAGTTACAAAAGAAAAGGGAACTGTTATTTTGAATATTTTCCCCAATATTGTCTGTACATTGGTCCAATATTGGTGGATAACTGGGCATGACCAAAACACATGAAAATGGTTTGCAGTCTTTTCACCACAAAAGCGCCAACAATTCAACCCTTCACGAGTAAATTTGTTTTGTGCAGGTGTTCTGAAAAATCTTACCAAATTTTTCCATCCAAATTCTCTCCACTGCAGGGATGAGGTACTTTTCCACTGTTGTTTGTTTGGTTTTTCCCATATTTCCAGTTGTAAAGTGAAATTCCTCTCTTTTTCCCGTTTCTCTTTTATATATGATGTGTTGTCTCCTTTTAAATCTTGAAGACCAAGGTATATTTTAGAAATGTATCTGATCCCTGGGATCCCTTTATATGCCATTAAGAAGACCTTCAGAACACCTGACTGGGCTCTTTCCAAATCCTCCTTTTTAAGTATTTTGTTTATGTGGTGTCTAAGCTGAAAGAACATGTAAAGGTCTTGATTTATTAGACCTTGTTTTTTCAAATCTTCAAAACTTCTTAAAGTTTGCCCTTTAAAAAAAATCGTAATATTTTATCAGTCCGTTCTCTTTCCACTTTTTAAATCTAGTGTTGTAGAGGATGCGTTCAATGATGAGGCTGAGTTTGATTTCTCAGGTTCAGCTTTATTGACAGAACACATACTCTAGCATTCTGAAAGCAGGAAGAAGAGAAAGAACTATATCATATCACCTCTTTATGTTTCCAGCATCGGAACTCAAGTCACATGGTGCTTCAGTAAACATACAGTCACATGGTACTTAATCCCAGCCACAATGTAACCCTTTGAACTTTCATCATTGTCTCTTATTCATTGATGAACAGGAAATCTCTCTGGGGCATCTTCTCCGAGACAAAGGCCAAATCTCACACCTCCTCCTCATCCTCTGCAGATTCCAGCCTTTTGTCCTTCGGACTTGAAGCCTCCAATAAACATGCAGTCATACCTTTGTGGAAAATGTGAGCCCAACATATGTGCCACAGTGTCTGTTTTATTAGGAGTAAAGTCTTGATCGTAGGCAATCCATTGCAGTAATCGATAGGGTTCTTTTGTTTGATTCTCTCTGACTATCTTAAACCAAATTTTTAGCGGGGTCTTTATCCACAGGTTAGTGTTATTCAAAAGTTTAGGTAAGGCATTGTTCCCTATTATCGCCTGTAGGGGAATGTCACTTGTTATTTGGCATTCCATCTCCTTCCATTGTGCAGTGTAGACTGGGTTACATATCTCTACTAAAGTTTTAATTTGTGCTGCTTTAAAATAGTCCCTGATATTTGGCAGCGCAAGCCCACCTTTGTCTTTGTTTAGCTGTATGGTTCTATATCTGATTCTAGGTCTCTTGCCCTGCCATATGAATCTTGAGATCCTTCTGTTCAGTTCTTGCCATGTTTTTTGGGGATGTTCTACCGGTATTGTTTGGAAAAGGTATAGAAGACATGGAAGTATATTCATTTTGACTGCTTCAATTCTTTGTGCAGTACCCAAGAATGGTATCATATTCCATCTTGCTAGATCCGATTTTATTTTTGCCATCAGTGGATCATAGTTTAGTGTTATAATTTTGTTGAGTTGTTTCGGAATATCGACCCCCAGATATTTCGTAGATTCCATCTCCCAGTTAGTTTTGAGTTTGCTTTGTAAATACTGATTTGGGTCATAGTTGAATGTTAAAATTTGGGTTTTATGCATGTTTAATTCGTACCCCGATAAATCTCCATACTCTGAAAAAACTGAGATTAGTTCTGGAAAAGAGGCGTCCGGCTGCCCCAGGTATATTAAAATGTCATCAGCAAAGATTGCTATTTTATGTTCCTTCTGACCAAGTGTAATACCTTGAATTTTTTGATTCTGTCTTATCCATTGGCTCAGAGGTTCTATGAAGATTGCAAAGTGCAGTGGAGACAAGGGGCAGCCCTGACGACATCCTCTTTCCAGTTCAAAAGATGATGATAATTTACCGTTAATCCTTATTTTAGCTGTTGGTTTTTTATATAATGCCTGGATAGTTCTAATGAAGTTATTATGAAAATTGAAACTGGATAAGATTCTATATAGGAAAGACCAGTCAACCGAATCAAATGCTTTTTCAGCATCTAATCCCAATATGGCTGCATTTAAATTATATTTTTTTATATGATGAATTATGTGTAAAGTGCGTCTAATGTTATCTTGTGTCTGTCTTTGTCTTTATAAAACCTGTTTGGTCTAAATGAATTAAGTCTGTCAGTATATTTTCTAACCTTTTGGCAAGGATAGTGGTAAAAAGCTTATAGTCCTGATTTAACACACTGATTGGTCTGTAGTTGGAGCAGTCTAGTTTATCCTTTTCAGGTTTAGGTATGACTGCAATGAGGGGGGGGATTTCCCCTGTGTGGAGGACATAGTTAAATGTTTTCAGGAGGAGAGGAGATAGTTGCTGTTTAAAGGTTTTGTACCACTCTGCTGTATAGCCATCTGCTCCTGGGGATTTGTTAGCTTTAAGTTTCATAATTGCTTTTTCTAATTCTTTAGGTTGTATTTCTGACAATAGTGTTTTATTTTGTGACTCAGTAAGTTGGGGAAGGTTTAATGTATTTAGGAAGGCTTCGGATGCGTTTTTGTGTTTTTTGAGGGAGTACAAGTTCTTGTAGTAGTTCTCGAAGGTTTTAAGAATTTCCTGAATTCTAAATTTTATTTCCTTTGATACTGGGTCTCTGATTTTGTAGATTGCTCTCTCCGTTTGTTGTTTCCTCAATTTATAGGCTAGTAATTTTGCTGATTTGCTACCTGTTTCATAGTATTTTTTTTCAGAAATGTAAGTTTCTTCTGAATTTCTATTGTGTAGATCTCATTTATTTGTTTTTTAATTTCCTTAATTTTGAGCGAGTCATTAGAATAAGTGTTGTCTTTGTGCTCTTTTAAGTTCTGACTCTAATGTGATTAGTTTTTCTTGTCTCAGTTTCTTTTGGATTGCCAGTTTTGCGATAATTTTTCCGCTTATTACAGCTTTGCATGCATCCCACAGTATTAAAGGGGATACTTCTCCATTATCATTTTCTTCCAAATATCTGAGAATATCTGATTCCAATTCATCTTTCAGTGGTCCTTTCAGCACATTTGAATTTAACCTCCAAGAAAATGTATTATTTGTGTATTTTTGGACACTTAAGTCCATATAGATCGGACTTTGGTCAGAGAGATCCATCAGTCCTATTTTACATGTTTTTACTCTTCCAATGTCTCTATTAAACATAAAAAAATAGTCAATCCTTGAGTATGATGAATGTGGTGCTGAGTAAAATGTATAATCTTTTACACTGGGGTTGAATTCCCTCCACACTTCACAGATTCCCATTTCTTTTAGTAGCATCCGAGTTTTTCTACTTTGAGTGTTATTCTGATGTGGAGAATTACCTGATGCATCCCAGTATGGATTCAGTCTTAGATTGAAGTCTCCACCACATATCACTAAACCTTGGGCTTTAGTTATCATTAAGTCAAATACATTTTATAAAATTTCCAGTTAGCCCCTGGGGGTGCATATACATTCAGCAGGGTGATATCTTCTCCCTCTAGCCGACCAAGTACCATGCTGAATCTCCCTTCTTTATCTTTGTGTTCTGATTTTTTTTCAAATATAATTTTGGTTGAGATCAATGTCGCTACCCCCCTCCTCCTCCCTGACTTATATGAAGATGAAGAGATCATTTTAAACCCTTGTCTATTAAGTTTAGTGTGCTCCACGTCTGTTAGGTGGGTTTCCTGTAAAAATATTATTCCTGCTTTGTCTTTTTTCATTTTGCCTAGAATCTTGGATCTTTTAACTGGATTCAGGATCCCTTTTACATTATATGAGATTATTTTGGTTACACCCTGTTTCTCCATTGTGTTGTCTTATTTAGCATAACAGTGTGGTGGCCCTCTTTTATGCTACTCAGAAACTGAAAGAACATTAAGAACATAAAAAACATTAAGAACATAGTATATAAAACTTTAAAACAAAAAACTGACAAAAGATCTTCCTGAGCTAAGGTCTTTTTAGCGACCTTATTAGAGCCTTGTTGGTGCGTTGGCTCTGAGTGAGATTCCTCAAACTCTGTTACGTGCTGAGGGCCCTCTCTTACCCCTGTAAGTTGTCCCATGTTTTTAATGTGAATTTCAGATCCCAATCCGAACTTGTAATGATTTTTTTTTTTTTTTTATGCCTTAACCCTATGAAATTGTGTGCAACCTCCCACCACCGTCACAGCAAACAATCACGTTAATACAGTATTTGTTAGTGTGGAGAGTTCATGTGGTTCATTGTCACATTTCTATTTTAACAAGTTTTTTTTTTTTAAAGACTTATTTGTTTCTAATATTATGACTGTTCCATGAAATGTTTTACCACTTGATACTTGCTGATTCTGCATCTCCTTTAATATTTGTTACCTTGTAGGAGGAGGGTTTGATGCGCAGATTGATTAAAAATATCGTTATTCCCTCCTGAAAACGCTCAGTTTTTCCTTATAGCCCTGGCGCTGGGTTTCCTGCTGCTGGCCCGTGGATTTTGAGGGTCTCTGTGTGGACCACGCTTGAGCCTTGATTCTTTCGATCGGGTCTGCTGTGGGTTTATACACCGTTACTGGGAGCCCTCTTCTCGCCATATCCGTGGTTGCTTCTTCCGCCGAGTTGTAGAGACACGTCTCATCCCTGTAAAAAACCCACAGCTTCGCCGGAAATGGAGTTTGAAAGTGCAGTTTCTTCTCTCGTAGTACCTTTTTAGCGTCGTCGTATTCCCGACGCTTTTTAAGGACCTCCGGGGCGTAGTCGTGCTCCACAAAAACTTTTCTTTCTTGGTGCATAAATCCTTTTTTCCGCCAAGCCAGTATCAAAACCTCCTCCTTTGTTTTGAAGTTGGAGAACTTAACCACCACCAAACGCGGGGGCGCTTCCGCCGACGGCCTTGGGGCTAATGAACGGTGCGCCCTTTCTATTTTCAAATCGGTGGATTGGGGAATTTTCAACTACTCTCTCAGTATGGATTCCACGCATGCAGCCATTGTGGTGAAACCGTCCTCAACTTCTTCTTTCAGACCATGAATTCTTATGTTGTCTCTTCTTAGTCTTCCTTCTTGGTCGGTTAGCTTAGCCTCCAGTCTTGACTGTCGTTTGAATAGTTCCAGCACGGTTTCTTCCAGCCCTTTTATTCTTTCCTCTGCTTCCATGATTCGGTCCTCAGCCTGGTCCACTCTGCTGTTTGTCCTTTTTATTGCGTCTTTAATTTCACGAAATTCGGCCCAACACTCTCGGCAAAATTGTCTTAATTCTTGAAGTACCATTTTTAAGCTAACCGTGTTGCTAGCCTCATTCAGCTCCTCTGCTTCCGAGTGGTCATTGTCCTCTAGGTCAGATTCTCCTGCCGATGCGCGTCTTGGCCTGGGAAATGTCGATCTCTTCTGTTTTCCTTTAGGCATAATGACTGTCTTTTGATTTTCACGCTTCCAAAAATCCGTTAAATCTGATTTTCAAGGTATTTTCACGGATCGGGTCTGGGAGTTTCATCGTTAAGCTGCTATCACCATGGTGTCCAGACCGGAACCGGTCCATTTTTTTACACAGATTTGTCTGCAGGGGCATGTTTTTATCTAATCTTCAAAGTATATGAACCAGAAAATCAATAAAATGTCAAAAAAACATATATTTCTCTTATTTGCTGCCAGGTGATGGTGGGGGGGTCGCTCGCCCACGTGACTGGTCCGTTTTCGGCCATCGTTGCCGATGTTTCGCATTTACTTAGTAATTTACACCTGCTTCCACATCTACAAACCCTTATGATTATCCCACGTGAATTTTGTTTGTATTACGCGGCTATTTTTCCTGTAAAATGCAGTTTTCCTGTGAGAATGCATGACGATCGCGGGCGCCGCCATCTTGGTACTGGTAGCTCAGTTTTTCATCCATCGTGGTCAATGTATCGCATTTACTTAGTAATTTACACCTGCTTCCACATCTACAAACTCTTATGATATCCCACATGAATTTCATTTGTAATACGTGGCTATTTTCCCCTTTTCATGCAATTTCAGTCATCATCGTTGCCGTGATGACTGATCATGAAGGCATCCACATTGGTGCTGTGAGCTCAAAGCGGAAAAAGGAAGAATAATAATGAGGATTTCTTCTTCTTTGCTGTATTCCATGTCAGCCATGATTCCTTCAGCGTGTGTCTGTCACCTTCTAAACTGTCAGATCAATACAGATTAGTACAAATTCTCAGTATAGCCGGGGGACGTCAATAAGTTGACCGGTGCAGTTGCTGTACTGTGCCACTGGGGGCGCGCAACCCGTCCATTTAATCTGGGCAGTTAAAGGGTTCATGATCCAGGTTGATTGAAATCTAAAGACTGTAACATTATAAACCACACTTGGTAAGCTAATGCCCTAGCACTGTTAGCTCTGAAGCTTGGGTCACTCACGTTTCATCATTAACCTTTATTTAACCAGGCAAGTTAGCAAAGACCATATCGTTATCAAAGGCAATTGCCTGGTAGGAGACAAAAACCTCCTAAGGGACGGGGTAAAGGGAGAAACTTAAAAGCACATACATACAAAACACACAAATAACAGCAGACAAGCCTAGTAAACCATACAGGGAAAACATTGTTGTGTACAACAGTAAGCATAAAAACGCATAAAAAACAGGAACTAGGCAATGAGCACATAAGCAGACAATATTAAAACCATGCAGCGAAAGAATATAAAAATATAAACTGTAAAGTGGGACTATTAACCAAAACAATAGGGAGGACAGACTGAATATAACTGTGACCCGTGCTGGCAAAATGAGTCGGAATGCGCACGGCGTCATTGCAAGCTGCAGGCAGGAGAAGTCATAAATCATGACTCTTTCTTTGTTTGCTAGTGGCAAGTCCCAGGAAAAATCCATGAGTGCCTGGTATCACTGGAAAGCTTAGAAAATGTACTTTATAAAAATACATATGTTTTTGCGGAAGACGTAACTCCCAACCTATCGAACGCAAAATCTAGCCAAAATATAAACACATCTTTTTCTGGTGTCCGTTTTTGCGCACTTCCTACAAATTAAATATCATTTTGAAGGTCTTTCAATACAGAATATGGAAAAAAAATTACCTCAGTTTTGATAATTTCCTCAAAGTGACTCATTTTGCCAGCACGGGTCACAATTATCTTGTGGAGTACATCAGGAGGGACACTTACAGGTATGTCTAAAGGAGTTTGTTAAGGTGGCCCTAAAGGAGCTGATGGAGATGAGGCTATCCAGTTGTAGAGTTTTTTGCAGTTGATTCCAGCCATCAGCTGCTGCAAACTGAAAGGAGGAGCACCCCAGAAAGGAGTGGACTTTAGGAACTTTTAATAGGAAAAATGAAGCTGAACGAGTATTACAGTATGTGTAGGGGGAGAACGTGGATGCAATAAATATGTCCAGGGGTGGGGGGTGTGAGACCTAAAACGGTTTTGTACACAAACATCATCAGTTGATGTTACGTCTAATTTCCAGAGGGGGCCAATTTACCAGGGAGTAAAGCTCACAGTGATGTGTCCTGTAGGGGGCATTGATGGAAAAACGAATGGCAGAATGATATAAGACATTTAGCTGCTCAAGTGCTCCCTTGCAGGCAAAGCGATAGATTACATCTCCATAGTCAAACAATGTTAAAACTGTCATCATAACCAGGGTATGCTTAGCAGATGCAGTAAATGAAGAACGGTTTCTGTAAAGAAAGCCAAGTCTGTAATTTGGACAGGTGCTCTGTGAAGGACAGGTTGCTGTCAATTCAGACTCCTAGATGTTTATAGGAGGAAACCTCTTCACGTTTGCAGACAGACACTTTGGCTGGCCAGTTGTAGCGCAGCAGGGGGAATCTTATGATGTTCTCTTGCATTTCGGAAGGTTAAAATCTACAAAAACACCATTTTTCAGTCATTGACCCCTTTAAGGAAATGTACGCGATGTGATTTGGTCAAACTACCTTAAGCAGCATTTTCCACCCAGATTAAACACCCTTCTCCATAGCGACCTATTTCAGTGCGCTCCACTTCATCCCACCCTCCCTCTTTTGTCACCTCTGAAATCTGGTGTTGAGGCTAACGTTAGCTGGCTAGCTCTAGTTGTGGAAAACCACCTGAGCTAACTACAGCGAAACTGGCTGAGTGTGAGATGATATTTTGTTTTGTTTTTTTAGATATTTTGGTTGATACCTTTTTAATGATGAGTTGTTGTATGTGCTGTGAGCCACAAGATACCTGAATTTCCCCATGGGGATTAATAAAAGTATCTATCTGTAGAAGCCATCTCTATTGTCATTCAGTCCATACAGCCAATCATGTACAGTAGAACAAAATTACATTTCTCCTATCTACAATGCTAATCACATCTTGAATCAGAGGGGCCGCTGCCATATAAGGCCCCACCACAAACAGAACTCACATTATTTATCAAGTGATCAAGTTTATCCACATGGGCAGAAATGTTTCAGTTTACCACACGTAGTTAGTACTTGGCGGTCTAATAAGTGACAGAAGTATAATTTATCGCTTATTTTGGGTTTTTTTATGTGTCAACATCAGTTGTTTATTTGGCGAGCCACTCACTCTTATTTTGAAGGGTTGCAAGACTGGATAGGAGGTCTTATTTTGAAAGTTTGTTCACTTAGCAAATGAACGTGCAGAGTTTAGACTCAAAATGTTTATTTTCCTCCTGGCTCTTTCCATTTTCGGTGTTTAAGGTGAGCCTACATTTATTGTGTTATCTTCCTTTTCATCTCTGCTCTCTGCAGTTTAGATTTCTCTGTGAGCATGCAGGGGGCAAGGTAGCACACTGAGCTAGAGAACTTCCGCTTTCAGACTTCAGCAACCAAGACAAACTTGTCTTGCAGCGGCAGCTGGGGGTGTGACACTTCGATGCAATGTGGTCTGTGTGTAGCTTGATATTTGCATGACAAATAGCGTGACAAATGCCCAATATTAACGTGATAAATATTCGAGCATGGGCGATATCATGAAATATGTATCGTGGGTGGCCAAATGTACCGATACAATGAATATATTTGGTATATCGCCCAGCCCTAATTGAGGGTGTGTGGTTGGAATCATCCCTGTAGTATAATAATGGTGAATTTATAATCTTCAGAACAAAACTAGGGGATCACAACATAATCTCAATTGGCTCTGTGTTTGTCGATATTCTGCAAGAACAAGCACTGATGCTAGCTAGTAGCTTGCTTTTCCAGGGCACATCCATCTTGGTTTCAAGGTTGATTTGTATGGATATTAAAAACTCTGGCCACTAAACAACAAACGGCACCAAACCGGACACCAAACCCACAGAAAATGTCCAAATAATGAATGAAATCATTTTTATTGAACACCAAAGCCCACTAGATGTCCTAAAAATCAATTAAATCATTTGTATGTTAATGTTTAACAACAAATGGCCATTATTGTAGTAACTAGTGTTGCACACAATGCCTAAATAGTGCATTAAATTATATCTAATAGGACCAAGTGACATCAAGTCAACTAACAGGACACTTTTACAAATACCTGAGACCCACTGTAATGTGTCCCATTCGTATTTTAGTCCCTAATGGGACATTATAGTTACGTATGTCCATCAATAAGTTAGAAATTACAAATATAATCTTTTAAGATTTATATTCACAATAGTGTTGTATCTTGCACTTTGGGGAATGGGAGTTGTTCACTTGCCATTGTAAATAATTATTTGGAAGTCTGATGACCATCATCTTTTTTCAGTCTCGGTTTGGTGCAGTTGCAGAGCAGCGCCTCCAGGGGGTGACATGGTACAGTGGACGTTTATGCCAAAATCTCCAGATTATGGTTTTTGAGTGGAAAATTATCTATTTTCAGTACTGGACAGCATTTAAAAACAGTACCATTATGAATTAAATCATACAGTATAATTCGATATTTGAGCATTTTTGTGTCCCGTTTGGTCCCGTTCAGTTGCATTTGATGTTCAGTGGAACCCGTCCAGACATCTTAGACATCAGCTGGCGGTGGAACACAGAAAGAACAGAAACACAGAAGAACCATGGAGGGAGTGGGTGAGCTATATCAAAGGGAATCACAAGCTGTCCTGAATGCCTCTTCGGGGCAGAAAGACAGACCCACGCGCTGAACTGTAATTGTGACATTTATTGGGCTGCACAGTGGCGCAGTGGTTAGCACTGCGACAGCACAGTTTACCCTTGGCCATGGGATCGTGGGTTTGATCCCAGCCCTCGACCAACAGTGATCTGTGTGGAGTTTGCATGTTCTCCCCGTGTATGCGTGGGTTTACCCCGGGATTTCTCTGGTTTCCTCCCACATGCCAAAAACATGCAGGTTAGGTTAATTGGAGACTCTGAAGTGACCCTAGGTGTGAATGTGTGTGTGAATGGTTAAGGGATAGCGCCGTATCGTGGCTGCTTCATCCATCCAGGTGGTGGATGACCCTCAATTTCCCCTCTGGGGATCAATAAAGTATACTAAATCTAAAAAAAAAAAAAAAAAAAAATTGACAAAAGAGCAAAACTCTGCAGACATAACAAAAATGCAAACAAGGTTATACTGTATACAGGGAATGCACTTCAGAGCAGGAATTGCTCTGGAGGAGATGGGGAGAAAAAGCTTACAGAGAATGAAGTCCAGTTACATCAAGCAATGCAATCCAATACTGTTGCAGTGAAACAATGAATTGGCAGTGCTTAAATACTGGGCAGACAGATGAGCAGCAGGTGTGGGCTGAGCAGGCAGGTGACCTAATTACCCAACTATTCACAGCTGGGAAACGGACTGCGAACAGCAAGTGGGAGTGTCTGAGAGAGGAGGGCAGATAAGTGTCAAAAAACCAAAATATATACAGAAAACTGACAACATAATAATAACAGACATACAAAACTTAGAAAGAAATTGAGTCTGAGCTCAGAGGGAACATTTGAGCTCAGACTCATGACAGAGCCCCCCCACCCAAGAGGTGGATTCCAGACACCCCCAGGCAACACCAAAAAGGCCCCCCCCCCCAAGAAAAGGGTACAGCAAAAAATCACCCCGGGTGGGAGGTAGGGAAAACAGGTTAGGAGGGGAAAAACAAGGGGCCCGCTCAGGACCCACATCCACGCTACGCCAGGCCCCTGGATCCCCTAGGCCAAAGAACTCAGCTGTTCGGGAGGCCGGCCAAAGTCCCAGGCCAGGCAGATGGTAAAGTGGAATGAGTTGGGTGGCCTGCCGGGGAATATGGGCCACCCAACCCAGCAGCTCAGTCTATTGGGTGGCCGGCCTGAGTTCTTTAGCCACCAAGACCGGAGGGGTGACCCAGGAGGTGGCTCCCCCATGAGGAGGCCCAGTAAGGGGATGAAGGGCCGAAGGGGGGAAACCACAACAGTGTCTGGTGGTGGGGGAGGACCCACGACAGCATCTGGCAGTGGCGGGGGAACCCTGATGGTGTCAGGCAGAGGAGGAGAGGCCTCAGCACCCTCGGTGGTCCTGGGCTGGAAGACAGTAGCACCCACAGAGGCTCCGGGCAGGAGCATTGCAGCACCCGCGGAGGCGCCGGGCTAGAGTTCTGCAGCACCCGCGGTGGGCACGGGCTAGAGCTCTGCAGCACCCGCGGTGGGCACGGGCTGGAGCTCTGCAGCACCCGCGGTGGGCACGGGCTAGAGCATAGCCGCACCCTCGGTGGGCCCAGGCTGGACCAACGCTGCACCCTCGGTGGACCCGGGCTGGGACAACGCTGCACCCTTGGTGGGCCCGGGCTGGGCTAATGCTGCACCCTTGGTGGACCCTGGGCTGGGGCGTAACGCCCATGGCGGGCCCAAGCTGGAGCACAGCACCCATGTTAGATTTATGCTGGGGCGCAGCACCCAGGAGGGTCCCCGGCCGTGACGCAGCACCCATGGAGACTCGGACCATGGAGGAGGAACCCACACAACAGCCTCAGGCAGAGGGGAGGCTGCACCCATGGTGGTCCCGGGCTGGGACACGACAACCTCAGCAGGGGGACCCACAACGACCTTAGGTGGCGAGTCTGGACCTACGGAGACAACTGGGATAGGTGGTCCTTCCCCGGTGACCCTGGAAGAAGGCTCAGGAATAGCAGACAAAGGAACAGGGTCAGGGTCATCGGCAGCGGCAGCGGCGGAGCCAGGCGAGGTGAGCTCAGGCGCAGCTGGTGGCTGTACCAGATTCTCTTCGCCAAGAGCCAGGCAAGATCTGTCCAGGACAGATAAGAGAAAAACAAGAGAGAGCACTTGCCTGAGCTTGAGCTCCACCACCGTCCAGGACTCCATTGATCCAGACGATGATGATGTCTTGGGCCCACTCCATTGGAGGTCCAGCTATGCCTTGAACTCTGCTGCGGCAGCCTCTGTAGCAGGCATGATGGTGGTTGCAGTCCTTGTCTCCCCAAATGAAAGGGCCCATGCTGGTGGCTCACCTGGCGTGGCAGCTGGGGGTCAGCTCCGCGCTGACACTGGAATCGGGTCCTCCAGGGCCACAGGCTCCTCCATCCTCCAGCGGCTCAGTTCAGGGACCGGCGGACACTCAGGGACAGATGGAGGAGACACAGAGAGGGCAGGTGAGGAATTATTTACTGCAGCAGGTGGGGAGTGCTCGGGGGACTGCATTTCCTGAGCCTCCCTACCGGGAATCAGGCAAGGCATATAATCAAAAATTGAAATAGAATGAAATGTAACTTGCCTGTTTTCCCGGTGTTTGATGTTATCAGCTGCAGCAGATGGTTTGTCATTCCTCTCCGTGGCCATGGTGAATGTGGGCCCCCCTGAGGACTGTGGAGGAGCCGCACCTGTAGTCACGGAGATGGACGTAGCCGAGGAACCAATAAATAACCTCTCGGCAGCAAGAGAACACATCGAGGGGACGGGAATCACAGCAGCAATGAAGGGAGATGAGGCTGACGGGACAGCCGGCGACGGAGAAAAAAAGAGAGGATCTGCTGCGGGAATTGTCGGGCTCGATGTCAGGGAAGTGGCTGCTGAAGAGGCAGAGGATTCCTCCGGTGGTTTGGAGCGGGATGATGGCGCCGTCATGGAGCTGGCGGTGCGCATGTTGGCGCTTGAGCTGGTAAGCCGGGAGAGGAGATGGATGTCCGCTGAGTAAGGCACCTCTGTGACAGCTTCGGTCCAGTGGGAGACGACCCCATCTTCACCCCGGGAAACGCTCGCTGGAGCGCGGAGACTGTGGAGATCAGTTCAAGCTTTGGTGTGCCTCCACAATGCCAACCGCTCCATTTACGCTTTCCCAGGCCTTCTTGGGTCCACGGGCAGCAAGAGCTTCATCCACAAAACTTTGGATGACTTCCACCGCCCACTCCTCCTCCGAGCTTGGAGACCCCGCTGCCAGTCTGCCTTTGTTTGTGTGAGACCAGCGAGCTGGGGACATGATGAGCTCCAGTGCTCAGGTGAGTGGAAAAAAGAAAAAACGCACAACTACAGCAGCTGGGCCTTAATCTGGCAACAGAAAGACAGACTCAAGCGCTGAACTGTAGTTGTGACATTTATTGACAAAAGAACAAAACTGTGCAGACACAACAAAAATGTAAACAAGGTTATATACAGGGAAGGCACTCCAGAGCAGGAATTGCTCTGGAGGAGATAGAGAAAAAGCTTACAGAGAATGAAGTCCAGTTACATCAAGCAATGCAATCCAATACTGCCGCAGTGAAACAATGAATTGGCAGCGCTTAAATACTGGGAAGACAGATGAGCAGCAGGTGTGGGCTGAGCTGGCAGGTGACCTAATTACCCAACTATTCACAGCTGGGAAACAGACTGTGAACAGCAAATGGGAGTGTCTGAGAGAGGAGGGCAGATAAGTGTCAAAAAACCAAAATATATACAGAAAACTGACAACATAATAATAACAGACATACAAAACTCAGAAATAAATTGAGTCTGAGCTCCGAGGGAACATTAGAGCTCAGACTCATGAGGCAAGCGTTAGCTATGCTACGCCAGCTACCGGTAGAGCTATGGGAGGCCAGAATATTTTTTAAAAATTAAGCTGGAAGCAAGATATACAGTATGTTGGTATACAATACTGATCATGTGCAGTCCTATCTGTCACTGTCTGCACCTAGACTACCGCATCGAACTTGCAACTACGAGTATTACTGCTCTACCTTTCTGTATATAGGATTGCTGGGTTTCATCGTTTATCTTTATTTGCACTAACAATGTGGTAGCATTAACATTTGTTTCCCTTTTGAAATAAAATATACTACATCCTGGTCATAACTGATCTTGGCACATCACAAAGTGCATTTAGCTGAATAAAAAATGAACTTTCAAACACTTCAGTGCACAACCCCCCCCCCCCAAGAAAAGATTGATAACATTAACAAACATTGCACATCCACTATTGTGGTTTGTTTTGTTTTAAATCACCACATGTGAGTAGGAATGTCTTTTTATAACTACACATTCCATTACGCACACATATCAGTCAACCAGAAATTTCTAGCAGAGTTAATGATGCAAAAAGCATCCACTTAAAAACTTGAGTAATGACTTCAGTCTTGAAGGTTTGAGGTTTTTCTCCAAAATTCATAACAATTTTGTTATAGTTTTCTACTTTTCGCTGTAAATTTATCTAAATTTGAAACAATTTTCCTCAAATTTGTAATTTCCTCTTGTAAAATTGACTTTTCTTGTACATTTGAGACTTTTGAGAATTATTTTATGGCTAATTTTTGTCTATTTTTTAACATAAAATTACTGTTTTTTTATAAATTTGGATTGTGGTAAAATTTTGACTTTTTTTCCTTATACAATTTACACTTTTGACCGTAATTTTGCAAAGCCAGGACAGAACAATAATTTAACTCTGATTTCAAAGAAAAAAACATTAATACAATTATATTTAATGAAATAAATTAACTTAAATTACCAAAAATGTAGTTATTTCTATTATGTTTCGATATATTTATAGTTTTTTAGAACTCTCCTCACCAACCAGACAGCAGGAAAAACCTCCCTTATTTTGAAATCCAAATGTTGGCACGTTTAGTTTGTCTGGCTGTTGACGGATTAAAGTTCCCGTTACCAGTGGGTTAAAACCACCATAATTGTCTCCTTGCTTACATACCTCTTCTGCTTTTTTTCCCCATATTTAAAGTACTTTAATAAGCTCATGCTTTTCTCGGACAGTGACGCTAGCGAGACACTCTTGCATAGGACCTCATAAAGCTAGAAACAGCCCTGCACACAGTCTTGCAGACCTCTAACTAAAACATCTCCTCTCTCACGTCTCGGCTGTATATTGTTGTTTTTGGACTTTTATTCTCTCTCAGTAAATTTCCTCTCTTCCGCCTTCCTAATGGAGCTCCCTCGCCTAAATAGGCTCCTGACATGATGGAGTAAAAAAGGGAAAGGATGGACAGCGTGTGAAGAGCTGATGCAGCCATCTTAGCCGTGGATGGACTAATTGAAAGGTTTGTCCACGGCGGCGGCAGCAGTGGTGTCGGATGCATCAAAGAATGAGCCGCTAATTAGAGCCCCCGTCCACCGCTCATTTTTTTTATTATTTATTCCAATTCTAATGTCTTACCTCTTGTATTTATTTTTTTATTTCTGTATTTACTTGTCTCTGTGTGGAGGCCTGACTGGAATATGAATCAGCTGCTGCTTCTTCTCCTTCTCTCCTCACTGAGTTTTGCTGAGCTGGTAAATGGATGCACCGAAACTCTCAGCTGAGTCCTTGCTTTTAGGAGACGTTCAATGCCAGAGTACCTGCAGGGGTGAAAGCTGTTAACCTCTGCCGATGGTCGGCAGTTTCTACCACCAACAGAGCCGTTTTAACCAAAAACTCTCCATGGACCCACAAAACACGTTTGACTCTTAAAATATGGATGAAACAGCTGAACTGTAAATGAAAACTTTCCTGTCACCCAGAGCTGTTTCTGGCTATAAAGCAGAGTACACAAATGCTATGGGTGCCCTTACCTTCAACTAGGGCTGGGTGATTAACCAAAATAAAACGGAAACCAAAGGTTGGGACATAAAACTAACGTAATTATGTTCATGTTGTTTTTTGGGGGATTCTTCTTCCTGTTGTGTGCGTGTTTATATTAGAGCTTTTATGTACCGCCCGTTTAAGACGTCTCCTGCACATGTGGTGTTGCTGAGTGGCGGTGGACAAGCTAAGGCTGTATTTAAGAACACAATCAGAGATCTGTGGTCCCTGTGTGGCAATGGCACAGGTGCGATGTGAGTCATGTGGCCCGCAGGCCCTTAGGAGGTATGTGTGGACACTGACTTCTGCACTGGACAGTGTTTTATTTCTGTTGTATGTGTGTGGGGTGACAATGGGTCTTGTTTTTTATTGTATTGTGCTCATTTACGGCCAAATTGTCGCAGTGATATATTCATTGATGCCACACTCCTGTGGCTTAATTACGAGTCTTGTCAGTGAACTATAAAGGAGGGAGGAAAAAACGAATTGCATCAAAACCAACTTGAAAACTTTAGATAACTGTGGTGCTGATTTAAGGTCAGATCACCCAGCCCTACCTTCAACTTTTTTTTCTCATGAATTTGTGACTTTTTTCCTCAAAAATTTGCAACTTTTTTCTCATAAATTTGTGACTTTTTTCTCAAATATTTGTGACTTTTTTCTCATAAATTTGCAACTGGATTCTGGAATGTGTTACTGTTGAGATTGACCTAGACAAAACAAAAAATCTAATCATAAGCTGCATATACAGAACGCCGGGAACTTGCATTGAGACATTCAGAGATAAATTAGTCGAGCTGTACAATAATATTACTAGTAAGAAAATGGTAGCAATTTGTGGAGATTTCAATATTGATCTACTTAATCCACATCAACAAAATGTAGTTACAGAGTTCATGAACTCTATGTACAGCATGAGTCTATATCCCACAATAACACATCCCAGTAGAATCACAGTTCACTCTGCTACACTTATTGACAACCTGTTTGTCAATGTTCTCGACAAGAAAATAGAAAGTGGATTATTGATAAATGATATAAGCGACCACTTGCCAATCTTTGCACTTATCCATGGCCACACGGGGCCCAACCCAGAAAAAATCTCAAAATCGTTCAGACACAAATCACCAAACGCAATCAGTTCTTTTAAAGAGGACTTGCTGAAGCAAGACTGGACAGAAGTCTATGTATCAGATGTAAATGAAGCCTATGACACATTTACAAACATTGTAACCACTCTTTATGAAAAAAACTGCCCATTAGTTAAAAAAAAGCTTAAACACAAATTTACTGACAAACCATGGCTAACCAAAGGACTACAAAAGGCGTGTAAAAAGAAAAATTTATTATATAAAGCTTTCATAAAGAAAAGGACAAAAGAAGCAGAGCAGCGGTATAAAACATACAAAAATAAGTTAACATATATAATAAGATATAGTAAAAGAGACTATTACAGTAAAGAACTGGAAAAAAACAAAGACAATATTAAAAATACATGGACAATAATCAACAGTATCCTTGGAAATAAAAGCAGAAATACCAGCTACCCAACTAACACTCCAAAAAATAATAAATCGACTCCGAATGTGAATATAGCTTCACCTGCAGATGAATTTAATAATTTTTTTGTTAACATTGGACCTAAACTGGCCCGAGAAATACCCACTACGGTGCCAACAGGTGATTCAATATGCAATAACACTGCTGTAAAAGACACCATCTTCATAAAGAACACAGACGAAAGACAGGTCATTGAAACTGTTAAATCGTTCAAAAGTAAAACATCTACTGACTGCGATGGTATTGATATGCTACTAGTCAAAACTGTTATCGAATGCATAGTGAAACCACTGACGTATATCTGTAACCTGTCTCTCCAATCAGGTATATTTCCCAATGCAATGAAAATAGCTAAAGTAATTCCGATTTACAAGACAGGCGACAGAGGGGAACTCTCCAACTACAGACCAATTTCACTATTACCGCAATTTTCCAAGATACTTGAAAAAATATTCTATGAGAGAATTGACAACTTCATACTGAAGAATGATTTATTGTGTGAGCAGCAATATGGGTTCAGACACAAAAGGACAACAGCATATGCCTTAATGGAATTTACAGAAAAAATATCAACAGCCATTGAAAATAAAGAGTATTCAGTTGGAGTATTCCTGGATCTTAAAAAAGCATTTGATACAGTAGATCACAATCTATTATTAAAGAAACTACAAAATTGTGGTATCAGAGGGGTAGCACTGTCCTGGTTAAGAAGTTACTTAAAGAATAGATATCAGTTTGTATGTGTTAACAACAAAAACTCAGAGCTACTGAAGGTCACCTGTGGAGTCCCACAGGGTTCAGTTTTGGGACCATTATTATTCAATATGTATATAAATGATATATGTAAAGTTTCAGAAAAAATGGACTTAATATTGTTTGCTGATGACACTAACCTGCTATGCAGTGGAAACAATTTGGAACAACTTCTGGATACACTCGGAAAGGAATTAGGAAAGCTGAAACTGTGGTTTGATTCAAACAAATTAACACTCAATTTAAGCAAGACAAAATTTATAGTCTTTAACAACCATCACAACTACCCAGTACCCAAACTCAGTGTAAATGGTGTAGAGATTGAAAGGGTATCCGAAACTAAATTCCTTGGAGTAATAATTGATAACAAACTGTGTTGGAAGCCACATATTAATTATATAAAAGGTAAAGTATCCAAATCAATTGCAATATTACACAGAGTGAAAAATTTGCTGAATCAACCCACACTATACACCTTGTATCATTCATTAATACTCCCATACATGACATATTGTAATGAAGTATGGGGAAATACATATAAAACAAACATATATCCACTCTTTATGCTTCAAAAGAGAGCTATTAGAATAATCAACAAAGCAGCTTACAGGGAACCAACAAACCCACTTTTTCTTAAACAAAAAACTCAAGTTGAAAGATCTGATCGACTTTAAAACCGCAATAATAATGTTCAAAGTGAAGAATCTATCACTGCCCGCAAATATCCAAAAGTTGTTCCAAACAAGGGAGAAACGATATCACTTCAGAGGAACATGTATATTTCAAAAGCCTACAGTGAGAACAACTACCAAGCAACACTGTATTTCAGTGCAAGGTGTCAGATTATGGAACGATTTTGGACCTGAATTAAAATCATGTACAAAGCTTGGACAATTTAAACAAAAACTAAAGGAAGAAATACTCCAAACATATTTACAAGACGACATGTAAACTCACATAAGGATTGACATTTCCAGCCTGTGTTGTGTTATAGCTTAGTTTTTCTTTTTTCTCTGTGACACTATGTCTTAGATTTGTTTTTGAATAGTAACCGCTTAACTTAGACTAGCTCAGTTTTCTTTTTCTCTCAGTCATATTTTGTCTTAGCCTTGTTTTAAATTGTAATCGCTCTTGTCTTGTTTTCTCTTTTTTCTCCTTTGAATTCTTGGATGGAATATGGGTGGGCAATATAAGCTGCGGCTTCAGCCATCACCCATTTCGGATAACTCACGTGGAATTGTATAGTAGAAGGAGTCTTTGTCTAATTTGACCTTGTTGTTATATTATACAGTTTCTTTTAACCTGTAATGTACTATCCGAAATAAATAAATTCATTCATTCATTCATTCATAACTTTTTCTCATAAATTTGCAACTTTTTCTCGTAAATTCATGACTTTTTTCTCAAATGTTTTTTCCACATTTTCTCATAAATTTGCAACTCTTTTCTCATAAATTTGTGACTTTTTGTCATAATTTTGTGTTTTTTCTCATAAATTTGAAACGTTTTTCTCATAAATTCATGACTTTTTTCTCAAAAATTTGCAGCTTTTTCCTCATCTGGATGCCGGTGAAGTTTTTATTCAGTGTAATTAAATTGTAATTTACTTTTTTTAATCTTTAAATTGCCATCTTTTGTCATATCTTTGCACCTTTATTCTTGCAAATTTTTACCTAATTTACATTTATACGTTTTGTACCTCATGCTAAATTGGTGAATGCCCCCCATCCTCCGTGTTAAAAAAATAATAGATCACTTACTGGCTATACCATCTTCTGTTGGAGTGTATAAATAAGTTTTTAGGGTAATTATATGACATTTTACAACCCACAGAAACAGCATGTTTTACTGATTTCTGTAAAATGAGACCCATACAGCAGCTGAGCAGAGCCTCGGTTCAGCGCACGATGAATCAGGGTGAAGATATGTAAATGAGCGTAATGGCTTCCTTTAAGAAAAACAAATGAGGAGCTGCTGCAGAGTTCAGGCCTGGAGACGGTGGAAGGAGTCTGCTTTTGAAGTTGCAAATTTCACCTGCAGTGGAGAAGTCCCGCGGGGGATTAGGTGGAGGCAGTCGGAACGATAGATGGAAACGATGTCAGCGCGGGAGGGGGGACCCCGGGGGGCGGCGGAAAGTTCATTTGAAACAAATTTGTTATTCAAAATGGGGGACGCAGCTCCCGCTAAAAGCTCCCAGCCCAGCCGGGAAAAAACATTAAGTAATCAAGGGCTTTCTCCCTCTTCTTCTTGTGTAGTTCGGGGGCCCGTTTCAGCTCCATCTATTGATGCGCCGCCTCTAATGTGTGGCGGTGTAATGGAAGCAGCACTTAGCATAACGCAATCCGCTAAAGTGGATGATGGAGAAGGGGCAGATGTGGGTCACCGTCAGAGTCCGAGGGGTCGATATGGCCAAGGAGCCGCCATTTCATTACTTGAGGAGGAGCCGTCATTTCATTATCCCGGGAGCTCCGGGTGGACGTTCGGACCCCAGACGTCACGACTCGTTAGGGACCCCATCCGTCATTTTAATCCTCTTACCCCAATTTGCCGTCACGGCAGCATTATCGATTGTGGACAGCGGCCGTTAGTTTAAAACCTAACATTTTGTGACACCGCTAATGGCCTTTATGTGTGTGTGTGTGTGGGGGGGGGGGGGGGGGGTCTGCAACCCGCGGCTCTGAATGCACACATGGCTTGTAAAACCTGGATGGAGGACGTCCATCCTGCCTCGGCATCTCCTCCTACTTCAGTGAAGGGAAGTTAACCCCTTGGCATTGCAGCCAATTTCCCCAAATGTAGCAGACAAAGAAAACCTAATTCATTCTTCACTGAGTGGCAGAAGAAAATTTGAAATGTCCCGCTGGTGGAACAGCGGAATTTTAAGAAGTTAAATTTGCAGTTTTGTTCTCCTCAATTTACAGTTTTTTTCTTGTAAATTTGCAGCTTTTTTTCAAAAATATTTTCAGCTTTTTTCATGTAAATCTGCAACTTTTTATCAAAAATTTGCATCTTTTTTCTTGTAAATTTGCAGCTTTTTCCTGTAAGTTTGTAATTTTTTTCTTGCAGATTTGTAACTTTTAACCCCTTGGCATTCCAACCGATTTCCCCAAATGTAGCAGACACAAAGAAAATCTAATTCTTTCTTCACTGAGTGGCAGTAGAAAATTTGAAACGTCCCGCAGAATTTTAAGAGGTTAACTTTCAACTCGACTAAAAAGCCCTTTTGGAGTTGAAGCTGGAGTTTCAGGGATGGCTTTCTCTAAAGTCTCATGAGATAATTAGATTTTACAGAGCACTTTGCAATTAGGAGCTTCCTCATACGGGGAAGCAGGCAGCCATAAAGCAGGCCTCACCAACAATTCTCTCGGCACACTTGGAGGCCAGAGTTAATAATTCTCTCCCTACCCCCCCGCCTTTTTGTTTCTGATTTAATTGAAATGAAAAGGATGCCTCGCTGCTGCTGCTGCTGCTACTGCTGCAGAGATGTCTAATTTATTTAGTCAATCACAAGACTTGGTCATTATCTCAAACTACCAGCAGCGCCCTTTTCCTTTCCTCCCCACCCTCCACCATCAAGAGGGAGATGTAAATTATCCAAATCAGCGACACACCCACTCTGGAACTGTAGCGTTAACTTAAAGAGAAGCTGGAGAAGTTCTCAGAGAGCACATAACTCCACCAACACTCGGATGGCTGACCACTGTCCACAACGGCTGGATCCAAATCATAATCTACACAGTTATACATTATAAATCTGCGATTTGTGTTTAAATTTAAAGCACCTCAATGTATTATTTTGCATTTAATTCTATTCAAACAACAGTCACTTTTGACCAAGCAGTTTGACTGGACAATAGGGATTCCAGGAGTTGATAAATTATCCCCCAATAACTGTCGTTGAACACTTTGGCAGTGTTCTGAAAATTATGTAAGGGTTGTAGTGTGTTGTGTGCCTTACTTTCAACAGTGAGGCATTGTTTGAAAACAGTCTTTCCAACACGGAAATTGTTCCATGTGGTCTGGGTTCATGCTAATAGCTAGCCCTATTAGCTGCATTAGCTCACTTTTATTATTTGTGGCCCCAGAGTTTAGATTAAGGCCTCATACCATACATAGCATAGGCGATTGATGATTTTTTTAACATGGGGGATGGGGGATGTTCACCAATTTAACATGAGGTACAAATTTATAAATGTAAATTAGGTATGAATTTGCAAGAATAAGGGTGCAAAGATATGATAAAAGATGCAAATTTTAAAATAACCCAGATGGGTGTTGCAAATTTAGAAGAAAAAAAGCTGAAAAATTACAGGGGGAAAAAACTGATTTTTGAATTTTTGAGAAAAAAGTCACAGATCTATGAAAAAGTTGCAAACTTACAAGAAAAAAGTTACAAATTTATGAAAAAAAGATTAACAGCTATGAGAAAAAAGTCAAAAATGTACAGGAAAAAAAGTTGCACATTTATGAGGAAAAAAGTCACAAATTTATGAGAGAAAAGCTGCAGATTTATGAGAAAAAAAGTTGAAAATTTACAGTGGAAGAAAGCTGATTTATAGGGAAAAATTCACAAATATTTGAGGAAAAAAGTCACAAATCTATGAAAAAGTTGCAAATTTACAAGAAAAAATTGAAAATTTATGAGTAAAAAGTCACAAATCTTTGAAAAATGTTGCAAATTTATGAGAAAAAAGATGAAAATTTGCAGGGGAAAACAGCACATTTTTCAATTCAGTTCAACTTTATTTATATAGCGCCATTTCACAACAACAGTCATCTCATAGCACTTTCAACTGTAGGGGAAACCCCCACAATTGCAGAAAGACCCCAGCAATCAGGCGATCCCTGTGAGCAAGCGCTTGGCAACGGTGGAGAGGAAAAACTCCCTTTTAACAGGAAGAAACCTCTAGCAGAACCAGGCTCAGGGAGGGGCAGTCATCTGCTGCGACTAGCTGGGGGGTGAGGGGATAGAGAAGATGAAAAGAACAGACATGTAGAGAGCAGACAGCACAATGGGGACTCAATCTATGGGAGAGAACGAACAGATGTTAATGACCAGCAAAAATATTTCATTGAGAGTGAAGAAAGGAGTGAAGCCCAGTGTATTGTTGGAGGTCCCCCGGCTGTCTAAACCTATTAGCAGCATAACTAAGGGAGGGTTCAGAGACACATGATCCCTCCCTAATTGTAGGCTATATCAAAAAGGAAGGTTTTAACCCTATTCTTAAAAACAGAGATTGAATCTGACTCCTGAATCCAGATTGGCAGCTGGTTCCACAGGAGAGGAGCTTGATAACTGAAGGCTCTGCCTCCCATTGTACTTTTGGAGATTCTAGGTATTACAAGTAATCCAGCATTTTGGGAGCATAGTGCTCTGTTAGGATAATAGGGTAGTGTCAGATCTTTTAAATAAAAAGGGACCTGATTGTTTAGAGCTTTGTAAGTGAGAAGAAAGATTTTAAACTTAAAGTAGAACTGAACTCACCTTTTTGCCAAAAAAGTAGAATAGCAGATTAATTCCTTATTACCTATTGTATTTTTCAACACATAAAAGAAATTTTTAGGCCGTGCGATGGCCAAGCTATAAGCCGATAAACTTTTGCCTCTGGCTGGCAGTGCCAAACAAACCGGAGGTAGTGCAGACGACGCTGCGTGACGTCACGAGTGTGACCCTTATCAAAACAACAATGGCAGATGATAGCAGTTCCAGCAGTCAAGAACACCAGAGTTTTCAGAGTGAAGAGGCATTCAGGATCGGTGACAAGACAGAGGAGGATGCAGGAGTGTCAAGTGAACAGGAAGAGAGCGAGGGAGGCATCGAACCGTACAGATTAGAGCCAGAATTTCCGGGGGATTCCGGCACCGACTCAGACCGCAGCAGTGATGGGGAGGAGAGTCGCTTATTGAATACAGAATGGTGAGTCTTTACTTTGGCATGTTTGGGGTGTCAGGATAAGGAAAATTAACAATAAAAAAGGGGAAAAAAAAACATCAGCATTTTTCCAACTTATTACAGTGATCCCTCACTTATCGCGTTTAATGGGGACCAGAACCGACCACGAAAAGTGAAAAACCGCGAAGTAGCGTCACCCCTCCCCCAAGGGCGTCACAAGCACTATTTTGCACAAAAAGGCACAAGAGAACAGCGAAAAGTGCCACTAAGCAACACGAGCGATAAAGAACAATGAATGCGGTCTTCCTTCGCTGGGTATAGGCGCTCGGCAGGGAGCAAAGCTGGGTAAAACGTCTTGGCCAATCAGCTTGCGAGGTAAAACGTCTCGGCCAATCAGCCTGCAAGATTCCCGAGCGGGCTGGGGAGCCGGGGAGAGCGGGCTCTCCGTGTTGATACCTGATGTTCTAATGTAGTCTCCCTGCCTTCTCATTAGAACATCAGGTATCAACACGGAGAGCCCGCACAACTCAAAATCTACCTCTCTGACCACCGCTCCACTCCTCTCCGCCCACCTCTTCACCGCTCGGGAATCTCGCAAGCTGATTGGCCGAGACGTTTTACCCAGCGAAGGAAGACCGCATTCATTGTTCTTTATCGCTCGTGTTGCTTAGTGGCACTTTTCGCTGTTCTCTTGTGCCTTTTTGTGCAAAATAGTGCTTGTGACGCCCTTGGGGGGGGGTGACGCTACTTCGCGGTTTTTCACTTTTCGCGGTCGGTTCTGGTCCCCATTAAACGCGATAAGTGAGGGATCACTGTATATCTAGAAACGCATCGCTTCCCGGTCGCTTTTCCTCCCCCTTTCTTTTCTTTCGTCGCCATGACAGCTTTCCTTGGCCACTGAACAGATCTTCCCAGGTGTTGGAAGTGTTTTGTAGTCGACTATCACGACAAAATGCACCAAAAACAACCAGTGTCGACGTGCTCGCAATGGTAAACATGGAGGACTGGGTCACACTCGTGACGTCACGTGGAACTCCGGCTGCACTTCGGCGGATTTGTCTGATTTTTCAGGGCAGGAAATTCAAAATCGCGATTTTCTCCAAGATTCCGGGATTTGTGGAGGGGGTGCCAATGATAAATTATCTTTATAATTGTATGTACTATCACCCAGTGCCGTTCAATGCCGTTCAGTTCAGTTCTACTTTAATTCTAAACTCTATGGGAAGCCAATGAAGGGAGGCCAGAACCGGAGAGATATGATCTCTCTTTCTAGTACCTGTTAAAACTCTTGCTGCAGCATTTTGGATCAACTGAAGACTTTTTAAAGATGTTTTAGGACAGCCTGATAATAAAGAGTTACAATAATCTAATCTAGAGCTAACAAAAGTGTGGATCAGTTTCTCAGCATCATTCTGAGACAAGATGCTCCTAATCTTGGCAAAATTACGCAGATGATAGAAGGCAGTCTTAGAAACAAATTTAATATGTGAATTGAAAGACAGATCTTGATCAAAAATAATTCCAAGGTTCCTCATAGAGCTATTAAGAGAAAGAGTAAACGCATCCAAACTAAGAGTTTGATTTGAAATTAGTGGAATGAAGTATGATGGAGTGAAATTTTTGATAAAAGAAAGCCACAAATTTATGAGCAAAAAGTTGCAGATTTACAAGAAAAAAGTTACAAATTTATGAAAAAAAGATTAAAAGCTATAAGAAAAAGTTGAAAATGTACAGGAAAAAAGTTGCACATTTATAAGGAAGAAAGTCACAAATTTTTGAGGAAAATGTCATTAATTTATGAGAGAAAAACTGCAGATTTATGAGAAAAAAGTTGAAAATTTACAGGGAAAAGCTGCAAATTTACAGTGGAAAAAAATTATAAGGAAAAAATTCACAGATTTTTGAGGAAAAAAGTTGTAAATTTATGAGTAATGGCTGAAAATTTTTAGAGGGTTTTTTTTGCATTTCTGCTTAGAATTGGTCATTCAAAGTCATGTTATTCAGTTCTGCAACATTGATGATGATATTGGGGGTACAATTCTCTTCTTTCATATTGTTCATATTGCCCCCCTTCATTTGCACCTATGATTGACTACTGGGACTCGGGCTGTAAAACATGCAGGTTTTGTTGTTTTCAGTGTTCTTACCAGGAATAGGAACGTTACATAGTGCTGATTTAAAGCTGCAGTAGAAAGAAATGAGAAAACTTTGCACAAAATTTGTACAAAAAAAGCCTTCCTCCGGCACCCCCTCCTTCCTTCTCTGTGATAAGGAAGTCTGTGCTGAAGTCCGTTCAGAGGGAGCTGAGGAGGAAGATCAGAGAAGGCAAGGACAGCTTCAGGAAGAAGATGGAGGACAAGCTGCAACAGAGCGACATCGGCGGGGTCTGGAGAAACCTTAAGACCATCTCTGGGCTCCAGAATACGCCCCCCCCCGGCCACGGGGGGCAGGGAGTGGGCGAACAATCTGAACCTGTTTTTTAATAGGTTTGACCAGTCACCCTCCCCCCCTACTGCACAACAACCACTGCTGCCTCTAAAGTCATCGAGACCTGCTGTCCACACCCCACTCCACCAACACCCTCCCACTCCCAGCACACAGCCCCCCAACCTGACCCTCACTAAGACCCAGGTGAGGATGGAGCTGAGGAAGATCAAGGCGAGGAAGGCCGCGGGACCGGACGGCATCAGCGTGAAGCTCCTGAAGTCTTGTGCAGACCAGCTGTGTGGGATTGTGGAGCACATCTTCAACCTGAGCCTGAAGCTGGGGAGGGTACCACAGTTGTGGAAACATCTTGTGTAGTACCTGTACCAAAGACTTCCCACCCCAAAGATCTGAACAGCTACAGACCAGTGGCCCTGGCGTCTCACTTGATGAAGACCGTGGAGAGACTGCTCCTTGCTCACCTCCGCCCCCTGGTGGGACCAGCGATGGATCCACTCCAGTTCACCTACCAGCATGGCATTGGGGTGGAGGATACAGTGATCTTCCTCCTTCACCGTTCTCTGTCCCACCTGGAGAAGCCCGGGAATGCGGTGAGGATCATGTTCTTTGACTTCTCCAGTGCTTTCAACACCAATCAACCAATGATCCTGAAGGACAAGCTGCTGTGCGCAGGGGTGGACCAGCACCTGTCATCATGGATCCTGGACTACCTCACTAACCGGCCACAGTTTGTGAGAACCCGAGATTGTGTGTCTGACACAATTATCGGTAGCACGGGGGCCCCCCAGGGAACGGTTTTGGCTCCCTTCCTGTTCACCCTTTATACTGCGGACTTCTCACACAACACAACACACTGCCATCTACAGAAGTTCTCTGACGACTCTGTGATCGTTGGCCTCATCTCCAACGGAGATGAAGCTGAGTACAGAGGACTTATCCAGGACTTTGTGGACTGGTGCCATCGGAACTGCCTCCAGATCAACGCAAGGAAATCTAAGGAGCTGGTGGTGGACTGCCGCAGGCAAGGACAGCCCCTCACAGCACCAGTAAACATCCAGGGAACAGACATTGAGATGGTGACATCCTACAAGTACCTGGGTGTTCATCTGAACAATAAACTAGACTGGTCACACAATACCGACGCACTCTACAAGAAGGGACAGCGCAGGCTGTTCCTACTGAGGAGGCTCAGGTCTTTTGGTGTACAAGGGGCGCTGCTGAAGACATTCTACGACACAGTGGTGGCATCAGCCATCACTTTTGGAGTGGTCTGCTGGGGCAACGGCATTACAGCAGCCAATAGGAAGAGACTGAACAAACTGATCAAGAAAGCTAGCTCTGTCCTGGGGCAACGCCTTGACCCAGTGGAGGAGATAGGAGAGAGAAGGATGGTGGCTAAACTGTCATCTCTGCTGGAGTCCGAGTACCACCCTATGCAGGACATATTGAACGCACTGAGGAGCTCATTTAGCAGCAGACTACATCATCCTAGGTGCGCAACCGAGAGGTTTCGCAGGTCCTTCCTACCTACAGCTGTCAGACTGTATAACCTAAGCAGGGCTGCTCGCAGAGATAGCAAAAAAATGTGACGACCTAGTAGTATTGAATGCAAAAGACGCAACAGACTTACACAAATGGTCCCCTCCAGTATACAACTAGGACAATATCAGTCGCTACGGAGGGTGACAATATGTATGGGTGCATATTCATACTATGTAGGATAACTAAGTAGACGGTTATGCTGTTTATTCCATCTTGCTACAATGCTCCACACTTTGTATATATATTTATATATTTATGTGTACGTATGTATATCCACTTTTCTTATTTATATTTTTCGTATCTTTTTAATTATTGCTCTGAGTGTTGCTATCCCTGTGCTGTTGCAATCCTGGAATTTCCCCATTGTGGGACTAATAAAGGCTTATCTTATCTTATCTTATCTTATAAGTCACTCCTCATCTGAGGGCAATATCCATGAGGCACACCTGCTTTTGTAGAAAAGCCTCTGCCTAACAAGACCCGTAATTGGTCGCTGAATATGCCTCAAGTGTGAAACTTTCTTTTCAGAGGAGATGCTGTGGTGTAGGTCCTGTCAGACTACTTTCACTACAAATTACTGTAGGATGATAATTAATTTACTTTCTAATTTGAACAAAGAAAAAAAACTGCAGTAAATATTCCCTTTGATGCCTTTAAAATCTCAAAATACAGATTTTTACTTCTTCAGATTTTTACTTGTCTTCCAATGTTTAAGAAAATGGAGAAACAAAAATGTCTGGGTCCACCCTCTGAATACTGATGTGCTGTTCTGCGGTCCAAGCTCCACCCTTCCACCAATTTCTGTATAAATCTGGTCAGTAGGTTTTTTTAAACCGCAGAAAACAGAACCTGCTTCATAATTAACACCTGTTTGGATTGTTGTGTTTTTCCGTGCAGATTGTGGCTCAGGAGGGTCAGGTTCAGGCGTCGAGAGCTGCGAGCAGGACCGCTGCCGCACATTTGGAGGCTCGTGGGATGAAGATGCCGAGGATGAGCGCTGCGTCTGTGACTTCAGCTGCCAGAGTGTTCTTAACAACCAGGTATGACAGATCGGTGATGTTTTATAGCCATAAGAGAGGAGTTTACAAGCTTAGCCGCCTGAGACTTTTTTCTCAAAAATCTGGGACTCTTCTCTTAAATCTGGGATTCTTTTCTCATAGATTTGAGACTTTTTCCTCATAAACCTGGGACTTTTTATCTCCTGCTGGACGAAGCCCAAAGGGGTCAAAGAACCCTTTGGGTGAAGGCCAAAGGGGGCTTATGTTATGGGTCTGTCGGTCCGTCCGTCTGTCCCACTTTGTGAAATCAACTCCTCCTACAGTCTGGTTTCAATTGTTTTGAAACTTGGTACCATGGTTTGATATACTCTGGTGATGCGCATATTGCAGTTTCACTCGCATCAGATGACCTTGAGGCCAAAGGTCAGATTTTCCCTAAATCTTCTAAACACAGTAACTACTGAAAGAAATGATGTAGGCTTTTCAAATCAATACAGTAGTTGTATCTAATACACATCTTGGACAAAATATGACCTAAATATGGGTTTGGGGTCAAGGGGTCAAAGTTAACATTGCAGTTGTACTATGGTAATGCTGCATTTACTATTACAGTAAAACGAGTAAAACTAGGGCTGCTAAATCTGGTATCCAGGTTCACCTTGGGATCCTAAACTCTGACTATAGGTTTGGGGTCAAAAGATCAAAGGTCATGGTTAGCAGTCCTTATGCACCTTATTACTGTGCAATCAGTAAAATTAGGGTCACCCAACTTGGTACACAGGTTCACCCTGTGACCCTGAAGTGTGAAGTGTGTTTTTGGAATTGCTGTCATGACTCGCCGCTCATCAGCGGCGCCAGCTGCGCGCACACCTGCACCTCGTCAGCGGCGTGGGATATAAGCCACTCTGCCCTGGGCTTCGGCCTGAAGCCGTCTGATCCCGTCGGCCTGCTTGCTGCAAGGAACCCCCTTCTACCAGCAAGACCCTCACGTAAGAATCTCTTATCTTCCTCTCCAGCCTTCTCCCCTGTACACAGGTGGATTTCCCAGTGGCGGACTTCTCCTCTGCTTCGCCGTTTCCTCGCTGCTGCCACAGGCGCTCCAGGTCGCTGTCTCCCGGGCCTCGCCCTTGTCAACGCCAGCCACCTGCCCAACCAAGTAAGCCAGCATATCCCATTATCCTTCTGTATTGGTTTGGTGCCCGTTACCCTTCTCCCTGTGCTCTCTCCCATAGGGTTGCCCGGCTGCACGGCTTCCTGCCCCCGTGCCTGAAGCAGACGTCCACCACCAATACATTCACATCTCACAGACACGCAGTCACACACCCTTGTTGTTGAATAAAGCTGTTGAATCTTCTCTGAGCCTGCGTGTGTGCCTCCTGAGCCGTGCGTTATGTCAGTACGGCTTCAGCAGAGCGGCTCAGTGGACAGCGGGCTCACACGCCGTTTTTCCACCCTCGAGGCTCAGGTGGATTTAATAGCTCATCAGCAACAAGTGATTCTTAATCAGTTGACCCAGATAACTAACCGGTTAGACCGCCTGGACCCCCGACAGCCGTTCCCCACGGCTCGTCAGGGTGGCGCAGCTCTCGCTGCTCCGGCGGCCGCTCAGCCAACTCCGGGTGCGCCGGCCTGACTCACACCTATCCAAACCCCCGCCCGCTTTAGCGGTAAGCTCGGTGGAGCGCGGGGATTCATAATGCAGTGTGAGTCGGTGTTCCACCGCGTTCCCGGAGACTTTCCCTCAGACCACAGTCGAATTGGCTATATCGGGAATCTCCTGGAGGGTCGAGCGCTTACTTGGGCTTACGCTGTAATGGCGAAGCCCAGTTACGTCACCCTCACCTATGGCCAGTTCGTTAACCAGTTCCTGGAAGTCTTTGAACACTCGCGTCAAGACAGCATCCAGGTCGATCGCCTCCTCAGCCTCCAACAGGGGAGCCAATCGGCCGCGGACTACGCGATAGACTTCCGGGTAACAGCGGAGGAAGTTGGCTGGGAGGAACGCTCCCTCTGCGGCATCTTCCTCCGCAGCCTAAACTCCGGTCTGAGGGATGAGTTGGCTGGTCGGGATATCCCGGAGACGCTCGCAGAGCTGATTTCCGTTGCCATCAGCTTGGATAACCGGCTGCGCGAGCGCGCCTCAGAGCGGAAGTCTACTTCTCGCTCGTGGGGCGCCTCGTCACGCCCGTCCCAAGCTCGCCCCCTGGCGTTACCGCCGCCGGAGGCCTCCGAGGAGTCGGAGCCGATGGTGACGGTCCGGACAAAGCTCCCCCTGGCGGAGAAACAACGCCGCCGTGAGTTGGGCCTCTGCATGTATTGCGGGGGTAGCCAACACACGGTGGAGCATTGTCCGGAAAAGCCAAACGGGGAGGTCCGCGAGTCACTGTAGGGGGCCTCGCGGACGCTAACCGGTTAACTCCCCTCACACGATTGACGTTGCCCATCCGTTTCTGTCATAACTCCACTGGGCATCTCACACATGCACTGGTGGACTCAGGCGCGGAGGGTAGCTTTATTTCTCAGAGCCTGGCAACCCGATTGGGCATCCGTTGCCAGCCCCTAGAAACTGCTCTCGCCCTAGTTAATCTCTCCCGTGTATCCCTGGGAAAAGTGACTCATCGGACGGCCCCCGTCTCAGTCATCATCTCTGGTAACCACCGGGAAGACATTACCCTCTATGTCCTGCCATCCTCCGTTTCCCCAGTGATACTTGGATACCCGTGGCTCCACCTCCACAACCCCGTCCTGGACTGGAAGACCGGAAGGGTGTCCACCTGGAGCTCTTTTTGCATGAGCACCTGCCTCCAATCCGCTGCCTGCGCCCCATCCTCTCCTTCTACTGCCAAGGATGCCGCACCTCCGGACCTAACCCTGGTACCCGCGGAGTTCCACGACCTGGGTGCAGTCTTTAGCAAGACCAAGGCGATGTCTCTCCCTCCTCACCGGCCCTACGACTGTGCCATAAACATCCGCCAGGGGGCTCCTCTTCCCTCGGGACGTCTCTACAGTCTGTCAGCGCCGGAGAAGGAGGCAATGAACACGTACCTGAAGGAGTCACTCAGTGCTGGGATAATCCGCCCATCGTCATCTCCATTAGGCGCAGGGTTCTTCTTCGTGGCTAAGAAGGACGGTTCTCTTCGCCCTTGCATTGATTACCGCGCCCTCAACGACATCACGGAGAAGGACCGCTACACCCTGCCCCTGATGGACACCGCCTTCCACTCCCTCCAGGGGGCGACCTGGTTCACCAAGCTGGATCTCCGCAGCGCATACCACCTCGTCTGGATCCGGGAAGGAGATGAGTGGAAGACAGCCTTCCGTACCCCGAACGGCCACTTTGAGTACCTGGTAATGCCGTTCGGGTTGACCAACGCTCCTGCCGTCTTTCAGCGCCTCATCAATGACGTCCTCCGGGACCTCATCGGCCTTTTTGTGTTCGTCTATCTGGATGATATTCTCATCTTCTCTAAATCCAGGGACGAGCACCAGGTGCATGTGAAGCGGGTCCTCCAGAGGCTGCTGGAGAACCGGTTGTATGTGAAAGCTGAGAAGTGCGAATTCTACGCCAAGACTACATCTTTCCTGGGCTTTGTCATCTCCCATGACCAGGTGCTCCCAGACCCAGCAAAGGTTAAAGCGGTGGTAGATTGGCCCACACCAACCTCCAGAAAACAGGTACAGCAATTCATCGGGTTTGCCAATTTTTACCGCCGCTTTGTTCCCAACTTTGGAGCCATCGTCGGCCCTCTGACCCGCCTCACCTCCCCTAAGACCCCGTTCCGGTGGACTGAAGAAGCCGCGGCGGCCTTCCAGGCGCTGAAGGCGGAGTTCTCCTCCTCCCGGGTCCTCAGTCAGGTCGATCCCTCCCTACAGTGCATCGTGGAGGTCGACGCTTCGGATACAGGGGTGGGGGCGGTGTTGTCCCAGCGATCGCCAGCCAACGGGGCCAAACGGCCCTGCGCCTTCTTCTCTCGGCGCTTGTCCCCGGCGGAACGGAATTATGACGTGGGGGATAGAGAGCTGCTCGCCATCAAGCTCGCGCTTCAGGAGTGGCGCCACTGGCTGGAGGGGGCCGCCCTGCCATTTGTAGTGTTAACTGACCATAAGAACTTGGAATATTTAAGAACTGCCAAGCGCCTGAATGCCCAGCAGGCGCGCTGGTCCTTGTTCTTTGCCAGATTTCGCTTTACCATCACATTCAGGCCGGGCTCCAAGAATGGCCTACCCGACGTCCTCTCCAGGCAATTTGCCCCAGAGGCGTCAGAAGACACAGTTCATACCATCCTGCCCAGGTCGTGCGTCGTGGGAGCTGTCTCCTGGGACATTGAAAGCAAGATACGGAGGGCGCAGGAGTCGGAACCGGACCCTGGCGGCGGACCGGAGGGGAGGCTCTTCGTTCCATCGGCTGTCCGGGGGGAGGTAATCCACTGGCTCCACACATCAAAACTCACCTGCCACCCTGGGTCTTCCCGGATGATTGATCTGCTTCAACGATCCTTCTGGTGGCCGGGGCTGCGGAAGGATGCTGCCCGCTACGTCCGGGCCTGCCCCGTCTGCGCCACCAGTAAGTCTGGCAACACACCCCCTGCGGGTCTGCTCCAGCCCCTGCCCGTCCCCGGCAGGCCCTGGTCACACATCACCCTAGATTTTGTCACCGGTCTCCCCGTCTCCAACAACTTCGACACAGTCCTGACCATCGTCGACCGCTTCTCCAAGGCCGCCCATTTCATGCCACTACAGGGGCTCCCCTCCGCCTTGGATACAGCAGATCTTCTCATCCAGCACGTGGTCAGGCTGCACGGAATACCGGTTGACGTGGTCTCTGATCGGGGTCCCCAATTTGCCTCGGACGTTTGGAAGAGCTTCTGTAACGCCCTAGGAGCCAAAGTAAGCCTCTCCTCCGGCCATCACCCCCAATCCAACGGGCAGTGTGAACGGACCAACCAGGAGCTGGAGGTTGCGCTCCGCTGCGTCACCGCTTCGAAGCCCACGTCTTGGAGCTCACACCTCGCCTGGGTGGAATACGCCCACAACACCGCTCGCTCTTCTGCCACCGGGATGTCTCCCTTTAAAGCATCCCTGGGCTATGATCCACCTTTGTTCCCCGCGCTGGAGAGCGAGCTGGCTGTCCCCTCGATCCAGGCACATCTGAGGCGGTGCCGCTCCTTCTGGTCCTCAGCGCGCAATGCGCTTTTACGCACAGCGGAGTGCAACAAGATCACGGCGGACCGACACAGAAGACCTGCACCAGCTTACCAGGTGGGCCAGCAAGTTTGGGTGTCCACTCAGGACGTCAGTTTAAAGGGTGAGAGGAGGAAGTTAGCACAACGTTTCATGGGCCCATACCCCATCACCAAGATTATCAACCCGGTGGCTGTGCATGTGGCTATTCCCCCCTCCCTCCGCATCCATCCCACCTTCCACGTCTCCAAGGTGAAACCGGTGGTGTCTGATCCCCTTTGCCCTCCACCTGCAGCGCTGCCCGCGCCCCGGATGATAGGTGGCCATCTGGCCCGGACAGTCTCCGCCATCTTGGACTCCCGGCGCCGGGGTCACGGGCTGCAGTACTTGGTGGACTGGGAGGGCTGTGGTCCAGAATGGAGACAATGGGTGCGTCCCTCGTTTGTGTTGGATCCCTCCCTCATCACTGAGTTTCACCAAGCACACCCTGAAAGACCATCGCCAGGAGGCGCTGCTAGAGGGGGGAGTACTGTCATGACTCGCCGCTCATCAGCGGCGCCAGCTGCGCGCACACCTGCACCTCGTCAGCGGCGTGGGATATAAGCCACTCTGCCCTGGGCTTCGGCCTGAAGCCGTCTGATCCCGTCGGCCTGCTTGCTGCAAGGAACCCCCTTCTACCAGCAAGACCCTCACGTAAGAATCTCTTACCTTCCTCTCCAGCCTTCTCCCCTGTGCACAGGTGGATTTCCCGGCGGCGGACTTCTCCTCTGCTTCGCCGTTTCCTCGCTGCTGCCACAGGCGCTCCAGGTCGCTGTCTCCCGGGTCTCGCCCTTGTCAACGCCAGCCACCTGCCCAACCAAGTAAGCCAGCATATCCCATTATCCTTCTGTATTGGTTTGGTGCCCGTTACCCTTCTCCCTGTGCTCTCTCCCATAGGGTTGCCCGGCTGCACGGCTTCCTGCCCCCGTGCCTGAAGCAGACGTCCACCACCAATACATTCACATCTCACAGACACGCAGTCACACACCCTTGTTGTTGAATAAAGCTGTTGAATCTACTCTGAGCCTGCGTGTGTGTCTCCTGAGCCGTGCGTTATGTCAATTGCAAGTCAAAGGTCAACATCAAAATGGCTTATAAATTATTTCTCAACAACAAAGAAAGCTAGGGTCACCAAACTTGATACATAGGTTCACTTTGAGACCATGACCTCTGACGACAGGTTTGGGGTCAAAAAGTCAAAGGTCATGCTTGACACTACCTATGCTCTCTTACTATGGAACATGTAAAGCTCTCTAGGGCCACCAAACTTGCTATACAGGTTCATCTCTGGATCCTGCCCTACAACTATGAGTTGTCTACTTTGTTGTATATTTGTGGATGATGGTCTTATCATAATTTGGTTCTGCCACAGTAATTATATTGAAAAGTTGAAAACTGCTCTCTGTCAGTAAGTATTGGGATCTTCAAAGAAAACAGAGGTGGGGGATATTGCACTTGCCTCAGAGTGCTCTTGTTTCTCTTAAATTTGAGACTTTTTCTTATAAATTAGACTTTTTTCTCATAAATTTGGGATTTTTTTTTTCATATACAGTAAATTTGAGACTTTTTCACTCATTAATCTGGCACTTTTTTCCTCTTAAATTTCAAACTTTTTTTTTAAAATAAATTTGAGACTTTTTTCTCATAAATTTGGAACTTCTTTCTCATAAATTTAAGACTTTTTTTCTTACAAATCTGAGACTTTTTCAAAAATCTGGGACTTTTTTCTTATAAATTTGACATTTTTTCTCATAAATTTGAGACTTTTTCTTATAATTCTGGGACTTTTCTCATAATTTTTAAAAAAAATTTTCTTATAAATTTGAGGTTTTGTTCTCATAAATCTGGGATTTTTTTCTCATAAATTTGAGACTTCCCTTATTTTCTCATGAATGTCAGACTTTTTCTTATAATTTTGAGTCTTTTTTTCCTCATAAATCTGAAAATCGGTACTGTTTTCTCATAAATTTAAGGCTTTTTTCCTATAAATTTGTGACTTTTTCCTAAAGAATATAGGACCTTTTTCTCATAAATTTGAGATTTTTTTTCTTATAACTGTGAGACTTTTCTTTCATAAATCTGGGACCTTTTTCTCATATTTTTGAGATTTTTTTATTTAAATACGCAACTTTCCTGAAAAATTTGTGACTTTTTTGATAAATTTGAGACTTTTTGTCTCATAAAATTGTGACTTTTTTTCTTTTAAAATTTACAATATATTTCTTGTAAATTTACAAGGTTTTTCTCTTCAGTTTAAGAGTTTGAGATTTCCTTTCTTGAAACAGTTCAGTTTTTTTATTTGAAATTTTCTTTTTTAATTTTTTTCTCCACCTACATTTCAGACTTTTCTTCTTATAAATTTGTGATATTACAGTATTCCTTTAAATTTGCAACTATATTCTTGTAAAAAAAAAATCTTTTAAAATTTGCATTATATTTCTTGTAAAATTGTGACCTTTTTCTCAAGTTTTTTGAGACTTTTAAAATTCAGATCTCTTTTCTTGTAAAACTGTGATTTTTTTAATTGCAGTTTTTCTATTTAAATGTCATTTTTCCACCTAAATTTCAATGTTTTCTTCTTATGAATTTGTCACATTATTCCTATAAATTTGTGACACTGGATTTGTTTGAATGACTTATTTTATTATTTTATGGTTGTATTCTTCATTTCATTTTATTCTTTATTTAAAATTTGTTTCTGTATTTATTGTTCGTTTCATTTCTAAAATTTTTTTTTTTTTTTATTTTGCTGCAGGTCTGCGGCTCCGATGGGAAAACCTATGGCAACGAGTGCGAGCTGAAGAAGGCCAGGTGTGAGCAGCAGGAGCACCTGATGATGCAGAGTCAGGGATCCTGTCCAGGTCTGTGTGAGACGCCCATCAGAGTCCATCAGAGAATCCCCTTTAGTTGTCATCATCGCCCACATCACCATTGTCCATCTGCTCATTCCATCCATTTATGGGGCTTTAAATATAATATGTAATAGTTATTAGTGATAATCAGAGACAGGGTTGTGTGATTGGAGTGGCTGATGGCTTATATGATGAAATAAGCACAGAAATGAATGAATGGCTAACTGTGCTAACAGCAGGTAACCAACACTTAATGATGAGGTGTCCAGAGTATAAGAAACTGCAATAAAAATAAGTTAAAATGGCATCTGTGAATGAAATACAATATATGGTCAAGGGTTCATAGATTATTTGACTTGGAAAATGGGTGTCGAGCACGGATGGATAGAATATATAGGAAATAGACAAAACAGACAGCGAGCACCTAGGCTAGCAAACCCCTCTCTCATGCTGTGTTTGGAATGTCCACTCACTCACTCCCTACTCTCTATATAGTGAATTCAGATGTAGTGGACTATATAGTAAACTCAATATAACAATAAAATTATCAGCTTTCGTTCATTACTTGTTTTCGTGGTGCGGTTAATGATGTCATCATGGTGAGACAGTAAAACATAACAGATTCATGGTGGTAAAAAATTAATACCTGCTTGTAATTTGTCGTAAACATGTATTAAGTCAAACCATTTTTGCTGTATTAATAAATGAAAATGCCTTAACCCAGCCACAGGCGGTGCACAAGCCAGTGTACTCCTAGTGCCGGTCCCGATAAATGAGGAGGGTTGTGTAAGGAAAGGCATCCAACGTAAAATCTTTGCCAAATCAAACATGCGGATCATGACAAATGAGACTTTCATACCGGATCGGTCGAGGCCTGGTTAACAGTGACCACCACTGGTGCTGTTAACCGACATGGTGCTGGTGGAAATTGGGCTACTGTTGGTCAAAGATCAAGGAGGAGTAGAGGGGAAAGGTGTGTTAGGAGGGAGAGGGAGAAAAGGAAAGATGGAAGTGTGGAGGTGAGAGTAGGGACGTTAAATGTAGGGACTATGACTGGTAAAGGCAGGAGTTGTCTGATATGATTGAGAGAAGAAAGGTCGATTTACTGTGTTCAAGAAACCAGATGAAGAGGAAGCAAGGCTAGGTGCATTGGAGGTGGATTTAAACTGTTCTACCATGGTGTAGATAGGAAGAGAAATGGAGTAGGGGTAATCTTGAAGGAAGAGTATGTGAAGAGTGTTCAGGAGGTAAAGAGGAAGTCAGACAGAATCATGAGTTTGAAGCTAAAAGTCAAAGGTATGATGTTAAATGTTGTCAGTGTGTATGCCCCACAAGTTGGACGTTAGGTAGAAGAGAAAGAGGAACTCTGGAGTAAGTTGGATGAAGTGGGAGAGAGTGTTCCCGGGGCGGGGGGGGGGGGGTGTTAGTTATTGGTGGTGTGAGTTATTGTTATTAGTTATTATTATCATTATTATCTTTATTTCTGTCTGACTCATCATTTTGAGTTTACTTGTGGTGACAGCACTCACACTTTACTTCTGCTTCTCGTTATTGGTCCTTTTGTGTTGTTAATTATTCACGGCTGTGTCTGATTGTGTTAATCACTGGCTGTTCTATATACACAGCTCTCACCTCACTCTCAGTGCAGTGATCTACTATTATTTTCACTACGACTCTCACATGCACAGCAAACTGTTTTTTCCTCCAAGCTAGACACAGTTTAGGTTCATCTCATTTATCCTGCCGTGCGGTTTGCGTTGTTTTTCAAGCCCTTGTGCTTTATTCTAGAATTTTGGTAATAAAACCATGTTTGAACTTGGCCACGCGATTGGGTCCTCTTCTCCCCACCGAAGGGGCAAACCTGACAGTATTATATACTGGGTATCCTTAAAAAAATAGCATTTGCAAGAAAACAAAAAGGTTTTTTTTGAGTTTGCTCAAAAGTGAGTTTTATGAGAGGCTAAACACTAAGGAAGGAGAAAAGGACTTGTATCGATTGGCTAGACGGAGAGATCGAGCTGGAAAGGATGTACAGCAAGTTAGGTTGATTAAGGACAGAAATGGTAATGTACTAACAAATGACAAGAGTGTGTTGAGAAGGTGGCAGGAGTACTTTGAAGAGCTGATGAATAAAGAAAATGAGAGAGTGAAGAGGATGGATGAAAGAAAGATGGTGAACAAGGAAGTCCCGAGGATTAGCAAGACAGAAGTGAGGGCAGCTTTGAAGAGGATGAAGAATGGAAAGGTGGTTGGTTCAGATGACATACCTGTGGAGGTATGGAGATGTTTAGGAAAGATGGCAGTGGACTTTTTAACCAGATTGTTGAACACAATCTTGGAGAGTGAGAGGATGCCTGAAGAGTGGAGAATTGTTTTGGTGCCAATTTTCAAGAACAAAGGTGATGCTCAGAGTTGTAGTAACTACAGAGGCATAAAGTTGATCAGCCACACTATGAAAATATGGGAAAGAGTTGCTGAAGCCAGTTTAAGAGGAGAGGTGACAATCAGTGAGCAGCAGTATGGTTTCATGCCAAGAAAGAGTACTACAGATGCAATGTTTGCTCTAAGAGTGCTGATGGAGAAGTATAGAGAAGGTCAGAAGGAGTTGCAGTGTGTTTTTGTGGATCTAGAGAAAGCATATGATAGGGTGCCAAGAGAGGAAGTGGGGTACTGTATGAGAAAGTCAGGAATGGAAGAGAAGTATGTGAGGGTGGTGCAGGACATGTATGAGGACAGCGAGACGGTGGTGAGGTGTGCTGTAGGAGTAACAGATGGGTTCAAGGTGGGGGTTACATTGGGGATCGGCTCTGAGATCCTTCTTGTTTGCCATGGTGATAGACAGGCTGACAGATGAGTTCAGGCAAGAGTCTTCGTGGACCGTGATGTCAGGGGTGATTTGTGACAGAAGGGTACCAGCAAGAGTGAAAGGGAAGCTTTACAAGACTGTAGCGAGACCTGCTATGATGTATGGTTTGGAGATGGTGGTGCTGACAAAAAGACAGGAGATGGAGCTGGAGGTGGCAGAGTTGAAGATGTTAAGATTTTCATTGGGAGTGACTCGGAGGGACAGGATTAGATAGATAGATTTGTTTATTTGACAGGGACAGTACAATAAACATAGACAATTAATCAATGACAATCAATCTGATGTGTTGCACAGAGTGTATAGCTATTAGCTAATTTGCAACTCTTGTCCCTGGATGGGCTTTAGAAATGAGTATATCAGAGGGACAGCTCAGGTTGAGCGGTTTGGAGACAAAGTAAGAGAGGCAAGGCTGAGATGGTTTGGACATGTGCAGAGGAGGGATAGTGGAGATATTGGACAACGGATGATGAAGATGGAGCTGCCAGGCAGGAGGAAAAGAGGAAGACCACAGAGAAGATTCATGGACGTAGTGAAGGAGGACATGGAGAGGGTTGGTGTTACAGAGGAAGATGCAAGGGATAGGGTGAGATGGAGGCAGATGATCCGCTGTGGAGACCCCTAAAGGGAGCAGCCGAAAGAAGAAGAAGGAAGAAATAAAAATACCTTAAGGTAGTTTATGTTGTGATGTGAAGCTCTTCTGTCATTGCTCCGTTGGCTGCGCATTGCATTATGGGATACATTGGCTAATGTAGTGACCATCTGTTGTACGCTACTGTTCAGAATGCATCATAGGGTGTTTTGAGTGTACTATATAGTGAATGAAATTTTCAGTTAAGTTTTCAAACAACACTACAAGATCTATATGGGAACGAGTGAACATTTCAAACACAGCTATGGTTTATATCTGGCAGGTCAGCTTCGAAATTTGTGGCTGCTCAGACCAACTAGCATTAGCAGCCAAGTCAACCTGGTCATTACAGCTAAAATATATCACAATAATTGAAAATGGTGTAAAATATATAATGAACTCTGGATTAATGAACAGTATGGTGACTAAAGTTTACAAAAAGTAGCCGTAGAATCCCTGGTTGCACTGACTCACTTGGCTAAGTTAACCAACAGTCGAGAGACATATCAATTGTGAATTAATGAACATGCTGGGACCACACATGCCTAGTGGAGTGACTGTAATTTACAGAACAGAGCTTAAAAAAACATGGTCATGCTACTAGCTATCTCGTTAGCTAAGCTAGCTCCACTATCGCTACGTGAGCTCTGAGCTCCAAGATATACCTGGAAAACAGTAACATAACAGGCAAGAATGACATTATTATTATTATTGGATTAATGAGCAAGCTGGGACTAGAATTTACAGAGAAGAGCACTAAAACCAGTCAGGCGCTAGCTAGCTCGTTAGCTAAGCGACCCCAACAGCACACATATGCGGGGCCAATGTCAGCAAGTTTATATCAGGAATGGAGGTTGTTTGCACATTGGCTACACATCAGCATTACGCAGATGTCTAGCCAATGTCTTGCCAATGTGCAAACGACCTCTGTAAGATGCATTTCTGATGCAAACTTTGCACATTGGGCAGCATAGGCCAGACGTGTGTGTTGTTGGGGGAGCTGCACTGTAGCTATGTGAGCTCTGAGGCTTAGTGGGAACCTTCCTGTTCAAATCCTCATAAATGACATCACACTGACCAGACCGCCGTGACATTGGTCTCCGTCTTCTTGTTGAAACTGCAACTTTAATCCAACTGGTCCTCAGTGTGGTTAAAAATGAACCGATGTGAACTTTTTTTCCCCCTTAGATATTGGCTGATATAAACCATTAAAGCGACTGCTCTCACATGGCGCCCCTCTCCACCCCCCCTTCCCTCTGGGGTCCCCTCACTCACTTTGATATTAAAACCATCTCTTTGCATGTAATGAACGGCATTTATCAGCCAGAACGGTCGTCAGGCGGCTGAAAAAGCAGCAAAAGGTTAACCGTCCTCCTCTCTGTGGCCGTGTTAAATGAAGAGCTTCTGCTAGTGAAGCCACTTCAGGGATTTGACTCCCCCCGTGGGTGCCCAGGAGAGGAAGTGGAGGAGGAGGAGGGAGCAGGAGTGGAGGAGCAGGCAGGATTTTTTAAATATATAAATCCCTCCAGATTCTCCTCCTCCTCTTCCCCGAGCCTCCTTGGGCTCTGACTGTCACGCTGCTCTGCCGTCCACGGATAATCAATCCTTTTTTGGGAGGAGTCCTCTGTGGTACCAGACCTCTGGGCTCTCCTCTACTGTGGGCTAATGGGGAAAAAAATTAAAAAACCTCCAGATCTGTGGGGATTTGTCTGCATTAGCTCTGTGGGGAGAAACTTTATTTGACCTCAGCTCCCACTAAAACTTTATCAGAACACACGGCTACGGCCAGAGCTTTGATGCAGCAGTTATTTTGGAGATTGAAAAACAAACACGAAGCTAAAAGGCACATTTTTTTTACTTCCTTCCTTGAGATATTTAAAATAAATTTGAGACTTTTTTCTCATAAATTTGAGACTTTTTCTCATAAATCTGGGACTTTTGTCTCTTAAATTTGAGACTTCTCATATATTTGTGACTTTTTTCTCATTTATTTGAGACTTTTTTCTCATAAATTTGGGACTTTTTAAATAAATTTGAAACTTTTTTCATATATTTGAAACTTTTTCTTAAAAAATTGAGACTTTTTTCATAAACCTGACAGTGTTTTCTCATAAATTTCAGACTTTTCAATATAAATTTGAAACTTTTTTCTCATAAATCTGGGACTTTTCTCATAAATGTTGGACTTTTTTGAATAAATTGGAGACTTTTTCATATATTTGAGACTTTTTTCTTTACAATTTGAGACTTTTTAAATAAATCTGACGGTTTTCTCATAAATTTCAGACTTTTTTTCTTATAAATTTGAGTCTTTTTTTCAAAAATGTTTGACTTTTTCTCATAAATTTGAGATTCTTTTCTCACAAATTTGAGATTTTTTTCTCATAAATTTGAGATTTTTACTCATAAATTTGAGATTTTTTCCCCTCATAAATCTGGAACTTTTTTCTCAAAAATTTTGGACTTTTTTCCTCATAAATCTAGGATTTTTTTCTCATAAATTTGAGATTTTTTCATATAAATGTGAAACTTTTCTCATAAATTTGACTTTTTTCCGATAAATTTGTAACTTTTTAAAAATTCAGATCTCTTCTAAAATTGTTAAATTTTTTTACATTTTTTAAAATTTAAAATTTAATTTTTTTCCACCTAAATTTCATTCTTTTCTTCTTATAAATTTGTAATATTATTCCTATTAACTTGTGAGTATAGTCTTGTAATTTTTGTTTTTAAATACACATTTTTCCTTTTAAATTTCTTAGGTTTCTATGTTAAATTTGACTTATTTAAAGTAAAATTATTTCTCATAAATTTGTGAATTTATTTTTATTTTGATATTTTTCCACTTAAATTTCAAACTTTATTCATAAATTCAAATATTTTTCCTCATAAATTTGACTTTTTTCCTCATAGAATTATGAATTTATTGCATTTTTTCTGTAAATGTGTTCCCCCCCCCATTCTAATTTCATGATTTTCTCATTACAGATTTGTAGTATTTTTCCCATTATTTGAGACTTTTCTCATAAATGTTTGACTTTTTTCTCATAAATTTGTGACTTTATTCTTGTACAATTTCTATTTTTTTTTCTTTTAAAATTTGCAGTATGATTCTTGGAATTTTGTGAGGTTTTTCTCTTAAATTTGCAAGCTTTGTGAGACTTTTTTTTAAATTCTGATTTCTTGTTTCTTAGGTTTTTCTGTTAAATTTATTATTTATCGTAATTATTTCTAATAAATTTTTGAATTTATGAGTGTTTTTTTCACTTTAATTTCAGACTTCTCATTACAAATTCATATTTTTCTTCATAAATTTGTGACTTTATTCTAATAAAATTCCTACTTTTTTTCTTTAAAATCTGCCATTTTGTGTTTGGAAATTAGCATTTTTTTCTTTGAAATTTGAGATTTTTTTTTCTTAACTTTGATGCTTTTATTTATTTATTTATTGTAAATTTGAGACTTGTGTTTGCAAAACGTTGCTATTTTTCCTGTAAATTTGTGACTTTTCACTCAGCATAAGCTACCAGGGAGCCCAGTGGCAGACCTGATAAATATGAGGGTAATTCTGGATGTCATATTGTGCCGGACAACGACCACTGAAGAGGAGAAGAAAAAAAATGTTTAAAAGGGTGGAAGAGCATGTGAAATTAAAAGCTCCCCTCATCCTAACAGGCTGAGCACAGACGGGCGAGCGGAGCACTGAGGAGAGGCGACGTTAAATGAACTGTGACCGCAGCCCATCTCTGCATGGGGAAAAGACCGAGGGGAAAATAAATAAAAAATGAAAAAATAAAGGAGCGAGCCGAGTCATCAGCATTAGGCTGAAGCTCATATCCACACCAGTAAGAGTTTGATTTATGGCTCCTGTTTCTGCTGCCTCTAGACTGGAAATGAACAACGAGTCCAAAGAGGGAGATAGGGAGAAGGATAGAGAGGGGAGGAGAAGGAGATTAAAACTTTACTTTTCACTCCAGAAACCTACGGAGGACTGGGGGGCACAAAGATGGGATTTTTAAATCCAGTTTTCAGAATCATTTTAAAAATGTTACAAATTAACTCAGTATTTTAAGCTTGAAGTCAAAATTTTGTTTCAAGAATAATGAAAGAAAAAAAGCACTTTTCCACTCCAAAAGCTATAGAGAACTAATAGTGCCACAAAGATGTGACTTTTTAAAATTTAGTTTTCAAAATAATGTAAAAATGTTACAAATTAACTCAAAATTTTAATATTGAAGTCAAAATTTTATTTAAAGGATAGTGAAAGAAAAAAAAACCTTTTTATTCCAGAAAACTGCAGAGGACTGGGAGAACCACAAAGATGCGATTTTTAAATTCAGGTTTCAGAATAATGTAAAATATTACAAATTAGCTCAAAATTTTTATATTGAAGTGAAAATTTTATTTCAAGAATAATGAAAGAAAAAAACACTTTTCATTCCGGAAAACTACGGAGGACTGGTAGTGCCACAAAGATGTGATTTTTTAAAATTCAGGTTTCAGAATAATGTAAAATGTTACAAATTAACTCAAAATGTTTATATTGAAGTCAAAATTTTATTTCAACAATAATGAAAGAAATGAAAGCACCAAGGTGCTGTGACTCGGTTCCTGTGGCATGGTAGCATGGGCAGCTGTAAAAAAGTGGCACTCTGACTTCTACTGGTCCGGGATAGTTATTACAATACCTTTTTTTGCTATGGCATTGACAGAAATGGTGAGTTAAATTTGTGTTTATTTCAAAAATAAAGTGTTATTTTGAAATTCTGGCAAATTAAAAGTTGAGAAAATATGGCGATACAATGATACAAGCCTTTAGTTCCACTTAATTTTGACCAGGTGAGCTGAAACAGAGAGGCGGACAGACATATACACAGAGACACACTAACCAATTACTGTATGCCTCTGTTTCACCTAGGCATTAAAAAAAAACACTGTTCAGAAATCTATGGAGGACTGGGAGGGCCACAAAGGTGTGATTTTTATTTTTTTAAATTCAGTTTTCAGAATAATGTAAAAATGTTATAAAATAACTCCATATCTTAAGATTGAAGTCAAAATTTTATTTCAAGAGTTATGAAAGAAAAAAAAACCTTTTCATGCCAGAAATCTATGGAGGACTGGTAGTGCCACACCAATGTGGCTTTTTAAATTCCATTTTGAGAAAAAAGTACAGGTATCACAAATGTACTCAACGTCATCAGCTTAAATTTGTCAAATTTGTACTTTGAGAATAATGACCAAAACAAAACAAAAAATACTCTTCAAAATTTTATTTCAAGAATAATGGAGAAAAAAGTTCACTCCAGAAATCTACGAAGGACCATTAGGGCCACAGAGATGTTTTTTAAATTCCATTTTGAGAATAAAGTGAAAATGTTAAGAATAAAGTGAACATTTTGAGATTAAAGTCAAAATTAAATTTCAAGAATTGTACAAAAAATATCATTTTCACACTAAAATCCCATGGAGGACTATTATATTAGGACCACAGAGATGTATTTTTTTTTTTTTCTGAGAATAAGCTTAAGATGTTATAAATAAACCCAGGAGAGTTGTTTTATAAATAGGTTTGTCTTTTACATTTGGAAATTTTAGAATGTTAGTACCTGTTATTTTTTGTTAGCCTGATTAGCTTAGTATATCATAGCTGTTGTGTTGTTTACATGTTTCCATGGGCTCTAATGAACCTGAAGTACACTGACACATGTATCTTACTTCCACTTGTTGTCTGGCTTTTTTTTACTCTTGTTGTGTGGGTGGAGTCCCTTTGCTATCATTATTAGCTTGATTAGCTAACAATTGCAAGCATGATTGATTCTTCTAAGCTTTTATCCAACCAGTCCCGCCCTGTATGGGTTTTAGTAATTGACCACTGTATGAGCTCAGATAAAACAGGGGCCCATGGGAATCATTATTACTGTTAACATCCCAGGAAAAACTAACATTAATGCTAACAGAAGCTGCACACATAGGTTAATAATAAAATAAGCTACATAACAACTTGGAGTAGAATATATGCTTTGGTGTGTTTCACAGGTTCATCTATGCAGCGTTATTTGGAGTGGGTAAGAGACACAAAGAGCATAATAGCTACACTATGCTACACTGACAGTGCTAATAAACAACAGTGGACGCTATGATTATAAAAATGATCCAAATATGAAACACAAACTATATATACAAAAAAATAGTGTTAATTCTGTTTGGAATATATACAGTAGTATGTAAAAGTGGACAAATTGACTTAATGATGAGAAAGTCAAAGTAGTTTGGCTTTTAACAGAAGTGAACTGACTGGCAGCCGTTACACCATGTCATGAAATTCTTCCAGCAATATTGAAATGAGGTGACTACGTCTGTGTTCATAATTTTGTGTGTTGGTAGTAGATCACTGGCAAAAATTGGCCACTCCCTTAGATGCTCTGTCTAATTTGCGCACTCACTATTTTCCACTGCCTTAGTAAATCTGCCCCATAGTTTGTTGTCCAATAATCCATTTATTCAGTGCATGTAAACATGTCAGATCTGATTATTACCATTAAATGATTATTCCTGGTTACAGTTTATTGTGACCATGTAGTTGGGTCATTGATGAATCATCTTGACCTTCAAGGTCCTAAATTACTAAGGCAGTGGCTATGGATACGGGACCGTACCCATAGAATTCTTGTTACAGATATGGCTCGACTCTAATTGGCCAGTACGTTCTATTATTGCATATCTTAAAAGCAGCAGGGGACAGGTACGGAAATTTGAAGCATTTATTTGTTTCAGAATTTTAATCTATATCTATTTACTACCTTTTTAACCTTGCCCACTCCCAAATCCTAAAACTAACCTCTTAATTTTAAGTCTTAATTTTATCTCGTATGAAGTAAAATAGTTTGGACAAGGTGCCAATAGCAGGACACGAACCAGCAACCTTCTGATCACAGGCCCAGTGTACTATCTACCTAAGCCACAGCAGCAGTTGGCTTGGAGCTGATCTGGAAAGGTTTTGTCGGATTGTCAACTCTTCCATACCAATAGACATTTCGTATAGGGATACAGCTTCCGTATCCATAGCCACTGCCAGTTGCTAAATAAAGGGAATGACCACAAAGTTCTAGGTTTAGCTCAAATAGCAGAAAAATATAGAGCCATCAGGACTAACAACTGACGAATATCTTATATCAACCCACAACTTTAATTATGACAATCAAAAAACACACTCAGCCGGAGTTTTCTGTTCAAGGGTTAAACATTAACTATCTGAAGCCAGAACAGGGTTTTTCATTACACGGGGAAAAAAAGTTGCCAGACCAGTCTGCTCTACTGGGAAAACAGCTTCTCTTCTCCACGACCCAGGAGAAGAGCAGGTTATGTGTGCACAAACCCGATATTCATTATCTAATGATGACAGTTTTTTCAATGTTAACCTTATTCACTGTCATTCTTTTAAAAGAATGACTCAAAATGAAAATATCCCAACAGTTGTTTTGAATTAAATCTACAATTTTACATTCACCAGAGCAGATTAATATAACTCAGGCTGAGATGAACGATAATAAAACTGAAGGAAATTTTACAGCTCTTGGACAAAGAGAAAGACTGGTATCATCTCTGAATTGTAGCGGACAGCTCTCATCCATGGCCCAGCAAGGCTGTGGAGTTAAAAAGGTCCTTTAAAGTTTGTAAAAGTTGGTGTGCGCTGGATTAAAAAAAATCTGTTCACAAACGTAATTTCACGACATTTGGAGTAATTTCTGATTTTTCAAAATGTCTGTAAAAGTCGGTCCAAACGCTATAGTGTGAACCCAGCTTAGTGAGGAAAAAAACTGCTGTATATGCGGCAGGCAAAACAATACAAACAGCCGTGGAAGGAGAAAATAGACGCTATTGTTTTGAAACGTACTCACCATTTGGAAGTTTGCGATTAAAATGGCACTTGGAGAAAAAATGTTTCTGCTGTTTGTAGAAGCGTTCAGATGCTCTGACATCAACGTCCTTATTCTGGCAGCACTCCGGTCCTTTTCTGGCCCAGTATTTGAGTTTTACAACTTCAGTGACCTGGAGCTTCTGCCCGCTATGGCTGACGGATCTTCAGACAGTGGCTGTACCGGTGCGTCCCATGTTAGCGTTTGTAATGCTAACAGTTTGACAAACATCTTGTTGTGACTGTAAAGTTGACACTGTCCACCTGATTCGCAACTTAAAAAAATCCTGTTGTGGAGTGTGTAAATGAAGAGGCAGATTCATGACAGACGATTTATTACACACTCACATCTCACAAGCACAGAATGGACTGACTGGTCACAGCAAGCTCTCCTCTCTATATCCCAAGTCACACTTCACCTCACACAGCTTGATATTTACATTCAACCCCCTCTGTCCTTCCTGGGCATTGTTCTCCCATGCTTATTCCCTGTCTCTGTCTGAGGTGCTAAATAACCCGACTTCCCCAAGGTCCCCAACCCCCCCCAGCATCTAGGACAGACATTAGTCCACACTCGCTTTTGGCTTCAGTCTCCTCCCATATCTGCTGTAACTGGGGTTTACCGCCTCCGTGGTGCTGCTGTGCCGGTGGGGGGCTGCTGGGAGCGTGTCTGACTGCGGGTGAGCCGTGGGGGGGCGGGGGGGACTTCGTTCTGCCCGTGTGGCTGCTCTGGTGAATCGTTTCCCTGGGGAGTTCTCCGTGGGGGTTTTCCACGCCAAGGGGCCCCAGCCAACAGCACTTGCTCATCTGCCACTACAAAGGCGGGTTTGAGTCTGTCTATGCCAATTTTCTCCCGGCTACCCCCCAAGTCTAGCACAAAATGCTTATCCCCTGTTTCCAACACTCTGAATGGTCCATCATAGGGTGGGCGCAATGGGGGGCGGTGGGCGTCGTGTCTGACGAACACGAACTGCGCGTTCTTCAAAGTTTTAGGCACGAAGGCACGCGGAAAACTGTGGTGGGCAGGGCCCAGCAGCGTGCCTCTCTCTGCACTACGCTGCAAAAGCTGAGATGGGCAGCCGCCCGGCGCGGGATTATCTGGTAGAAATTCCCCGGGCAGCCGTAGGGGCTGCGCAAAAACGAGCTCTGCCGGGGAAGCTTCCAAATCCTCTTTTGGCGCGGAGCGTAACTCCAATAAAACCCACAACAACCTGTCTACCCAATTTGCATCCGTCAGTGAAGCCCTAAGTGCTGCTTTCAGTGATCTATGAAAACGCTCGCATAACCCCACTCGTCTCCTCCGCTCTGCTGACGCTCACCTTCTTACCCCCATCACCAAGACAAAATTCCGCACCCTGGGTGATAGATCATTCACCATCGCCGCACCAACCCTCTGGAATTCCTTGCCCCTTCACATCCGGTCTGCCAACACACTTACTTCTTTCAAAAGTCAACTCAAAACCCATCTTTTCAAATCTACCTATGAAAACTGACTGCCTCTTCTACCTATGTGTACCTACCTTGTCTGTTTACCCGTTCTCTGTATGTTTGTCCCTATGCTGCTTTGTAAAGCGTCTTTGAGTATTTAGAAAAGCGCTATATAAGACTGATGTATTATTATTATTATTATTATAACAACCCATTGGCCTGTGGGTTGTACGCAGTTGTGCGATGAATTGTAACACCCAGGCTGCGGGCCATCGCGGACCAGAGTTCGGAAACAAATTGAGGGCCCCTGTCGGACGTAATGTCCGCCGGGACTCCAAAACGCGCCACCCATGCTGTTAAAAAAGCGCGTGCTACGTCCGCAGACGTGGTTGCCGCCAGCGGGACTGCTTCTGGCCAGCGCGTGGTGCGGTCCACCACTGTCAGGAGATGCGTGCACCCCTGTGATGGCGGGAGGGGGCCCACGAGGTCCACGTGCACATGGTCGAACCTTTTAGCCGGTACCGGAAACGGCTCCAAAGGAGCCTTCGTGTGCCTGTGTACCTTGGCTCGTTGGCACGCCACGCAGGCTGCAGCCCACTCTTTTACTTGTTTGCGTAGGATCGGCCACACAAACTTCTCTCCCACCATTTTGACTGACGCGCGCACTCCTGGGTGCGCCAGAGTGTGAACCGACTCAAACACGCGGCGGCGCCACGTGACCAGGACCACCGGACGCGGGTGTCCCATGGAGACATCGCAGATTGGGGGGGGGGGGGCGCCATCTTGCAGCACCCTGCTCTCCAGCCTTAACCCTGTTGGTCCAGACTGGAGCGCGCACGTCTGCATCGCTAATATGCTCCGTGGCCATGGCTGCGTAATCTATCCCCACGTAGACCGGGGCCACCACGGCACGCGAGAGGCATTCCGCCACCACATTCAGTTTACCCGACACATGCTGAATATCGGTAGTAAACTCTGAGATCGCGGACAGCTGTCTCTGCTGCTGGCCCAACCATGGTTCTGAAACCTTGGCCATCGCGAACGTTAGTGGCTTGTGGTCTACGAACGCGGTGAAGCTGCGCCCTTCCAGCCAGAACTGGAAGTGGTGTATGGCCAGGTGGAGAGCCAGCAACTCTCTGTCGAACGCGCTGTATTTACGTTCGCTGTCGCGCAAAGTTCTGCTGAAAAAGGCGAGCAGCTGCCAAGCCCCGGCGACGCGCTGCTCCACGACAGCCCCTATGGCCACGTCGGAAGCGTCGGTGGTGAGCGCTATCCGGGCCGTCGGGTCCGGATGCGCCAGCAGTGCGGCATTTGCCAGGGTTGCTTTAACCTCCGAGAACACCCGCTCTCGCTCCGGGGTCCATTCGACCCCATCCGCGGGTTTCTGTCTCTTGAGCGCGGCGTACAATGGTTGCATGAGCCGCGTCACGCGGGGAAGGAAACGGTTATAAAAGTTCACCATCCCCAAAAATTCCTGCAGTGCCCTGACCGTCTGAGGCCGGGGAAAATCTTCCACGGCGTGCATTTTGTCGGGCAATAGGATCACTCCTTCCGGAGAGACGCGGTGCCCCAAAAAATCAATCTCCGTCATGCCGAACTGGCATTTCGCCGGGTTGATTATTAACCCGTGCTCCTCCAACCTCCGGAAAACCGTCCTGAGGTGGATTTTGTGTTCGTCTTCGGACGTACTGGCTACCAGGATATTGTCCAGGTAGACGAACACGAACGGGAGATCGCGCAGCACTGCATCCATCATGCGCTGGAACGTCTGTGCTGCGCCTCTTAACCCGAATGGCATGCGCAGGAACTCGAATAAACCGAACGGAGTTATTACCGCTGTTTTGGGTACGTCCTCCGCTCGCACTGGGACTTGGTGGTAACCGTGGACCAGGTCTATTTTGGGAAAAATGCATGCTCCGGCGAGGTGAACAGAAAAATCCTGTATGTAGGGAATCGGGTAGCGGTCGTGCGCTGTGGCGTTGTTCAATCTGTGGAAATCACCGCACGGTCGCCACGATCCCTCAGCCTTAGGGACCATGTGTAGCGGGGATGCCCATGGGCTGTTCGAACGCCTGATGATGCCCAACCTTTCCAGGTTGGCGAACTCCTCGTGCACTATGGCCAGTTTAGCTGCGTCCAAGCGCTGAGGTCTTGTGAAAACGGGCGGCCCGGTGGTGGTGATAAAGTGCTCCACCCCAAGTTTAGCAATGGCCACCGAAAACGTCAGGACCGTGAGTGCTGGGAACTGAGTGAGCAGTGCGTGGAACTTACCGCCTGGAGCTGTGACGTTGGCTTGTGCTGTTGGCTGGGTCGCTCGAGCTATACAGGGGAGAGAGTCAAAGGACAGTGCATTAACCAGGCGCCTGTTAGCAACATCAACCAGTAAACTATGTGCACACAGAAAATCAGCCCCCAGGATATGGTAATTCAGTGTTGCTACGACAAAAGTCCACTTGTATGTACGGCCGTGTAGAGATGAGATCAGTGTCCTCTCAGCAAAGGTCTTAATTTCCAAGCCGTTTGCTGCCAACATCCCGGGGCCGCTAGGTCCTGCCAGCCGGTCCGCGTAGGTCGGCAGGATGATGCTCCTCTGGGCTCCGGTGTCCACGAGGAAACACCTCCGCGAGCGCGCGTCCGTCATGTAGAGCAGCTTGTTCTCTTCACCGAGGGTTGCAGCTGCTGCCGACTGCTGGCCTTGGCGTTTTCCCGAGTGCTTGAATTGGCACGGTGGCACACATCTGTGTGTGTTCTCTCCGAAGCGGCGGTGGTAGAAACAGAGCGTGTCTCTCTGGCGCTCCTTGGCCCCCGCTGCTGCTACCGTCGGTGGCTCCTCGCCTCCTCTGGTCGTCTTGCTGGGCTCCGCCGCCGCCGCGTTGATTGTGATCACCCTGGTGGTGAGGATGATCCTGTCTGCCTCCTGGGCTAGCACACGGTAGTCATGCGCGGCCAGCAACGGCGAATTGACCAGAACCGCTCTCGCCTCTGTTGGAAGGTTCCGGAGGAAAAGGTGAGCAAACAGAAAGTGCCCGTCGTCCATGCCCATTAACGCCAGCATCTTCTCCATCAGGTCGACGGCCGACCCATCTCCTAACTCGGTCCGCACCAGGAGCCTTTCCGCTCTCTCACATTCCGAGAGCGTGTAATGCCGGGTGAGCGCAGCCTTGAGCGCCTCGTATTTGTTGCGGGCTGGTGGCTGATCGAGCAGGCTCGCTACCTGCTGGGCTGTGCGGGAGTCCAGCGCTGCTACCACATGGTAGAACTTGGTGTTGTCTGCCGTTACTCCCCGGAGGGCGAACTGGGCCTCGGTGTGGTGGAACCAAGAGTGCGGGTTGTGCTGCCAGAAATCCGGTAACTTGACTGAAACCGCACACGCGTTGCTGGGGGTTCCAGTCCGGGCTGTCTGTGGAATGCCTGCTGCGTCGCTGGGGCTTCCCGACCGGGCCGGCTCCGGGGTTCTTGCCTCGTGTTCCATAATACAGTACGTCTTGGGTCACCCTTGTGGAGTGTGTAAATGAAGAGGCAGATTCATGACAGACGATTTATTACACACTCACATCTCACAAGCACAGAATAGACTGACTGGTTACAGCAAGCTCTCCTCTCTATATCCCAAGTCACACTTCACCTCACACAGCATGATATTTACACTACACTGCATTCAACCCCCTCTGTCCTTTTTTTTTTTTTTTTTAGATTTAGTATACTTAATTGATCCCCAGAGGGGAAATTGAGGGCCATCCACCACCTGGATGGATGAAGCAGCCACGATACGGCGCTATCCCTTAACCATTCACACACACATTCACACCTAGGGCCACTTTAGAGTCTCCAATTAACCTAACCTGCATGTTTTTGGCATGTGGGAGAACCGGAGAAATCCCGGGGTAAACCCACGCAGACACGGGGAGAACATGCAAACTCCACACAGATCACTGTTGGTCGGGCGCTGGGATCGAACCCACGATCCCCACGATCCCCCGGCCAAGGGTAAACTGTGCTGCCGCAGTGCTAACCACTGCGCCACCGTGCAGCCCCGGGCATCCTTCCTGGGCATTGTTCTCCCATGCTTATTCCCTGTCTCTGTTTGAGGTGCTAAATAACCTGACTTCCCCAAGGTCCCCAAACTGTCAATTTAAGAGTCTTTTTTAAAACCTCCTTCCCACATTCCTGTTTTTCTTTCTTCTTTTTGCCCTTTTAGATGCCGCTATCATACATTCATTCATTCATTTGTCCACGGATTCACTACCGGCCCACGTCCAACCTTAATCAGGTCAAATGTCAACTCTTAACCAATTAAACTGAGCAGGCAGGACAGACGTACACCTCAACAAATATAAAGTTGATATGCCAAAACAAACCCTCCAATAAATGTTGGGCATGGCAGAATTAGCCAAAAAAAGTGTTTCTTTCGGGGGCCCCAAACAAGCCAGGACCCCTGGGCTCCTGCCCCAGTAAGCCCTCTTGATAATCCGGGGCAGTTCATGATACCGTAACGACCCGGGGTGTAATATTGCTTTTATAGAACAGTTCCAACAAGTACAGTTTATTAAATGACAGTAATACTGGACAAAATATTATGATTTGTTTGTTTAACCAGTTATTTTGGGCAGCTGAGAATAAATAGTCCCTTCTAAATGTAGCCAGTAACTGTTGCTAAACGTCTTAATCAACATGAAGACATCTGTTGTCATTTCACACACATGTAAACAAATTAAATATTGCCAAGTGCAGAAATAATTGTTTATAAAACATATACCTGTTGAGTCAGTACTGCAGAAGACCCGAGATCAAAACGTGGCTATTGGCAAATGCCAGTAGCTAGCCGGGGGCTAGTAGTTAGCATGCTATTGATTTCTTCGGCACACTTCGCTCACTTTTCTTGGCATTTTCAGGTGAAACAAAGAGTCCATCACCACAAAAGTATTGTGGTTTTACCATGTAATCCATGTTTTTGCTTTTCTCCAGATTGTCCAGGTCAGCTGATGAATTTTTTGCATACCGAGAGGTTTCAAAACTGAAATGGCCTGTACAGTGTTAGCACAAAAACTGACAAAGTTGAACAAGTTAGCTTAAAAATGTTAAATATTAGCTTAAAACTGAAAAATGCTAGCTTAAAAGGCTAAAATGGTCTAAATTTTCATCACATTAGCATTAAAGTAAATGTAGCTTGAAGAAGAATTATTGCTACACACTGTAACTCCTTTCACACAGCATTAAAAAAAAATAAGTAGGAGGAGAGGAGAAAAGGAGAGAATTGTGATTTATGACAATAACCAACAATGATTAGTGAAAGTTTTAACTTCACTCTTGAATTTCTTCAAAATGAAAATAAAAAAACATGTCCTGACTCTTATACTTCTTCTTATGTGAACAGTGATATTTCTCCTCGGCTGTTAAACCAGTCCCATTTTCCTCCCACTGTGTGCTCGGTTGTTCTCCTCCAGTTTGTGGACAGCTGCCAGGTTAAGGAACACGTTTTGTTTTTTGTTTTTTTTAAATGTATTTCATTGTGTTGTGAATGCAGCTCTGTATTGCCACACGAGTTTGGCTGCTGCTGCTGCATCCTCACACAAAAGCAACTCTCCACCAGGCAGGGACTGTTTGGCAGGTTCCTTCACATTTATGCAGCTTTTCTCTCCCCACTTGTTTATTTATTTATTTTCTCCTTAAAGCTTGTGGGGAGACTAGGCATTTTCGTAATATTAGACAAGAACAAATGAAGAGAACATGCCTTCTAGTAGGGTGGTAAATGTCAGCTGCCGTGCAGTCGCCACAAAATGCCATTGTTTGTTTTCACCAGAGGTAATAACATCATTTTGGGGGCTATTGTGGGAAAAGCGACAAATAGAATTGTTATCTAGAAGCCGACTGCCAGCCTCGCTAACCTCTGCCCCTCCAGCCAATCTCATTGTTGGCAAAAAATAAATAAAAAAGGAGAGAAAAAAGTTGCATGTTGTCCAGAGATTGTGTTGTCTACTTCCCCAAACTCACGCCACTCCACACTAATCATTTCTTCTTCTTTTCTCTTGTGTTGTATACCATCTTTTTTTTTTTTTGGATTCTCGCCTCATCAGCAATTTCCGCAGTGACCGAGCAGATGCCGCGGCGGCACTGCAGTGAGTCTGTGTACGGCTGCTGCTTGGACAACGAAACTGCTGCCCTCGGAGTCGGAATGGCTGGATGTCCCAGTAAGTCCTCTCCACTGTGTCCAGTATTAAGCAGTTTTTGGCCAAAAGAATCTCCATTCAAAACAGAACATATTCGAGCCTTTAAATGACACTGAAATTCAAAATCAGTCATGGAGTCCCACAGGGCTCTGTGCTAGGTCCAGTCTTTTTCTTGTTGTGCATACTGTACATGTTACCACAAGGTAATAATACCGGAAAGTACTGTATGAATGTCCAGATAAACCAGATAAAAAAAATGCATTTCCTAAAGAAAATACAGTATAAATACTGTATGTAAAATGCTTTCCTGAAAATGAAAGAAAAGGTTACAATATGCCTGCAGAAAACTAGAATAGTTTAAAGCTGAAGAATTACCTTAAAACCTGAAATAGTTTAAAGTTGATCTATCTTAAAAACAGAAATTGCTGAAAATTAACCAAAGTTAGCTTAAAAGCTAAAATAGCTGAAAGCTAAACACTGTACATTTGTACAATGTTGGCATAAAGCCTTATTCATGCTCCATTTCCCCTCTGGTCTGCTTTGGTCCACGTGCGCTTTGGACGAGCTTGGCACACACGCGGCGTTGTACATGCTCACTTTTTTTGTCTACCAGGCCAAGCAGTTTGTAGTTTCGTCCCAGCCCTATGGGGAGCGCAAATGCGCTAACACGCCAGTTTGTTCACCGGCTATAAAACACGAGAGTGACGCACATTTTTTTATAGTAACAACAATGGCATCGTTTCAAGGAAAAGGAGGAATTACCATTTTCCAATGCTCTTCTCCCCTCAAGCTACTGCTGCAGCAAAAAGATTCATGTATGTTTATTCTCGTCTTCCGCCTCCTCATTGTCTTCCTCATCTAGTTTGTCTTTGTATGCTGTATTGGTAGCACCATCTTGTGAATGGGATGTTCAGTCTTGCACATGCTCTGTCAACGCGTTCAGATTGTGGGCAGGCCGCACAGTCACAAAATTTGGGCTGCACGCGGTGAGCCGCGTTAGAGCTCTGCGTACGCTAGCGGAGTGGAGACGATGACGTAAATTTCGTAACACGAGGTTTCCGGTTGCACGTAAGGGGACAGCAGAGGTGCAGCATGAATCCAGCTTTAAAGTGGAACTAGCTTAAGCTGAAGAGTATAAAACTGCTATCTTAAAAGTTCAAATGGCCTAACCTTATACAATGTTAGCAGAAAAATAAAACTGCTAGAAGTTGAAAAAAATTTGCTTAAAATGCTGAATAAAAACTTAACTTTTAAAAATGCTAGATAAAATTTTAATGCCTTAAAAGTAAGCTAAATTGCTTAAAAAATTAAAACTGAATGCTGTTAGAATAAAACATGAAACGATTTATTATGTTAAAATTTTAATGGATTTTCTTGGTGAAAATATGCAGAGGTTTTTGGCCTTAAAAGAGCTTAGTGCTTAAAGAGACTTAAAAGAAGGTTTTATTGTTTTCCTCCAGGGTAATCTACAAAAGCACCAGTGTTATGTGACTTTTCTTATAAATTTGGAATTTCTCATGTAAATTGGCAATGTTTTTTCATAAATTTGCAAGTTTTTTGTATATTTGATGCTTTTTTTTAAATGGAAATGCACAGTATTACATTTTTTTCCAAATAGTTTTGCAGATTCCCAGTGCCGATGTTCAATATATGGACATTTTTTTTCCACCTATTTATATCTCCTTCGTCTTGCAGCAATGATTAACTGGCATATAAAGACACATTCCCCAAGGAAAGTAAGACAACTATCTCAACTTAATATGCTAATAGGCTTGGAGGATATTGTTCCTGTATCAACCTATGTCAAAATAATAAGTTTGCCAGTGGCCAACTTACTATTTTTTATCAATCCGGTATCAGCTGAATGTTTTGGTGTCAGCTAAGAAATGTGCACTGTAAAAAAAATAAAAAAAAAAATAAACTGAAATACTTAAAAAATAGTTCCGTCCCAGATGTTTTCTGAATTTTTTTTCCACATATAAAAAATTAAAGGAAAGGAAAGGAAGTTCGAGGCCTTCTAATGTGTAGAGTCCTTTTGCACCTTTGCTGTAATCCTTTAATGTTTTTATGTAAAGCACTTTGAATTGTCTTGTACACTAAATATGCTATACAAATAAACTTGCCTTGCCTTGGCTTTGCAACTGTAGTCTACCGTTGTCTTTTTCAGGGCAAAATTGGTCAGTTTAGTCAGTTAGGTAAATATCTGACTATGCTATGTTAGGCCGGTGCATCCCTAATTTTTTTCTGATCTTTTCTTTTACTTTTTAAAATTATAAATGTGCAATTATTTCTTGCAAGTTTAGTTTTTCTGTTTATTTCAGTGCAACATTTGGCAATCTAGTCAATCAGGTAAATATCTGCCGATATCGATGTTGCACCGATGTATCGGTGCATCCCTAATTATTTTGTTATCTTTCCTTTTTCCTTTTAAGATAACATTGTGGTGACATTTATTGTTGGTCTCACACACAAATTTGATCTTTTAATGTGAAGGTGGAGTTTTTCCGTTTTGGACGGAGAGAGAAGGAATAAAAGGAGGAAGTGGAAAAATATAAATAAAGTTTTACCAGACAGACTTACGCATGTTCCGTCTGTTTTTCTGCAACTTCCACTTTGGTGACCCCGATGTTTGAAGAGTGTTTGTTCAAGCGACCTCTTCTGATATCGCCGCCACGGCGTTTGTGTCCGCCGCGGCTCCCGCACCGGCTGTTTTCGCGGCTACCATTACATTACCGGACTTTTGGCAGCACGACCCGGAGCCCTGGTTTCAGCATGTCGAGGCTCAGTTCCATCTGCGCGGAGTGGCCACAGATGACACGAAGTATTTCTATGTTGTCGCAGCTTTGGATTCTGCCACTACTCGTCGTTTGATGGAACTGCTCCGGGACCCGCCTCATGCTGACAGGTACGTCACTCTGAAGAGGGCTCTTCTGCAGCTGTACCAACTCTCTGATATAGAGCGCGCTGATCGTCTTCTGTCTATGACTGGTTTGGGGGACAGCAAACCTTCTGAGCTGATGGAGAATATGTTGGCACTTCTTGGTTCAGGAGACAGCTCATTTCTGTTCACCCACCTGTTTCTGCGTCAGCTTCCGCCTCCAGTGCGCACTGTCCTGGCCAGCTCGCCCCTCATTCGTACTAAGGATTACCGGGGTTTAGCTGAAGAAGCGGACAGGCTTTTGCTGGCTTCTCGTCATTTGTCGGTGCATGCATGGCTGCCTGGGCAGTCTGATGGAGAAGTCTCGGTGGATGTGGCCGCAGTTTCGGATCGCCGTAAGAAAGAGAGCGGCCTGTGTTTCTACCACCGCCGTTTTGGACCGAAGGCTCGGCGCTGTATTCCACCGTGCTCATTTCCAGCCACAGGGAAACGAGAAGGCTGGTGCTCGCTAGCAGTTGCGTGCACCGGCACCAACAATAAGCTGCTTTTTATTGAGGACTGCGCTGCTGGATGTCGCTTTTTGGTGGATTCAGGAGCGCAACGGAGCATCGTTCCCCCCTCTTCGGCTGACGTCATGGGATATGGACACGGACCTCCACTGGACGCTGCTAATGGTACTCCTATTCGCACCTTTGGCACCAGGTTCATTACTGTATGTTTTAACGGTTGTGAATTTAGTTGGGACTTTGTGGTAGCATCTGTAGCAGTCCCTATCCTTGGTGCAGATTTTTTGTGTGCTTACAGACTGTTGGTTGATGTAGCTAACAGACGTTTGATTGATGCTGTGTCTTTTGATTCCTATCCATGTACACTGGGTGAGGCTGGTCCACTGCTTGCTAACATGCCCGCCTCAGGAGACAGGTACCAGCGCCTTCTCTCTGAGTTTCCTGCGCTCACTGTGCCTACGTTTTCTGCGGCAGTAGCCAAACATGGGGTTGAGCATTATATTACTACTGTGGGTCCACCTGTTTTTGCCCGCGCACACCGTCTGGATGCTGCTAAGTTAGCCATCGCTAGAGATGAGTTTGCCAATATGGAGCGGTTGGGTATTGTGCGCCGTTCCGACAGTCCGTGGGCCTCTCCCCTCCACATGGTCCTTAAGTCAGATGGGGGTTGGCGCCCTTGTGGAGATTTTAGGCGCCTTAACAACGCTACTACCAACGACAGGTACCCAGTCCCCCATATCCAAGATTTTTCTTCACGTCTGGCAGGGACGGTCATTTTTTCTAAAGTGGATTTAGTACGTGGTTATCATCAGGTGCCTGTCCATCCCCAGGATGTCCCCAAGACAGCGGTGATCACTCCATTTGGACTGTTCGAGTTCTTGAGAATGCCATTCAGCCTTAAGGGTGCTGCACAGATGTTTCAACGGCTTATGGACTCTGCGTTATGGGACATGCCTTTCCTGTTTGTATACCTAGATGATATACTGGTGGCGAGCGCTTCGGTGGAGGAACATGTGTCGCACCTTCGTCAGCTCTTCAGGCGCCTCTGTGACCATGGACTGATAGTGAATCCCGCAAAGTGTCAGTTTGGGCTCTCAGAACTTGAGTTCTTGGGGCACAAGGTATCCCAGCAGGGTGCCATACCCCTCCCGGCTAAAGTCGAAGCGGTTTTAGCTTTTCCGCGCCCCTCCTCTGTCAAGCCCCTGAAGGAGTTTTTGGGCATGGTCAATTTTTACAGCCGTTTTATACCTCATGCTGCCCATATTATGCGCCCGCTGTATGAGGCCTTGAAGGGTAAGAGGGGTAATCAGGACATTGAGTGGACCCATGAGAGGTTATGTGCTTTTGACAGGGCTAAAGCTGCGCTGGCTGATGCTGCCTTGTTGGCTCATCCAGACCCCACGGCCGCCATTGCTCTTACCACCGATGCATCCGATTATGCTGTCGGAGCAGTTTGTGAGCAGTGGGTGGGCAATTCCTGGGAACTTATAGCCTTTTTCAGTAGACAGTTACACGAGTCAGAAAGGAAGTACAGCACTTTTGACAGGGAGCTGCTGGCCCTTTTCTTGGCGACAAAGCATTTCAGGTTTCTCTTGGAGGGCCGTAAATTCACCGATTTTGTGGACCATAAACCCCTCACGTTTGCCATGGCCAAGTCCACTGAACCTTGGTCAGCTCGGCAACAACGGCAGCTTTCGGCTATTTCCGAGTTCACTACTGACATTCAGCATGTGGCTGGTAAGACCAACTTGGTGGCGGACTGCCTTTCTTGTGCCCCAGTTGCTGCTGTTCATTTGGGCATGGACTATGCTGAGATGGCTGCCGATAAGATAAGATAAGCCTTTATTAGTCCCACAACGGGGAAATTCCAGGATTGCAACAGCACAGGGATAGCAACACTCAGAGCAACAATCAGAAGGCAAGAAAAAAAAACAAGCAAGCAAGAGCAGCTAATATACATATGTACATATTACTATAAAATATATATATACACACACACACATAGACACACAGTGCAGAGCATTGTAGCTGGATGGAATAAATATATGAATATATGAACACACAGTGCAGAGCATTGTAGCTAGATGGAATAAATATGTAAATATATAAACACCCACAGTATGGAGCATTGCAGCTAGGTGGAATAAATATGCAAGTATATAAACACACACAGTGCGGAGCAATGTAGCTAGATGGAATAATATGTAGATATATAAAAACACAGTGCGGAGCATTGTAGCTAGATGGAATAAATATATAGATATATAAATATAAACACACCCAGTGCTGAGCATTGTAGCTAGATGGAATAAATATGTAAATATATAAACACACACAGTGCAGAGCATTGTTGCTAGGTGGGATGAAACAGCATAACCGTCTATTTAGTTATCCTACATGGTATGATTATGTGCCCATACATATTCTCACCCTCCATAGCGACCGGTATGTTCCTAGTTGTATGCCGGAGAGGACCATTGTGTAAGTCTATTGCATCTTTTGCATTCAAAAAAACTATTAGTTTGTTACGTCTTTTTGTTATCTCTGCGAGCAGCCCTGCTTAGGTTGTACAGTCTGACAGCCGTTGGTAGGAAGGACCTACGAAACCTCTCGGTTGTGCACCTGGGATGATGTAGTCTGCTGCTAAATGAGCTCCTCAGTGCATCCAGTATGTCCTGCATAGGGTGGAACTCGGACTCCAGCAGAGATGACAGTTTAGCCACCGTCCTTCTCTCTCCTATCTCCTCCATCGGATCAAGGCGCTGCCCCAGGACAGAGCTAGCTTTCTTAATCAGTTTGTTCAGTCTCTTCCTATCGGCTGCAGTAATGCCACTGCCCCAGCAGACCACTCCAAAAGTGATGGCTGATGCCACCACCGTGTCATAGAATGACTTCAGCAGCGCCCCTTGTACACCAAAAGACCTGAGTCTCCTCAGCAGGAACAGCCTGCGCTGTCCCTTCTTGTAGAGTGCGTCAGTATTGTGTGACCAGTCTAGTTTATTGTTCAGATGAATACCCAGGTACTTATAGGATGTCACCATCTCGATGTCTGTTCCCTGTATATTTACTGGTGCTGTGAGGGGCTGCCCATGCCTGCGGCAGTCCACCACCAGCTCCTTAGTTTTCCTCGCGTTGATCTGGAGGCAGTTCTGATGGCACCAGTCCACAAAGTCCTGGATAAGCCCTCTGTACTCAGCTTCATCTCCGTTGGAGATGAGACCAACGATCGCAGAGTCATCAGAGAACTTCTGTAGATGGCAATGTGTTGTGTTGTGTGAGAAGTCCGCAGTATAAAGAGTGAACAGGAAGGGAGCCAGCACCGTTCCCTGGGGGGCCCCCGTGCTACTGATGATCGTGTCGGAAACACAGTCCCGGGTTCTCACAAACTGAGGCCGGTTCGTGAGGTAGTCCAGGATCCATGATGACAGGTGCTGGTCCACCCCTGCGCGCAGCAGCTTGTCCTTCAGGATCATCGGTTGGATGGTGTTGAAAGCACTGGAGAAGTCAAAGAACATGATCCTCACCATATTCCCGGGCTTCTCCAGGTGGGACAGAGAACGGTGAAGGAGGAAGATCACCGCATCCTCCACCCCAATGCCATGCTGGTAGGCGAACTGGAGTGGATCCATCGCTGGTTCCACCAGGGGGCGGAGATGAGCAAGGAGCAGTCTCTCCAGGGTCTTCATCAAGTGGGACATCAAGGCCACCGGTCTGTAGCTGTTCAGGTCTTTGGGGTGGGAAGTTTTTGGTACAGGTACCACACAAGATGTTTTCCACAGCTGTGGTACCCTCCCCAGTTTCAGGCTCATGTTGAAGATATACGTCACAATCCCACACAGCTGGTCTGCACAGGACTTGAGGAGCTTTGCGCTGATGCCGTCCGGTCCCGACGCCTTCCTCGCCTTGATCTTCCTCAGCTCCGTCCTCACCTGGGTCTTGGTCAGGGTCAGGATGGGGGGCTGTGTGTTGGGAGTGGGGGGGGTGTCGGTGGAGTGGGGAGTGGGCAGCAGGACTTGATTTCTTAGAGGCAGCAGTGGTTGTTGTGCAGACAGGGGGGAGGGCGGTTGGTCAAATCTATTGAAAAACAGATTCAGGTTGTTCGCCCACTCCCTGCCCCCCGTGGCCTGGGGGGAGGTATTCTGGAGCTCCGAGATGGTTTTGAGGTTTCTCCAGACCCCGCTGATGTCGCTCTGTTGCAGCTTGTCCTCCATCTTCTTCCTGAAGCTGTCCTTGCCTTCTCTGATCTTTCTCCTCAGCTCCCTCTGTACGGACTTCAGCATCTCCCTGTTCCCCGACCTGAAGATCCTCTTCTTCTCTCTCAGAAGTGTTTTTATCTCAGGGTTGATCCAGGGTTTGTTGTTTGAGTGACGCCGTATGGTCTTGGTGGGAACGGATTTGTCCACACAGAAGCTGAGGTAGCCCGTGAAGGTGTGAATGAGGCCATCGATGTCCTCACCATGTGGATCGCAGAGCTGCTTCCAGGCAGTGGCTTCAAAACAGTCCTTTAGAGTGTCCATTGTCTCCTCAGACCATAACTCCACAGTGTGCATGGCCGGAGGTTGTCTGTGCACTAGGGGTTTGTACACCGGCCGGAGATGAACCAAGTTGTGATCCGATCTCCCAAGTGGGGGGAGTTGTGATGAGGTGTACGCCTCCTTAGTGTTTACGTAGAACAAATCCAGTGTTTTATTGTCTCTAGTGTGGCATGTGACATACTGGGTGAAAGTGGGCAGAATGGGAGACAGTGAAACGTGGTTGAAATCGCCTGAGATGAGGAGAAGAGCATCTGGGTGTTCTGTCTGCAGCCTGCTGGTTACTGAATGGATGACGTCACGCGCTGTCCCAGCGTTCGCCGTCGGATTTGCATGAACAACAATGCAGATCACGTGTGAGTGTTCTCTCGGGAGATATGTAGGCCTCATGCTAACAGCTAGCAACTCAATGTCTTTGCTGCAGTGTCGTTGTTTAACAGTGATATGTCCCGGTCTGCACCAGTTGTTGTTAACATACATTATCACTCCACCGCCCCTCGCTTTGCCACTCTCTGGTGTTCGGTCAGCTCGTATCATGTGAAAACCCTCCAGCTCAATGTTAGCATCTGCTGCTAGTTCAGTTAGCCACGTCTCAGTAAACAAAAGGAGAGAGCACTCCCGGTAAGTGCTATCATAACGGGAGATAGCCGCTAGCTCATCTAACTTTCCCAGTATCGACCGTACATTTCCCATGACAACAGATGGAAGGGAGGGTCTGTACCTTATATTTTTTGTCCTCCGCCTTACTCCAGCCCGGCAGCCGCGACGCTTTCGCCTCAATTCTCTCGGTATGTCGAGTTTTTCCAGTGGGACCGGGTGGCGGTTAAATGCTAGCAGCTCTTCCCTGTTGTATCGTATCCTGCTATAAACAGTGGCTCCGTCCACCGGCTCAGGAGACATTTGGGACGATCTGTGTGTCCGTGATATAAGTGGGGTGAAAAAAAAAAAAGTGATCAAAAGAGAGAGGAAGGGAAAAAAAAAAACTCGGAATCGAGCCGCTGTTGCAAAAGGCAGCCTACTGGTGTGGCGCCGATCAGTTGTTGGACCCGGAGGTGCGGGTGCTTCGTTCCACTGAGTCCAGTTTGCAGTTGGAGGATGTCTGCTTTCAAGACAGTGGCGCCACTCTTCTGTGTGACACTACATTGGGAAAATCACGACCTTTGGTGCCTGCGGCTTGGCGTCGTCGTGTTTTTGACGCTGTTCACTCTTTGTCGCATCCTGGGGTTAAGGCTTCGGTTAAGTTGGTGAGCGCCAAGTTTGTATGGCCGGGTCTTAGAAAGGATGTGAAGACTTGGACGACAACCTGTGTGGCGTGCCAGCGTGCTAAGGTGCAGCGCCACATAAAGGCTCCACTGGGGCCTTTTTGGATTCCGGAGCAACGTTTTGATCATGTTCAGGTGGACCTGGTCGGCCCTCTTCCTCCGTCTCGTGGTTTTACTCACCCCTTCACTATGGTGGCCTGGACTACGCGGTAGCCGGAGGCAGTTCCCCTGGCATCAACTACGGCGTCTGATGTTGCCCGGGCATTTATCTCCTCTTGGGTGTCCCGTTTTGGCTTCCCCTTGGACGTTACCTCTGGCAGGGGCCCGCAATTTACCTCCGAACTTTGGAATGAAGTAGCCGGTAGTTTGCGGGTTAAACTCCATCGGACCACAGCATACCATCCACAAGCTAACGGGCTATGCGAGCGGTTTCATCGGACTATGAAAGCGGCCCTTCGCGCGTCATTAGTGGACAGTGGATGGGTGGACAGATTACCGTGGGTTTTGTTGGGTTTGCGTTCAGCCCCCAAAGAAGACCTGCACTCCTCTTCTGCTGAGTTGGTCCTCGGCCAGACCTTGAGGGTTCCAGGGGAGTTCCTTCCTTCCAGTCCAGGGTTAGGTCCCAGTATGGTTAAGAGGCCTAATTGTTGGAAGGAAGCCAGGGCTTTTGCTCCCGTGGCTGCGCACCACTGTCTTCCTCAGTCTTACGTCCCTGACAGCCTTATGTCGGCTAAATATGTTTTTGTCCGGCATGATGCCCATCGTTCTCCTCTGCAAGCACCTTATGATGGCCCTTTTCGGGTGTTAGAAACAGGCCATAAGGATTTTTTGGTTGAGTTGGGGACTTGTCAGGATCGGATTTCGGTGGATCGTTTGAAGCCTGCTTATGTCCTTTGTGACGATGAGGTTGAGCTAGCCTACCCGGCTCGGCGAGGGCGCCCTCCCAACCCCGTGCCTGAGGTTGTGTCTGCTCCGGTTACAGTTGCGCCCCCTACGACTGCACAGTGCAGTCATTGGGGCAGAGTAATTAGGTTGCCTAAGAGGTTCTCTTGACTTATTTTCTTTTTTGAATTTTGTTCATGCTGTTTTAATTTGTTTTTTGTCAGCGTGTTTATTTATGTTGTTATTTGTGTGTTCTGGGGGGGCCTGTGGGGTGACATTTATTGTTGGTCTCACACACAAATTTGATCTTTTAATGTGAAGGTGGAGTTTTTCCGTTTTGGACGGAGAGAGAAGGAATAAAAGGAGGAAGAGGAAAAATACAAATAAAGTTTTACCAGACAGACTTACGCGTGTTCCATCTGTTTTTCTGCAACTTCCACAACATAAGATATGATAAGCCTTTATTAGCTCCACAACGGGGAAATTCCAGGATTGCAGCAGCATAGGGATAGCAGCACTCAGAACAATAATTAATAAGATAATAAGAACAAATGAATACCCCGAAAAGGATTAAGCGGAAGAAGATGGATGGATGGATGGATGGATGGATGAATATACATGCAGTGGGGCAAAAAAGTATTTAGTCAGCCACCAATTGTGCAAGTTCTCCCACTTAAAAGATGAGAGAGGTCTCCAATTTTCATCATAGGTATACCTCAACTATGAGAGACAAAATGAGAAAAAAAATGCAGAAAATCACATTGAAGGATTTTTAATGAATTAATTGGTAAATTCCTCAGTAAAATAAGCATTTGGTCACCTACAAACAAGCAAGATTTCTGGCTCTCACAGACCTGTAACAACTTCTTTAAGAGGCTCCTCTGTCCTCCACTCGTTACCTGTATTAATGGCACCTGTTTGAACTCGTTATCAGTATAAAAGACACCTGTCCACAACCTCAAACAGTCAGACTCCAAACTCCACTATGGCCAAGACCAAAGAGCTGTCAAAGGACACCAGAAACAAAATTGTAGACCTGCACCAGACTGGGAAGACTGAATCTGCAATAGGTAAGTAGCTTGGTGTGAAGAAATCAACTGTGGGAGCAATTATTAGAAAATGGAAGACATACAAGACCACTGATAATCCCCCTCGATCTGGGGCTCCACGCAAGATCTCACCCCGTGGGGTCAAAATTATCACGAGAACGGTGAGCAAAAATCCCAGAACCACACAGGGGGACCTAGTGAATGACCTGCAGAGAGGTGGGACCAAAGTAACAAAGGCTACATCAGAAACACACTACGCCGCCAGGGACTCAAATCCTGCAGTGCCAGACGTGTCCCCCTGCTTAAGCCAGTACATGTCCAGGTCCGTCTGAAGTTTGCTAGAGAGCATTTGGATGATCCAGAAGAGGATTGGGAGAATGTCATATGGTCAGCTGAAACCAAAATAGAACTTTTTGGTAAAAACTCAACTTGTCGTGTTTGGAGGAGAAAGAACACCATACCTACTGTGAAGCATGGGAGTGGAAACATCATACTTTGGGGCTGGTTTTCTGCAAAGGGACCAGGACGATTGCTCGTGTAAAGGAAAGAATGAATGGGGCCATGTATCGTGAGATTTTGAGTGAAAACCTCCTTCCACCAGCAAGGGCATTGAAGATGAAACGTGGCTGGGTCTTTCAGCATGGCAATGATCCCAAACACACCGCCCAGGCAATGGAGTGGCTTCGTAAGAAGCATTTCAAGGTCCTGGAGTGGCCTAGCCAGTCTCCAGATCTCAACCCCATAGAAAATCTTTGGAGGGAGTTGAAAGTCTGTGTTGCCCAGCGACAGCCCCAAAACATCACTGCTCTGGAGGAGATCTGCATGGAGGAATGGGCCAAAATACCAGCAACAGTGTATGAAAACCTTGTGAAAACTTACAGAAAACGTTTGACCTCTGTCATTGCCAACAAAGGGTATTTAACAAAGTACTGAGATGAACTTTCGTTATTGACCAAATACTTATTTTACCGAGGAATTTACCAATTAATTCATTAAAAATCCTTCAATGTGATTTTCTGGATTTTTTTTTTCTTATTTTGTCTCTCATAGTTGAGGTATACCTATGATGAAAATTGGAGACCTCTCTCATCTTTTAAGTGGGAGAACTTGCACAACTGGTGGCTGACTAAATACTTTTTTACCCCACTGTATGTACACAGATATATACACAGTGCGGGAGCATTGCAGCTAGGTGGTATAGACAGCATTACGGTCTGTTAAGTTACCCTGCAGAATATGAATATGTACCCAGACAGTATATTTCACATTTGAATCAGCCGTGTTGTCACCCTCAGTAATGATTGGTATTGTTCTAGTTGTATAATGGAGGGGGCCATTTATTGTGCAAGGTTGTTAGGTTTGATACATTCAATACAACCTCTACAAGCAGCCCTGGTTAGGTTATAAAGTCTGACAGCTGTAGGTAGGAAGGACCTGCGTAACCTCTCTATAACACACCTAGGATGGTACAGTCTACTGCAAAATGAGCTCCTCAGTGCGTTCAGCATGTCCTGCATGGGGTGGGACTCTACTCCAGCAGAGATGACAGCTTAGCCACCATCCTCTTCTGTCCTATCTTCTTCACTGGGTCGAGGTGCTGCCCCAGAACAGACCTAGCTTTTTCGATCAGTCGGTTCAGTCTCTGTTCCTGTCGGCTGCCGTGATGCCACTGCCCCAGCATACCACTCCAAACATGATGGCTGATGCCACCACAGAATCGTAGAAGGTCTTCAGGAGTGCCCCTTGCACTCCAAAAGACTTGAGCCTCCTCAGGAGGAACAGGCTGTGCTGCCCCTTCTTGTAGAGCGCGTTGGTGTTGTGTGACCAGTCCAGTTTATTGTTCAGGTGAACACCCAGGTACTTGTAGGATGTCGCCATCTCAATGTCTGTTCCCTGGATGTTTACTGGTGCTATGGGGGGTTGTCCTTGCCTGCGGCAGTCCACCACCAGTTCCTTAGTTTTCCTCGTAATGATCTGGAGGCAGTTTCGTAGGCACCAGTCCACTAAGTCCTGGATAAGTCCTCTGTACCCCACATCATCTCCATCAGAGATGAGGCCGACGATCGCAGAGTCGTCAGAGAACTTCTGTAGGTGGTAGTGTGGTGTGTTGTGTCAAAAGTCAGCAGTATAAAGGGTGAACAGGAAGGGAGCCAGAACTGTTCCCTGGGGGGCCTGCGTACTGCAAATGATTGTATCAGACACACAGTCCTGGGTTCTCGCAAACTGTGGTTGGTCTGTGAGGTAGTCCAGGATCCATGATGACAGGTGCTGGTCCACCCCTGCTCACAGTAGCTTGTCCTTCAGGATCACTGGTTGGATGGTGTTGAAAGCACTGGAGAAATCAAAGAACATGATCCTCACAGTGCTCCCAGGCTTCTCCAGGAGGGACAGGGAATGGTGTAGGAGGAAGATCACTGCATCCTCCACCCCGATGCCATGCTGGTAGACGAACTGGAGTGGATCCATCGCTGGTCCCACTAGGGGGCGGAGGTGGGCAAGGAGCAGCCTCTCCAGGGTCTTCATCAGGTGTGATGTGAAGGCCACTGGTCTATAGCTGTTCAGGTCCTTAAAATTATGAATATGCAGTTATTTCTTGCAAGTTTAGTTTTTCTGTCTGTTTCAGGGCAAAATTAGTCAATATAGTCAGCAAGGTAAATATCTGCCGATAATGATGTTTGACAGAAAAACCAAGTTTGCTAGAAATAGTTGAATATTCATAATATTTAAAAAGAAAAAGGAAAGATAAGAAAATTAGGGATGCACCAATATATCGGCCTGTTTCAGGGCAAAATTAGTCGATATAGTCAATAAGGTAGATATCTGCCAATGGAATTTCCCCACTGTGAAACTAATAATGGCTCATCATATCTTATCTTATACCGATGTTAGCTCGATATATCGGTGCATCCCTGTTTTTTTTCTTATCTTTCCTTTTTCTTTTTAAAATTATAAATATGCAATTATTTCTTGCAAGTTAAGTTTTTCCCTAAATCTGTGGCTTTACTCTTAAATTTTGAACTTTTTCTGATTAATTTAAAATTTTTGTCATGTAAATATGAACATTTTTTGTTCTTGTATATTTGTATTTTTTCAACTAAATTTGTGTATTTAATTGCTAGTCTTTGTAAATTTGTGAGATTTTTTTCTTCAAAATTTGCATGCAATTTTTCTGGTAAATTTGTAGTTTATCTTTATTAAAATAAAGCATGACAAATGAACAAATGTTACTAGTGAAATGAATGAGTATTCAAATAATCCAGTATTACTCCACACAAACCATGCAGCACTGGAGCTGCAGGTTGTAGCCTCTTGGATTTTTGTATTTTCTTGCTCTGTGAAACATTTCGGATCAGATGAGGCTGCTACAGCATATGGAGGCTTATTGTCCTTGACTGCAATTACTGTAGCAAAGTTGCAGAGCCTGAGAAACGTTTCATCTTAATCCGAGGAATAATTATGATAATGCTGCACTGAAAATCTCTTCATCTGACGATCCTGACGAATGATAGCACACAGATGGAGGAGTGGGGGAAAATGCTGCATCGAGCTGTTAGTGGATGAAGAAAAAAAAAAAATAGCGTTGTATGGCAGTGTAGGAAGGAGAAAATTTATACTTAAACACATTTTATCCATATTTTTATTTGTGCAGTATGGCTGAGGCAGCGACCAGTGACTTCTATAAGCTATTTTAAGCAATTCTGAGTGGAAAACAAATTTGAATGAAAGCACAAAAATATTTGAGACTTGAAATTAAAGAGAAAAAAGCGAGTTTTTTTTAAATGGACTCAGGTTCAGGTTACTTTATTTGTACCCGTAGGTAGATTTGTTACTGGACTGTCAACATGAGCAGTCAGAGTTGTTTTCCACATAAAATGTTAACTTTTCTTTCTTAAACTTGAGACCTTTCTTTTAAATGTCATGTTATATACAGCATGTAGTGCATGCACAGTATGTATTTATATTTGCAAATTGTTTTGTTTTTCTTTATTTTTTTCTCTCGTCTTAAATTTGTCTATTTTTTGCCCTTTTTCTTGGCAAAATTTGCAACTTTTTTCCTGTACATTTACAACTTTTTTTGACAAGGGTTTTTTTTTTTCCTCGTAAGTTTTTCCCTCCTAATTTTTGACTTTTTTCTCGTATTTTACCACATTTCCCCCCTATTTTTTACTTTTTACCTAATTTTTTTCTCAAAAATGTATTCATAAGGAAAGCTGCAGGTCCAGACAGCATCAGCTCGAGGCTCCTCAAGTCCTGTGCAGACCAGCTGTGTGGGATCGTGGAGCACATCTTCAGCCTGAGCCTGAAGCTAGGGAGGGTACCACAGCTGTGGAAAACATCCTTTGTGGTACCCGTACCGAAGACTCCTCACCCCAAGGATCTGAACAGCTACAGACCAGTGGCCCTCACATCACACCTGATGAAGACCCTGGAGAGGCTGCTCCTTGCCTACCTCCGCCCCCTGGTGGGAGCAACGATGGACCCACTTCAGTTTGCATACCAGCATGGCATCGGGGTGGAGGATACAGTGATCTTCCTCCTACACCGTTCCCTGTCCCACCTGGAGAAGCCTGAGAGCACTGTGAGGATTGTGTTCTTTGATTACTTGAGTACTTTCAACACCATCCAACCAGTGATCCTGAGTTGACAAGCTGCTGCGTGCAGGGGTAAAATGGTAAATGGTGTTCACTTATATAGCGCTTTTTCTCATCTCTAGATAACCAAAGTGCTTTACAGATCCTGCTATCCACCCATTCACACACTGATGGCAGCGGAGCTGCCATACACCAGCACTGGCCTGACCCACCAGGAGCAACTGGGGGTTCATTGTCTTGCTCAAGAACACTTTGACATGCAGACAGAGTGGAAATCGAACCCCTCACCCTCCGATTAGTAGTCGGCCACACGACACCTGCGCCACAGCTGCTAGACCGGCACCTGTCATCGTGGATCCTGGACTACCTCACAGACCAACCACAGTTTGTGAGAACCCAGGACTGTGTGTCTGATACAATCATCTGCAGTATGGGGGTCCCCCAGGGAATAGTTCTGGTTCCCTTCCTGTTCACCCTCTATAACTGCAGACTTTTCACACAACAGACCACACTGCCATCAACAGAAGTTCTCTGACGACTCTGTGATCATTGGCCTCATCTCCGATGGGGATGATGTGGCGTACAGAAGACTTATCCAGGACTTCATAGACTGGTGCCTATGGAACTGCCTCCAGATCAATGCGAGGAAAACTAAGGACCTGGTGGTGGACTGTCGCAGGCGTGGACAATCCCCCGCACCACTGGTAAACATCCAAGGAACAGACATTGAGATGGCGACATCTTACAAGTACCTGGGTGTTCACCTGAACAATAAACTGGACTGGTCACACAACACCAATGCATTCTACAAGAAGGGGCAGCACAGGCTGTTCCTCCTGAGGAGACTCAGGTCTTTTGGAGTGCAAGGGGCACTCCTGAAGACCTTCTACGATTCTGTGGTGGCATCAGCCATCATGTTTGGAGCGGTCTGCTGGGGCAGCAGCATCAAGGCATCCGACAGGAAGAGACTGAACAGACTGATCAAAAAAGCTAGCTCTGTTCTGGGGCGACGCCTCAACCCAGTGGAGGAGAGAAGAGGATGGTGGCTAAGCTGTCATCTCTGCTGGAGTCCGAGTCCCACCCCATGCGGGACATGCTGAATGCACTGAGGAGCTCATTTAGCGGTAAGCTGTGCCATGATAAGTGCTCGAGGGAGAGGTTCCGCAGGTCCTTCCTACCGACGGCTATCAGACTTTAGAATCTAACTGGTGCTGCTCATAGAGGCCATAAACATCACAACTTTGCACAATAGAGATCATCCCCTCCAATACACAGCTAAGGCAATTACAATTATTATTGAGGATGGCAACAACACTGTTCATTCAAATGTGAAATATCCTGTCTGGATCTATATTTATATTTTGCCGGGTAATTTAACTAACTATAATGCTGTTGATATCATCTAGCTGCAATGCTCCTGCACTGTGTATATAACTGTGTACATATGTATATTTATTTATTGCTTTGACTAACCAATTCTTATGTTAGGGGGATATCTTATTTACGATTGCTCTGAGTGCTGCTATCCCTTTGCTGCAGCAATCCTGTTATTTCCCCATTGTGGGACTAATAAAGGCTTATCTTATAATTTGCAAGAAATTAATTGAAATGTTGCAAAAGAATTACGTTACATTAACCACTTGCGCTCCGTTGTTCCGCGGGCGGGCAAGTCTCTGCGTCCTATGACGCACGAGGGCGCGCGAGAGCGCGCTCGTGCGCCCTCGTGCGCATGACGCATGATAAGGATATTGATGGTGATGGTGTAGATGGTGTGCCCTCCAAGCGCCACTGAAAAAAAAATCTGCAAACACAGCCGCGAACAGATTAGTTCATCTGATTGACCTCTCATTCGACTAATAAGAGCCTTGAATTGGGTTTCTGAAACCTTGAGGAGCCAATGAATGAAAACCTAGGAAGGAGGACCTGCCTACTGTGAACGCAGGAGCCAATTGAAGCACAGAAATTCTGGCTGGGTGAAGCAATATTTACTGCTGCAGAAGGACTCTGTACGAATCTCCTACAGACCCAGGCTCACCCAGCAGCATGGAAAACACCCACAAGTGGGACCTGCACTCATTCCAGCAGAATAGACGGAGGCCGACGACAAAAGTCGTAAATCATTCGCCAAAACGGCAATAATGGAATTATGTTGATCGGGATCCACGAGCGGAGCAGCGTCGCGTTCGTCTGACGCGTGGGAAGAGCTGTTCGCCGCGACTCTGCTGCTTTGAAGAGGTAAGGTGTTATAAGCTAAATTATTATTTATCCCTGAAAACTGTAATCCAAAAATGACTTTTGACCGATCGGTAAAATTACAACTGTACTGCGCACGAAATACGAAGTGCGTGCACCGTGATAAACGGTTCATTTGCCGTGTTCAGACCGTGAAGGCCCCCCCCCCCCCCCGCTCCTCGGTCCGAACGCTCCCCAGTCCGCTGGGGGAAGCATATCAGTCTATTCCATCATGGCCCTCTTCTGTAGCGAGGGGGGGGGCGTTCACGGTCCGTTCACGGTTCCCCCCCCCACACACACACACACAGTAGCGAGGGGGGGCGGAGCCGCTGTGAAAACATGCAAGGAAAAAAAAAAAAGTGTATTCCGTCATGTAGCGAGGGCCGAATTTGGTCCTTGGTAGCGGGGGGGGGGGGGGGAACGACCCCCCGCCCACACACACACACACAGACACAGCCCTGAGTGTGACCTTTCATTAGAGCCTAAAATGAAGATTCTACATTGAATTCTTCAAAAGTTACAGACATTTTTCCAAACTGTGCCATTTGGCACAGTTCCAAAACGCCTGGGAACAGCCTGAGAACAAAGCTGTGTAAAATATTCATTTTTGGTGGTATTGTTACCAAATTTGGATCTCAGCTGGATAACACTTGGTTCTACATTTCTGTTGCATTTTCCAGCCGGATCGGACAGCTGTGTGTTATTTACAAGCATTTGTATCCAAAAAAACACTGTGTCCAATTTTTTTTTCTTCAAGTTCAGTATGTTTAGATGACTGTAACTCTGGCCAGAGCACGTAGAGAGATTGTTTTTTTTGCCAAAAAATTCAAAGTGTTTTCTTTTAAATGAGACCAACCCCATGAAGATGCTGCAAAGGGTTGAATAACAGCTTTCAATTTACTTTGGGCACGTTTTTTTTTTGGCATTTTTAGGAAAATTGCCCGGAGTGCAAGTGGTTAACAAAAGGCACGTTTTTTCCCCGCTTCAGTTTGCAACTTTTTCCACATAATTTGTCACTTTAATTCCCTCTTTTTTTTCTTTTTTCGATTATTTATTGATAATTTTTATTGGTTGTCACTTTAATTGCGATTAATCGTGCTGTGAGTTAATCGTTATCGTGAGTAATCAATTTTTGCCATAGGCAACACATAGACCAGAGAGAGCTGGGTCGAATTAATTGCAATAACGTGATTAATCGCACTATGCTGTTAGTGTGATTAAACGCACTAAACAGTGTGATGTGATTCAGAAGGTGAGAGCTTTAAATGTATAAGAAGAAAGTTACAAATTAAAGGGGGAAACTCAACTGTTTTACCTTCATTTAAAGGCTTAGATATGTTATATCTTTGCCTAAAAAGGCAAACTTTTTTATAACCATTATCGAAAATGCAAAAGGAGATAGCAAAACAATTTGGAATAATATTAACAAATTAACAAATAAACAGAACAAAAAAGATGACGGAGACATGGAACTTAACATTAATAGCAAATTGATACAGAATCCCACAGTCATTGCTACAGAGTTTAACAACTTTTTCACAAACTCTGTGCTAGAAGTATCCCATTCATTTAATGTACCTGGTCATAATTCCAGTCCTATTAACCACACACAACCAGTTTTTAATATATTAGAAATAATTGAAAATGAAGTCGCAAATATCATCAGTTGATTGAACAGCTCAAAAGCAACGGATAAACATGGTCTTAACACCATTTTTTTAAAGAATATAAAGAATCTCTCATTTGTCCAGTTACTCATTTCATCAATCTGTCAATCAAACATGCTATTGTCCCAACTGCTTGGAAGGTAGGAGTGCTTAGACCAATTTTCAAAACAGGGATTAAAACTGATGTAAACAACTACAGACCATATCAGCATCTTACATGTTCTCTTCAAAATAATTGAAAAATGGGTGGCTACCCAATTATGTGAACATCTGAATAATGGGACCCCCCCCCCCCCCCCCCCAGTCATCACACACAGTTTGGGTTCCGTGCCCACCATTCAACATTGTCTGCAATAAGTTGTTTCTAGAGAAAACTAAATCTTTTTTTAGATACAGTCATGTGAAAAAATTAGGACACCCTGTATAAGCCTGTGTATTTTTTTGTTAACATATTTGGACATATGACTATTCAATATCAATGTTAAAAATACTGGGAGATTCATGTAACACAACTAAACAATTAAAATGAATTAAAGTCTTTTTGCAAACTTTCTGTAAAATGTAATTCTAAACAAATAGTGAGGAATAAATTAGGACACACCCATCTTTTTTAGAACACCCCCACATTCATTCGCACTTAAAATGGCTAAAATAAATAAAAAAGACAAATAAAAACAAAAACAAGGTTAGAAATAGATATGTGAACATTTCTTAATAAAGAACTGAATATTTAAAGGGGTGTCCAAATTTTTTCACATGACTTTAAGTGCAGTTGTGTAGGTGCTGTGTTCTTAGATCTGAAGAAAGCATTTGACACTGTTGACCACAACATCCTTTTAAATTAACTTACTCAGTTGAATTTTTCAGAACGCTACCAAATGGATGAAATCCTATTTAACTGACAGACAGCACTGTATAATGGTAAACAGTGTCAAATTGGCATATTTGAAATGTTAAATGGGTGTCCCACAAGGCTCCATACTTGGTCCAATATTATTCTCCTTATACATAAATGATTTACCAAATGCATGCAGAAACATTCATAGACATGTAGATGACACAGTGATATTCACACCTGCAAAAAACACACAAGAAGCCACCTGTATTCTTACAACAGTGATGACTCGAATCCATAATAATTTGACTGAAGTTGGCTTAATACTTCATGTCTCCTACTAAACACTGGGCAGTGGTGGCCTAATGGTTAGAGATGTGGACTGGTGAGCGGAGGGTCGTGCGTTTGATCCCTGGACCGGCAGGATTAGATCTGGGTGGGACAGATAACATAGTAGTGTTTGCCCCACCCTCCTTAACCCCACTGTGGTGCCCTTGAGTAAGGCCCTTAACCCCAACTACTCCAGTGGAGCTGCTCAGTGGCCACAGGTCAGTCTGTGGTTGTACTGGGCAGCTTCCTGGTGTGAGTGTGAACAGGGCGTCCTTGAAAAAGAGAGGTTGCCTCTTAATTGAACTACCCTGTATAGATAAAGGTAAAATAAAAACACTAAAACACCTGTTTGCATGATGTTCAACCAACAACTGTCAAATATTACAAACTCAAACATTTTCTTAAAAGGGGAGGAGCTGCAATTATTCGAGGAATTTAAGTACCTCGGCGTGATTTTTGGTTCCTCATTAACCTTTTAAAAAAACACATCAAAAAATCTCCAACATAATCAAGATTCAAGATTCATAGATTTTATTTGTCAATACTACTATACGTACAGGACATACAGAAGAATTGAAATGCCGTTTCTCTTTCTTCAGTGGTGTGCGCAATATAAAAAAAAGGAATAAGGCTGAAAGAACAACAACAGCAGTCTATGTACAGTTAATGCTACTCGTAGTGCAAATAATGACAAAAGATAAAACCCAGACATCCCGTAGTGCAAATAAACAATAAAACCCAGCAATCCTGTATGCAGAAAAAGGTAGAGCAGTAATACTCGTAGTTGCAAGTTCGATGCGGTAGTGTAGGTGCAGACAGTGACAGATTGGACTGCACATGATTAATAATGCAATAACAGACAGCAGCAGGTATGGCATTTGTGCAAATGGTTGCAGTAAGGTGCAGAGACATACAGCAGCAGATGTATTACTGTTGGTGTGCCAAGTCTTTCTGTGCAAACAGCTGAGGTAGTTATTGTGCGGGTGAGTGCGTTACCATCCGGGGGGGGGGGGGGCAGAGTTCAGGGTCTTGATGGCCTGATGAAGAAAACTGTTTCGCAGTCTTGTGGAGTGGGCCCGGAGGCTCCAGTACCTTTTCCCCGAGGGCAGGGGGCTGAAGAGGGAGTGTGAGGGTTGGGAGGTGTCGCCTCCAATGTTGATTGCTCTGCGAGTGTGGTAGATGTCTGAGGGGGGGGGGGAAGCAGAGAAGCACCAATGATCTTCCTGTCTGCTTTCACTATGTGTTGTAGTGTCTTCCGGCAGGAGGCAGTGCAGCTTCCATACCACACCGTGATGCAGCTGGTGAAGATGTGCTCAATGTTGCCCGGGTAGAATGAGCACATGATGGGGGGTGGGACTCATGTGCTTCTCAGTTTGTGAAGGAAATAGAGGCAAGTTTGAGTCTTCTTGGCCAGTGATGTGGTGTTGTTGGACCAGGAGAGGTCCTCAGAGATGTGTACCCTCAGGAACTTTGTGCTGCTCACCCTCTCCACAGCTGCTCCATTGATGATAAGAGGGGGATGCTGTGTGTGTCCCCTCCTGAAGTCGACCACAATCTCCTTGGTTTTTCCCACGTTCAGGAAGAGATTATTGTCGTTACACCACTGGACCAGTTGGCTCACCTCATTTCTGTAGTTGGTCTCCTCATTGTTGGTGATGAGGCCCACCACCGTTGTGTCGTCTGCAAACTTGATGATGTGGTTGGTGTTGTAGGCTGGTACACAGTCAAGGGTCAGCAGGATGAAGAGCAGTGGGTTGAGCACACACCCTTGTGGGGCCCCTGCGCTCAGTGTGATGGTCTGGGAGGTGTTGCTGCCAACCCGCGCGTTCTGTGGCCTCCCTGTGAGAAAGTTCAGCACCCAGTTATAGAGAGAGGTTTTAAGTCCCAAGTGTCTGAGTTTTTGTATTAGGTGCTGGGGTATGATTGTGTTGAATGCTGAACTGAAGTCCAAGAGTAGTGTAACCCAGTGTTAGAAACGTGAATTAAGTTGTAAATATTGATACTGCTTTTAAGGAAGAAAGGCACCCATTTCACAATGGGAATAAATAATTTGTGAATATTTAAATAAATATATGTTCATAAGTGGTTAGGAACATTTTCTGGAAAGTTCTGATAAAGTTCCCAATGTTTCTATTTGGTATTTTGAGCGACAAATGGCTGCGTCGTTTGTTGGGCAGCAACAGCCAATGGGGTCCCGCCAGCCAACGGGGTCACGCACTCTCTCCCTCAGTCTGTGTGTAATCCACAGAACGCTGTCAGACACTGCCAAGACACGACCAAGAGAACGGGATTCCTCACGGAGACGATGAGCTAACGTGCTAATAGCAGCCTTTGCTTGGACAAATTTGAGATTGATTGGGATCCAAAGAATGTTAACGCCGTTGAGTGCGGGAACCCCATGACGCACGTGTCACTTAGCATGGTCAGGTTGGACTGGTTTGACCAGAACATGGATTCCCAAGATCTGGATGGCGAGCCGAAGCCTGAACCCTATTAACGGCTAGAGGTGATTCAACCGGTTACCTGGAATGGACACTAGAGAACTGTGAATCTTGTAAATATATTTTGGGGTATGATTGTGACAAGTGTTTGGTTTTGTTTATTAAATGTACATATTTGTAAATAATACACATTTTTAAAAAGAAATATATATAGTTGCAAGTTCTATATATTGGTGTGGTGTCATCTGTTGTTACACCTTCCAGGCTCCTACGAACCCTGTAGTCTATCTGACCTGGCCCAATTGTCCCTTCTGTCCAGGTAGTAGGTTAAAGGTAAATACACTGCCATACCCACTACCAAAAAGGCTACTACACCTAAAGTAAGTAGGTGTTAGTAAGTGTTACACAAAAAAATCTGGCGAGCCAGCCAGGAGCCTGGAGCGTTGCGACAATGGATGTGGATTCTGTTTTGACCCCTGACCAAATAGTTTATATACTATAAAAATGGATTTCGTGGAAAAACATGGTGCCAAAGTCCCTAATGCAGTCATTGTCAGTGGTGTTGTTGATAAAGAAAGAGACACAGACATTTTTGAGTTTCTAGAGCAACATGGCACTATCCGTAGGGTGCTTAGCATTAGTGATAACTCATCTGACTTTGACAAAAGTCATATTGTATAGTTTGAGTCTGGATTAACCATTGAAGCATTAGTACCTACGTTGCCGTGCTCCTTTCCATCCACTGACAATCCTGAGGTTAAGTACTGCATTCAAGCTCTAACTGATGTCTACACTAAAACTGTAGGGGGCAGTGTTACTGGGGCTTATCTTAGCAACCTGAGGGGTTTAGCTAAGCTAAGTGGAAAAGGTTTTGAAGAGGTGTTACGGGAGGTCATGTCCACAATAGGGAAGTCTATTGAAGCTGCTGAGACAGCTGAAACGGTCTCTGCTGATGCTGATCCTGCTTCCCTTATTGTAGAACCCACACAAAGTGGAGTCTCTCCTCCACTCCAACTTGAAGTGCCTCGCATCCCTAAAACCACTCAAGCACTCTTCCAAAGCCCTCTTAGACCAAACTTAACACCTCAAATGTTGAGTCCAGCTGATTTTAACCCCCCCGAGGTTCAGAAAATCGTAGTTGAGCATGTCATTAAAAATGCAGAGAAGCCGTCAAACGCCCATTCCTCCTTGAGAATCAGAGCTTTCTCTGGCAAAACGCCAAAACCGTATACTGAAGTTGACTATGAAACATGGTGTTCACATGTTGACTTGATGTTGGAAGATACTTCTTTGTCTGACTTGGAAAAATCTCGCAAGATCTTTGAAAGTCTGGGCCTGAAGCCACCCCTGCCGACTATCTTAAGCTTTTGGACTCAGCTTTCGGGACTGTTGAAGACGGTGAGGAACTGCTTGTGCGATTCATGAACACTTTCCAAGATTATGGAGAAAAACCCTCTGCATATCTGCATCGTTTGCAGGTGGCGCTCAATCTCGCAGTGCGTAGAGGCAGTCTAGAGCCACAGGAGGTGGACAAACAGCTTCTCAAGCAGTTTAACAGAGGCTGTTGGGGTGATAATCTGCTAAAGGAGCTACAGCTGGAACTAAAAGATAAACATCCACCTGCGTATGCAGAGTTATTGCTTCACCTTCGCACTGTTGAAAACAGACAAGAAGTTAAAAACACATGCATGAAAAGACACTTGGGCGCCACAAAACCAAAAGCAGCCTACTACGAACAAACCGTCACCGAAACAAGTACAAATAGTGAAGTGGAGTCGGACAGTCTGAAAGAACTGAAAAAGCAAGTCGCTGATCTAAAAAGCCAATTAGCTGCTGTCGTGAAACAAAAGAAACAAGCACCACCGAAGAAAGACCCAACTAAGAAATCTGAAAATAAAAAACCTGACCATGCCAAACCTGAAAACTTACTTCGTCCAGCCGTCCCAATAATAGGCCCAAACCATGGTATTGCTTCCGCTGTGGTTAAGATGGGCATATTGTAGCCACTTGTGAGTCAGAGCCAAACCCTGCGCTTGTAGCTGCAAAACGCAAAGAACTAAGAGTAAAAAGACAGATTTGGGACAGTCAGAACCCCACATCCTCTTTAAAACTGAAGTCTACCCCTGTTGCGGGACAAAAAGAAGCTAGTTCAGAGATGACCCATCCCAAACCAAAAGCTCCATTCAAGACACGTGCTAAACTGAAGTCACACTACAAAACAGACCCCTTTAACATTCCTAATGGTCTAATTGGTACAAAAAGTACAGCACAAGTGAAAGTGAATGGCTGTACTGTGAGCTGTTTGTTAGATACAGGCTCCCAGGTGACTACTGTCCCTGAGTCCTATTACAGACAGTACTTATCCAACCATGAGATTAAGCCACTTTTTGAGCTGTTAGAAGTGGAGGGAGCTAATGGTCAGAGTGTACCTTATTTAGGCTACATTGAAATGCATGTCACTTTCCCAAAAGACTTTCTTGGTATTGAAGCCGAAGTGCCAACACTTGCCTTAGTGGTCCCTGATGTACGTGCAGCTGATCAGTCCTTAGTGTTAATAGGGACAAACACATTAGATGTACTTTACGAGCTGTACTCTGATGCATGTTCTGAACTGCAGCCAAACATGTCACTTGGTTATAAGGCAGTGTTAAAAGTCCTTGAGCTACGGCACAGACAGTCCAAAGACACTAGCCGTGGTTTAGTGACCATGCGCAACAAAGAGCCACAGTTAGTTCCTGCAGGCCGAACAGTTGTTCTAGACGGCGCTGTAGCTGTGTCAGCCGGCAACAGTGAAAAATCTGTCTTGTTAGAACACCCATTAATGTCAGCCTTACCTGGTGGTATCCTAGTAAAACCATGTCTCATAGACTTACCTGAAAGAGCACTTTACCTTGTTCCAGTTATACTCACCAATGAATCGGAACATGACATGACAATCCCTCAGAAGTGTGTCATTAGAGAAATTTGTGCATATCAACGAGTCCTATCGCAAGAACACTCCGTGAAAGTTACAAAGTCCAAAACTGAACCAAAGTCCACTCTGAAGTTCAACTTTAACTCTTCCCCATTAGCGCTAAATGGAAAGAGTGCCTAACAGAAAAACTCAGTCAAATGCCTGAAGTATTTGCACAAAACGATCTTGACTTTGGCAAAACGGATCAAGTGAAACACACAATCAAATTATCAGATGAAACACCGTTCAAACACAGAGCACGTCCCATACATCCAAATGACCTGGAAGCGGTCCGTAAGCATCTCAAAGAACTCCAACAAGCAGGCGTGATAAGAGAGTCCACTTCCCCATTTTCTTCGCCTATTGTAGTGGTGCGAAAGAAAAATGGCGATGTCCGCCTTTGTATTGGTTACAGGAAGCTTAACATGCAGACTGTAAAAGATGCTTACGCCCTCCCCAACTTGGAGGAAAGGTTTTCCACCTTGACTGGTTCGCAGTTGTAACCCAGTGTTAGAAACGTGAATTAAGTTGTCAATATTGATACCACTTTTAGGGAAGAAAGGTACCCATTTCACAATGGGAATAAATAATTTGAATGTGAATATTTAAATAAATATATGTTCATAAGTGGTTAGGAACATTTTCTGGAAAGTTCTGATAAAGTTCCCAATGTTTCTATTTGGTATTTTGAGCGACAGATGGCTGCGTTGTTTGTTGGGCAGCAACAGCCAATGGGGTCCCACCAGCCAACGGGGTCACGCACTCTTTCCCTCGGTCTGTGTATAATCCGCAGAACTCTGTCAGACACTGCCGAGACACGACCGAGAGAACGCGATTCCTCACGAAGACGATGAGCTAACGTGCTAATAGCAGCCTTTGCTTGGACAAAACTTGACATTGATTGGGATCCAAAGGCTGTTAACGCCGTTGAGCGCGGGAACCCCATGACACACGTGTCACTTAGCATGGTCAGGTTTTTTTTTTCTTTGGACTAGTTTGACCAGAACATGGATTCCCCAGATCTGGATGGCGAGTCGAAGCCCGAACCCTATTAACGGCTAGAGGTGATTCAACCGGTCACCTGGAATGGACACTAGAGAACTGTGAATCTTGTAAATATATTTTGGGGTATGATTGTGACAAGTGTTTGGTTTTGTTTATTAAATGTACATATTTGTAAATAATACACATTTGTAAAAAGAAATATATATATATAGTTGCAAGTTCTATATATTGGTGTGGTGTCATCTGTTGTTACACCCTCCAGGCTCCTACGAACCCTGTAGTCTATCTGACCTGGCCCAATTGTCCCTTCTGTCCAGGTAGTAGGTTAAAGGTAACTACACTGCCATACCCACTACCAAAAAGGGTACTACACCTAAAGTAAGTAGGTGTTAGTAAGTGTTACACAGTGGTTCTCTGTCCTCGATTTAAAGTCGGGGTACTACCAAATTGAGGTAGAGGAGCTGGACAAACCAAAGACGGCGTTTGTATGTCCCATGGGCTTTTGGGAACTCAATAGAATGCCCCAAGGCATTACAAATGCCCCCAGCACGTTCCAGCGCCTCATGGAGATATGTATGGACAACATGAATCTGCATGAGGTGATTGTGTTCCTCGATGACATCATTGTATTCTCCAAGACACCCGAAGAACATGAGGCTCGCTTAATGAAAGTTCTTAATCACCTAAAAGAGTATGGGCTTAAACTCTCCCCTGAGAAATGCAGATTTTTTCAAACTTCTGTCAGATACCTCAGTCACATTGTGTCCAGTAAAGGAGTTGAGACCGACCCCGAAAAAGTGAAAGCCCTAAGTACCTGGCCTGTGCCCCATGATCTCAAACAACTCTGCTCATTCTTAGGCTTTTGAGGGTACTATAGGCGGTTCATTAAGAACTATTCCAGCATCGTTAAGCCCCTCACTGACTTAACAGCAGGCTACCCTCCTTTGCGAAAGAGCACAAAGCCCAAAGCTAAGCCTGCCCAGTACCACGACCCAAAGACACCGTTTGGCGAGCGATGGACTTCTTCCTGTGATCTTGCATTCAAAACCATCATTGAAAAGCTCAGTACTGCGCCTGTCCTGGGTTTCACTGACCCTCAGTTGCCATATACACTCCATACTGACGCCAGCACTACAGGGCTTGGCGCCGCCCTCTATCAAGAGCAGGAGGGCCAGACTAGGGTCATAGCTTATGCAAGCCGGGGGTTGACTAGAAGTGAGTCCCATTACCCCGCCCATAAATTAGAATTTTTAGCTCTAAAGTGGGCAGTAACGGAGAAGTTTGCAGAATATTTATATGGCAATCACTTTACTGTCATGACAGACAGTAACCCCTTGATGTACATTTTGACTACTGCTAAGATGGATGCCATGAGTTATAGGTGGCTAGCTGCTCTGTCGACGTTTAACTTTAAGCTCCAATACAGAGCAGGCAAACTTAACTTGGATGCAGACGGCCTCTCTAGACGGTCAAATGGCGAGTTACTTGATGACGCAGTGTCCCAAAAGGAGCTTGACCGCATACAGCAGTTCACTCAAACTCACTTGTCTCTTCAGTGAAAGCAGTTTAAGTTCCGAGGTAGTGTCTGCAATATGTGAAAAACACCTTGTCTGTAGCTCTCCAGACAACACCTTCCCTTTGGTTCACTCATTAGCCATCTCGGTAGCCGCCATTCCAGATGGCTACGCCGATGAAGATGGCTGTGGTTGTCTTCCAGTTGTACTCCACATGACTCCTGAACAGATCAAAAACGAACAAAGAACTGACCCCTGTTTAAGAGAAGTGATTGCACAAATTGAAACTGGGCTAAAAGTTCCACCAACTGTACGAACTGAACTTCCTGACATCAACTTGTTACTCCGAGAGCTCAGTCGACTTGAAATGTGCAATAACATCCTCTACCGCACTCGTCAAGACGGAGGAAATGTTACTTACCAGCTCGTCTTACCTGAACAGCTCCGCGATTCAGTCTTTCAAAGCCTCCACTGTGACATGGGCCATTTAGGCACAGAGCATACTTTGGATCTCGCCAGAACAAGGTTCTATTGGCCCCGCATGGCGGCAGATATTGAAAAGAAGATCAAGACATGTAATCGCTGCGTAAGACGTAAAACCGCTCCAGAACGAGCTGCTCCGCTTGTCAACATCAAGTCCACCCGACCGCTCGAACCTGTCTGTATGGATTTCCTGTCCATTGAGCCCGATCAAAGCAACACAAAGGATGTGCTCGTGTTAACTGATCATTTCACGAAATACATGATAGCCATCCCTACCAGCAATCAGAAAGCTCAGACCGTTGCAAAGGCACTTTGGGACAACTTTATAGTCCATTACGGGATACCCAAACGGTTACATAGTGACCAGGGTCCCAATTTTGAGTCCCATATCATAAAAGAACTTTGCAAAATCATAGGCATTCGCAAAATCCGGACGACACCCTATCATCCCAGAGGTAACCCGGTAGAACGTTTCAATAGAACGTTATTGAGCATGCTGGGTACTCTGGAGGAAAAGAACAAAACTCATTGGCACAACTATGTGAAACCACTTGTACATGCGTACAATTGTACAAAAAATGACAGTACTGGTTTTGCCCCGTATGAGTTAATGTTCGGTCGTCAGCCAAGATTGCCCATTGACCTTGCATTTGGGCTCCCGTTTCACAACAAGAGTTTCAAATCACATTCCCAGTACATTGAAAAACTGAAGACATCTCTACAAGAAAGCTACAAACTAGCAACAGAAAATGCTAACAAGATGGCTGAAAGAAACTAAACAAGATTTGATATGCGAGTGAAACCCTCAAAACTAGAAGCAGGCGACAGAGTTTTGGTACGTGCAGTCCGCCTCAGAGGCAAACACAAACTAGCAGACAGGTGGGAAGCTGAAATCCACATTGTGGTGAACCAAGCAGGTGACTTGCCTGTTTACACTATAAAACCTGAGACAAAAGATGGTCCTGTTCGCACCGTTCACCGCAACCTCTTGCTTCCCTGTGGTTTTCTTGCCCCTGTTGAAGAAGAACCTGTCCAACCAAAACGTGTCCGAAAACCCAAGACAAGACAGTCACCTGAACAAAGTGAGGAATTTGAGAATTCAGAACTGGAAAATGAGGATGTCTATTGGTACAGAGAAGAACCAATCCAAACGCCCATAAAGCTCACTCGAGTTTATGAAATTCCCCATCCAAAGACATTCTTTAAAGGAGACATTCCTGCCTGCTGAAACTCACTTACCTGAGAATGACAACCAAATAGAAAATGTCACTTCACCTGGATGTGACAACTTGCCTGAAAATGACAATTCACCTGGATGTGACAACTTACCGAATGATGGAAACCTGGAGGAAACTGAAACAAATGTGGAACCATCGAATGATGAGAGTGGAACTGAAAGTGAAACCAGCTTATCTGATAAAAGTACCTGTGATGAACCTGTGGAAGAAAAAGAACCTGAAAAAGAGATCCCAAAGACTGTGAGACACTCCGAGAGGACAACCTCCCAGCCAGAAAGGCTACAGTATAGTCAGTTGGGAAATCCTCTCATAACGGTTGCCCAGTCCCTGTTTCAAGGACTAAACCTGGCTTTTACCAGAGCCTTAACAGAGTCAGATCCTAGGAATATTCCCATGAACACTGGTTCTCCCGTCATTACTATTTAGCTAATCCCATGCAAAGGGACTTGCATGATTCTAAGGGGGGATAGTGTAACCCAGTGTTAGAAACGTGAATTAAGTTGTAAATATTGATACTGCTTTTAAGGAAGAAAGGCACCCATTTCACAATGGGAATAAATAATTTGAATGTGAATATTTAAATAAATATACTGTATGTTCATAAGTGGTTAGGAACATTTTCTGGAAAGTTCTGATAAAGTTCCCAATGTTTCTATTTGGTATTTTGAGCGACAAATGGCTGCGTCGTTTGTTGGGCAGTAACAGCCAATGGGGTCCCGCCAGCCAACAGGGTCACGCACTCTCTCCCTCGGTCTGTGTGTAATCCACAGAACGCTGTCAGACACTGCCAAGACACGACCGAGAGAACGCGATTCCTCACGGAGACGATGAGCTAACATGCTAATAGCAGCCTTTGCTTGGACAAAACTTGAGATTGATTGGGATCCAAAGGCTGTTAACGCCGTTGAGCGCGGGAACCCCATGACGCACGTGTCACTTAGCATGGTCAGGTTGGACTGGTTTGACCAGAACATGGATTCCCCAGATCTGGATGGCGAGTCGAAGCCCGAACCTTATTAACGGCTAGAGGTGATTCAACTGGTCACCTGGAACGGACACTAGAGAACTGTGAATCTTGTAAATATATTTTGGGGTATGATTGTGACAAGTGTGTGTGTGTTTTTTTTTAATTAAATGTACTGTACATATTTGTAAATAATACACATTTGTAAAAAGAAATATATACGGTGCTGGCTCCCTTCCTGTTCACTCTTTATACTGCGGACTTCTCACACAACACAACACACTGCCATCTACAGAAGTTCTCTGATGACTCTGCGATCGTTGGCCTCATCTCCAATGGAGATGAAGCTGAGTACAGAGGGCTTATCCAGGACTTCGTGGACTGGTGCCATCGGAACTGCCTCCAGATCAACGCGAGGAAAACTAAGGAGCTGGTGGTGGACTGCCGCAGGCATGGGCAGCCCCTCACAGTACCAGTAAATATACAGGGAACAGACATCGAGATGGTGACATCCTATAAGTACCTGGGTATTCATCTGAACAATAAACTAGACTGGTCACACAATACTGATGCACTCTACAAGAAGGGACAGCGCAGGCTGTTCCTGCTGAGGAGACTCAGGTCTTTTGGTGTACAAGGGGCGCTGCTGAAGTCATTCTATGACACGGTGGTGGCATCAGCCATCACTTTTGGAGTGGTCTGCTGGGGCAGTGGCATTACTGCAGCCGATAGGAAGAGACTGAACAAACTGATTAAGAAAGCTAGCTCTGTCCTGGGGCAGCGCCTTGATCCGATGGAGGAGATAGGAGAGAGAAGGACGGTGGCTAAACTGTCATCTCTGCTGGAGTCCGAGTTCCACCCTATGCAGGACATACTGAATGCACTGAGGAGCTCATTTAGCAGCAGACTACATCATCCCAGGTGCACAACCGAGAGGTTTCGTAGGTCCTTCCTACCAACGGCTGTCAGACTGTACAACCTAAGCAGGGCTGCTCGCAGAGATAGCAAAAAAGACGTAACAAACTAATAGTTTTTTGAATGCAGAAGATGCAATAGACTTACACAGTGGTCCTCTCCGGCATACAACTAGGAGCATGCCGGTCGCTATGGAGGGTGAGAGTGTGTATGGGCACATAATCATACCATGCAGGATAGCTGGGTAGACGGTTATGCTGTTTCATTCCATCTAGCGGCAATGCTCTGCACTGTGTGTGTTTATATATTTGCATATTTGTTCCGTCTAGCTGCAATGCTCCGTACTGTGGGTGTTTATATATTTATATATCTACATGTTATTCCATCTAGCTACATTGCTCCGCACTGTGTGTGTTTATATACTTGCATATTTATTCCACCTAGCTGCAATGCTCCGTACTGTGGGTGTTTATATATTTACATATTTATTCCATCTAGCTACAATGCTCTGCACTGTGTGTTCATATATTCATATATTATTCCATCCAGCTACAATGCTCTGCACTGTGTGTCTGTGTGTGTGTGTATATATATATATTTTATAGTAATACGTACATATGTTTATTAGCTGCTCTTGCTTGCTTGTTTTTTTTTTCTTGCCTTCTGATTGTTGCTCTGAGTGTTGCTATCCCTGTGCTGTTGCAATCCTGGAATTTCCCCGTTGTGGGACTAATAAAGGCTTATCTTATCTTATCTTATCTTATCTTATATAGTTGCAAGTTCTATATACTGTATTGGTGTGGTGTCATCTGGATTGTTACGCCCTCCAGGCTCCTACGAACCCTGTAGTCTATCTGACCTGGCCCAATTGTCCCTTCTGTCCAGGTAGTAGGTTAAAGGTAACTACACTGCCATACCCACTACCAAAATGGGTGCTACACCTAAAGTAAGTAGGTGTTAGTAAGTGTTACAGTAGCATTCGCACATAAGAGTTCTTTGAGTACAGGTGGGTGAGGGCTGGATGGAGAGCAGCAGAGATGGCATCTTCTGTGGATCTGTTTGACCTGTATGCAAACTGAGATGGGTCGTGGGAGGGAGGGAGGGTGGACTTGATATTCTGCATGACCAGCCGCTCAAATCACTTCATTATGATGGAGGTCAGTGCTATGGGCCAGTAATCATTGTAGCTGGATGGGACGGGCTTCTTTGGGACTGGTATTATGATGGCAGTTTTGAAACATGTGAGGACAACAGCTTGACTCAGGGAGATGTTGAAGATGTTGGCCAGGACATTCTTGAGCTCCTGTTCACAGTCCTTCAGAATGCGACCTGGTATGTTGTCTGGTCCAGCTGCCTTGGGTGGATCGATCCTGGACAGGGTCCTCTTTACGCTAGTCGGATCCAGACTTATGGTCCGCTCGTCTGGAGGAGGAGTGGTCTTCTGTGCTGATGTGCTGTTTTGTGTTTCAAAGCGGCCAAAGTCATTTAGGCTGTTCAGCAGTGTGGTGTCACTCACACACGTCTAAGATGGAGGTTTGTAGTTGGTGAGGGTCTGTATGCCACGTCAAAGGAAACGTGCATCTCTGGTGTTGCTGAAGTGGCCGGATATTTTCTTACTGTACTGTTATTTTGCCTCCTTGACGCCACGGGACAGGTTGGCTCTAGCTGTTGTTAGTCCTGCAGTGTCACAGGTCCTGAAGGCTGCATCCCGAGCCCTCAAGAGCCTGTGAACCTCTGCTGTCATCCATGGCTTTTGGTTAGCACGTACAGTGATGGTTTTGCAGTGAGTTACATCATCAGTGCATTTAGCTATGTATGCTACAACAACCTCAGTGTATTCCTCTATGTTTGTGTGTCCATTGTGAGTGGCTGCATGCTTGAAAGCATCCCAGTCTGTAGTGCTGAAGCGAGTCCACACACATATTTGCTTTTTTGTTGGTCTGATTGCTTTCACGCTGTGTCTATTTGCAGGCCTTAGCAAGATGGTGGTGTGATCAGAGATACCCAGGTGGGGAGGGGGAAGGCTTTGTACACTCTGTTGTGAGTTGTGTACACCAGGTCCAGCAAATTGTCTCGTCTTGTTGGAAAGTCCACATGTTGGTGTGGTTTTGGTAGGAGGGCCTTTAAATCTGCATGGTTGAAGTCTTCTGCTGTGATGAGGAATCCGTCTGGATGTGATTTGTGTCTCATCTATAGCCTAATAGAGTTCTTTCAGTGTTTTACTTCTCTCGCCGATGGAGGTGGACAGGACATACTCGGCGACTAGCAGGACAGATGTAATTTCTCTCGGTAAGTAGAATGGTCGGCACTCTATGATCATAAACTCCACCAACAGAGAACAGTATTTATGCACAACAGTCGCATCTCGGCACCAAAAGTCACTGATGTAAACACACATGCCTCCCCGGCGGGTCTTCCCTCCTTCCATGAACTCCTGATCAGCACGATAGCATGTTAGCCCCGCTAACTGAATGGCAGAGTCTGGGATATTGTCATTTAACCACGTTTCTGTAAACATAAAAACACAGCAGTTCCAAGCATCACATTACGTAGTTCTCAGGAGCTGTATGTTGTCTATTTTGTTGTCTAGTGAGCGTACGTTGGCCAGAATGAGGGAAGGAATTGTGAGTCTGTGTGGGCTAGTGGCTAGCTTCGTTCGGATACCTCCGCATTTACCTCTCTTTTGTCACCACTGAACACCGTCTACAGCGTCTCCATTTGGGATGAGACACAGCAGTTGAGTCTGGGGGTGTGGAGGTCTGGTGGAGAAGACCTCGACCGCGGAGTTCCTCTGTAACACTTTGCTTCAGGACATAATGTTTGGTCATATTCTTTATCTCCAGAAGGCTGTGGTGAATGTAGCTTGTGCGCATCATATACGGACATTAAACACATGAGTATACACTTAGGCATAATTAAAACAACACTAAACAGCACAAAAATGTAGAAAGAGAAGGGAGGCTGCTGCATGTTCATGCGCCACCTAGTGGTCAAATTCAATCAAATTTAATCTGAAAAATTTTAAACAAGTTAGACCAGGGGTGTCCAATCATGTGCCATGGAGGGCCAAGACCCTGCAGCCTTTACCTCCAACCAGTGTCTTCAATAGCAGATTCCACTGAATTTCTTCCCACTGATTGCTGATAAGTGAAAACACCTGCTGAAGAGACTACGTAGAGAGAAAACCTGCAGGGTCTTGACCCTCCATCACACATGATTGGACACCCCTGAATTAGAATATTGCTGACAGTGCGGCAAAAATGTTTCTGCATGCAATGGTCTTCTCATACATTGATTACTGTTTTACCAACTGGTCTCTCACTGGTGTAACTATAATCAAACCCACTGAATCTTTACACAAAAAAGGCATAAAAATTTTTGATAAGAAAGAGCCCACTTATCGCTGTCGCATTTACAAGAAATACAATTTTCTGTCTTTTGAAAATTATGAAACTCTCAAATTTGCCTGCTCAATTTATAAAATATTAAGTGGCTACCCCCCCCCCCCCAGCAGAATATGTTAAACTGAGGACTGTCACTGGTACAACCACCAGAGCAATCACTGGAGGAGACTGTGAGGTCCCCCACAGACACACCACATTTGCTCAATCTGTGCTATCAGTGAGGGGCACCAAGATCTGGAATAACATACCACCTGCAATCAGAGAACATATCACACTAAACACTTTTCAGACTCATCTTAAAAATTGGCTTTTAAACAACCAAAACTATACCCATAACTAGTGGTTGCTCTGTGGCATGTGCATATACAGTATATGTGCCCGTGTGTCACACACATATGCCCCGCCTCTTGTTTGTTGCTGTTGTTTGTTGTTGCTGTAAGGTGCTTGGGTGCATGTGTGTGTGTGTATGCATACACAACACTTCACTCGTGTGACATTTGAATGTTTTGTTTTGTAGCACTTTAGCATATCCACTTTGTACAGTTTCATGGCAGATGTTCTTCTCGTGTATGATTGTTTGTTAGTGTGGTTTTTTTAATTTAAGTTTTTGTAAAGGGTATACATGTCATTACAGCATTGCATTGTTTACATTTTCATCACATGTTCCCTTTTTTTGTTTTTTGACATTGGAAAAATAATTATTACAACACCCTTTTTTGAGTGAAAGAAAAAGAGAAATTAAAGAAAGAACAAAAAAACAAACAAAAACAAAACAACAAAAAAAACAAACAAAAGAGCAAAAAAAAAAATAAAAGAGTATCTAAGTAGCATTGGAACAAAGAGAGGTGCCATTATTGAAATGGTATTTGTCAAAGATTAGATCTAATGGAAGACACAGATGCGTTCCAGGGTTGCCAAAAGTTCAAGAACCCATCCATGTCCTGTCTCAGTGCGAATGTCAACTTTTCCATCGAATAAATGTCCTGAATCACGTTAATCCAATCTTCAGGTGTAGGACAGTCTTTCAACATCCATTTTTTAGTTAGAGCTTTTTTACTTGCCAATATTAAAACAGTGAATAAGTATTTTTCTCCTCGTCTTTCCAGTGATTCCGGTAGTAAACCCAAATACAAAGTTACAAAAGAAAAGGGAACTGTTATTTTGAATGTTTTCCCCAATATTGTCTGTACATTGGTCCAATATTGGTGGATAACTGGGCATGACCAAAACACATGAAAATGATTTGCAGTCTCTTCACCATACAAGCGCCAACAATTCAACCCCTTATGAGTAAATTTGTTTTGTGCAGGTGTTCTGAAAAATCTTACCAAATTTTTCCATCCAAATTCTCTCCACTGCAGGGATGAGGTACTTTTCCATTGTTGTTTATTTAGCTTTTCCCATATTTCCAGTTGTAAAGTGAAATTCCCCTCTTTTTCCCATCTCTCTTTTATATATGATGTGTTGTCACCTTTTAAGTCTTGAAGACCTTGGTATATTTTAGAAATGTATCTGATCCCTGGGATCCCTTTATATGCCATTAAGAAGACCTTCAGAACACCCGACTGGGCCCTTTCCAAATCCTCCTTTTTAAGTATTTTGTTTATGTGGTGTCTAAGCTGAAAGAACCTGTAAAGGTCTTGATTTATTAGACCTTGTTTTTTCAAATCTTCAAAACTTCTTAAAGTTTGCCCTTTAAAAAAATCGTAATATTTTATCAGTCCGTTCTCTTTCCACTTTTTAAATCTAGTGTCTGTTTTATTAGGATTAAAGTCTTGATCATAGGCAATCCATTGCAGTAATCGATAGGGTTCTTTAGTTTGATTCTCTCTGACTATCTTAAACCAAATTTTTAGTGGGGTCTCTATCTACAGGTTAGTGTTATTCAAAAGTTTAGGTAAGGCATTGTTCCCTATTATCGCCCGTAGGGGAATGTCACTTGTTATTTGGCATTCCATCTCCTTCCACTGTGCAATGTAGACTGGGTTACATATCTCTACTAAAGTTTTAATTTGTGCTGCTTTAAAATAGTCCCTGATATTTGGCAGCGCGAGTCCACCTTTGTCTTTGTTTAGCTGTAGGGTTCTATACCTGATTCTAGGTCTCTTGCCCTGCCACATGAATCTTGAGATCCTTCTGTCCAGTTCTTGCCATGTTTTTTTGGGAGGTTCTACCGGTATTGTTTGGAAAAGGTATAGAAGACGTGCAAGTATATTAATTTTGACTGCTTCAATTCTTTGTGCAGTACCCAAGAATGGTATCATATTCCATCTTGCTAGATCTGATTTTATTTTTGCCATCAGTGGATCATAGTTTAGTGTTATAATTTTGTTGAGTTGTTTCGGGATATTGACCCCCAGATATTTCATAGATTCCATCTCCCAGTTAGTTTTGAGTTTGCTTAGTAAATATTGACTTGGGTCATAGTTGAATATTAAAATTTGGGTTTTATGCATGTTTAATTCGTACCCCGATAAATCTCCATACTCTGAAAAAACTGAGATTAGTTCTGGAAAAGAGGTGTCCGGCTGCCCCAGGTATATTAAAATGTCATCAGCAAAGAATGCTATTTTGTGTTCCTTCTGACCAAGTGTAATACCTTGAATTTTTTGATTCTGTCTTATCCATTGGCTCAGAGGTTCTATGAAGATTGCAAAGAGCAGTGGAGACAAGGGGCAGCCCTGACGACATCCTCTTTCCAGTTCAAAAGATGATGATAATTTACCGTTAATCCTTATTTTAGCTGTTGGTTTTTTATATAATGCCTGGATAGTTCTAATGAAGTTGTTATGAAAATTGAAACTGGATAAGATTCTATATAGGAAAGACCAGTCAACCGAATCAAATGCTTTTTCAGCATCTAATCCCAATATGGCTGCATTTAAATTATATTTTTTTATATAATGAATTATGTGTAAAGTGCGTCTAATGTTATCTTGTGTCTGTCTTTGTCTTATAAAACCTGTTTGGTCTAAATGAATTAAGTCAGTATATTTTCTAACCTTTTGGCAAGGATAGTGGTAAAACGCTTATAGCCCTGATTTAACACACTGATTGGTCTGTAGTTGGAACAGTCTAGTTTATCCTTTTCAGGTTTAGGTATGACTGCAATGACCCCTTCTGTCCAGGAGGGGGGATTTCCCCTGTGTGGAGGACATAGTTAAATGTTTTCAGGAGGAGAGGAGATAGTTGCTGTTTAAAGGTTTTGTACCACTCTGCTGTAAAGCCATCTGCTCCTGGGGATTTGTTAGCTTTAAGTTTCATAATTGCTTTTTCTAATTCTTTAGGTTGTATTTCTGACAGTAGTGTTTTATTTTGTGACTCAGTAAGTTGGGGAAGGTTTAATGTATTTAGGAAGGCTTCGGATGCGTTTTTATGTTTTTTGAGGGAGTACAAGTTCTTGTAGTAGTTCTCGAAGCTTTTAAGAATTTCCTGAATTCTAAATTTTATTTCCTTTGATACTGGGTCTCTGATTTTGTAGATTGCTCTCTCCGTTTGTTGTTTCTTCAATTTATAGGCTAGTAATTTTGCCGATTTGCTACCTGTTTCATAGTATTTTTGTTTCAGAAATGTAAGTTTCTTCTGGATTTCTATTGTGTAGATCTCATTTATTTGTTTTTTAATTTCCTTAATTTTGAGCGAGTCATTAGAATGAGTGTTGTCTTTGTGCTCTTTTTCTCATTTCTTAAGTTCTGACTCTAATGTGATTAGTTTTTCTTGTCTCAGTTTCTTTTGGATTGCCAGTTTTGCGATAATCTTTCCCCTTATTACAGCTTTGCATGCGTCCCACAGTATTAAAGGGGATACTTCTCCATTATCATTTTCTTCCAAATATCTGAGAATATCTGATTCCAATTCATCTTTCAGTGGTCCTTTCAGCACATTTGAATTTAACCTCCAAGAAAATGTATTATTTGTGTATTTTTGGATACTTAAGTCCATATAGATCGGACTGTGGTCAGAGAGATCCATCAGTCCTATTTTACATGTTTTTACTCTTCCAATGTCTCTATTAAACATAAAAAAATAGTAAATCCTTGAGTATGATGAATGTGGTGCTGAGTAAAATGTATAATCTTTTACACTGGAGTTGAATTCCCTCCACACGTCACAGATTCCTATTTCTTTTAGTAGCATCCAAGTTTTTCTACTTTGAGTGTTATTATGATGTGGAGAATTACCTGATGCATCCCAGTATGGATTCAGTCTTAGATTGAAGTCTCCACCACATATCACTAAACCTTGGGCTTTGGTTATCATTAGGTCAAATACATTTTTATAAAATTTCCAGTTAGCCCCTGGAGGTGCATATACATTCAGCAGGGTGATATCTTCTCCCTCTAGCCGACCAAGTACCATGCTGAATCTCCCTTCTTTATCTTTGTGTTCTGATTTTTTTTCAAATATAATTTTGGTTGAGATCAATGTCGCTACCCCCCTCCTCCTCCCTGACTTATATGAAGATGAAGAGATCAGTTTAAACCCTTGTCTATTAAGTTTAGTGTGCTCCACGTCTGTTAGGTGGGTTTCCTGTAAAAATATTATTCCTGCTTTGTCTTTTTTCATTTTGCCTAGAATCTTGGATCTTTTAACTGGATTCAGGATCCCTTTTACATTATGAGATTATTTTGGTTACACCCTGTTTCTCCATTGTGTTGTCTTATTTAGTATAACAGTGTAGGGGCCCTCTTTTATGCTACTCAGAAACTGAAAGAACATTAAGAACATAAAAAACATTAAGAACATAGTATATAAAACTTTAAAACAAAAAACTGACAAAAGATCTTCCTGAGCTGAGGTCTTTTTAGTGACCTTAGAAGAGCCTTGATGGTGTGTTGGCTCTGAGGGAAATTCCTCAAACTCTGTTACGTGTTGAGGACCCTCTCTTACCCCTGTAAGTTGTCCCATGTTTTTAACGTGAATTTCAGATCCCAATCCGAACTTGTAATGATTTTATTTTATTTATTTTTTTTTATGCCTATACCCTATGAAATTGTGTGCAACCTCCCACCACCATCACAGCAAACAGTCACGTTAATACAGTATTTGTTAGTGTGGAGAGATCATGTGGTTCATTGTCACATTTCTATTTTAACAAGTTTTTTTTTTTTTTTTTAAAGACTTATTTGTTTCTAATATTATGTCTGTTCCATGAAATGTTTTACCACTTGATACTTGCTGATTCTGCATCTCCTTTAATGTTTGTTACCTTGTAGGAGGAGGGTTGGATGCGCAGATTGACTAAAAATATCGTTATTCCCTCCTGTAAACGCTCAGTTTTTCCTTATAGCCTGGAGCTGGGTTTCCCGCTGCTGGCTCATGGATTTTGAGGGTCTCTGTGTGCACCACGTTGGAGCCTTGATTCTTTCGATCGGGTCTGCTGCGGGTTTATACACCGTTACCGGGAGCCCTCTTCTCGCCATATCCGCGGTTGCTTCTTCCGCCGAGTTGTAGAGACACGTCTCCTCCCGTAAAAAACCCGCAGCTTCGCCGGAAATGGAGTTTGAAAGCGCAGTTTCTTCTCTCGTAGTACCTTTTTAGCGTCGTTGTATTCCTGATGCTTTTTAAGGACCTCCGGGGCGTAGTCGTGCTCCACAAAAACTTTTCTCTCTTGGTGCATAAACCCTTTTTTCTGCCAAGCCAGTCTCACAACCTCTTCTTTTATTCTGGAGTTGGAGAACTTCACCACCACCGATCTTGGTGGCGCTTCCGCCGACGGTCTTGGGGCTAATGTACGGTGCGCCCTTTCTATCTTCAAGTCGGTGGATTGGGGAATTTCCAACTTCTCTCTCAGTATGGATTCCACGCATGCAGCCATTGTGGTGAAACCGTCCTCGACTCCTTCTTTCAGACCATGAATTCTTATGTTGTCTCTTCTTAGTCTTCCTTCTTGGTCAGTTAGCTTAGCCTCCAGTCTTGACTGTCGTTTGAGTAGTTCCAGCACGGTTTCTTCCAGCCCTTTTATTCTTTCCTCTGCTTCCATGATTCGGTCCTCAGCCTGGTCCACTCTGCGGTTTGTCCTTTTTATTTCGTCTTTAATTTCACGAAATTCGGCCCAACACTCTCGGCGAAATTGTCTTAATTCTTGAAGTACCATTTTTAAGCTAACCGTGTTGCTAACTTCATTCAGCTCCTCCGCTTCCGAGTGGTTGTTGTCCTCCAGGTCAGATTCTCCTGCCGATGCGTGTCTTGGCCTGGTAAATGTCGATCTCTTCTGTTTTCCTTTAGGCATAATGGCTTTGTCTTTTGATTTTCACTCTTCCAAAAATCCGTTAAATCTGATTTTCAAGGTATTTTCACAGATCGGGTCTGGGAGCTTCAGCGTTAAGCTGCTATCACCATGGTGTCCAGACCGGAAGTCTGTTTGTTTGTGTGTTTTTGTGACCCGCCGGGGTCTACAGATGCAAATTAGCAGTATTGCTAAATCTGGCATACTTATATTAATGTTCATTAGTATGTAATGTCCCTTTCAAATAAAATTGAAACTAAACTAAGCTTTTAGTCTTTTTGGCCAAGAATTGCTCAAAAAATTTATTTTCATAGTAGCGGTTGCTAAACCCGGTTCAGTGATTAGAATAAATACTTAATGTTCTTGTTGACTTGTCCTCCCCCCCAGGCACCTGCCAGTGTAATATCCACGGCTCCTACAAGAGGACTTGTGACCCGACCACAGGCCAGTGCTCCTGTAAGCCGGGCGTCGGTGGGCAGAAGTGTGACCGCTGTGAGCCGGGCTTCTGGAATTTCCGTGGCATCGTGACAGAGAACATGAGCGGCTGCACACGTAAGGAGGCAAACATATGAAATAAACAGTTTCTTATTGAGAGTGGAGCAATAATTCACTAAAAGACCACAGAAACTACTTGAAAAGCACTCAGAGAGTGCGTACCTCCCCGCTTAGGCTCCTTCCGTCCCTTCTGGATCATGTCCAAAATGTAATGGGTTTGTTTGTAGGCCACGAGCCAGTTCTGGTGAAAACTGCATCAAAGTCTATCCAGTGGTTTTGGAGTATTCTTGCTAACACACTGTGAGAAGATAAGAGCCTTGATGGAGGTATGCATTCTCAGATCATCACCAAAATGTAATGGGTTCATCTCTCGCCCAAGAACCACCTTTGGTAAAAACAAATTTCATCTAAATCTGTCCAGTTGTTTTTGTGTAATCCTGCTGCACAAATACAAACAAGGTCCTTGGTAGAGGTATGCACTCTCCGATCATCACCAAAATCTATTGGGTTCATCCTTTGCCCAGGGGCTACAATTGGTGAAAATTTCATTAAAATCTGTACAATAGTTTTTGCATAATTCTGCTAGCAAACAAACACACAAACAGACAAACCACCCTGAAAACATAACCTCCTTGGCGGAGATAAATATCTATTCCCACTTTCACTTATTTTGTAGCTATATTTGTGGTACACTTTCTTCAAAAATGAAGAGGTCATGGTGTATTTTGTAACGGTGACTTGGCTAGGCCCTGCTGGACCAATGCAGCCCCAAGCCCTGACACTTCCACTGCCATGCTTCACAGCTAATATGAGGGTGTTCTGCTGAAATGCTGTTGTTGCTTTATTTCAAACATGTCAACTGTGTCTAAATAATTACATTTTAGATTCATCTGCCCAAACAAAGTCCTGGGGATTCATGTGCAAAGGGTACTTACACACAAACACATAGCGTACATTCTTTTCCACAGAAAATTTCAGATGTATCAAGAATGAAATGACCGTGGAAATATGTGCAGCCTCACGCCAACTTCATAGCTGCCGTACTTACGTTTCTACTGTTATTGGTCCATTGTCAACACTTAGAGGTGGTGTTGGGAGACTGATAATGACGTTAAAATTATTGTACACACCAGAGGCACATGATGAACAAACATGTAAGTCTGTGCAATTAGAGGAGTGACTATAAAAGCAAGCATAAAGAAGTGCAGAAAATGCCTCTAACAACAGAATTAGAGGATATTGCAAATTGCGCAGTGAGAAGAGAATGGGTATTTTAGAGACAGAAGATTTTCTGGCTCAGGATGATGACTGACTTGTCAGCCGGTTTAGGTTTCCACAGGCAGACCTGGGGAGTGCGCCTGTGAGCCCCAAGTATCACCCTGTCTTCAAGGCTTCATTACAGTTCAGTGATTTCAGTAAGTGACTTTCTTTTTTTGCTGATTAAACTACAGTTTCACAGCATTTTACCTAGCCCCCAACTGCCTCTGTGTGTACAGTAGTTATGTCAATAAACACATGCGTAAAGTTTGAAATGCAACAGTCTCACCCGTTCCCCGGCACACTTCATTCATTTAGTAGTGCATGTAATCCATGTAAGTTGTATATAACTGTGGTAGACTGCAAGTCTAATTTAAAACATTACTGGCACATGCCTCTAGGGGGAACTACCTGTATTGTTCAGCACTACTATTAAGGGGACACATTAGAACAAGAGTGTGAAAACCCCGCGCAGAATCCATGTTCAGTTAATTATGTGTGTTGCAGAATAAACGGCAGAGTTAGCCAAAGAAATAACTCAAGTGTGATCATTGCTACACGGTAGGATATCACACAATTGGCGACGAGGATTAAAAGAAAAAAATCAGCGGCGAGAAACAGAGAACATTGCAAGTGTGGCGAACTCAAGTGACTCCAGTAGTTCGAGTGCAAGTTCAGAGGAGGAAAAACGAGGTTTCCCCACCACGACGAGCAATGGCGGCTGTAATCGGAACGGTAACCCCTTTTGATAACTCGACTCAGTCATGGGAAGAATATAGTGAAATGTTGGACTTTTTCTTCCAAGCTAATGACATTGAGGAGCCAGACAAAAGGAAGGCTGTACTGTTGAGTGGAGTTGGTGCAACTACTTACAGCTTGTTGAGAAATTTAATAAGCCCTGCATTACCGAAAGATAAAACGTACGACCAGCTTACTGCTGAGCTTCAGAAGCACTTCAGCCCCAAACCGAGTGAAATCGTGCAACGATTCAAATTTAATTCACGCATAAGGAGGAACACTGAGTCCATAGCAGAGTATGTGGCAGAATTGAAGAAATTAACACTGCACTGTGATTACAAAGACTCATTGGAAGAAATGTTAAGAGACAGACTTGTGTGTGGAGTGAATGATGACCGAATGCAACGGCGACTTTTATCTGAAACAAAACTCACTTTTGCGAAGGCTTTGGAATTATGCCAAGCGATGGAAACAGCATCTAAAGATGTGAGAGAGATGCAAGGGAAGCTAACAGAGGACACAGCAACGCATGCTCGTGTGCCTAAGACCCAAGTAGGTGTCCACAAAGTGTTGACTGACAAAACTCAGCACAAATTCCCCAGTTGTTATCGCTGCAAAGGCCAGCACAATGCCGCCGAGTGCAAATTTGCCACTGAGCTGTGTCATAATTGTGGCAAGCGAGGGCACATTAAGAAAGCATGTAGAATAAAGGTGGACAGCGCACAGGTGCTGAAAGCGACAGTTAATGGGCAAAAGTATGAAAACAAGGGCCCAGGAAAGGAACAGCGAGCGAATCAACTGAGAGGGGAGGGAGAAAGTGATACAGAAGACATGGGTTTTCACACAATTTACAACACGTCAGAGGAGCTGACCAAGGTAGCGCCCATCACGCGTACCATGAATGTTAATGGAATGAAAGTAACATTTGAAGTTGATACAGGCTGTGGAGTAACCATATTAAGTAAACAGCAATATACACAACTGTGGAAGAAAACAGACACAGCAGAATTAAATCCCTGTTCATTAAAATTAAAAACATACACAGGAGAGAAGCTAGACGTGCTAGGCATGGCACAAGTGAAGGTGCAGCACGAAAACAAAGAAAAGGACTTACCTGTAGTAGTAGTTGGGAGCGAAGGACCAAATCTACTAGGGCGAAGTTGGCTACAAGAACTGGCCATGATGGATCAGTTGGTGAATAAAGTGGAATCTCAGCCCAAATTGCAGCTGGAGGAGATCCTCGAAAGACACGCTGAGGTGTTCAAAGAAGGCTTAGGACAGCTAAAAGGTGTCACTGCAAAGATTAATGTGGACAAGGAGGCCCAACCACGATTCTGCAAACCCCGACCGGTACCCTATGCAGTCAAGCCACTGGTTGAAAGCGAGCTACAGAGGCTGCTGGATGACAAGATCATTGAGCCAGTGCAGGTTGCAGAATGGGCGGCGCCCATAGTCCCAGTGAGAAAGCCGGATGGCTCCATTAGAATATGTGGAGATTACAAACTCACTGTCAATCGAGCATCACGGGTGGATCAGTATCCAATTCCTAAAGTGGAGGACCTCTTCGCACAGCTGAACGGCGGCCGACACTTCACGAAATTAGACATGAGTCACGCCTACCAACAAGTAGTCTTGGAAGAAGAATCAAGAAAGTATGTAACCATCAATACACACAAAGGCTTATATACCTACACACGCTTACCATTTGGAGTAGCTTCCAGTCCTGCTATATTCCAGAGAACTATGGAGGGCATCCTAGGTGGAATTCCGAATGTTACCATTTATTTGGATGACATCCTTTGTACAGGACCAAATGAACAAGAACATCTGAAAACGCTGGAGGAAGTGCTTCAACGGTTGGAGAAAAGCGGTCTGAGGTTGAAAAGAAGCAAGTGTGAGTTCATGGGAAAAGAGGTGGTGTTCCTAGGCCACAAGATTAATGCCAGTGGTCTACACCCTCTAACAGACAAAGTGGAAGCCATTGCGGAGGCGCCTGAGCCACAAAATGTTACTGAGTTAAAAGCCTACCTGGGCTTGTTGAACTATTACCATAGGTTCCTCCCAAAGCTCTCCACGCTGCTGGCACCAATACATACCTTACTTAAGAAGGAAGAAAAATGGTCATGGGGGGTCAAGCAGCAGAAGGCGTTTGAAGAGTCCAAAGCGCTACTTCAGTCCTGTAGTGTGTTAGTGCACTATGATTCAAACAAACCACTCATCCTGGCGTGTGATGCATCACCCTACGGTGTGGGTGCTGTACTCTCTCATCGTATGGAGGATGGCTCAGAGAGACCCATAGGGTTCGTCTCAAGAACTCTTAGTGCAGCTGAGAAAAACTACTCCCAGCTAGACAAGGAGGGCCTTGCAGTAGTATTTGGTGTAAAAAAGTTCCACAAATACCTGTACGGGAGACAGTTCGCTATAGTGACTGACCACAAGCCACTAATTTCACTGTTCAGTGAAATGAGAGCCATACCCCAGATGACATCTCAGAGAATTCAGAGATGGGCCGTTACATTAGCAGCGTATGAGTACACCATCGTTTACAAAGCCGGACGGGACCATACGAATGCTGACGCGATGAGTAGGCTACCCTTGGATGGAGGAAGAGACAGCACGCCTGAGGAGGAGGAGAGAGTGCTATTGTTTGAAGATATCGGCGTGCCCCTGGTGAACGCACAACAAATAAAGAAGTGGACAGACAAAGACCCTGTTCTAGCAAGAGTGCGAGAATACATCTTGCGAGGATGGCCGAAGATGAACAGTCCTGAGTTCATTCCCTATGCCCGACGACAGGATGAGCTCAGCACCCAGGAAGGTTGTATCCTGTGGGGAGGACGCGTGGTTGTTCCACCACCTGGTAGGAATGCCTTACTGCAACAACTACACCAAGCACACCCTGGCATCACTCGCATGAAAGCGTTGGCGAGGAGTTACATGTGGTGGCCCAACATGGATGCAGAGGTGGAGGCGCTTGTGAAGTCATGTGCGGCATGCCAGGAGAACAGGAACAGTCCTCCAGCAGCCCCACTACATCCCTGGGAAGTTCCAGATAAACCATGGAGAAGAATTCACATTGACTACGCAGGTCCATGGATGGGAAGAATGTTCCTGATCATAGTTGACGCATACTCAAAGTGGATCGATGCATATTCTGTGAGTAGCTCTACTTCTACTGTTACCATTGAATGTCTTAGAAAGAGTTTCAGCCAACATGGGCTACCTGAAATCATAGTATCAGATAACGGTACATGTTTTACGAGTGAACAGTTCCAAGAGTTTTCTGAAAAGAATGGCATACGTCACATCACAACTGCGCCATACCATCCTTCTTCTAACGGCTTAGCCGAGAGGGCCGTGCAGACATTCAAGTCACTCATGAAAAAGATGACAGGAGACTCTATTGAAACCCGAATGTCGAGAGCTCTGTTCAGCTATCGAATAACACCCCAATCTACAACTGGCAAGTCACCAGCTGAGCTGTTGTGTGGAAGGAAGTTGAGGTCAACATTTGACTTAATACATCCAGACTTCAGAAACAAAGTGCATGATAAACAAGAGAAACAAAAAGGTTATCATGACATGCATGCTAGAGAGAGAATACTGAGAGAAGGAGACGTGGTCTACACCCGCAACTTTGGCTCAGGACCAGCCTGGGTACCAGGAGAAATAACAGAAAAGACAGGCCCTGTGTCATTCAAGGTGACATTAGGTCATGGACAAGTGGTGAGGCGACACATCGACCAAGTTCGTGGTAGGAGCTCCATTCCCCTGCCGATGGCACCAGAGGTGTTGTCTGACACCCATTCTGAGGAGAGCATCAACGAACCACCACTTCAGGTGAAACCTGAGGTAACCGTCTCTGCAGATTCTACGGGCAGCACTGCAGCAGCCGAAACAGTGGAGCAGTCTGAGTCTTCACCTGCAGTTGGCTCACCCGCCGTGAGAAGATCTCAGCGAGCTAGGAAAGCTCCAGACTACTTGAAGGACTATACTTAGTCAGTAGTGAGTTCCCCAGCCACAGGACAAGAATGCGTCCTGGAACCTCACTGGGATGCGGTAGTCAAACCAATTCCCCAGTTAGACTGTTATGTGTGTTATACATGTAAAAAAAAAAAAAAAAAGAGAAAGAAATTATGTGTATGGCACATGTGTTTAAGAAGTTAAAAGTAACTGTGATTGTTTAGGGTTAAATGGGAGTTCCAGGATGTCTAGCATAATTGGCTAGTGTAATTAAAAGTAGTTTAATCTAGAGGGGAGGGATGTGGTAGACTGCAAGTCTAATTTAAAACATTACTGGCACATGCCTCTAGGGGGAACTACCTGTATTGTTCAGCACTACTATTAAGGGGACACATTAGAACAAGAGTGTGAAAACCCCGCGCAGAATCCATGTTCAGTTAATTATGTGTGTTGCAGAATAAACGGCAGAGTTAGCCAAAGAAATAACTCAAGTGTGATCATTGCTACACGGTAGGATATCACAATAACTATAAAGGATGAGATTTGCATTTTGGACATAAAATCTGTACTTGCCAGGTCTAATATGATCTGCTTTCAACTGACAGGTGACCGTGGCTACCCACTAAATAGGTTCATGTTCTTTTTGTGACTGTTTTCCTTTAATTCAACCAGCTGATTGACCCAGCTGGTCACGAATTGATTGATTGATTCATCGTTTAAAGTAACATTGTATAAAAGATACAACATACATTTAAAAACAATGGGATGACACAAGAAAGTGCAAACACTTATTTCACTGTGGTCCCTAAAAAAAAAAAAAAGGTCACAGCTGGTCTCGTACTTGCAACCTTCTGCTTTAGAAATCTGGCACTGTAACCACTAAGCTATACACGCCCCAGATTACAGTGATCTGCTGATGCTTCTGAGAACGACTGCGGATGTCAGTCGAAATATGTCAAAGGTAAATAAACATCTCCTTCTTATCCCTGTCTGAATAAAGAAAACAATAAACTAATCTTACTGTATAGCGCTGTGAGCAGACTATTGAATTCCCTGTATCCGGTGCTAATGCCGGAAGACAGCATGCCAAACAAAATGTTTTACGTGCCTCTACCTCATTCAAGAGCATCTTCAACTCACATTCCATGAAATTTTATTAAATCCATTATTTTTGATCATGGATACAGGAGAACTGTCATGAACTGGGGTTGATGTTTCTAGCCCAGTTCTATGACACTGTGGCTGCATGGTCTTTTGTGCATTTTTGCCTCTTATTTTCTATCAGGTGCTTTCAGGGAGCCTCTGGGGTTCGCTCGGCTCCCTGACAGCTCAACCACGCCTCCCTCTCATGTCAGTAGTATCAGCCGTGCCTCATTATTGGTTTGCACTCCCTCTCACATTACACACACCGGCAATCTCTTTCATTAGGTTTGGCATTATTTAAGCCCTGTGTGTACTGGAAGAGATTGCCGGATCATTGTTCAACACTGTGTTAGTTCTTCCCAGTGTTTGTACTCCGTCGCTCATGACGAGATGCCCTGCCAGTTTTCCGGTGCTGCATCACTCTGGGTGGTGTTGATCATCTCTAACTGTTTGTTTTTGTTTCATCTGGATTATTATTCGGACCAACTCGGACTGCTCCATCCTGTGTGAGTACTGTTTGTTTCGCCCCTGCCGTCCAGTTCTGTCTGGCGGTTCCTTTCCCAGGCTCTTTGTCTCACTCTGAGACAAGCTGCTCCAAATCTTGGCAATATTACGCAAATGGTAGAAGGCAGTCTTAGAAACAAATTTAATATGTGAATTGAAAAACAGGTCTTGATCAAAAATAACTCCAAGGTTCCTCACAGAGCTATTAAGAGAAACAGTAACTGCATTCAAACTAAAAGTTAGATAGATAGATAGATAGATAGTTTATTTCAAACACAAAAAATATAACAAAAAACAAGCAAATAGCAAATGCAATAAAGTTACAGTATACACTGTTCGAAAGGGAGAAGGAAGAAGTGAACACTTATTAATTCCAACTCCTCTTTTCCATCGATACACCCATGTGAATTTTATACAAATTACTACCTTTAATACCCCAAGTAAACAATTTACTGTATTTTTTACAGATCAACATTAACACCTGTCCATTCTAACATACAATGAAGTCTATATTTCAAAACCAGTCTCAAACGACACAGATACACACAGTGCTGTCCCACCCACCATTCCATAGTGTCCCATAATGTCCCAGAGTGAACATAATGAATCGTACATATAAATTCTACCCTTCTAATATGTATCCTTTCAACAAATGGTGCTTATACCTCTTTTTAAATTGATTTCTGTTTGTACATAGTTTCAGTTCCGGCTCCAGACTGTTCCACAAATCCACCCCACAGACAGATATGCACATACTTTTCTTGGTTGTACGTATCTTGGGTTTTGCGAAGTTTAAGTCTCCTCTCAAATTATGATCATTGTCTCTTTTTTTAAATATTTTTTGTATATTAGTTGGGAGTTGATTGTTAATTGCCCTGTACATTACTTGTGCTGTCTTAAATTTAACTAAATCGATGAACTTTATGACATGTGACTTCAAGAACAACGAATTGGTATGGTCTCTATATCCTGCATTGTTTATTATCCTTATAGCTCTTTTTTGTAATGTGCATATTGCTTGTAGGTTGGTCTTGTAGGTGTTTCCCCAGACTTCTACACAGTAGTTAAGATAAGGTAAAAACAATGAATTGTACAATAAGACCAATGATTTATAGTCCACGATGTGTCTTGTCTTCTCCAGTATGCCTATACATTTTGCTAATTTAGCCCGGATGTGACTGATGTGAGGTTTCCAGCAGATTTTACTGTCTAGCGTCACCCCCAGAAACTTATTTTCCTGTACTGTTTGTATTCTGGTATCATCTATCGTTATCATTATTTCATGATTTATTTTATAATTTCCAAACAACATAATCTTTGTTTTTTTTAGATTTAGAGATAATTTATTTTTGTTGAACCACTGCGTTAATTTTTCCATTTCAGTTGTGACCACCTCTAAAACCTGCTGCAAATTCTCACCAGTGCAAAGGATATTTGTGTCATCCGCAAACAAAATAAATTTCAGAATTTTTGATACTTGGCATATGTCATTTATATACAAGATAAAGAGTTTGGGTCCCAAAACTGACCCCTGGGGCACACCACAAGTGATGTCCATGCAGGGTGATTTGTGCTCTCCAATTTGTACAAATTGTTGTCTGTTACTTAAATAACTTTCCACCCAACTCAGTCCTACCCCTCTTATCCCATACCTTTCCAGTTTCCTTAGAAGTATTCTGTGGTCAATGGTGTCAAAAGCTTTCTTTAAGTCTATAAATACTCCTACAGCAACCTTTTTTTTGTCTATACAACTAGTAATTTCTTCTATAAGTTCGATCAGTGCCAAAGATGTAGATTTATCTGCTCTAAAACCATACTGGCTATCTGTAAGGAGGTTGTGTTTTTCAATGAAATCATCCAGTCTCTTAGTGAATATTTTTTCAAGTATTTTGGAGAATTGTGAGAGTAAAGAGACTCTGAGAATTGTGAGAGTAAAGTTTGATTTGGAAAGGTATTTCTAAGGTTTTTTGGACCAACAAGAATGACTTCTGAATTTAATAGCAGGAAATTACAAGTCATCCAAGCTTTGATTTCCTTAAGACAGGCTTCTAACTTGACTAATTGATTACTATCATCTGGCTTCATTGACAGGTATAATTGTGTGTCATCTGCATTACAATGAAAATGTATACAGTGCTTTCTAATAATGTTGCCTAACGGAAATATATATAAACTAAAAAGAGTAGGACCTAGCACAGATCCCTGTGGAACTCCATGACTGAGCTTTGAGTTGAAAGAAAACTCATTATTGACATGAACAAACTGGAACCTGTCAGATAAATAAGGTCTAAACCACTGCAACCAAGTTCCATTAAAGTCCAACATAGTGTTCTAATCTATCAAGTAGAATCTTATGATCGATAGTATCAAAAGCTGCACTAAGGTGTAAAAGGACAAGTACAGAGACAAATCCATTATCAGATGCAATCAGGAGGTCATTAGTGACCTTCGCTAAGGCTGTTTCAGTACTATGATGGATTCTAAACCCAGATTGAAACTCTTCAAATAGACCATTTCCCTGCAAGTGGTCAAATTATTGCATAGCAACAACTCTTTCTAAGATTTTTGAAATGAAAGGCAGATTAGAGATTTGTCTGTAGTTAGCTAAAACTCCTGGATCCAGCGTTTTTAATTACAGCAGTTTTAAAAGACTGTGGTACATGGCCTAAAGTTAATGAAGAATTGATTATTTGAAGAATAAAGCTACCAATAAATGGGAAGACTTCTTTAAATAACCTGGTAAGAATAGGGTGTAAAAGACAAGTTGAAGGCTTGGATGAGGAAACTATTTTGTCTAACTCTAAAAGGTCAATTGGAGTAAACTGATCCAAATAGATATCAGTTGAAGGAGTTGTAGTAGTTACTGTATTTAAGTTAACGGGGGGAAGAATCTGACTGATTTTATCTCTGATAGACGAAATTTTATTATTGAAAAAGTTCATAAAGTCCTGACTAGTAAGCTCTGAGGGAATGCTAGGATTGACAGAGTCCTGACTCTTTGTCAGCCTGGCTACAGTGCTGAAAAGAAACCTGGGATTATTCTTGTTCTCTTCTATTAATGTAGAATAATAACTTGTTCTAGCTTTTCTCAGAGATTTTTTATAGATTAAAAGATGGTTTCTCCAAGCTAAATAGATTTCATCTAAATTAGTGGAGCGCCATTTTCTTTGTAATTGACGAGTCTTTTGTTTTAAGCTACTAGTTTCTGTGTTGAACCAAGGAGTTAGAAATCTCTGATTGGACTTTTTCTTTTTTAAAGGGGCCACCATGTCTAGAGTCTTATGCAGAGAAGCTGTAACACTATCTACCATGCTATCAATTACAGAAGGAGCAAGCTGTCTATAGCTTATTTCCGTTGTGTTGACACATGGCATAGAGGAAACAATCTGCATAAATTTGGTAACAGCATCATCTGAGAGGCATCTACTGTAGTAATATTTTTCCTTAGGAGCCAAATAGTCAGATAAAATCAAAGGTTAACAGACAATGGTCTGACAGTACAGGGTTATGAGGAGACACTACCAGATTTTCTATTTCTATGCCATATGTCAGAACAAGGTCCAATATATGGTAGAGATCATGGGTAGAATTTCCTACTTTCTGAGAAAACCCCATTGGGTCTAATATTGAATTAAATACCAAATTAAGGCAATCACTATCTACATCTACATGTATATTAAAGTCCATCCATCCATTTTCTTCCGCTTAATCCTTTTCGGGTCGCAGGGGGGCTGGAGCCTATCCCAGCATGTTTGGGCGAGAGGCAGGGCACACCCTGGACAGATTGCCAATCCATCGCAGGGCCAACACAGAGAGACAGACAACCATTCACTCTCACAGTCATACCTAAGGACAATTTAGAATCCCCAGTTTGATGCCAATTAACCTAACTTGCATGTTTTTGGCATGTGGGAGGAAACCGGAGAAATCCCGGAGTAAACCCACACAGACACGGGGAGAACATGCAAACTCCACACAGATCACTGTTGGTCAGGGGCTGGGATCGAACCCAGGATCCCCCGGCCAAGGGTAAGTTGCTGTGCTGCCGCAGTGCTAACCACTTCGCCACCGCGCTGCCCTATATTAAAGTCCCCTACTATAATTATTCTATCTGATTTCAGCACTAAATCAGCTAAGAATTCGGCAAATTCAGATAAAAACTCTGAGTAGGCTGATGGAGGATGATAAACTATGGCAAATAAAATTGGGTTTAGCCTAAAATTGCTAAAATGCCCAATACTGAGGACCAGGCCCTCAAAGGAATGATAACATGTTTTTTGCTTTACATTAACTAGTAATTTGGAATGGTAAATTGTTGCTATTCCTCCTCCACGACCAGAACTTCTGGAATATTGACAGTTTAAATAACCAGAGGGAGTTGATTCATTCAAACCAACATAATCCTCTTGCCCTAACCAAGTCTCTGTCAGGGATATTAAATCAATCTGATGATCAATTAACAGATCATGGACTAGCAGAGACTTGGGGGTTAGAGACATAATATTTAACAAACCACATTTAATTTTTAAATTATAAGGAGGAACAGAGGCCATGTCATTAAATTTAGAGGCTTCATGTTTAATTTGAGTTTTACCAACTTTTTGTTTAATCACTTTGGGATGCTTATACATTATATTTTTATTTACTTTGGGGGGAGCAGACAGTGATTCTCTGATGGGGAAGACAGGGGCTAGGTTGAGGGGTGACGGATGAAGAGGAGCTGCAGAGAGGCGTGTAAGACTGCGACTCTGCTTTCTAGTCCCAACTCTGAGTTGTCAAGGTTTTGGAAATTTGGAAATATAAAAGATGCCAGATTGTTAGATAAGTGAGACGCACCATCCAAAGTGGGATGGATGCCGTCTCATGTAATAAGACCAGGTTTTCTCCTAAATGAGTTCCAATTGTCAATGTAGCCCACACTGTTTGCAGGACACCACACAGACAGCCAGCGGTTGAAGGATGACATGCGGCTAAACATGTCATCACTGGTTAGATTGGGGAGGGGCCCAGAGAATACTACAGAGGCAGCCATTGTTTTGGCAAAGTCACACACGATTCCACGTTAAGTTTTGAGACTTCCGACTGCCGGAGTCGGACGTCATTAATGGCGGTGTGGATAACAATTGTGGAGTATTTATGGTTACTTTTAGTCAGCATTTCCAAATTTGACTCGATGTCGCCTGCTCTGGCCCTAGGAATGCTATGGACTATGGCCGCTGGAGTTTCTAGGTTCACGTTTCTGACTACAGAGTCGCCAATGATCACAGTTTTTTCCTCAGCGGGTGTGTCACTGAGCAGGGAAAAGCGATTAGAAACATGAACAGGTTGGTGGTTAACCAGGGCTTTGTGGCTAGGCTTCCTTCTCACTGTCACCCACCCAGTCTCCTCGCTGCTGAGGAGGACCGGAGGACCGCTAGCAGGCCGCCCTAAGCTAGGGAGCTCCGCTGCAGCTAGGGGACGTCTGTCGTTATTAACTGGCGCAGACGGTGTTTCAATGCAGCGGAGCCGGGATTCCAAAACAGACAGCCTCGCCTCAAAAAGACAACATTTACTACATTTACCATTATCACTAAAAGAGACAGAGGTGTAGCTAAACCTCTGACATAGAGTGCACACTATAGGAGGAGAGGAAGGAGAGCTAGTAGCCATAGCTAGTGGCTAACCCGAAGCAAAAACACCAATGAAAGGTGAACAGAAGTCTAAAGAGGGTGATTAGATGACACTGAGTGCTCACACAGGTGCAAGAGGCTTGATAAACAGAAGTGAGAGCTGACTGTAGATGGAAAAAAGTGATTAAAATACAATTAAAGGTAAAATCCTCGGGAGAATGAGGAGAGCAAACCACAGACAGCCAGCAACACAGGAAGTGACGATACGTTACCACAGGAAGGTCCTGTTACTGTCACTGAATGCTCGATGAGTGGTCAGGATCAGGATGCCTCCTGGATGCCTCCCATTTGAGGTGTTTCTGGCACGTCCCACTGGGAGGAGACCCCGGGGCAGACCCAGGACTCGCTGGAGAGACTATGTCTCCCAGCTGGTCTGGGAATGCCTTGGTATCCTCTCAGAAGAGCTGGAGCAGGTGGCTGGGGAGAGGGAAGTCTGGTCTTCTCTACTTGAACTGCTGCATCCATGACCTGGACCTCCAGAAGAGCGGTAGAAGATGGATGGATGGATGGAATCAATCAATTTGTGACCAGCTGGGTCAATTAGCTGGTTGAATTATAGGAAAACAGTCACGAAAAGAACATGAACCTATTTAGCGGGTAGCCACGGTCACCTGTCAGTTGAAAGCGGATCATATTAGACTCGGCAAGTACATATTTTATGTCCAAAATGCAAATCTCATCCTTTTTAGTTATATACAATTTACATGGATTACACGCACTACTAAATGAATGAAGTGTGCCGGGGAACGGGTGAGACTGTTGCATTTCAAACTTTAGGCATGTGTTTATTGACATAACTACTGTACACACAGAGGCAGTTGGGGGCTAGGTAAAATGCTGTGAAACTGTAGTTTAATCAGCAAAAAAAGAAAGTCACTTACTTAAATCACTGAATTGTAATGAAGCCTTGAAGTCAGGGTGATATTTGGGGCTCACAGGGGCACTCCACAAGGACTGCCTGTGGAAACCTAAACCGGCTGACAAGTCAGTCATCATCCTGAGCCAGAATATCTTCTGTCTCTAAAATACCCGTTCTCTTCTCACCGTGTGATTTGCAATATCCTCTAATTTTCTGTTGTTAGAGGCATTTTCTGCACTTCTTTGCGCTTGCTTTTATAGCCACTCATCTAATTGCGCACACTTGGATGTTTGTTTATTATGTGTCTCTGGTCTGTACAATAATTCTCACGTCATTATCAGTCTCCCAACATCACCTCTAAGTGTTGCCAACGGACCAATAACAGTAGAAACATAAGTACACCAGCCATGAAGTTGGCGTGGGGCTGCGCATATTTCCACGGTCATTTCATTCTTGATACATCTGAAATTTTCCATGGAAAAGGATGTACGCCATGTATTTGCGCTCAAGTACCCTTTGTTCATGAGCCCTCTGGTCTTTTGTCGATGTGTTCTCTGGAAAACTTGTCTCTCCTGATGCTTTTTTTACAGCAAAGTTTTCCTCCTAGAACCTCAGATTTCTTTCTGGTGGGAGATGTAAGTACTTTATTATCTGCTGTGGCAAGAGCTTCTTGTAGGTCCTGTCATGATATTTTAGAAATACTTGAAATTGTTTTTATCATCATGTGGTCCTTCCTTTTCTTGAACTTGCTAGGATAGCCCTGAACTGCCTATGTTGGCAGTTGAATTTTAAATGGAAGAACAATGGAAGGACATTTTGCGGGCTCATTCACAAAGTTAAAATGTGTTTAAGGACCTTCCACAGCTCTGCTCAGACTGGTGACCAAGGTTCATAAAACAGACTTTAAATAATACAGTGTAATTCGTTGTGCTTAGCAAATAAAAATGACATCACCCAAGATTTGCTGCGGGAACAAATAAATCAGTCTGCAGCCCACAGTGATTGATTATCATAATTACACACTGATGAGTGCCGTGCCATTCTGACGTTATGCCAGTCTTTGTCTTTGTCCATGATTTTAACAGACAGAGTTGTCAGAATTTCAGAGACCACAACATTATCATCTGAAACTGCGGAAGAGTGAAACTTTCCTCCTGCAGATCTCAGCCTGAGGTCTGTGAAGGTTCCCTCTTCTGCTGAATGAAAAATTGTATTTTAACTAAAAAAAATGTTGGGAGATCAATGGATGAGATCAAATAAATCCTGCTTCTACTTTGATTTTGAATCATTCTGTTAAAAGAATGACAGTGAATGAGGAGAAAAATAAAACTATCATAAATTTGGAAATGATGGATGACTAAATTAGCATTGCACTCTTTAATTTTCTGGTGAATTGTAGAATCCCTGTCGGCTGGCTCTACTCCAGCTGATAATGCACTGCTGACTTTAGACCTGCTTTTTGTTGATCAAAGGTGCATTGACAGACAGTGCAACATAATACCAATGCCCCGAAGTTGGTGCCGAGCCTCACCCACTTCAAATGAGTCCCCTTCTACAAGTGCAAACCACACACACACTCTGTTCTTATTTCAGTGGCGAGGACGCACAGTGGAAAAACAACTTAATTACTTGCTACCTTTTATTTTCTCTTGTATTTGTGTAGTTATATGACATTAATCTCTCAGTATTGCACTAATAAAGATCAAATGTCCATATGTTTACTGTCAGTGTTAATAAAGACACGGGTTTTTATGTTTCTATATAAAACTGTATTGTATTTGAGTAAAAACCCTCTCTAATTCTTGTCCAAACAACTCTCCATGGCTCAAGTCCACTCTAGGTAAGTCAGAAGAGAAAATTCTCAATAACAACCTCAGTGGGAAATTAAATTTCTCACTGAATTAAAAACAATAGCTCCAAGCCAAGACTGTAAGAGTTTAGACTTGTAAAATTAATATCCAGAAAGTGTGCTCAGACAGAACCGACTTCATATAATATTCAGCAGACTAAGCTGCTGGGAGAAGAGCTCTTCCTTTGTCTTTGTGTTTCCATCAAAACTCCATCGAATGAGGAGCTGCCCTTTATATTCAGCTGAAGAATGGGGGGGGGGGGGTTCAGGACCCCTTGTTTGTCTCGCTATAATGCAATATGGTGAGCGGTTCATATCCTGCCGCTGAGGTGTCATAGGACGCAACCCCCCACGTCACAGAATATTTTCAGGCAACAACAGGACACCCACAGGTGCCTCACCCGCGGCCTGACCTTAACAAGGTTTACTCAAAGCAAGCAGACAGTACACCGCACGCCAATACCTCGTTCAGCGGGAGAGGAGCACAAAACAACACACATCATTGATTCCGGGAACATGATGGGCTTGATGTCCTTCCCCTGGGCTGTTTTCTTCGGTTTCTGTTAACCTCCTCCTGCTCTTCCTCCAGCTCCTAAGGCTTTGTGAACTATTCCCAACCCCTAATATAAAGTCAATCCTTTACAAAGCCAGAGGCTGAGGTTTTTTCCAGATTGCTGTTCAAATGCTTTCATTCTTTAGGCAGTTTTTTTTAATCAGCATTTACATAGGTGAAACAGGAAGAAAACACTACATTATCTGTTCTCTGACATGGAGGAAACAGGAGCAAATGCAGTGATCATATCAGTGAAAAAACAACCCCTTGTTAGATAAGTTTAAGTTATACCTTCCTCACAACACTACAATCCTCATGTAAGGTGTCCGTCAGGTGGTGGTGGAAAAGGATCCGCTAACAACTTTTCGCTCCATTTCAGCCCATTCAGGGACTATTTTCAGCTGACAGTGGAACAGTTTGCGTATGATAGCCCCAAGTTTATTCACATCTTAGCCCATAACAACATTACAAAAGTGTTTAACCTCTCAAAATGCCAGTGTTCCACCAATGGGGCGTTTCAGATCTTTTCCTGCCACTCAGTGATGAAAGAATTTGATTTTCTTTGCACATGCTTAATTTAGGGAAATTGACTGGAAACACAGGCATGCTGTGGCTAATACAAGAAAATGCTAATACAATGCTAATACAAGAAACACAGAAATGTGTTTTTTTGCACAGCATTTTTGCACAGAAACAAGAAATGCTAATACAAGAAAAAGTTGCAAATTTACAGGAAAAAAGTTACAAATTTTCAAGAAAAAGGTTGCAAATTTATAGGAAAAAGTTTCAAATTTTTTGAAAAAAATAACAAAAAACGTAAAATTGCAAGAAAAAAAATTGTAAACCAAGAAGAAAAAAGTTGCAAATTTAACCTTTTAAAATGCCGGTATTCTGGAGTAGTGGTGTTTATTGTATAAAACTAGCATGCAGACATTTTTTTTATTTGCACAAATGTATTGCAGCGGTGTGTATATGCTAGAGTCCATTCAATCTGTTCAAATGAGTTCCCCTGTCCTTTACTTAGGACGAAAAGCCAAACTTATTGTAAAACGGCTGGATTTATTGTCTGACCAGCTATTCCATCAGAGACACGATGTAGCATAAAAAAGAGGGTTTTTAAATGACTCCTCATTCTCGTGGAACAGAAGAGTACGCGGTGGTAGATTAGGGTCTGCAGATTGCTTCGTGAACACATGGTTCACTAAATAAGAACATTTTGATAACTTCATATAGATGTCATTTGTGAATGCAGTTTGCTTTTACCCTTTTTACACAGGGGTAAAAGCAAACTGCAATCAGGAACTTTCCAACAGTCAAGATTTAATGACTCCCTGTGATTATTATAGTGCTTCCGGAAAGTATTCACAGCTCTTCACTTTTTCCACATTTTGTTATGTTACAGCCTTATTCCAAGATGGATTAAATTAATTTTTTCCTCAAAATTCTACACACAATACCCCACAATGACAACATGAAAAAAGTTTTTTTTTTTAGATTTTTGCAAATTTATTAAAAATTAAAAACTAAGAAATCACATGTACATAAGTATTCACAGCCTTTGATATAAAGCTTAAAATTGAGCTCAGGTGCATCCTGTTTCCACTGATCATCCTTGAGATGTTTCTACAGCTTGATTGGAGTCCACCTGTGGTAAATTCAGTTGATTGGATATGATTTGGAAAGGCACACACCTGTCTATAGAAGGTCCCACAGTTGACAGTGCATGTCAGAGCACAAACCAAGCATGAAGTCAAAGGAATTGTCTGTAGACCTCCGAGACAGGATTGTCTCAAGGCACAAACCTGGGGAAAGGTACAGAAAAATTTCTGTTGCTTTGAAGGTCCCAATGAGCACAGTGGCCTCAATCATCCATAAATAGAAGAAGTTCACAACCACCAGGACTCTTCATAGAGCTGGTCAGCTGTCTAAACTGAGCAATCAGGGCAGAAGGGCCTTAGTCAGGGAGGTGACCAAGAACCCAGTGGTCACTCTGTCAAAGCTCCAGCATTCCTCTGTGGAGAGAGGAGAACTTTCCAGAAGGACAACCATCTCTGCAGCAATTCACCAATCAGGCCTGTATGGTAGAGTGGCCAGATGGAAGCCACTCCTTAGTAAAGGCACATGGCAGCCCACCTGGAGTTTCTCAAAAGGCACCTGAAGGACTCTCAGACCATGAGAAACAAAATTCTCTGGTCTGATGAATGGTAAATGGTGTTGACTTATATAGCGCTTTTTCTCATCTCTAGATGACCAAAGCACTTTACAGATCCTGCTATACACACATTCACACACAAATTCACACACTGATGGCGGCAGAGCTGCCATACACAGGCGCTGGCCTGACCCACCAGGAGCAACTGGGGGTTCATTGTCTTGCTCAAGGACATTTCGACATGCAGACTGCAGACAGAGTGGGAATAGAACCCCTGACCCTCCGATCAGTAGTCGGCCACACTACACCTGCGCCACATCTGCAGATGAGACAAAGATTGAACTCTTTGGCATGAATGCCAGGCATCATGTTTGGAGGAAACCAAGCACTGTCATGGTCCGTGTGCTGACTCTGTCGGCACTCTGGCTGTGTGGTAGTTCTCCGTTCTCTCCTCTGGCGCACCTCTAGACTTTTATTATGACAGCGTCTCGGCGGGGCTTCCGGCTGTCAGTGAAGCCCCGCTGGACGGCCTGATTCCAATCAGCTGATGATCCTTCATCAGCTGATTAATCAGTTAAGCACTATTTAAGGGAGCAGCTCTGTTTGCTCGGGGCTGCAACCTCACCTGCCTTCCAGTCTGGCTTCCCTAACCCCGAAGTCAGTTCTTCCCAGCGTTCAGGTTCCACCCTCGCTGACTATATGTAAGTGTCTTGTCTTTATTTGTGTTTTGCCCCACGAGGCTTATTATTTTGTCATTTTGCCTTTATTTAATAAACATACTGCGGCGGCATGAAAAAATAAGCAGCGATGCTGTGGTTTTAGGCAGGTTTTATTAATCATTTAATCATTAATCATTTCACTTCCGCCCTCCCAAGAGAGCAGACGCTTTTTTCTTCTCTCCTGCTGACTTTTCCTCCCCTCCTACTACTGGATCCCAGCTTGCTGTTGTCTGTCTGCGTCTAACTGCGACCGCCGAAAAGAAATTATGGAGTTAATAAGCTGGGCTTTGAACACAATTGACACTATTTTTTCAACAAGGAAAAGTGCTCCGGGGGAAGCTGTCTGCCCCGCTGGAACGGCTCCAGTGGGCTATCTATGTGACACAGGTAATTGGAAAATGCTGTGTCTCTCTAATCTCTCTATCGAAGATATTGAAGATTTGTTTATCTTCGTAATCTTGGTGATTGGGATAATTCTGATTGGGACGGGAATTGTCTTGGTTTACCGCAAATTGCTGAAGATGGATTCAACCTATCAAAATGCTGGCCAGGCGAGGTGCATCCAACAAATTGAGAAACTGGAGAAGACCCTGATAGCGACTACTGGAGAACTGTCTCGTAAGGTGGATTACATCATGGGTTCGCTCAGGTCTTTCCACGACGAATTCAAAGCTGCGCAATGAAGGATTAATGTACTGAATCTACAGAAGAAATACAAGTCTTCTCTGTGATCAGTCCTATTTGGCATTATTATTCCCCATGAAAATTCCTCCTGGCTGTCTGCAGACTGTGTTTTTTCAAAATCATGAGCACAAGGCCTTGGACAGCCAGCTGCAGCGCCAGATAAGACTGGGCGCCAGACAGACAAAACATCTTCTGCCAAGGGTCCTTGGGTCTCTCTTATTATCATCAACACTGCTCAACACCGCACACACATTGATTCATGAACTGATTAAAGATATACTGTACACTGCTCTCTTGTGTCTTGTGAAATTCTGAGTTGTTGCTCTGTGCTATTGAGAGATTTTTTTTCATTGTAATCATAATCTGCTTAAAAAATAAGCTGTATTCTGATAACGAAGTTTTTTTTCTCCTCCCCCCTTGTGTCGTTCCCTCCCTTCCCCTCCCTTCTTATCTATCTCTGTTTGATGAGGCGCCTATTATGGCTGCCGTGTCGTTGTGTCGCGCGCATGCGTACCAATGTCAAGTCAAGTTCCTCGTGTGTTTTTTACATGCTTGGCAATAAAGTTTATTCTGATTCTGATTCATACCGCCGTCACGGGATCCCCGCTCCGGTGCGTAGTGTGAGCAGCCCGGAGCGGGATCCTCAGGCTCTCGGAGAAGCGGACACAAAGTCTGTGTCCTGCAGCAGAGGTTGAAGAGAGAGAGAGAGTGCGTTACAGAGTTGCAGCTTAAATACTTGACCATAACAATACATCAAAGGAACATACCCCACAGTTAGTATGATCAAAGGGATAACAGAACAGGCAGGAGATATTTGCATTTGTGAGACATACATCACAATGGGCAGATTAGCTAGACCTCGCTCCAGGTGCAGGACAAAGAGGCTAACAGGCACATCTACATATTGATCTGAGTCTCTAGGTCACAGTAAGGACAGGGCGCATGAACACAATGCATCAAAGGTGACATTATCACAGCAGTGTAGCGGAAAAAACCAAGAGTAGCGAGTTGTCTGTCCTTAGTCTGTTGTGGGGTTAAAACGAACCGCCACAATACGAACTCAACGGCTACCTGCAGCGTCTCATTGATGGCTCGTGAGAGCCATCCATAACAGTAGGTTGCAGCCAAAGAGACGCCGGTGACCGTGAGTTTGTTTAATTGGACTTGAAGTTTCCCTGTTCAGCGTACCAGCATTCTGGGAGATGGCGCCGCTGCTCAAGGGCTACGCTACGAGCCTGTGCTACGAGCTAATTATGGCTCTCATCGAGATCGACGGAATCCTTTCCAATGCTCGTAGCCATCGCTTCCCCAACGGCTTGCGCTGGTACCTGGACCTCGCTGAGGCAACCATCAACCGCCATCCTTGCTACGCTGACCATCCCAAAATCACAGCGAGGAGGGCGGACATTGCTGCTCAACGGGAGAGACTCCGTGGGCTGGAGGGAAACTCCAGCAGGAAGCCGAAGAGGAGGCATCCTCGCTCCTCGCTTTGGGATCCTGTTCCTGTCCCTGTTCCAGGCCAGGAGTTCGCACTGCCCAGGGGTGATCCCCGAAGGAGTGAGACGTCAGTCGGGATTACCCTGGAGAAGTTACAACTGACAGCTGTTTCCATCCGGGACCGAGTGGCTGCAGCTCGCCCCGCCGTCCACCCCACGCAGATCATCAAACATGTGACAGCGGCAGTCAGGCTGATGGAGAGGAATCCGGAGCTCAGTGATTATCCAGAGTATGCCGACTTGCTCGCCTCCGTTTCCGCGCAGGAGCAGCGTTTCCCTAACCTCTCCTTCGCCCCGCCCTCTGCCGGTAACCGTCGTCACATGGCCAACAGTAAGCCTCAGCGAGAACCCCATCCGGATCCTGTTCCGGATCGTCGGAAAAACTCTACCTCTCAGTCAGCTGCCTCTTCTGTGTCTCGTCAGGAGGGAATTCCCGCAGCCTCTCCCCCCGGGTCATCTTGCCCTGCTGTTCCATCAGCTCCTCGTGCCTGGATCGCCTCGGCTGTTGTCCCCTCCTCTTCGACGTCTTTCCTGGCTGCTGTGAGTGCCATGAGTCCTGCTTCGGCGAAGCCCATTGTCGGCCCATCGCGAGCGGCTCCTCCTCGTCCTTCCAGGGGCCCTCCGTCACCATCCAGTGGGGAAAGGGAGGAACCAAGTCCACTGCAGCGGGTTCTATCAGGCCTCTACGGATCAGGCAAGTGACTTTTCATTCTGTTCCCTTATTGGGTGAATTGCCTTGCTTGATTCCTGGGGGCGGAGTTCGGGGTTCACAGTCCCCTGAACTTCCTCCACCTGCTTCAGTAACTTGTATTGGACCTGCTACCTTTGTGTCTCCTTCCCCTGAGCGTTCCGCGGCGCTAGGCCTACGCCGCCAGACGAGGAGGGAGCCTGTGGCCCTGAAGAGCCTGGTTCCAGCCCTGCAGCCACGTCATGGGCAGAGGAGGAGAGCGGACTGCAGTTTGGAGCCTGCGCTGACGATGAAGTGTCCCCGGGTCTCCACGGAAGAGCGGTCCGACTCAGCAAGTCGAGGGTCTCCTCCCGCCACGCCATGCGGGTCGTCGGCCTGGTCTTCAGCGTTGGAGGGTTCTCAGGCTGTGGGAACCATCATGCCGGCTGTGGGGCCCACCGTAGCCGAGTGGGAGCCAGAGGACGTCCTTTTGCCTTCTGAACCCGGATCGTCGAAATCCTGGACGGTGACAGAACTCGAGTGCAGGCAAGTGCTCTATTTTGTCTTCCTTCTGTCTGTTCTGGAGCATTTTTGCCTGTCTCTCGGGGAGGCGAGCCAGGTGCAGCTGTCCGCTGCATCTGAGCTCATCCCACTGGGCTCTGTCGCTACCGGTGATCCTGATCCCGGTTCTTCTTCTTCTCCTAAGCCTTCTCCCAGGGTCACCGGTGCGGAGTCAATCCCGGTCGTTGTGCTGGAGGTTCCGGGTTCGGGTTTGGAGGTCGTCCCTGGTGCTGCACCGACCCAGTCGGGGTCCATCATGGGTGCGGCATCGACCCAGTCGGGTTCTGACGTGGGTGCAGCCGCGACCCAATCGGGGTCCATCGCGGGTGCTGCTCCGGCCCAATCGGGGTCCGTCGTGGGTGCAGCTCCGGCCCAATTGGGGTCCAGCAGGGGTGCAGCGCCGGTTCGGTTCAAGGTCGGTGAGGGAGCTGCAGATCCACTGCCGTCTGACGCTGGACTGATCCGTGATCCTTCCCCCAATTCATCTCCAGCGGGTGCCGTTGGGGTTCTCCATATTCGGCTCAGCTCTCCCTCATTTCCCCTCTCTCCAGGGAGGCCGTCTTCGATTTCTCCCCTGCGGTCCTGGTGGCTGTGTGATGTGGGTCGGCCGCCTGGAGGACTGATTTTTTTTTTTTTTACACTTTATTGATCCCCAGAGGGGAAATTGAGGGCATCCACCTGGATGGATGAAGCAGCCACGATACGGCGCTATCCCTTAACCATTCACACACACATTCACACCTAGGGCCACTTTAGAGTCTCCAATTAACCTAACCTGCATGTTTTTGGCCTGTGGGAGGAAACCGGAGAAATCCCGGAGTAAGCCCACGCAGATACGGGGAGAACATGCAAACTCCACACAGATCACTGTTGGTCAGGGGCTGGGATCGAACCAGGGATCCCATGGCCAAGGGTGAGTTGCTGTGCTGGTGCAGTGCTAACCACTGCTCCACCGCACCGCCCGATTGCCTCGCCTGTTTGGCGTTCTGGGTCGGCCACCCGGCAAACTTATCCTTTCGTTCGGCGATCTGGCTCGGCCGCCAGAAGTACTGTGTTTCCTGGCCTGGGACTGGGGTAGGCCGCCCGAACTGTTCCTTTTCCTCCTGCCAATGATTTGGACGCTAGATGCAGGGCAGCCCCCCCATCTATTGGCTTTCATGCCGTTGTGCTCTGCCTGCCGTCATCCCTGGTTTTTTGTATCTGCTCTTCTGTAACCTTTTGGGATGCGCTGGTGTTTTGTTAATGAACTGTGTATTTCACCGCTCCCTAGCGTGTGTTTTTTTTCCCTCCTCTCTTGTGATTGTTCTTTCCGTAGGCTGGGAGATGTCCCTTCGTTGCCTGTAACAGTTTATTTGAATGGATTTAAAGGCCTCGGCCGGACGAAATTACAATATCGCTAAATCATATCTTAAATTTGTGTGTGAGACGAGCTAATTTGAACCGCACATGTTTTGGTGTCAACAAATGTCGCATAAGGTGACAATGCGCTATTGAAGTATGATTTCCTTGAGAGCTGTCTGTCTGCCAAGCGATCAGCGGCTAAAATGGCCACTGAGTGTGTGACGTCAGGTCAGGGAGCGACCTGAGTAGGAGGAGGAGCACGCTGAGGAGCACGCGGTGAGTGTTTAGGAACTTCCCCTGCCTGGGAAAATCAGTACCGCATGGGTGAATTTCATTCAGAAAACGCTAAAAAATTGGAATTATGTCGCAAAATCACCCAACATGTGCATTAGACATTTTGTTGACAGCGATTTTGAGAATAAGATGCAATTTGAAATGAAATTAGCAAAAAGATTGCTGATAAAAAAATCGGCTGTTCCAACTATATATCCGTTCATTTCAAAGTCCCACTCTCAGACAGTGTCAGTGAAGTGGCGTGATAAGCAAGGGTGATATACCAATGCGATCTTTCTGACACTTTCTTACACCTCCTGCTTAAAACCCAAAAAGTCAGAAGGATCGTGAGGCCCCGCTTTCACGGTCTGTATTCATACTGAAAATCAAGATCAAGCGAGCTTTTGTCCTTCTGCTCCACGGGAGGTTTCTGTCCTCCCTGAGCTCGCCTTAGGACACCTGCGTTACAGTTTGACAGGTGTACCGCCCCAGTCAAACTCCCCACCTGCCACTGTCCCCGGAGCGGGTCACGCCTGGCATCAGGTCGTTTACGAGTTATTTAGCACCGGGTTCTCCACGAACACGCGTCCGTGAGCGGGGAGGGGCGGCCGCCTTCCGGCCGTCCCCCAGCCTAGTCACGAGAGCCCTTCCAGCACCGGCCGGGGCCGGCTATCCTAGGCCAACCTGGGATATCCTTATCTTTCTGATCAACCTTATCTTTCTGACAGCAATCTGCTGTCAGAAAAAGAAGTAAACAGGGTAATTTTTCTTTTTTAAATATTCACTGCCAATATTTACTAAAATTATTTACAAGCAATAAATTTCATTGCCTTAACAACTTATCAAATATTAGAATTTTAGGGTATTCATACTAATCAAATATGAAATATTCAGTGCTGTATAGGGAGGTGGTTGTGCCTGTTTGCTCAAGTTATATTTCTATATATGTAATCCAATTTGACACCTCTGGAATGAAATTATGTTGATCTACTGTTTTTGCAGATGTTATCCACTGTCACTCAACCTTCAAATACTGTGGATTTTTTTTTTGAATTTGATTATTCAGCAATTGTCCTCATTGCAGTCATCCATGTGAGGTAACAAGTCACACTAAAGGCTCTCTGTTGGTGATCAAACAACATTGTCCACATTGTGTTGAGGATCGATCCTGGCACAGCCAGCCGATGATCAGGGACATCCCAGCTGGTAACATACAGCTTTCATCCGCCATTCTCTTCACTGGGGCGTCATATGTCAAGGTCCTCAGAGTTCTAAATGCAGCCGGTATCGTTGGAATTTCCACGACCACTTACAAGGAGCTTTCGATTTCTAATTTTTATTAAATTAATTTTATTTCAGAATATGTGGATGATCTGATGAATACTCTTTTCGACAAAACCTTGGTTGATCCAACCCACTTATTGGAGCAGTGGCACTCTGTACAAGCCAGAGTTCCCGCAACATTGAGTGCCAAATTTCAGCGTCCCATCAAAGCTGATGCTGTTGAGCAACATGTATCTAGATTTTCAAAATCAAACATGTAAAAGTAGAATAAATTTCCAATTAGCAATGAAAGTTCAGCTTTCAATTGTTAGGGAAGCAACATATTTTGCTAAGACAAAAAAATATAAGCCTAAGATTTTTAGAGAAATGTGCTTTTAAAAATTGCACACGAATTTTACACCATAAAATGGTAGAAAAATTACTCTAATGTATATGAGATCCGACTTTGATGAATGCTGAAATATTAGAATTATAAAATTGACATGCACATTAATAAACTCAATATATGATTTTAAAAAACTTTATTTAAATAACATTGATCACAAATCTAATCTTGGTAGGCAAAATCCCTTGTTGTGATCAGATTTCTCTGATGAGGTTCACAGCACAGGCAGGCATCACCCTCACTTCTTCACCTTCAATACCTCCTGGCAGCACCGAGATTCAGTTGATGTTGGCATAATGTTGCATTTCTCACAAGTGCACCTGTTAAAAAAAAAAATGGTATAATCAGATGCTTATAATAAACTAATGGCTCGTGGGAGTGCTATATAAATTGGTCTACGAAGTTTGATTAGAAAATATTTAAAACATGTAAAAAATTTTGAGCAGAAAGAGAATGTTTATAAGTCGCCAAGTAAGGCAGCGAGGGAAAAATTGGCAGTTTTATTTTGATAATTAAGTGTGTGACCATGCATATCGCCTAAAAAAAAAAAAAAATTTCTAAGCATATTTTACCAATATAAATCGGCGAGCCTCTCGTTCTTGCCTCTCGTCCTCTCGTTCTGCTCCGGTCGCTGTTTCGTCCGCGTCTTCCGCCGCACCCTCGGGCTCGAACAAATACGGCTGAATAACCCCATCAGCACCACCCAAAACTACTTGATCGTCAGATTCGTCAGTTTCAATATCATCACTTATATTGCGGTCGTCATACTCGATAAAATAATCGCTGTCCGAATCACTCTGCTGTCGTTCAGCCATTTCTGCAGGCCAGTGATCATCCATTTCCTGCAGCCATTTCCTGTTTCTCCCTGACCTGACGTCACTGCTGCACGCCCCTATCGAGAGATGGCGGTACTGCAGCATCACTAAGTGAAATATGGGCTATTAACAAATGAAGTCATTTATGGAGGCTGGTGACACATTTTAAATCACGGGAATGGCCAAAATGGAATATTTTCATACAATCAGTTTATTGGTTCAATAAAAAAATGTCACCGTCCGAGGACTTTAAGCTGTAGGGTTTCAACGCTATTTAGTGTGTTTTGGGGTTTTTTTCTCTCCCACCCTTCCTCTGTTGGGGGATGATATGTGTTTTTTTCTGGAACTGTGTATCTTGGTCTATAGACCCGGGTTTTCTGTTTGTGGCCTGTAGGCGTAGGGTTCCTTTATTTGCATTTATAATTCTGTCTGTTGTCCACCTGGGCATTATGGAGTATTTTTTTGTGTTTTCCCATGCTCTGTAGTTGCTCCTTGTTGTATTTTCTGTCGTCACCCTTGTCACCAGGGTCTAACCCTCCTCGGCCTTTTTCCCTCTCCTCCCTCCCTGGGGTGGTCTTGTTGGCCTCCCAGTTGGGGGGAGCCCGATGTTACACTGCGTCTAGAATCCGCGTTGTGAACGGGGGCAACTGTCATGGTCCGTTTGCTGACTCTGTCGGCACTCGGGCTGTGTGGTAGTTCTCCGTTCTCTCCTCTGGTGCACCTCTAGACTTTAATTACGACAGCGTCTCGGCGGGGCTTCCGGCTGTCAGTGGAGCCCCGCTGGACGGCCTGATTCCAATCAGCTGATGATCCTTCATCAGCTAATTAATCAGTTAAGCACTATTTAAGGGAGCAGCTCTGTTTGCTCGGGGCTGTGACCTCGCCTGCCTTCCAGTCTGGCTTCCCTAACCCCGAAGTCAGTTCTTCCCAGCGTTCAGGTTCCACCCTCGCTGACTATATGTAAGTGTCTTGTCTTTATTTGTGTTTTGCCCCACGAGGCTTATTATTTTGTCATTTTGCCTTTATTTAATAAGCATACGAACTCAACGGCTGCCTGCAGCGTCTCATTGATGGCTCATGAGAGCCATCCATAACAAGCACAGCTCATCACCAGGCCAATACCATCCCTGCAGTGAAGCATGGTGGTAGCAGCATCATGCTGTGGGGAGATTTTTCAGCAGCAGGAACTGGAAGACTAGTCAGGATAGAGGGAAAGATGAATGCAGCAATGTACAGAGACATCCTGGATGAAAACCTGCTCCAGAGCGCTCTTGACCTCAGACTGGGGCGACGGTTCATCTTTCATCAGGACAATGATCCTAAGCACACAGCCATGTAATGTAATTCATGTAATTTCTTTGTTTTTTATTTTTAATAAAGTTGCAAAAATCTCCAAAAAACTTTTTTCATGTTGTCGTCATGGGGTATTGTGTGTAGAATTTTGAGGAAAAAATGAATTTAATCCATTTTGGAATAAGGGTGTAACAACAAAATGTGGAAAAAATGAAGCGCTGTGAATACTTTCTGGATGCACTGTAAGTCTCTCAACAATCTCAGTGCTGTGTAAAGGAGCCCATAGCAACCACAGGGAGTCACTAAATCTTGACTGTCGGAAAGAAAAGACTATTGGAAACACTGTTGGGCAAACTGTCAGAAAGACTGTCGGAAAGTCCCCAACAGTACCTTTAAAACTGATGTGCTTTCACAAGTAATTGAGTGGTGGTCGTGTCCTTTGCTTTTGTATCTTCTGGTTCCTCCTTCTGTTTCTACTGCAGAGCCTTGTGACTATTCTTGTTCTTATTCTAACTAAATTTTAATGTTCTTATCCCTCTTTATGCCATCACCCCTAATTGACTGACTTGTTCTCATCAATCTTTTTCTTTCCCCAGCGTGTAACTGTGACCCCACGGGCTCGGTGCGGGACGACTGCGAGCAGATGTCGGGCCTGTGCTCCTGCAAGACTGGAGTCAAGGGCATGAAGTGCAACGTGTGTCCAGATGGAAGCGAGATGGGCATGAACGGCTGCGACAAAGGTACTCGGGGAAGGAAGGAAGGCAGTCGGAGGGGCATTAGCGAAGCTCTTAAACTCACACACATCTCCCTCATCCTCCTGTGCTGCTCCTCTCTGTCATTCTTAAGTGGCTTTCTGTCACTTATCTGATTTGTGGATCAGCCTCAAAGCAGCCACTTCTTTCTTCATCGACTCCTCATATCCATCAGATTTATTGGCAACGAAGGAAGTGGCTGCGAGATAGTTAATCAATACTGATTAGGAAAATACTCCGGCACCCAAATGGCACACACAAGATGCATTTCCCATTGATGTTTTATTTCCTCAACATCATTCCTCATTTGGGATGAGTCACATCCGCCGGCGTATATAGGTTAGAAGGACTATTGATTGCCTTAGATTAATAATGAAAACAGCCCCAGTGATTACACGAGCTAAAAAAAAAAGGGTCGGTTGAAGGAAAGGTTAGTTCCTGCTGTGGGGGCCCGCAGCTCCGTGATTAAGATGCACCAGCAGATATCGACTGGGAGTCAAACGACTTAATGAAGCCAGCAGTCCCAGCGCTGTGGTGGGGCACGCCGCCACACACCCCACTGGATAAAAAGGAAAAGGTACTCAGGGGTGAGCAGCACATAAAAGCACCAGCCAAGGAGCGGCCGGGGTGGGGGGTGGGGGGGGCACTCGAAGCTTCTGTGATGTTGCAGCAATGCAAAGACCCTCACCACCACCGCACACACACACACATGTGCAGCCTGCTGGGCGGATGCCGAACTCCCCGGCTGCTGCTCCTGCTGCGGCAACTTCAAGGCTTCAAAACCAGCTTTGGGAGATCTCTCTTGGGGGTGAGGGGGGATAAAGGTAGAGGCAGAATGTGAGTGTGCACCTTTATGCCAGCCACGGCATCCTCTGTTACCACTGCAGTTAAAGGAGAAAATGCTGCCGGTGCTATAAATAATGTGAGCTGTGATGTAGACAATGTGGGGTTTCCATTGTGACTGTAGTGCTCAGGATGTAACGCTACGGGAAAAAAGAAGAAAACGCTGTGTCTGAAATCACTCACTGCTCAGTAGGGCTGGGTGTTTCAGCCTCAACTTCACCCTGAAACAGAAATTTAAAATTTTGAGTCTCTTTTTTGCCTCTATTCTAGCTGTTTTCAAATTTAAATCTTCTATTGTGTATATAATCCATTGTGGTTTACAGTTTAAAAGGGCGTACCATATTATGCCCTTTTCCACATGTTGACACAATTCCCACAGGTCTTAATGAGATGTCTGTGACACGCTTTGGTACAAAATACCTCAGGGATTAAATACTATGGCACCATTTTCTACCCAGATGAAACACACTTCTTCACAAGAATCCACAGCAGCCACTTAATATATTGGGAAGCAACCCAATAAACAGATACTACAAAAATATGCTGTTCTATGCCTTAGAACAACTTTTAAATTCTTTTTTTTTTGCATCAAAGTGACAGCTGAATTTTTCTGACTGCGTTGACTGTGCGTTCTGACTATGCATGCGCAAGATCCAACCTTACATTCAAAAGGCAGCACCACCGACATGGCTTACAAAAATGAAGAGAAAGTAGAAGAAGAATTAAAAAGAAAGACGAGACCAGAGAAAGAAAAAGACGATTCTAGCTTTGCAACACCTGTTGGGCTGGGGTGAAAGGGCGCAGCTATGCACATGCATCAAACCCTTGGTCGAACTGTAGATGCCAGTGAAGCATGTACTGCATACAGCCGCCTGTGTGCCGGTTTTGGCCGAAGCTTAGGCGCGTCACAGACGTGCAAAGCTTAAATCGACCATTAGACATCGTAGACAGGAGGATCAGAGCAAGTTTCGGAGAAATAATGGCCACCAACCAAAAATTAGTCTGTGGTGTGAGGGAAACCAGTAGAGAACCACATAGCTGCTAATGTGCATTGTTTAGCTTACAGTTATTGTTGGCTTATGGTCGTTAGTATTGTGAAAAATCCTGTAAATTTGTTGTGTATGTGACAGCTTTATTTGTAAGCTGACTGTAAAATCATGATGAGTTTTAGAATCTGTAGTCATCATTTACTCTGTTTTTAATGATCCAGGTGATTAGCCAACGTTAAAACATTGTATTACTGAGCTAAGCTAACAGCTAAGGTTGGGATGACTTGCACAAACTCAGTAATTACTGTGACGACTGAGCAATTCACCCATTGTCTTCCACAGGTCCTGAAGCGCCGATTTCTTGTGAGAAGCTGGAATGCAGTTTTGGAGCGAGCTGCGTCGAGGAGAATGGGCACGCCCACTGCGAGTGCCCACCACCCGACTGTGACTTAAAAAACAAAACAAAGGTGGGGCCCATCAGCCTGGGTTCTCCAGCTTATTCTGGGGGAAGAGGGGTGTTCTAGCACTACACCACAGTAGTAGTAGGAGTCTGTGGATTGAGCGGCCCGCTGGGAGCTAACTTGTCCTCTCCATCTCTGTCAACTGTGGAGCAGGTGTGCGGCTCCGATGGGGTGACCTACGCCGACCAGTGCCAGCTGAGGACCATCGCCTGCAGGCAGGACAAGGACATCACAGTGCAGCACTTGGGACAGTGCACAGGTGAGCCCGCCCCCCCCCCCGCGCCTCTCTGAAACCTTTGACCATCAGGGTGCAGCCAACTGTTGTCAGTTCCCCCGTCAGACGATAATGAGCAGCGTCCTGCTGCTTCTGCTCCTGTCAGGTCACCGTCCAGAGAAAAACAATTTAGTTAAACAGGAAAACAGCTGTTCAGACCTTAGTCTTAGTGTTCATGTCAGGTTAGGTGAACGCAACTTCTGCTCTGGAAATAGTCATTATGAGCAGTTTTGGCCAAATACCGACAACACAGAGGGTATCTTAACAAAATGAGAGTTTTTCTTGCCAGTTTGTCTCCTTTTTACTTAATTGTGTGACTTCTCCTTTGTAGATTTTCAATTTCAATTTGTTAATTTGTGGCTTTTTTTAATTCAAGAAAATGTGCACTTTTTTGTAAATTAAATTTTGTGGGTTTTTCTCAAATTTATCACTAAAATTCTCAAAAAAATTATGGCATTTTTTTTTTTCCACAATATCTTTATTGAACCTTTTTTTTTTTTTTTTTAACAAACATGATACAAACAATCAAATACTAACACTAAAGTACTACAAAAAAAAAAAAAAATGCACTAAAAACACCAACAACCACCAACAAAATCAAGTCTTCAACAATGCTCCTCTGTTTAGTCTAGACAATCCAATACAAAAGTATACATATTATGTTCACCAGTTTGGAATTTACAAGGTCCACACACATCATTCACCTTCTTCTTCAAGAGTTATGTTTAAATTTTTTACATAATCAATAAAAGGTCTCCATATATTCTCAAACACAATTTCCTTTGATTTCAGTATATATGTTATTCTTTCTAATGGAAGGTTTGTTAACATCTGTCTTAACCACTGAGTCACATCTGGTCTATGAGTCTTTTTCCATAATAGTGCAATACATTTTTTGGCATTAAGCAAACTGAGGTCTATGAATGTTCTTTCACTTTTATTAAAATTATGCTTTTCTGGGTACAGACCCAACAAAAACAGTTTAGGATTCAATATGATTTGTTTTGAGATTATTTTTTCAATTGTTACCCTCACCTCTTCCCAAAACATTCTTATTAATCTACATTCCCATAAACAATGAAATAGGGTTCCTTTACTTTCCATGCATTTTGTGCATGTATCTGGTATATTTTTGTTATATCTATTTAACTCCTCCGGTGTAACATACATCCGCATTAACCATTTGAAATGTATCAATTTAAGGCGTGCATTTATTGATTTGGTTTGAGCTTCTGTACAAGCCAATTCCCATTGTTCCTCTGAAATTTCAATTTGCAGATCTTCTTTCCAGTAGTTTAATCTTTTCAGTGAATTTTCACTTGAAGATAGTGTCAGTGAGTTATAAAACTCTGAAATAATACCCTTTCTTTTACTATCTTTCATCATCATTTTTTCCAAGGATGAATAAATAGGTCGAGTGAGAGCTTTATTTTGATTTGATCGAATAAAGTTTCTAAGTTGAAGATATTTAAAAAAATGTGTTCTATTGAGATTAAATTTGATCCTCAGCTCTTCAAAAGACATTATGTTGTCTGCACATGGCAAATATAAATCCTGAATCTTTTGTATCCCTTTTAAATTCCATACTTTAAATACAGCGTCCGCTCTCCCTGGTTTAAAATATTGATTACCCCATATTGGACTAAATTGTGACAATAACTGTGGTTCTTTTAAATAGTTTTTAGCTTCACACCATATTTTGATCATATGCTTTACAAATGGATTTTTAACTTGTTTTTGTAATTTTTTTGCCGAATCTGAGTATATGAATATGGGAAGAGGTAAAGGTAAATTGTGTGATTCCATTTCAGTCCAGTGAGGGAGATCATTTGATGAAAAATAATATGTCATAGACCTCAGTTGTGCCGACCAATAATACAACATAAAATTTGGACATTTCAGACCTCCACGATCAAATGGTAAATATAATAAAGACAAACGTAATCTAGCCCTCCTGTTGTTCCATATAAATTCCACTAACTTTTTTTTTATTCTTGAGAATAGATCTAAAGGTGGTGATAAGGGAATGTATTGAAATAAATAAAGTATTTTAGGTAAAATATTACTTTTAAGTATATTGATTCTCCCGATCATCGACATTGGTAGTGACATCCATCTCTGAGTTAACTCATTGATATCTGACATTAAGGCTTCATAGTTGACACTGGCGACTGATTCTAGCTTAGGCATAATTTGGATTCCTAAATATTTAAACTGATTTACAACATTGAATTGATTTACCTCAGGGGCTGGGTAATTTCTCTGGGTCTCATTTAGCATTAATATTGAAGATTTAGTTTTATTTATTTTATATCCTGATATTTCCCCAAAATTCTTTATTAAATTCAACAAGGTTGGAATTGATTTTTTTAGATTCGACATAAACAAAATTATGTCATCGGCGTACAGGGAGATTTTATGTTCTGTTGGTCCAACTTTAATTCCATATATTTGTGAATGTAAACGTATCGCTATCGCTAAAGGTTCAATTGCCATAGTAAACAGTAAAGGTGAAAGTGGACAGCCTTGTCGACATCCTCTATTGATTTTTATTGGTTTTGAAATATTGTTATTTGTTAGGATTTCTGCTGTAGCATTATTGTATATTATTTGAACCCATTTTATGAAATTATTTCCAAGTCCAAACCTTTGTAGGACTTCAAAAAGAAAGGGCCATTCAACTCTATCAAAGGCCTTTTCGGCGTCCAGTGATAGGAGAGCTGTATCCGGTGCTTCTTTATTAAAATAAATAATATTAAATAGTCTTCTTACATTATGGAAGCCTTGTCTACCCTTTATAAAGCCATTCTGATCTCGATTAATAATATTTGGTAAAATTTCTTGTATTCGTCTTGCTAAAATTTTACAGATTATCTTAAGGTCGGCGTTTAATAGGCTTATTGGTCTCATATTTTCACATTTATTAGAGGGCTTACCTGGTTTTGGCAGCAGTATAATTAAGGCATTATTTATGTATGATGGTAAATTATTATTTTGAAATGCTTCTAAAACCATTTCCAAAAAAGGTTTTATTAATTTATTCTTAAATTTTTTATAAAGGTCAACTGGAAGACCATCTGGTCCTGCACTTTTTCCTGATTTCATATTATCAATGGCTAGCCCAACTTCTTCTTGACTAATTTTAGAATCCAATATCTCCCTGTTTTCATTTGGAATACACGGTATAGATAGTTCGTTCAAAAACCCATTTAGTTTTGTTAAATCAGGTTCATTTTTGGTATCATATAATTTTTCATAGTAATCTCTAAAGGCTCTATTAATTTCTAAAGGATCTATAACTACCTGTCCGTTACTTATAATACTGGTAATTGGTGTTTTAATTTCCAATTGTTTAATCTGCCATGCTAATAATTTTCCCGATTTTTCACCTTGTTCATAAAAAGATTGTTTCAATCTTAGAAGACTCGAGGCAGCTCTATTCGCTGATTTTTTGTCGTATTCAGCTCTCAAAATCAGTAATTCATTCTCCAACCTTGGGTCACTTCCTGCATACACTTTTTCCTGAAGATTTTTTATTTTATGTTCCAATTTAGCTCTCTCCTCTCGAGTCTTCTTAGATTTTGATCCTGTATAACTAATAATATGTCCCCTAATAAAAGCTTTGAAAGCCTCCCACTTTACACATGCTGATGTTTGTGTAGTATTGATGTCAAAGAACTCGTCTATCTGTTTTTCTATATACTTGACAAATTCCTCATCCTGAAGCCATTTATGCTGAAATTGCCATCTACCTGATTCCTTTGTCAATTTTTTATCTACATATATTAGACAACAGGGTGCATGATCAGAGATCACGATGTTATCATAAAAGCAGTTTTGAATCTTGGACCTTAATTCTGTGGAAATCAAAAAATAATCAATACGTGAGAATGTCTTGTAGGTACTGGAATAACAAGAATAGGCTTTAACTTGTGGTTTCATTTCTCTCCATATATCTAACAATCTCAATTCTTTCATAAAATGATTAATAGTCATCCTACATCCAATGTGCGTACAATCCAGTCCTGTTGATCTATCCACACCTGGATTCAATGTACAATTAAAATCCCCTGCTATTATATGTTGCCCTGTAAGTGATGATAAGATGAGAAATAAATTAGCAAAGAACTTCTGATCATCTATATTGGGACCATATAAGTTCACAAGATTTATATTTTCTAATAGCAAAGAACCTTGAATGATTACATATCTTCCAAATTTGTCTCCAATTACATTTTTCACTTGAAAAGGAACTGATTTATGTATGAGAGTCATAACTCCCCTGGCTCGGGATGAAAATGAAGAGGTGAATACACTTCCCTGCCATCTACTCCTAATTCTTTTAACATCCTCCTCTATCAGATGAGTTTCTTGTAAAAACACAATTCTTGAACCCATGTCCTTTATTTTATTCATAACTTGTTTAAGTTTTTTTAAATTTTGTAGACCTCTGCAATTCCATGAAGTTAAATTAAGGTTAACACTTTGGTCCATGATCAATAGAGAGTTTGGGATTACCTTGCAGTGTAAACATGCTCATACAGAGAAGCAAAAACATGAGTGGTTGAACATTCATCCTACAAACTACACACAAACAAATTTCCCCTTCCCACACTTGTGGCAAACCCCCCAAAATCAAAAGAAAAATTCTGTCTCCCGATATAGCCATCGACCGTTCCACACCCACGGGGAACAGCCTAAGCCACTCCTTCTTCATCCTCCCAATCACCCTAACTCTACTGCTTTTAATGACGTAACATTAACTCTCCTCTGTAGTTTTCCAACTTAACTCCAAAATTTTTAACAACTTTGTACATCATAGTTTTTTGTTTTTTTTTTTTGTTTGTTTTGTTTTTGTTTTGTTTTTTTAATATATAATACAATCTATATTTTGTAAACTTACTATTTACTTCAAGTCAGTCAGATGCCTGTGCAAATGCTTAATTATTCTACCTTATATTTTGTTCATGCTTAGCTCCCACCAGTCTCTTCTTCTTCTTTGATCTTCTTGATGAACTCCTGCGCCTCCTCTGGGGTCTTGAAGATGTGGGTTCTGCCCTCATACGTGGTCAGCAGTCTCGCAGGATAGATTACACCATGACGAATCCCAAGGTTGCGCAGCTCCTTACGTACGGGATCAAACTGCTTCCTCAATTGCTGGATTCCTGTGGCCAAATCTGGGTAGAACCGCACCTGCTGGTCCTGGTGTTTAATCTCTCCTTTAGCACGTGCAGCGTTGAAGATCTTCATCCTGTCTCTGTTGCTAAGAAACTTCATAATTAAGGTCCTCGGCGGTCCCTTATCTCTCCGTGGGCCAATACGATGTGCTTTTTCCAGAACCACTGCTGATTGCAACTCCTCGCTGCCCAGCACCTCCGGAATCCACTTTTCCAGAAAGGAACATACGTCCCGACCTTCTGATTCCTCTGGAAGACCCACCAGCCTCAAATTATTCTGTCTCGACCGAGATTCCAAATCCAAAATATTATCTTCCAGAGATTTATTTTTTTTTTCCAAAGTGCGCACCTTTAATTGAAGACGGGTGACGTCATCTTCAGCACTAGCGAGACGGAGCTCCATCTGCGCCGTTCGTTCTACACAGTCACCCAATTCCTTTCTTATTCCTTCCAGCGCTGTCATAATCCCATCAAATCTAGAGGAAAAGTCCGCTCTCATTGAACTCATGGCAGCCATCAGCGCATCTGCGCCATTCCCCGCAGAAATCGCGCCGCCGCCAGCCTCCTCCGCCATATATGGAGCCTTGTTTGCTGCGTCACAGACCTGAAAGTCCGTTAATTTGGACTGTTTCGGCGGCTCGCTTTTTCCTTTTCCTGGTTTTCCAGCCTTAGGCTTCGCCGACATATCCTCGCCCAAATGCTGGGATACGTTCTGTCCCAAATGAGAGAGTTATTTGCCGATTTTTTTTCTCCAGGAGCAGAGCAGAGCGAGACACGTCCGTCCTACGTGGCAGCCATAACCGGAAGTCAAATTATGGCATTTTACTAAGAAATTAACTTTTTTTTCTCAAAAAATTTTAATTGTTAAAAATTCTCACGTCTGCCCAGTGTACAAAGTTTGGATCGGGAATGCATCTTATAGAGGTCGTTTGCACATTGTATTCCTGATGCAAACTTGCAGACACTGGCCCAACATATATATATATATATATATATATATATGTGTGTGTGTGTGTGTTATTTTTTTCTCTTAAATTTATGACTTAATTTTGATAAACGTTTGACTTTTTATGTGCTGTTATTTACAGAAATGTTCCAACTTCTCTCCTAAATTTGCAACTTTTTTCTCGTGAATTTTATTTTTTTCTAATTTTTTACCTCAAATTTCAGTTAAAATTCACACAAATGTTTGGCATTTTAACCATAGGTTTCCATATTTTTTCTCATTAATTTATGACTTTAAAAAAATTTGCTGCTGTTTTTTTTCCTCAGATTTGCAGCTTTTTACTTATACGTTTATGACAGTATTTACAAAATTTTACACTTTTGTTGTAATGCTTTTGTGCCTTTTTTGGTTGTTCTTAAAACTTTTTCTGTATGTGCAAGTTTGTGAGTTTTTCCTTTTACATTTTAGTGTTTTCTTAAAAAAATATGTAACTTTTTTCCTTAGAAATTTGTCAGGTTTTTCATGAAAATTTTCCAAGTTTTTCTTATAAATGCACATCTCTATTTGCAATTGCTTAATCTCAAATGCAGTGTTGGGGAAGTTACTAAAAATAGTAACTAATTACAGTTACTAGTTACTTCTTTTCAAAAGTAATTGAGTTACTTTACCAATTACTGCATGATTAAAGTAATTAATTACTTGGAAAAGTAACTTTCACGTTTCTTTTAAATGCATACTTAAGTCATCTTGTACACATAGCAAGATAAATTAATTAATGGATTACATTACGGGCTTATTAATGTCAGGCTGAAAACAGACTGTTTCAGACAGAGCTTTTAGAACATGTTCAGTCTGCTTTATCCTGCCTTGAAAGCTCTTACTGTGGGAAAAATCTGAAAAAAATTCACAAGATATTGCCAGTAATTTCCTCATTTTGGAGTGAGAAATAGGGTTTGTGGAATGAGAGAGAGGGAAAAAGGTGAGACTCACTCCAAAAGAGTGAGAGTTGACAACACTGCATAAAGCTGTCCATATTTATCTTACCTTTATAATATGGATTTAACCCGGTGAGCAGTGATCCAGAGAAAATGTCCATTATCCACAGTCCAAATGTCTGCTGTAACAAAGACATGATCCAGTTCCTCAAATTCCTTTTGGAGATCAAAATCCATTTTTGAATAATCTTTATCCAGGTAGCAAGTAAATGTGTTTTAACTTCAGTGGCTCACAGCCTCAGCTGTCTTGATGGAAAGTTACTGTTTATATCACGTCTTCAGTCCATAACGACGTATCTGGCAATCAGTCGGTTTAATTCTTGCTGGGTCACAAACTGTCCAGATGCATACCTGTGCTTGAAATCCAGCTGTGGGTGTTGAGACAAGAGTATTTCCGCTTTACATCCAGCCATGGCTGTTCAGACAGCGTAGACCCACTAACACGGTGTTAGTTGTTAGCATAGCCTAGCACTAGCTTTGTCGGAGCTTTGTTGTTGTTTTCAAGCGCTCCTGAAAATTGCAATAGGTCTGAACCGGCACTTAACTTGCAACCCACCAATATGCTTTTGTCTTTAACCACGACAAAGGAAAAATAATCTATTTCCACAAAAACAAAATAGCTTCATCTTTTCCTCCGCTCAGTAGTGAAGACTCTGGCTCTTTACAACAGGTCACGTCGACTGACGTCTGCGTCAGCTACGGTAGGGTCAGTTTGTATATTCATTTTTTGTGCTAAAAATATCTATCCATATTAATAAAATGAGTAACGAGTAATGCATCTGATCAAATTTCAGTAAATGTAACGCATTACTGAATTTTTAAACAGTAATTTCGTTACACAGCACGTTACTGCAAAAGTAGTAGCGTTACAGTAATGTGTTACTCCCAGCACTGCTTAAATGTTGGCCTTAACTCTCCATTCTCTCGCTTTTTGTTCACAGAAGCATTTCACTTTTTTCTCCTAAATTTATGACTTTTTTTCTTGTAAATTTTCTTGTTTTTTTCTCTTAATATTTCAACTAAAATTCAAATAAATTTATGCCATTTTAACCATATATTTGCATATTTTTTCTCATTAATTTATGACTTTACTAGAGAATTTGCTACTGTTTTCCTCATAAATTTGCAGCATTTTAATTGTACAATTTTGGTGTTTTTTTAAAGCAAATTTGTAACTTTTTTCCTCAGACATTTGTCAAGTTTTCCATGAAATTTTTCCATGTTTTTTCTTATAAATGTACATCTTTATTCACAATTGTTGGATCTCAAATTTAGGTGTTAAATCTCCATAAAAATTATGTTTCAGAATAATGTGAAAAGATGAAGTTTTTCTGCATTCTAAACTCCAGAGATTAAAACCATCTTTTGACGTGAGTTTGATCCTTCAGAATCCATGGTGACGGCAATGACACTCCTGCTTCGTTATCTGAGCCCTCTCTTGGGATTCGGTGTCATCTTCAACCCCCCCACACCCTGTAGGGAGAACCATCAATCCCTTCTAAGCTTGCCGCTGCCAGGAACGCCGTCCTGTGAAACCGAGCGTGTTTGCACATGTGGAGCTGAGGAGAAGGAGCAGTAGGTATATTATTGCCCGGCAGGTTTAACATGTTGACGGACGTTGTTTGCATCGGTGTAATGGGCACCGGGACCCACGCCAAGGCCGCAGCTTTCATGTGGCAACGCCGTTGCAACAGGAATCTCAAGATGGCGGCGGTGGGAGCGGGGTGGGGGAGGAACAACAGCTGTGCAGTACTGGCATCGAGCCACCGCCAGGTGTCTGACACTTTAGGGCTGAAGATTCACCTCAAAGCTCAGAGAATTTATATATGAGAGGGACGTCTTCAGGTTGATTTTAGAGGACATGGTGGAGAGGAACATTATTAGCTAGGAGTCAAGAATGAAAATAACGAAAAATATTGATTATTCTGGAATGTCCATCATGCAAAACTACTCAAGTCAAGTCAGGAACATAAATATTGATTTTAATAAGAAGTGTCTTAAATCCTTGATCATGAACACTGCAATGGAAAGAAAAATTACAATCCTGAGGAAAATTAGGGCGCTTTAAATCATGTACATCCACTCTAGACTTTTGACACAAATAAGGATTATTTTGAACTGTAGGTCATACAGACCTACTCTAGTTGAATCATTAACCCCTTATCATTCCAGTCAATTTTCCTAAAAATGCCTAAATTTGGCATACGCAAAGAAAATCAAATTCTTTCTTCACTGAGTGGCAATAGAAAATTTGAAACTTCCCACTGGCAGAATAATGCAATATGAAGAGGTTAAAAAAAGTCCCAAATTCACATGAAAAACTTCACAAAATTAATTTTAAAAAAGTCCCAGATTTACATGAAAAAAATTTCACAAAATTAATTGAGAAAAGTCCCAAATTTACATGAAAAGCTTCACAAAATTAATGAACCCCTTAGCATTCCAGCTAGTTTCCATGAAAAAGCCTAAATTTAGCAGACGAAAAAAAAAAAAAAATCAAATTCTTTCTCTACTGAAGGCTGTAGAAAATGTGAAATGTCCTGCCAGTGGAAAATCATAATTTTAAGAAGTTAACCAAAATAACAAGCTAGTAACTGTAGTGGCTTTTTTTTATGATATGTGAGAATTGTAATGCTGTGTTGTAAGATAAGATAAGATAAGATAAGCCTTAATTAGTCCCACAATGGGGAAATTCCAGGATTGCAACAGCACAGGGACAGCAACACTCAGAGCAACAATCAAGAAGACAAGAAAAAACAAGAGCAGCGAATATACATATGTACATATAAATATATAAGTATATAAACACACAGTGCGGAGCATTGTAGCTAGATGGAATAAATATATAAATATATAAACACACACAGTGCGGAGCATTGTAGCTAGATGGAATGAACAGCGTAACCGTCTACTTAGTTATCCTACATGGTATGATTATGTACCCATACATATTGTCACCCTCCGTAACGACTGGTATTGTCCTAGTTGTATACCGGAGGGGACCATTGTGTAAGTCTATTGCGTCTTTTGCATTCAATACTATTAGGTTGTCACGTTTTTTTGCCATCTCTGCGAGCAGCCCTGCTTAGGTTGTACAGTCTGACAGCTGTAGGTAGGAAGGACCTGCGAAACCCCTCAGTTGCGCACCTAGGATGATGTAGTCTGCTGCTAAATGAACTCCTCAGTGCGTTCAGTATGTCCTGCATAGGGTGGGACTCGGACTCCAGCAGAGATGACAGTTTAGCCACCATCCTTCTCTCTCCTATCTCCTCCACTGGGTCAAGGCATTGCCCCAGGACAGAGCTAGCTTGTGTACCTTAATTTCCTCAGTGAGGCATTTCACGGCCCTGAAATTGCAAGATTTTGTTCTGGGGTTATGCTAATAGTTAGCACAGTTAGCAGTGGTTAGTTTTCTTTCATAATGAGTTACCCCGATGTTTAGATTAAAACCTTGCGGCGTAATGCACACTTCTGACTCTTTACTTCATCTAAAAATGCCAATAAAAAGGCAACGAAAAGAACATAAAAGTGAACATACCAACCGCCTGCTAGCTAGCTAGTGGCTAGCTTACTTTCAAAATTAGCTATGCAGAGTTCAGATTAAAAAAATCACAGTGTACAATTTCTAATAAACCCTCAGAGTGTAATCCATGCTTCCGACTAGGGGCGGGCAGTATGGCCAGAAACCATTATCGTGATATTTTTGTGAATTTTCACGGTGAAGAGGGCTATGTACAGGAGATGCCCTTGCAATCTGACAGATTTGGAGCATTTTTGCAAAGAAGAGTGGGCAGATATTGCCACATCAAGATGTGCCACGCTGATAGACTCCTACCCAAAAAGACTGAGTGCTATAATAAAAGCCAAAGGTGCTGCAACAAAGTATTAGTTTAAGGGTGTGCATATTTATGCAACCAGGTTATTGTAAGTTTTTTATTTTTCCCCTTAAAAGATTTCAGTTTGTTTTTCAATTGGGTTGTACAAGTTATAGGTCACATTAATGGTGGAAAAAGTTTTGAAATGATTGATCTTGGTCTCATTTTTTGATCTCACAAAAACCTGGCATTTGAAAAGGAGTGTGTAGACTTTTTATATCCACTGTATTTGCATTCACTCACTTTTTGACCCAGCTTCAAGTGGCCAGTTGAGGTACTGCAGGGGTTTTTTGGCAGTTCTGTCTCGGTTCTGTTTTCAGCCTCTGAGGATTTTTTGCCTTTTGGCACATCAAATGACCAAAATTCTGAGACGTGAGCTCCTTTCATCCGCCTTTCCTCCCTGAGATCCAAATTAGGGCACATTCATAGGATGCAAAGCTGTTTACACACTCGCTACTGAAATTGTAGTCGCAGGTATTCGGCTAAAAATAAAGAAAAAAAGAAAGAAAGCACGCTCAACAAGAGATCGACGAGGCTGTGATAAGTCCCCGAACATCTGGTGATTACAGATTCAGTACTGTGGGTTACCAGTGGAAATGGAGCCAAAATCCAGTCTGGTCTCACACTCGCTCTTGTTGCCTGGCAATAGAGATGTGGGCTGTGTGTAATCGTCACCTAGCATAGCTGCACACAGAAGGCACGGGGATGTTTTTTCTGTCGAACGCCCCGGGGGTACAAGCAGACAGGCAGTCCACCGGCAGCCACCCGGAATCTTCTAATTTCTTCCCCCGGATGCGGCCTCACTGCGGGGTGGCCTTTTCTGCCGCTGCCGAGACCGCTGTCAGCTCGGGTGTTAGATCTCAAGCTCATTTCACGTGTGGCTGGGTGCGAATTAGCATTTGCTCTCCCTCCACCCCTCGCTGTTTACACGTTGTGTTTCCAGACGCCCGGCCCCGGTGAGCCTCCACTGCTACTGCTGCTGCTGCTCTGTGGTTAGAGGCTTTCTAAGAATGAGCGAACATTGATCTTTTTTAACATCATCGACCTGCTGCAACTTTTTAGTGTGAACACAAATGCATGAGCTGCCTCTAACAGGATGCAACCTTGCAGGAATAAAAAAAAACCAAAAAACTCCTCAAATCTTTCTGCTTGCAACAGAAAATTTGACGCCTCGCAGCCTCCCTCTGTGAAACCTCAAAGCAGCCGCGGTGCCGTCAGGGAGAGTGTTTCCGCCTCCATCGATGAGACGATAACCGAGCAACACAAAGGAAACATGCAGAGCCCCTGTACTGTACAGAGCACCAGAGGGAGGGCATTTGTACTGCAAATTTCTGGCAGCAGGGGGGGGCACCGTGTTGGCGATCACTGGCCCTCCCCACATATGGCGTTATCACTTGTAAGTTTGCAGCAAATTGGCAGCGAACGGCAGCATATGGCACGGCCAGCCCCTCTGCCTTCATGTCCTGAAATTTTCTCTCATTATTCTGCTCCCCTCACTACCACCACCCCCCATTGCTGCTGCTGCCGCTTTGTTAACCTGTTTTATGTTGGATTTACAGTTATGTAAAACCAAAAAAGGGCATCCCAGTATATTTTTAGTTCTTTATAAAGAATTATCAACATATGATATAGTAGGAGCATTGAAAACACTGCAGCTGGCATCTTTTTATCACCTGAGTTCCATTAGCCAATCACAGGGTTTGACTTTAGCTTCCACATAACGCAGGATTTCATTTTCAGTTACTGAAAAGCTGATAACCATAAAGGAGTTTCACTGTGGAAATAATATAGACAGGACCTTTTCTAGCTTTTTGAGGGCCTTATGCAAGATTGTGTTTGGGCTAATCTAAAGCATCTCTAGAGGATAAAGATCCAGGCTTTGACTGGGCTGTTCCACAATTCTCCGTTTCTTTCGTTTTGGGTGATTGTTACATTTCATGGTCCAACTCTGCTTCAGCTTCAGTTATTTAGACTGTCATTTTCCTCAGACAGCCTCTGGAATGATGAAGAATTAGATAAGATAAGATAAGATAAGCCTTTATTAGTCCCACAATGGGGAAATTCCAGGATTGCAACAGCACAGGGATAGCAACACTGAGAGCAACGATCAGAAGGCAAGAGAAAAACAAGAGCAGCGAGTATACAGTACATATGTACATATATACTGTATATAGACACACAGTGCGGAGCATTGTAGCTAGATGGAATAAATATGTAGATATATAAACACACAGTGCGGAGCATTGTAGCTAGATGGAATAAATATGTAAATATACAAACACACGCAGTGTGGAGCATTGTTGCTAGATGGAATAAATATATAAACAGAGTGTGGAGCATTGTAGCTAGATGGAATAAATATATAAATATACAAACACACGCAGTGTGGAGCATTGTTGCTAGATGGAATAAATATATAAACACAGAGTGTGGAGCATTGTAGCTAGATGGAATAAATGTGTAAATATATAAACACACACAGTGTGGAGCATTGTTGCTAGATGGAATAAATATATAAACACAGAGTGTGGAGCATTGTTGCTAGATGGAATAAATATATAAATATACAAACACACGCAGTGTGGAGCATTGTTGCTAGATGGAATAAATATATAAACACAGAGTGTGGAGCATTGTAGCTAGATGGAATAAATGTGTAAATATATAAACACACACAGTGTGGAGCATTGTTGCTAGATGGAATAAATATATAAACACAGAGTGTGGAGCATTGTTGCTAGATGGAATAAATATATAAATATACAAACACACACAGTGTGGAGCATTGTTGCTAGATGGAATAAATATATAAACACAGAGTGTGGAGCATTGTAGCTAGATGGAATAAATGTGTAAATATATAAACACACACAGTGTGGAGCATTGTTGCTAGATGGAATAAATATATAAACACAGAGTGTGGAGCATTGTTGCTAGATGGAATAAATATATAAATATATAAACACACACAGTGTGGAGCATTGTTGCTAGATGGAATAAATATATAAACACAGAGTGTGGAGCATTGTAGCTAGATGGAATAAATATGTAGATATATAAACACACAGTGTGGAGCATTGTAGCTAGATGGAATAAATATATAAACACAGAGTGTGGAGCATTGTAGCTAGATGGAATAAATGTGTAAATATATAAACACACACAGTGTGGAGCATTGTTGCTAGATGAAATAAATATATAAATATATAAACACACAGTGCGGAGCATTGTAGCTAGATGGAATAAATATATAAACACACAGTGTGGAGCATTGTTGCTAGATGGAATAAATATATAAACACAGAGTGTGGAGCATTGTTGCTAGATGGAATAAATATATAAATATATAAACACACACAGTGCGGAGCATTGTAGCTAGATGGAATAAATATATAAATATATAAACACACAGTGTGGAGCATTGTAGCCAGATGGAATAAATATATAAACACACAGTGTGGAGCATTGTAGCCAGATGGAATAAATATATAAACACACACAGTGTGGAGCATTGTTGCTAGATGGAATAAATATATAAACACAGAGTGTGGAGCATTGTTGCTAGATGGAATAAATATATGAATATATAAACACACAGTGTGGAGCATTGTAGCTAGATGGAATAAATATGTAGATATATAAACACAGTGTGGAGCATTGTAGCTAGATGGAATAAATATATAAATATATAAACACACACAGTGTGGAGCATTGTAGCTAGATGGAATAAATGTGTAAATATATAAACACACACAGTGTGGAGCATTGTAGCTAGATGGAATAAATATGTAAATATATAAACACACACAGTGTGGAGCATTGTTGCTAGATGGAATAAATATATAAACACACAGTGTGGAGCATTGTAGCTAGATGGAATAAATGTGTAAATATATAAACACACACAGTGTGGAGCATTGTAGCTAGATGGAATAAATGTGTAAATATATAAACACACACAGTGTGGAGCATTGTTGCTAGATGGAATAAATATATAAATATATAAACACACAGTGTGGAGCATTGTAGCTAGATGGAATAAATGTGTAAATATATAAACACACACAGTGTGGAGCATTGTTGCTAGATGGAATAAATATATAAATATATAAACACACAGTGCGGAGCATTGTAGCTAGATGGAATAAATATGTAAATATATAAACACACAGCGTCGAGTATTGTTGCTAGATGGAATAAATATATAAATATATAAACACACACAATGCGGAGCATTGTAGCTAGATGGAATGAAACAGCACAACCGTCTACTTAGTTATCCTACATGGTATGATTATGTACCCATGCATATTCTCACCCTCCATAGCGACCGGTATTTTCCTAGTTGTATACCGGAGGGGACCATTGTGTAAGTCTATTGCGTCTTTTGCATTCAGTACTATTAGGTTGTCACGTCTTTTTTGCTATCTCTGTGAGCAGCCCTGCTTAGGTTATACAGTCTGACAGCCGTAGGTAGGAAGGACCTGCGAAACCTCTCGGTTGTGCATCTAGGATGATGTAGTCTGCTGCTAAATGAGCTCCTCAGTGCATTCAGTATATCCTGCATAGGGTGGAACTCGGACTCCAGCAGAGATGACAGTTTAGCCACCATCCTTCTCTCTCCCATCTCCTCCACTGGGTCAAGGCGCTGCCCCAGGACAGGGCTAGCTTTCTTGATCAGTTTTTTCAGTCTCTTCCTATCGGCTGCTGTAATGCCACTGCCCCAGCAGACCACTCCAAAAGTGATGGCTAATGCCACCACCGTGTCATAGAATGACTTCAGCAGCGCCCCTTGTACACCAAAAGACCTGAGTCTCCTCAGCAGGAACAGCCTGCGTTGTCCCTTCTTGTAGAGTGCGTCGGTATTGTGTGACCAGTCTAGTTTATTGTTCAGATGAACACCCAGGTACTTGTAGGATGTCACCATCTCGATGTCTGTTCCCTGTATATTTACTGGTGCTGTGAGGGGTTGTCCTTGCCTGCGGCAGTCCACCACCAGCTCCTTAGTTTTCCTCGCGTTGATCTGGAGGCAGTTCCGATGGCACCAGTCCACAAAGTCCTGGATAAGCCCTCTGTACTCAGTTTCATCTCCGTTTGCGATCGTTGGCCTCATCTCCGAGTCGTCAGAGAACTTCTGTAGATGGCAGTGTGTTGTGTTGTGTGAGAAGTCCGCAGTATAAAGGGTAAACAGGAAGGGAGCCAAAACCGTTCCTTGGGGGGCCCCCGTGCTATCGATGATCGTGTCGGACACACAGTCCCGGGTTCTCACAAACTGAGGCTAGTTTGTGAAGTAGTCCAGGATCCATGATGACAGGTGCTGGTCCACCCCTGCGCACAGCAGCTTGTCCTTCAGGATCATCGGTTGGATGGTGTTGAAAGCACTGGAGAAGTCAAAGAACATGATCCTCACCGCATTCCCGGGCTTCTCCAGGTGGGACAGAGAACGGTGAAGGAGGAAGATCACCGCATCCTCCACCCCAATGCCATGCTGGTAGGCGAACTGGAGTGAATTGATGTGTATTCCGTGATGGTGGGCAACCCCAAACCATGACATTTCCACCCCTGTGCTTCACAGTTGGTATGAGGGTGTTTTGCTAAAATGCCGTCTTTGGTTTACACCAAACATTTGTCCAAAGCACGTTGTTCCAGAAGTTCTGGTCTTCATCTAGGTGTTCTCTGGAAAACTTCAATCTTGTCCTGACACCAAAGGTTGCCTTACATGAAAATCAAACTTGTGCACTCTCTTTCTGCTGGTAGATGCATGGACATTCACATCAGTTGGAGCAAGAGCTTCATGTAGGTTCTATAATGACGTTTCAGGATTGCTGGAGACAACTTTAATCATCTTGAAGTTTGATCTTAGGCTGAACTTGCCATGTTGGCAGTTGTTTTAAATGTTCTCTATTGATGGAATATTTCTGGACAGTGGAACGGCTGATTGAGGTCTTTCTACATCCCTTCCCAGACCCGCTTGGATCTATGATCTTCTTTCTGAAGGCTTTAAAGCCTCTTTAGATCTCACCACGGTTGTACCACGGTCAAATCAAACTGAACCTTTGCGGTTTAGATAAGACAGTCTCCTTCAAAATGATCTGTAATGAGGTTCTAATAATTTGCCCAACTTGTGATGCACCTGATTCTAATTGCAGCCATTGTAATTATCAGTGAACAAATGAACGATTACATGACAGCAAACCCTCCGTTCCTGCAGTTCCTCCCTCCTTCATCTCCCCCCTCGGGTCTCCTGCTTTCACATCCCTCCTCCCACTCCACTCTGTGGGAGGCTGACACCACAAACACTCTTAATAACCACCTTTCAACTGAAACCACATGCCTGAGGCGAGCCAGAATTACTATGATTTTATTTTGCTCACCACTCTGTGACATCACTGTCCACTGCTCTTCTGTGGAATGAAGAAAAGAAAGTTGGAAAGAGGCAAATGGACTGTTAAACCTGATTAGAGGAGAGACTTCATCTGAGGTTGTATGTTCTTCTTTTCTCGCCTTTATCCCGTGTCACAGAGCCTTGCCATTCAGAGATACGCACATGCACCCAAACACGCATTAGGTCCGCTTTTCTTCCCTCCGGGGGAGCAAAAGCCAGCTTGACGCTGAGCTTGGCACCTGACTGACAGGTGTAGTCAAGAAGAAACGCCACGCTCTCCGTCATCCTCGGTGATAACATCTCTGCTCTGTGCACCCCCCCACTCCAAAATCTCTATTTACGTGCCGAGCCTTAAGCCGACACTCAGCACGTCTCTCCGCCGTCTCAGGAGGTATCGCGTTTCACACCTCGGTGAATAATTGCCGATCGACTAGGTGATTATAGCTGTGTAATTAAGGTGGATGCATAATGTTGGGCGAATTCTAATGAGGCAGAAACCTGTCATACAGTTTAGAGTTGAATCCCCAAAGATAAGAAGGTAGGATACAGAAGCTTTAAGTCTTGACGGTTCCCTCCTTCACCGATTTATTTTGGCCATGTCGAGTAAACACACTAACGTTTCAGCGTTCATTAGAGGAGGAAAGAAAATGGATAGCATGGCGTACTGTATATGCACCCTGAAACAAAAGGCTATTTCCTGTTCCACATATATGGGACACCATGTGGAAACGGGGGGGGGGCACTCTGGTTCACCCTGGGTCACACAGCTACTGTCAGTAGTGAAGCTACAGTGGGGGGTTAGTCCTCTAGTAGGTTTCCTTTCCCCATTCTGTTAGGCTGCGCACCAAGCTAGAAGGCAGAAAGCACCATTTTTATCTGGTCTTTAATATGACCCAGATGAGGCTTGAGCCCTGAACCTCCTGACTCTACCATCAGGCCACCACCCCAGTCTGAAACAAAAAGTGATTGGCTGGAATTTCCACATGACATTTCTATTCCAAGGGTTGCATAACCCCCCCCCCCCCCCCACAAAAAAAAAATAATATATATACAGTATATATATATATATATATATATATATATATATACGTATACAGTGGGGCAAAAAAGTATTTAGTCAGCCACCAATTGTGCAAGTTCTCCCACTTAAAAGATGAGAGAGGTCTCCAATTTTCATCATAGGTATACCTCAACTATGAGAGACAAAATGAGGGGGAAAAAAATCCAGAAAATCACATTGTCTGATTTTTAAAGAATTTATTTGCAAATTATGGTGGAAAATAAGTATTTGGTCACCTACACACAAGCAAGATTTCTGGCTCTCACAGACCTGTAACTTCTTCTTTCAGAGGCTCTTCTGTCCTCCACTCGTTACCTGTATTAATGGCACCTGTTTGAACTCATTATCAGTATAAAAGACACCTGTCCACAACCTCAAACAGTCAGACTCCTAACTCCACTATGGCCAAGACCAAAGAGCTGTCAAAGGACACCAGAAACAAAATTGTAGACCTGCACCAGGCTGGGAAGACTGAATCTGCAATAGGTAAGCAGCTTGGTGTGAGGAAATCAACTGTGAGAGCAATTATTAGAAAATGGAAGACATACAAGACCACTGATAATCTCCCTCGATCTGGAGCTCCACACAAGATCTCACCCCGTGGGGTCAAAATGATCATGAGAACGGTGAGCAAAAATCCCAGAACCACACGGGGGGACCTAGTGTATGACCTGCAGAGAGCTGGGACCAAAGTAACAAAGGCTACCATCAGTAACACACTATGCCGCCAGGGACTCAAATCCTGCAGTGCCAGACGTGTCCCCCTGCTTAAGCCAGTACATGTCCAGGCCCATCTGAAGTTTGCTAGAGAGCATTTGGATGATCCAGAAGAGGATTGGGAGAATGCCATATGGTCAGATGAAACCAAAATAGAACTTTTTGGTAAAAACTCAACTTGTCGTGTTTGGAGGAGAAAGAATGCTGAGTTGCATCCAAAGAACACCATACCTACTGTGAAGCATGGGGGTGGAAACATCATGCTTTGGGGCTGTTTTTCTGCAAAGGGACCAGGACGACTGATCCGTGTAAAGGAAAGAATGAATGGGGCCATGTATCATGAGATTTTGAGTGAAAACCTCCTTCCATCAGCAAGGGCATTGAAGATGAAACGTGGCTGGGTCTTGCAGCATGACAATGATCCCAAACACACCACCCGGGCAACGAAGGAGTGGCTTCGTAAGAAGCATTTCAAGGTCCTGGAGTGGCCTAGCCAGTCTCCAGATCTCAACCCCATAGAAAATCTTTGGAGGGAGTTGAAAGTCCGTGTTGCCCAGCGACAGCCCCAAAACATCACTGCTCTAGAGGAGATCTGCATGGAGGAATGGGCCAAAATACCAGCAACAGTGTGTAGAAAACCTTGTGAAGACTTACAGAAAACGTTTGACCTCTGTCATTGCCAACAAAGGGTATATAACAAAGTATTGAGATGAACTTTTGTTATTGACCAAATACTTACTTTCCACCATAATTTGCAAATAAATTCTTTAAAAATCAGACAATGTGATTTTCTGGACTTTTTTTTTCTCATTTTGTCTCTCATAGTTGAGGTATACCTATGATGAAAATTGGAGACCTCTCTCATCTTTTAAGTGGGAGAACTTGTACAATTGGTGGCTGACTAAATACTTTTTTACCCCACTGTATGTATGTATATATATATACATATATATATATATATATATACAGTATATACAGTATATAATAAATATGCAATAACAGAAGAAAAACTCAAGAGAAACATAATAAGAAAATTTATATTTTTCCTTTTTTCATTTGATTTTTTCAGATTTTTTCTTTACTTTTTCAATTTTTTTTTTATTTTTTTCAAGTTTTTATTGTGAACTTTTCATTTTTATTTATATATTAGAATTTATTTATTGTTATTATTTTGACATTGTTTTTATTTTTTTATTTTTAATTATTTTTCAGTTTCTTTTGTTTTTACATTTGTATTTTTATTTTTTTAAAAACTATACATGTATATAAACAACAAAAATAAAAAAAAATTAATTAAAAAAACTTGAAAAAAGATGAAAAAGTAAAAACATTAATATTTTACAAATTTCTAAGCTTGGAAAAAGTCTTAAATTTAAAGAGGAGGCACAGGTGCAAATTTACAAAGGAGGGAAAGCTGCAAATTGTTATGACCCGAGTACCGATCTCGTCCGCGCTCGGGCCATGCATCATCTCTGCCGGCTTTGACAGCAGTGGATTACATTCTGGCTCCCCGGGCTCTTATTTTGACAGCGCTCGGTGGGGCTTCCTGCTGTCAAAGCCGATCAGCTGTTCTGCATCACTGCTTGTTAGCTGCCGGCTTTATTAGCGGGCGCTGACAGCAGGTTGATGCAGCAGTATCGTCAAACATCCTGAGAGATTCCTGGTGTGTTATCACGTTCATGTCAAGGTTCGTGTCTTTATTCATGTCTGTTCTCAAGATCGTAGGTGGCTGGGTATAGCCCTACGATCCCATGCATCTTGTAGTGAGTGTTTTTGCCACAGCGGCTCATAGTTTTGTGTTATTGTCTTGTGTTCTTGTTAATAAAACGTCAATGCAAAACTCACTGGCGACTTTTGGCGTCTTATGGTGGCCCGCGAGGGTCACCGCGTGACACAAATTTGTGTCTATTTGTGAATTAAATAAACAGATCCACACCAAGAAGTCTTTTTGTTCCTTTAAGCTGTATCTCACGGAGCAGCGAACTCTGTGGAACGTTCGTGAACTTGTGGTTACTGGGCTTTCAGCAGGGTTTGTAAAATTTTGCACAACAGTTTGCAAACAGTATTCTAGGTTCCCAAGTTTAAACATGTTTGGAATTTTTTTTTGCAAACATATTTTTCCACCAACAGTTGCAAATGTTTGCAAAACAGTTGTAAGCATCTGCAAACAGTTGTAACACATGTTGCTAAAGTTCTTTTTGCTTTATTTATTGAACACTAGCACTGGGTTTACTCCGGGATTTCTCTGGTTTCCTCCCACATGCCAAAAACATGCAAGTTAGGTTAATTGGCATCAAACTGGGGATTCTAAATTGTCCTTAGGTATGAATGTGAGAGTGAATGGTTGTCTGTCTCTCTGTGTTGGCCCTGCGATCTGTCCAGGGTGTACCCTGCCTCTCGCCCAAAGATGCTGGGATGGGCTCCAGCCCCCCCACGACCCGAAAAGGATTAAGCGGAAGAAGATGAATGAATGAAAGATGAATGAATGAACACTAGCAAATGTTTAAGAACTTTTACTGCAAAACTGTTTAAAACCTTAAAACTTGTGTGCAAACTGTTTTGGAATCTTTTATGAACCCTGATAAACCCTTCAAATGACAACTTTCTTGAACGTTTAACATTCGCCGCTCTGTGACATGCTAACCTGATTCTTGCTAACATTCATCAGAAAAGTTGGCAAATTCAAAAATCACTGTCAGCATTTGCCGCACCGCTAGATACTACTATTGTCTTTGCAAAGAAAGCCGAGTGCACAGAAAGCAGAGATGATCCAGACAGTGGTCTACCCAGTCTGATATCAAGGCATGGGAGTACACAGCATAAATGCTTTCTGTCCTTGAGTCCGGTGAGAAACTGTTGCAAGTTTGCAGCCGAAACACACCTGAATTCAGGCCTTGAATCAGCAAACTGAAACAGTCAGAAAACACTGCATGAATGAAGACAGTCTACAGAGGTGAAATCATTTGAACCAAAATACAATTCAACAGTGATCAGTGCATCCATGCATCTTCTACCGATTATCCAGGGGTCCAGGTTGTGGGGGCAGCAGTCCAAGCAGAGAAGATAGACTGTCACCTGGTGCACATAGCACCAAGAGCCCCATGATCCCCCCTGCAGGTGGTGAGTCCATTACAGGGTGGATCCATGCCACTTGTTGGGTACACTGGGTCCTTCTTGTAACTTTTTAATGGGGATCTGCTGGAGTGCTTTTGGTCTCGCCCTCCATCCAGGACCTGTTTGCTATGGGAGACCCTATCAGGGGCAAGCTGCCCCTGACAACATAGCTCCTGAGACCATGAGAGCACACAAACCCCTCCACCACAATAAGGTGGTGATCCATGGAGGAGAACTGACATGTTTCTAATAATATGGACCCAAACTGCAGACATGGAGAGCACAACAGGTGCTGATGCCCCTGGTGAGACAGAAAAGAGATTGGTGAGTTTTTAGGAGATTGTAACTAGAATAAACTTGAGTTGTGATCTTACAGTTATAGGTGAAGTAGTTTGAATGAGTGAATCCCAAACAAGCTCCAGTCAGATTCTTGTGATCTTCTCTTCGGGTGAGTGTGGTTGGAGTACTGCAGGCAAGGGGGGGTGGGGGATGCCTCGGATCTGGGGACTTAGGGTAAGAATAAAATGAATAATTTTATTTGAGACTTACACAAGTGGGTGAAGAGGATCCTGGTAGGGATGGTGATCCGCCAGTGTAAGTTGATATCCACCCGCAGGGGCCCTGATTCCACCTCGGAGAAGGTCCAAGGGAAAGTCCTTACATGTTTATTCCCACAAGGAATAAACAGGGGAGCAGACTCGGGAAAGAGCTTCTGCTGACAGCATGAAGTCCAACAGTCCCACAATGAGAGTGGGACATGAGCTCCGATTCATGGGTGCGGCTGAGGTGAGACAGTTAGTGCAGCTGAGCAGGATCAGGTAATCAGTTAAGGAAAGTGAGTGTGTTTTATTTATTTTTATTTTATTTAACCTTTATTTATACAGGGTAGTTCCATTGAGAGACAACCTCTCTTTTTCAAGTATGCCCTGTTCACACTCACACATTCACACCTGGAAGCTGCCCAGTACAACCACAGACTGACTTGTGGCCACTGAGCAGCTCCACTGGAGCAGTTGGGGTTAAGGGCCTTGCTCAAGGGCACCACAGTGGGGTTAAGGAGGGTGGGGAAAACACTGCTATGTTATCTGTCCCACCCAGATGTAATCCTGCTGGTCCAGGGATCGAACCTGTGACCCTCTGTTCACCAATCCACATTCCTAACCATTAGGCCACCACTGCCCAATGGTGTGTGTGTGTTCAGACCTGGAATATCACAGTGATCAGTGTGTTTAGGTAATGCTCAAGTGAAAAAACAAAGCGCAACTTTAAAAACATTCCAAGTCACAGGTTTACAGAAGTTGCAAGTTTACAAAACTAGGAGGAAAAGTCACAAATCATTGGTCGAGTTACAAAATTTACAATGGAGGAAGTCACAAACAGAAAATTAGGTGAAAAAAGTCGCAAATTTACATTTACAAGGAGGAAAGCTGCAAATTTACAAGACTGGAGGGAGAAGTTTCCAGTTTATGAAACTAGGGGAAAGGGAGGGAAAAGTCACAAGTACAGTATATTGGGGGGCTGGCATGTGGCCCCCGGGCCGTATTATTGACACTTGTAATATAGTTGGGTGTTTTTTAAAAATCTTCTGTTTTTGTCTTTCATCACATTGTTTTTCTCCTACAGCTGAAGCTGAAGTGCTCTCCTACTCCGGCTCACTCGTCTCCCTCAGGAGTTTTCATCCTATTTATCGTCCTTTTTTATCGCAGACAGTTTGTCCTTTTGCACCGTGGCTTTTTGCAATGGTAATGACGGGCTCTCTGCAGAAAAGCTCTCCTCTCTCTCGTTCGAAACATTTTTCCCCTCTCTCTTTGCCGTGTGTTTGTGTGTGTCTGTTGACAGCGACACGCTTGTGGTGGCGCTGACGGATGCTCACGCTTCTGAGAGCGAACGGCATGCTGTCTTTGAAGCCCAAGTTAAAGCCAGCTTTTTTTTTGCCCCATTTCTATCAATCATTCATCACCGGAGGCGCTGGCTGTTGGTGATTAAAGCTTTGCTACCGGAGGGCGGCATTTGAATGTGGATTTATAATTCACAGACATTGGCACAGCATGTATGAAACAGACGAGTGTCCATACATGTGCACACAAACCAGGGCCGTTTCTAGACTTTTTGGGGGCCCTGTGCGTAGGCGAAGAGTTTAAGTAGGGCCCCCCCAAAAAGCTCGAGACGTCCCTGTGTATGTGCGTGTGTGTAAATCAGGAGCATATTCTCAGGGTCAAACAGTCGATTGTTTGGTCGATAAACACAACTGCTGGCAGAGAAAAGTGGTGCATCGATAACCTTTCAGGATTGATTTTTGGCAGCAGGAAGAACACAATAACTGTGAAAGCAAATATGTTCTTGCAGCTTTTTGTTGGATTTGTGCCAAACTTCGACGTGAATGCTGTTTTAATTCAGGTTTATTATTGTGTCCCGGCATGAGTTTCCGTTGTCAGTGTGAGAGAGAGACTGTGGCTGACAGCATGAATTTTGACTGGAAAAAAGATAGACTGAACCTTCTAACCTCAAAAAATAGACTCAATTCCATATTATTGGTTTTACTATGGACAAACCTCAGTTCCAGTGAAGTTGGGACATTGTGTAAAACATAAAAAACAGAATACAATAATTTGCAAAGTCTTTTCAATGTATATTCAATTGAATACACTACAAAGACAAGGTATTTAATGTTCAAACTGATAAATTTTATTGCTTTTTTTTACAAATATTCACTCATTTTGAATTTGATTCCTGCAACATGTTCCAAAAAACTGGGACAGGGGCATGTTTACTACTGTGTTACATCATCTTTCCTTGTAACAACAGTCAAAGCTAAGGTCACAAATACCCTTATGAACAGCTGCAAACATCATACGAACGATTTTTGGAGCATTTTGTACGGCCTTCTTAAGGTGGCCATAGGAGAATTCAGAGTTCGTAGACCGTTCATAAGTTTGTGACCAGGTCAATGGTCTTGTCCAAGATTTCTGTGAATTCCCCATGAAACCCCTCATCGTAGGGCGGCTGTACGAATGCCATAGGAACTGCATAAGAACTACATAAGATGTTGGCCATAAGTATGCCTCAAGAACACTTTAAGCTGTTCTTGAGAGTCCCTTACAGCGGTCTTAGGAAACGGCATACGAATCCCCATTCGTACGGAGATTCATACAGCGTGCGTAAGGCGGTAGTGAAGCGCTCCTAAGGTAGAAGTATGTCATTCGTGCAACATTTGTGCCAAAAAAATGTGCCAAAAGCCGTAAGACCTTCCTATCAACGAATTGAGAGTGCATGAGTTGTGCTTGAGTTGCACAAAATTTTTTGTAAGATGGCAGTAAGTATGTTGTAGGAAGATCCCAAGGCAACCTTACGAAGAACGTGAGAATTCTAGGGCCATTGTACGTCAGAAAAGCACCTCATTTCTCAAGAATGCCTCAAGTTGCTCTGGTGAATTGTAAGAAGGCCTTAAGAAGCTATACCTGCCTCCATGAATGTCTGCGAACTCCAGAATTTGTAGGAACTGGGAGATTCTTACAAACCCATCGTTCGTAAGAATCTTTGTGACCGTAGCTTAAGCATTTAGGAACTGAGGACATTAATTGTTGAAGCTTTGTAGGTGGAAATTCTTTTCCATTCTTGCTTGATGTACGACTTCAGTTGCTCCACACTCCGGGGTCTCCGTTGTCAGATTTTGCACTTCATAATGCACCACACATTTTCAGTTTAAGACAGGTCTGGACTGCAGGCAGGCCAGTCTAGTACCCACACTCTTTTACTACAAAGCCACGCTGTTGTAACACATGCAGAATGTGGTTTGGCATTGTCTTGCTGAAATAAGTAGGGACATCCCTGAAAAAGATGTTGCTTAGATGGCAGCATATGTTGCTCCAAAACCTGTATGTACCGTTCTGCATTAATGGTTCCTTCACAGATGTGTAAGTTACCTGTGCCATGGGCACTGACACACCCCCATGCCATCACAGATGCTGGCTTTTGAATTTAATGCTGATAACGATCTGGATGGTCCTGTCACACTAGCGCTCTTGTTTTCAAACCAAAACAGAGCTGTAGCTTGGCCACACCTCCTAACACTGGCTGTCACTGCATCATCCTCTGCCTTCCATGGACTTTGCTAGTGACTCACTACAACTCTGTTTCTGGTTGGCCGCTTCCCCACTCTTTTCTGTTACTTCTCACCATTCAAGGGTCTCCTGTCCCAATCTGCAAGTCTTCCCTGGTAGTTTTGTGGCCTCCAGTGAGTGGTGTGGAACACTGACCCATGACAGTGGCCTCCAAAAGTGGTCTCACTGTGGCACCCAACTGGTTTCTACCCCTGGGGCCCCATGTGCAACAGATGCCAAAAAGGAACCTTGAGAGACTTGCAGACTGAAAACAAGAAATGGCAGAAGCCTGAAAACATGGTGTAGTGGTTACCACTATTGTCTCACAGTAAGAAGGTTGTGGGTTCATCTCCACCTACCAGAATGGCTTATCTAAGTGGCGCTTTCATGTTCTTCCCATGCTTGCACTGGTTTCCTTCAGATGCGCTGGTTTCCTCCCACATTCCCAAAATATGGATGTTAGGTTAACTGGAGACTCTAAAGTGGCCCTAGGTGAGTGAGTGAGTGAGTGAGTGAGTGAGTGAGTGAGTGAGTGGGTGGGTGGGTGGCACCGTACCACGGCTGCCTCATCCAGCTGACTGGATATGCTTGAATTTCCCTCCAGGATTAATAAAGTATATACCAAGACAAAGAACAAGCCAGCTTGCTGCTGCAGAACAACCTGAGATGCTGACAAGTGGTTGTTGGAGGAGGGAAAGTTGGCAGTAATGCTAACAGCAATAACCGATGAATACACAGATAAGTTAATAAAAGAAAACGTATAGTCACTGGAGCTAATACATGATTTGGTTTGTTCACGGGTTCATTAAAACCAATGCAGTGTTATTTGGAGTGGGTTAATGTTTGATAAGAGATGTGAACAAATCCGGTAACTATGCTAGGCTAACAAATGATAGCCACGGGATGCTGCACACATAAGTTAATAATAAAATATGCCGATATGTTTCAGTGGGATTCCCAGGGCCATTAGAGCTCATGCAGGATTATTTGGAATGACTAAACATTGAACAGTATGTCGACTTGCTCCCATAAGCCTTTGCGGCATGATGGGGCAAACAAAGGTTTCAAGGGGAGGGTCTAGGAAGGTGGGTGGGGTGGGCTATGTAAATAAGGGTCTGAGAATAAAAAAAAGGAGAGGGAGGGGGAGTTAGGACTCAGCCATTGCTGAAGATTTGAGTTGTTTTTATTTTATTTACAGTCCCTTTAAACAGTGGTATCGACCCAAAATTTCACAACCGTTCCATCCCCAGTTTTTAAAAACTAATTTCTCTTAGAATTATACACAGTAGGTGATTTATTTTTTTTACAAGGGCAGTGGGAGGGGGGTATTTGCAAATTTTCAACAACAAAGGTACAAAAATGTAATAAAAGTTGCCATATTAAAACTTTAAAACATTGCAAATTACAATTTAATTAGGTAGAAAAAAAATTTAACCAGCATCCAGATGAACATGCAGATTTGTAAGAAAAAAGTTGAGATTTTACAGGAAAACAGTTGCAAATTTTTGAGGAAAAAAATAAAATGCAGATTTATAAGAAAAAAATCACAAATGTTTGAGGAAAAAAATGTAAATCTATGAGAAAAAAGTTTAAAATTTTTGAGAACAATGTCACTAATTTATGAGAAATAAAGTTGCAGATTTACAAGAAAAAAAATCAATTTTTTTTTAGAAAAAGTTGTTAATTTATGAGGAAAAAAGTTGCAGATTTATGAAAAAGAACTCGCAAATTTGCAGAAAAAGTCACACATTTATGTGGAAAAAATTGCAAATTTTTGAGAAGAAAGTAGCAAGATTTATGAGAAAAATTAGAAATTTACAAGAAAAAAGTTAAATTTACATGAGAAAAATCACAAATTTTCAAGAAAAAAAATTGCAAATTTGAAAAAAGTCACAAATTTTTGTGGAAAAAGTTGCACATTTTTGAGAAGAAAGCAAATTTACAAGAAAAAAGTTGGAGTTTTATGCGGTTTTGCTGTTTTTGTGTGTTTTGCGTTTCTGCTTAGAATTGTTTTTTCAAAGTAATTTTCTGATATGATAAGTGTGTATCCATGAGTGTAGAGTAGCATGTGGATCCAAAAAAACCAGGATCTAAAGGTGACGTGTTGGTGGCGGTATGCACTCTCTGAATACTTTGTAGTTATTGTCATTTCATCACAGGTCTTATAGAATGTTAAACGTCATTTTCAGGTTGCACTGATCACTAAATGGCTTTAAAACTTCTCTTTTGTTTCCATTGGTGTGATTTTGGTTGTGTCGGAGTGAAGTGAGGATCAGACATTTCCATCTCTGCTTCCTTCGTCATTCATCCATTCCTTGCTTCCTGCCTCCTTCCCTCCACCAGAAACCATCTCAGAGCCAGCAGACCGACCCACCCCCAACCCCTCCGCCACCACCCCCGCCGCCGCCACCACCACCATCACCACCACCGCCGCCCCCTATGATCCTAACAAGGTGTTCGCCATCCCGCCTCCGAGGACCGCCGACGCGGAGACCATCACGCAGCCTTCAGCCGCCGCCACCTCCTCATCCAAACGCTCCCACAACCGCGGCCTCTCCATCCTCATCCCGCCTAAGTCCACCATCACCACCACTACCGCCGCTTCTCACAGCAGCCCCACCCCCGCAGCCGCCGCTACCTTCTTCGAGGGCTCAGGCAGTGGGGAGCCGAGCGGGGACGACCAGACGGAGGAAGAGGAGGAGGAGCAACAGGAGGAGGAAGTGGGTAGCGGCCTCCCACCAGAGGTCAGCGGGTTCAAGGAGTCAATCGGTAAATCACTGCTGTTTCACTTCATTACCCATAATGCTTTGATGCCTATGAGTGTATGTGTGTGGTTTGTGTGTGTGTGTGTGGGGGGGGGGGGGGGCTTTTTCCACAGAACATAGAACATTCATGTCATCATCAGTCATCTGAAAATGAACAATAACCACACGCTTCTGTATTTTGATATTGACTGATATAAACTGATGCATTTGATGTAGACTATATTCAATGGGTGATTTATTTCTTAACAGTTTAGCAATTTAACGTGAGGTACAAACCTATAAATGTAAATTAGGTACAAATTAGCAAGAATAAAGGTGCAAAGATATGATAAAAGATGCCAATTTAAAAATTAATAAAAGTCACAGATTACACTGTAATCACACAGAATAAAAATATAACCAGTATCCAGATGAGCGCTGCAAATTTACAAAAACAACTGCAAATTTATAGGGAAAAAAATTGGAAAAAAAAGTTGAAACTTTACAGGGGAAAAAATGCTAATTTTTGACATAAAAGTTGCAAATTTATCAGAAAAAAGCTGCAATTTTATAAAAGAATTAGCACATTAGCACATGCACACATCTGCATGTGCTAATGAGTGCTATGGGTATTATGCAAAATAATCATGTATAAGTATGGGCCTTGAGCATTGTGCAACACAGTCAGGTGCAATGGTGTGCTAAGGGCATTGTGCAATATTATTTAACACTCTATAACTAAAGGGTAAATGGCGTTCACTTATATGGCGCTTTTTGTCATCTCTAGATGACCAAAGCCCTTTACAGATCCTGCTATCCACCCATTCACACACTGATGGCAGCAGCGCTGTCATGCACAGGTGCTGGCCTAACCCACCAGGAGCAACTGGGGGTTCAGTGTCTTGCTCAAGGACACTTCGACATGCAGACTGCAGACAGAGCAGGAATCAAGCCCCTGACCCTCTGATCAGTAATTGGCCACACAACACCTGTGCAAATAACTTTTGTGATCCCTCAACTTTTAACCCATTATGTGTGTTATGATCTGCATTGTGTCATCTGCTTGTCTTTTGTATTAGTTTGTTTTTATTCTTTTTTTTTTATCTCTGTTGTCTTTTATTGTTTGACATTAACCAGCCCATGGGACTGAAGATGGAAATGAACTCTTTTGCTATAATCTTGCATATTTACAGGTGAAAATGTTCATTAATATGCACTGTCCCATTTTTTTAAAAATAAATAAAATCACAAAAAATTGCAAATTTATGAGAAAAAAAACTTTAAAATTTACAGGACAAATTAGAAAACTTTTGAAAAAATTGCTGATTTATAAGGAAACTAGAAAAGCACTCGGAGAGCACAGACCTCCACCAAGCGCCACAGTTCCCCCCATACAGTGTTTGTGTGTACGTTTTCAGATTCCTTAACCATGAAAACATATGACTAGCAATTGGATTGACAATGATAGGATTAGTGGTTCAGTAGTTATTCACGAAAATCGCATTTTCCGTAATGGCGGTTTTCTTGTGGACGGTGATCCAGATCACCACCAAAATGTAATCATCTGTAGGATACCCCATTTCTGACAATCTGTGAAAATTTCATGAAAATCCATCCATAACTTTTTGAGTTATGTTGCTAACAAACAGACAGACAGACAAACCAACGCCGATGAAAACATAACCTCCTTGGTGGAGGTAAAAAGTCGCAAATTTACAGGAAAAAGTTACAAATTTATTAGAAAAAAGATTAAACTTTACAGGAAAAAGATTGCAAATTTATGAGAAAAAGGTCACAATTTTTGAGGAAAAAGTTGCAAATTTACAGGAAAAAAGTTGCAAATTTCTAAGAAAAAGTGGCAAATTTACACGAAAACAATTGGAAATTTATTTTTAAAAATTTGAAAAGTTACCGGAAATATTTGCAAATTTATTTTTAAAAAAATGGATGGTGGATGGATGGATGTTATAGGGCTGTCATGGTTGACACGCCTCTGCAACATTGCGTGGAGGTCGGGGGCAATGCCTTTGGCATGGCAAACCGGGGTGGTGGTTCCTCTCTTCAAAAAAGGGGACCGGAGGGTGTGCTCCAACTTTAGAGGGATCACACTCCTCAGCCTCTCTGGGAAGGTCTATGCCAAGGTACTGGAGAGGAGAGTCCGGCCGTTGGCCAAACCTCGGATTCAGAAGGAGCAATGTGGTTTTCATCCTGGCCGTGGCACATCGGACCAGCTCTTTACCCTCTCGAGAATCCTTGAGGGTTCATGGGAGTTTGCTCAACCAGTTTACATGTGTTTTGTAGACTTGGAGAAAGCATTCGACCGCGTCCCTCGTGGTTTTTTGTGGGGGTGCTTTGGGAGTATGGGGTATCGGGCTTGTTGTTACGAGCTATCCAGTCTCTGTATGACTGTTGTGAGAGTTTGGTTCGTATTGCCAACACTTGGTCAGACTCATTCCCAGTGAGAGTTGGACTCCGCCAGGGCTGCCCCTTGTCACCGATCCTGTTCATAATTTTTATGGACAGGATTTCTAGGCACAGCCAGGGAACAGAGAGTGCCATGCTTGGTGACCACAGGATCTCATCTCTGTTGTTTGCAGATGTTGTCCTGCTGGCTTCATCTAGCAATGACCTACAGGTCTTACTGGGACAGTTTGCCGCTGAGTGTGAAGCGGCTGGGATGAGAATCAGTACCTCCAAGTCTGAGTCCATGGTCCTCAGCTGGAAAAAAGGTGGATTGTCCTCTCTGAGTTGGGGACAGGCTCCTGCCCCAAGTGGAGGAGTTTAAGTATCTCAGGGTCTTATTCACAAGTGAGGGGAGAATGGAGTGAGAGATTAGATGGATCTGAGCTTTGGGTAATGACTGAAAGAATGAGATCGTGGATACAAGTGGCTGAAATGAGCTTTCTCTATAGGATTGTTGGACTCACCCTCAGAGATAGGGTGAGGAGCTCAGTCATCTGGGAGAGGCTCACAGTAGAACTGCTGCTCCTCCACATTGAAAGGAGCCAGTTGAGGTGGTTTGGGCATCTGATCAGGATGCCTCCTGGACGCCCACTTGAGGTATTTCAGGCACGTCCCACTGGGAGGAGTCCCTGGGGCAGACCCAAGACTCACTGGAGAGACTATGTCTCCCAGTTGGTCTGGGAACACCTTGGTTTCCTCTCTGAAGAGCTGGAGCAGGTGGCTGGGGAGAGGGAAGTCTGGGCTTCTCTGCTTGAACTGCTGCCTCCTAGACCTGGACCTCCGGAAAAGCGGTAGAAGATGGATGGATGGATGGATGTACACAAATTTGAGGGGAAAAAATGCAGATTTTTGAAAAAAAAAAGTTACAAATTTATGAGAAAAAAGTTGCAAATTTCCAGGACAAGTTGCAAATTTGTTAGATTTTTTTTTTTTTGCATTTCTGCTTAGAATTGGTCCAAAGTCATGTTATTCAGTTATGTAACATGATTTTGGCTGGTTAACAAGGGGTGTAGAGGAGCTTGAAATAACGAGGCGATGTGATTCATAAACCAAAGTTTATTATCAGCTCCTCTAACAAGTCTCATCTAGGTGCAGCAGCAGAAGAAGTAAGAGAGCGAACACCTTCGGCTCTACGAACTTATACTTGCACATAACAAAAGACATGCATATCAAAAGCTGACATCCCTCATTATCTTAATCCCCCCATTGTCTTCGTACTCCTCCTCCTGGCCCTGGGGGGTCAGGGCAGCCCATCCGGTCTCCACCGCAGTGCCTTGGATGCTCTTTAATCCTCACTGGCGGTTGAGACTCTTTGTCCTGTTCTGAGGTGTGAAGTCGCCTTACATATGTAATCACCAAACACTCTCACATGCTTAAACATATGTTGGTTATGGAATATGTGATTAATATAGACCACAGCCCCCCCCCCAAACGACTAAGAAAAGGACAATAGAAAAATTCACAGTTTAAGATAATTATTATGACATACTAACTGCTACACCTCTTGCCACAGAAGAAACTTTCCAGCAGCCATGCTCCTAAGAGAGTTCAGTGGTAATCATAACAGCATAGTAAAATCACAAGTCAGTCCTAAACTGTTACAGCACAATTAGTGAACAACTGTTGAGTAGTTTGCATCAGTCCCTGTGCCGTCTGGGTTTCAATCTTCTCCCGAATCTGCTGTGGGTCCGCTTGGGCGTCCTGGTGGGACCTTCCTGTAAGGAATCTGCAGCTTGGGAAGGAGAGTGATTATTTGTTCCCTGCAGGGGGGCTGAGTCTTTTCTCTTGGGGGGTCTACCCCGCCAAGGTGCTCTCGCCAACCGTGCAGGCTCGTCTCTCAACAAGAAGGCAGGTTTAAGTCTGTCAATGCTGACTGTTTCTTTTCTATCCCCAAAATCAAGCACAAAATGTTTATCACCAGGTTTCAGCACTCTGAATGGCCCATCGTATGGTGGGCGGAAAGTTGGTTTTAAAGCTTCATGCCCAACAAAAACAAATTCAGCGTTTTTCAAAGCTTGGGGGACAAAAACCCGTGGAAAAGAGTGATGTGCCGGCCCGGGGAGAGAGTCCGGTCTGTTGCTGCCTACAAACCTCGGGGCTGGAAGATGCCCTGGCTCTGGGTTCTCTGGTAAAAATTCACCTGGAAGCCTGAGAGGTTGTGCAAAAACTAATTCTGCTGGAGAGGCGTCTAGATCCTCTTTGGGCGCAGCACGCAACCCCAATAAAACCCAGGGAAGTTTATTTACCCAATTTGTATCCGTTAGTGAGGCTCTGAGGGCGGCCTTTAAAGATCTGTGAAAACGCTCGCATAACCCATTAGCCTGAGGGTGATAAGCGGTGGTGCGGTGAATTGTTGCCCCTAAGCTGCTGGACATGGCTGACCAAAGCTCCGAGACAAATTGAGGCCCCCTATCGGACGTGATGTCTGATGGGACGCCGAAACGTGCCACCCAGTTTGTCAAAAAAACGCGAGCGACTTCCTCCGCTGTGGTTGACGCCAGAGGGACTGCCTCTGGCCAGCGCGTGGTGCGGTCTATCATTGTTAACAGGTGTGTGAAACCTTGGGAGGAAGGTAGTGGCCCCATGAGGTCGACATGAACGTGGTTGAACCTTGTAGCAGGGATTCGAAAAGGCTCCAGAGGGGCTTTTGTGTGTTTGTGTACTTTGGCGCGCTGACAAGAAATGCAAGTCTTTGCCCATTCTTTTACGTTTTTGCGCAGGCCAGGCCACACAAACTTTTCGGCGACCATTTTAACTGAAGCGCGCACACCTGGGTGCGCGAGGGAGTGAATCGAGTCAAAAATACGGCGGCGCCATGCAGCTGGAACTAACGGGCGAGGTCGGCCGGTTGAGATGTCACATATTAGGGGGGGCACGCCGTCGCGTAGACCCCTTTTCTCCAGCCTTAACCCTGTTGGTCCAGACAGGAGTGGGCGCATGTCCGCGTCACTACTTTGTTCCTCTGCCATGGCTGCATAATCTATCCCCGCATGGATTGGGGCCGCGTATGTGTCCGCGTTGGTGAAGAGTTCCGCGGCTGAGGTAGTATAATCTGTCTCCTCGCGCTCTGGCGATGTCACAGCGCGAGAGAGGCAGTCTGCTACCACGTTAAGTTTGCCTGCCACATGTCGAATGTCTGTGGTGAACTCTGAAATCGCAGCTAGCTGTCTTTGTTGCCTGCCTGACCATGGTTCGGAAATTTTAGCCATAGCAAAGGTGAGCGGTTTGTGGTCTACAAAAGCCGTAAAACGCCGCCCCTCTAACCAAAACTGGAAGTGGCGGATGGATAAATGGAGCGCTAGTAGCTCTCTGTCAAAAGTGCTGTATTTACTCTGTTTGGTTTAGCGATTTGCTGAAGAATGCCAAAGGTTGCCAGATTCCGCCGACGTGTTGTTCTACAACCGCCCCTATGGCCAGGTCTGAAGCGTCTGTGGTTAGCGCAATGCGGGCCGAGGGATCGGGGTGAACCAACAATGTGGCATTAGCTAGGGCGCTTTTTACTTACGCAAAGGCGCGTTCGCGCTCCGGGGTCCATTCGACCGCGTTGGAAGGTTTTTGTTTTCTGAGCGCGTCATATAGGGGCTGCATGAGCTGAGCTGCGTGGGGGAGGAAGCGGTTGTAAAAATTAACCATGCCCAAAAATTCCTGCAGCGATTTGACCGTTTGTGGCCGTGGGAAACTTTTTACTGCGTGAACTTTGTCTGGAAGTGGGACTGCCCCCTTCAGAGAAACTCTGTGTCCTAAAAAATCAATTTGTGACACGCCGAATTTGCATTTGGCTGGATTGATTATTAACCCGTGCTCTTCTAGTCTCTGAAAAACCATACTGAGATGCTGCTTGTGTTCTTCCTCAGACGAGCTGGCTACCAGCATATCGTCGAGGTAGACGAACACGAAAGGGAGGTCGCGTAATACCGCGTCCATCATCCGCTGAAAGGTTTGAGCAGCGCCTTTGAGGCCGAAAGGCATCCGCAAAAATTCAAAAAGACCGAAGGGGGTTATTACAGCTGTTTTAGGAATGTCCTCTGCTCGAACTGGGACTTGATGATAACCGCGGACCAGGTCTATTTTTGAAAAAATGCGCGCACCCGCCAGATGTAGTGAAAAATCTTGAATGTGAGGAATTGGGTAGCGGTCATGCGCTGTCGCATTGTTTAATCTGCGGTAATCGCCGCACGGTCTCCAAGAACCATCAGATTTCGGAACCATGTGAAGTGGTGAGGCCCAGGGGCTTTTCGAGCATCTGATAATGCCTAATTTTTCAAGGGTGGTGAACGCGTCCCGAGCTATGGCGAGCTTGGTTGCGTCTAAGCGCCGAGCTTTGGCAAATACGGGTGGGTCCGTTGTGGGAATAAAGTGTTCGACCCCGTGCTTAGCCACTGTGGCTGAGAATTTGGTAATTGTGAGTGCTGGAAATTGGGTGAGGAGTTGATCAAACTTACCTCCTGCTGTGGTGACGCTAGCCTGCACGGGTGGTGGAGAAAGTCGAGCTGAGCAGGGAATAGAAGCAAAGGACAGTGCATTAACCAAGCGCCTGTTCGCTAGATCAACTAATAACCCATGTGCACACAAAAAATCTGCGCCCAACAAGTTAAAACTCACCGCCGCTACAATAAATGTCCATCTGTAGTTGCGGCCGTGGATGCAGAGGGGCAGGCTCTTTTCGCCAAAAGTGTCGATGGTGGAGCCGTTGGCTGCCACCGCTCCATTGCCCCGGGGGCCCATGGCCCGGTCTGCTTGGGAGGGCATGACAAAACTTAGTTGAGCTCCCGTGTCGATAAGGAACCGCTTGCCAGTGTGTCCGTCCGTCACATATAAAAGCTTGCTTTTTTCGCCGAGAACCGCCGCTGTTAACGGCTCTCGGCTTCGGCGTTTTCCCGAAATTGTGAATTTGCAGGGGGGAACGCATTTGTAAGCCTTCTCGGCAAAGTGGTGGTGGTAATAACAAACGTCGCTCCGTCTGTTACGTCCTGGTCGTGTCGCTGTCACCGCGGGCTGATTCTGCTTGGTGATTTGTGGCTCCTCGTGGCTCCGGACATCAGCGTTGAGGTCCGCGGATGCTGCTGTGGGTGTCTGCTCCTTGCAGGCGTTGACGAGCCGTTGAGCTTCGTGAGCCAGCATGCGGAAGTCTTGCTGGGTGCTGCATCGCATGTTGGCCAGCGTCCCTCTCATGTGTGGCGGCAGCGTACTGAGGAATATGAAATGGAAGAGGAAGTTGTCATTGTCCTCTTCTTTAAGTTGCAGCAAGTCCTCCATGAGGGCCTTGGGTCTGCATCCTCTGTGGCCGTAGACCGCCAGGATCCTCTCGGCTCTCTCCTCGGCTGAGGGGACGTAATTTGCCACGATGGTCGCTTTCAGTTCTTTATACTTGTCCTGGGCCGGCGGCCGTTGGATTATGCTCCGCGCACATCTCGAAGTGGCGGCGTTGAGTTTGGCGACGATGTGATAGAACTTTGTATCGTCAGCCGTGATGCCCGCAAGTGCAAACTGGGCTTCAGCTTGCTGAAACCACGAGGTGGGGTCTTCCTGCCAGAAGTCCGGCAGGTTGACGGTGACAGCGTTTGTGTGGACCGTCACTGATGTGTCCGCAGGGTGAGAGTGCCTTGCTTCGGCTCTCTCCGCGGCGCTGGTGCTCGGTTGAGCCCTCTCTATCACTTCTGCCGTGGGGGAACGTCGTCCATCTGTTCCCCTGTCTGCATGGGCGCCGGCATCTGCCTGGGTCACCACAGATGAGTCGATCGCGGGGGAACGCCTCTGGTCCATTCTCGCGTCAGGGTCACCTGTGTAGAGGAGCTTGAAATAACGAGGCGATGTGATTCATAAACCAAAGTTTATTATCAGCTCCTCTAACAAGTCTCATCTAGGTGCAGCAGCAGAAGAAGTCAGAGAGCGAACACCTTCGGCTCTACGAACTTATACTTGCACATAACAAAAGACATGCATATCAAAAGCTGACATCCCTCATTATCTTAATCCCCCCATTGTCTTCGTACTCCTCCTCCTGGCCCTGGGGGGTCAGGGCAGCCCATCCAGTCTCCACCGCAGTGCCTTGGATGCTCTTTAATCCTCACTGGCGGTTGAGACTCTTTGTCCTGTTCTGAGGTGTGAAGTCGCCTTACATATGTAATCACCAAACACTCTCACATGCTTAAACATATGTTGGTTATGGAATATGTGATTAATATAGACCACAGGGGAATGATTTTTGGCCATTTTGCATAGCAGCCCCCCCCCCTCCAACACCTACTGACTGTATCCCATCTCTGACAGAAATTTTCATTAAATATTCCCTCTTATGCACTTTTTCCACATGTTCACATAGATCCCAGAAGTGTTAAAGAACTGTCTGTGACTTAAGTCAAAACACCTCAGGGTTTAATTACTGCAGTACCATTTTACACACGGGGAAGGGGCTGTTTTCATAGTGGCTGTTTACATTTCTTTAAATACTTAAGAGCCCCAGTTCACCCAAACTCTTCCCTCTTTCTTCATTTCTCTGAGACCTGTGTTTTGATGGTGATGCCATGTGTGAGGGTTCATGGTCAGGATGGCAGAGGATCCCACAGGGATGGAAAGAATATACAAAAAGTAGACATAAATGGACATCAGATCACAGCCAAGCTAGTAGACTCCTCTCCCAGGTCGACCTCGAAAGTTCCAGCTAATGCCAGCAGCCAAATCTACCCAGCTATCATGGCCAGAATTAACGACATAGGCCAGAATGGTGCTAGAGATAGTATCTGCTGTGGATGAAGGAACTGGCCTCATACAGTGGTTACACCCAGCCAGCATGTCCATGTCGGCCCATGATAGGCTAAACCTGGGCTGTCTTATGGGTCCCATGTGGGTTTGTCTGCGGGTTCCATGTTGGCCCGTCTGTGTTTGCCCACATGACTTTACCTGTGGTACAGGTGAGCAAGTGATCTGTTTACCTGCTTTACACCTCGCTGGGCCCCACATGAGTTTAATACGTGTGACTGGGTTTCAGTAACACTTGTGTCATAGGCAAAATTATGCAAAAAAGTCACAAATTTATGACAAAAAAATGTGAAAATTTATTAAGAAAAAAGTGACAAATTTACAAAAAATAGCAAATTTATGAATAAAAGTTGCAAATTTACAGGAAAAAAATTGTAAAATTACTTGAAAAGAGTTACAAACTTAAAAGAAAAAATTAGCAAATTTACAAGAAAAAAGTCTCAAATTTATGAGTAAAAAATTAGAAAAAAGTTGCAAATTAACAAAAAAGTTGCAAATATATGCATAAATAAATTGAACATTTATGAGAAAAAAGTCCCAAATTTATGAGGGAAAATTGTAAGTTAACAGTTTAAAAAAAAGTTGAAAATTTTTGAGAAAGTTCCAAATTTTCAAGAAAAATGCCACAAATTTATGGGACAAACTCACAAATTTTCAAGAAAATAGCAATTTACAAGGAAAAAAGAGTAGCAAATTTATGAGAAAAAGTTGCAAGTTTACAGTAAAAAGAAGTTGCAAATTTACAAGAAAATGTCAAATTTTTCAGAAAAATTTATCAAATTAAGGGGGGAAATCACAAATTTACAAGAAAATTGCAAATTTCTGAGAAAATAAGTTGAAAATAGTTAAACAGGTGAGGTCCCTGTGGGCAAACAGATGGGGCCAACATGACCCACTGACACACCCACTGGGACGCACAAGACAGCCAGGTTAACCTTTGGTGGGGCCCACATGCACATGCTGGTTGGACATTTTACCAAAAAAAAGCCATAAAATCCCCATCATGCTGATTTGCAACACAGAACGAGCTGTGCTAATGGTTCCAGTACCCGTGTCATGCTAGGAAAATAAAATGAAATGGGCCATGATGTCATGCAGTATATTATCGACTGGATTAATGAATGAGCTTGAGCTGCGAATGTGTCGTGGATTGACTGGAATTTACAGAGAAGACCTCTAAAAACCACGGTCAGGCCGCTGGCTAACTTGCTAGCTAAGCTAGTTGCACTGTGGCTATGTGAGCTGCGAGGCTCAGTGGGAAACGTCCTGTTCTCCTCCTCATAGATGGTGTACCAGACTCTCCAGGATCGGGTCTGTATCAGGTCTGTTAAGTAACAGTGTGATGACCTCACAGAAGAGAACAGCCAATCCAAACAAGGTGTTTCAGACAGCTCTGTAGTCCTAGAGCCTGTGGGAGAGGAGAACCCCTGTGCAGGAGGACTTCAGAGTGTTTGACTTTGCACACCGTTGAATGTCACAGAAATCCCACAGAACACATTAGAATAAAGGTGGAATCCCTAAAACCAGAATGGAGTTCTTTATTACTACATACTGCATATGTGGTATGTTCTCGAGGATGTCAATTGTCATCCATCCATCCATCCATCCATCCTCTGCTGACAGTCTGCAGTCACAGACCGGATGGGCCAGCATGGGCCTGACTCCACTTTCTCCTCCTCGTTTTTTTGCCTCAGATTTATTCCCTTGTCAGATGCTGCCCAGGGTGCTCAGTGACGCGAGGAGCATGTAGCCCATCTGTAAATGTGTGCGTGTGTGAATATGGATGTTTCAGCACACGCCAGTCTGTGAGAGCTGTGTTAGACTGAAGAACAGATGTGAGGAGGTCAGAGGGCACGTATACCATATTTTCACATTTTGTAGATGTGATCTTTGGAATGCTGCACAGCGTTGAGTGTGTGTGAATATAAATGTTTTCCGACACGTCAGTCTGTGACAGTTTGAGCAAACTGGGAGCTTTTTCATTGAAAAAAACTTAACTAGTGTAGGGGTCTGCTCCAGAGGCGCAGTTGGCTCTTTTGTACATAACCAGTGGCCTTAATGAAAAACAAATGCTTTGAGGAGATAAGTACTAAACGTGTCAACATTTTTTTAAATTGTAAGAATAAAGGTACAAAAATATGAGAAACAATACCAATTTATTATCATTTAATTACATAGAATAAAAATTTAACCAGCATCTAAATGAATGTGGAAATTTACAAGAAAAAAGTTGAAATTCACAGGAAGAAGTTGAAGATTTATGAGAAAAAATTTGCAAATTCTTTAGGAAAAAAAAGCTGCAATTTTACAAAAAAGTGGCAAATTTATGAGAAAGTTGCAAATTTGCAGGAAAAAAGTTCAGAATTTTATTTTGTTTTATTTATTTGACCTTTATTTAACCAGGAAAACCTCACTGTGATTAATAGTCTCTTTTCCAAGAGTGTCCTGGATTTATGAGAAAAAAGTTGCAATTTTATTACAAAAAGTTGCAAATTCATTAGAAAAAGTTGCAAATTTACAAAAGTTACAAATTTATGAGAAAAAGGTGCAATTTTATGAGAAAAATGTTGCAAATTTATGAGAAGAAAATTGCAAATTGACAATAAAAAAGTTGCAATTTTACGAGAAAAAAGTTGCAAATTTACAAGGCAATGCAAGGCAAGTTTATTTGTATAGCATGTTTCGTGTGCAAGACAATTCAAACTGCTTTACATAAAAGCATTAAGGCATTACAGTAAGTTGCAAAAGGAATATACAAGAATTTAAAAACAAACTAAAAAGTAAATTAAAGAGAAACAAAAACAAGTTAAAATAGAATAAGAAAATGTGCAAGAAATAAAAGTTACAGTACACTGTAGGAGATTAACAATTGTTCTACTGAAAGGCCGCAGCAAATACAGTTTTTAACCTGGATTTAAAGCAGCTGAGAGTTTCAGCAGCCCCGATGCTTTCTGGGAGTTTGTTACCTCCGCCAAGGAGGTTATGTGATCATTGGCGTTGGTTTGTCTGTCTGTTTGTTTGTTTGTTTGTTTGTTTGTTAGCAAGATAACTCAAAAACTTATGGACGGATTTTCATGAAATTTTCACAGATTGTCAGAAATGGGGTATCCTACAGATGATTACATTTTGGTGGTGATCCGGATCACCGTCCAGAAGAAGACCGCCATTACGGAAAATGCCATTTTCGTGAAAAACTACTGAACCACTAATCCTATCATTGTCAATCCAATTGCTAGTCATATGTTTTCATGGTCAAGGAATCTGAAAACGTACACACAAACACTGTATGGGGGGGAACTGTGGCCGCCATTACGGAAAATGCCATTTTTGTGAATAACTACTGAATCACTAATCCCATCATTGTTAATCCAATTGCTAGTCATATGTTTTCATGGTCAAGAAATCTGAAAACGTACACACAAACACTGTATGGGGGGAACTGTGGCGCGTGGCGGAGGTCTGCGCTCTCCGAGTGCTTTTCTAGTTCCATATGTGAGGAGCATAAAAACCGAATGCTGCCTCACCATGTTTAGTTGTAACTCTGGGCGCAGATAGTAGGCCTGACCGTGATGACCTGAGGGCTCTGGGTGGTTCATAATGGACCAGCCGATTTGAGATGTATTTTGGCCCTAAACCATTCAGAGCTTTATAAACCAACAGCAGTATTTTGAAATCTGTTCTTTGACAGACAGGAAGCCAGTGTAAAGATCTGAGGACTGGAGTTATATGATTTACTTTCTTGCTCTTAGTGAGGACTCAAGCTGCAGTGTTCTGAAGTAACTGCAGCTGTCTGATGGACTTTTTAGGGAGACCTATGAGGACAGCGTTACAGTAGTCCAGTTTACTGAAGATACATGCATGGACAAGGTTTTCTAGATCCTGCCGAGACACCAGACCTTTAATCCTCACTGTGTTGTTTAAGTGATAATAGGCTGACTTCACTACTGTCTTAATGTGACTGTTAAGGGCTGCACGGTGGCGCAGTGGTTTAGCACTGTGGCAGCACAGTTTTACCCTCGGCCGGGGGATCGCGGGGATCATGAGATCGTGGGTTCGATCCCAGCCCCCGACCAACAGTGAGCTGTGTGGAGTTTGCATGTTCTCCCCGTGTTGCGCGGGTTTACTCCGGGATTTCTCCGGTTTCCTCCCGCTTACCAAAAACATGTAGGTTTAGGGCGCTCGCGCACGCAGCGACCAGCAGCCGGTGGCTTGTCACCAGACTGCAAACCAAATCTACCTACGGGTACAAATAAGTAACAAAAAAAAAAAAAAAAAAAAAAAAAAGAACCACACCCAGATTTCTGGCTTGGCTGTTGGTTTTTAGCATTACTGATTGAAGCTGAGTACTATCTTTGAGTTTTTCTCCTTTGGCTCTGAAAACTGTTATTTAGGTTTTGTCTTTGTTTAACTGAAGAAAATTCTGGCACATCCACTCTTTAAATTGACCAATGCATTTGATTAGGGTTTTAATTGAACCATAGTCTCTTGTTGAGATGATTACTGTATGTAGATTTGTGTATCATCTGCATAATTATGGTAGCATATTTTGTTGTTTTTTTATGATTTGAGCTAGTGGGAGCATATAGATGTTGAAAAGCAAAGGTCCTAAAATGGAACCTTGGAGAACTCCACAGGTTATTTTTGTTTGCTCAGATTTGTAGTTACCTATAGACACAAAATAGTCCCTGTCTTAAATAGGACTCAGACCAGCTAAGTACTGTACCAGAAAGTCCCACCCAGCTTTTTAGCTGGTCTAGTGAGATGTTACGGTTGACTGTGTCGAATGCAGTGCTGAGGTCCAGTACAACCAAGACTGAAATGTTGCCATCATCTGTATTGCAGAGAATGTCATTAAGGACCTTAACTAGAGCTGTCTCAGTGCTGTGGTGTGGCCGAAAACCTGACTGGAATACATCAAAACAGTTATTTAATGTCAGGAAGTTGTACAATTGTTGAAAAACAGCTTTTTCTATTATTTTTCTAAGAAAGGGGAGGTTTGATATGGGCCTATAGCTGTTCATGAGTGAGGTGTCTAGGTTGCTCTTTTTTAGAAGTGGCTTGATAACGGCTGTTTTTAAGCACTGAGGGAAGACACCTGAATGCAGAGGCATATTTATGATCTGTAGTAGATCTGAGGCCATACAATATGAAATGTTTTTTTAAAAACCCTGTTGGGAGAGTGTCAAGGCAGCAGGTAGTAGATTTCAGGTGGCGTATGATGTCATCCAAGATTACAAGAAAAAAAGTTGCAAATTTACAAGAAACAAAGTTGCAGTTTTCTGAGGAAAAAGTTGCAATTTTAACAGAAAAAAAAGCTGCAATTTTATGATGAAACAGTTTGCAAATTTATGGGAAAAGTTGCATATTTATAAGAAAAAGGTTGTAAATTTATGAGAAAAAGCTTGCGATCTTTTGAGGAAAAAGTTGCAAATTTATGAGACAAAAGTTGAAAATTCATGAGGAAAAAAGTTGCAGATTTACAAGAAAAAAGTTGTGAATTTGTGAGAAAAGTCTCAAAATGTCCCCTCTTGATTTCCACCTATGGATGGGGATGTGGGGATGATTTTGGGTCATTTTGCTAACAAGGGGGATGCCCCCCCCCACCCCATCATCCTTCAAATCACCTTCTGATTAATTTTTGAATATTTTACATCAGAAAAACTCCATTTAGCTCCTTTAAGTTTTGCTTCATCTCAGGTGAAGTCACAGAGTAATCTAAGTCATGTCACTACATTTAGCGGTGATTCATGAAGTAAAGTGAGGTGTTAATCTTTGTAGTAGCCGCCCCCCCTCAACATTATCCGTCCCTCTGTAACAAAGCTCACATCTGTGTGTTGCTCTGTTCATCTCTGCTCTCGTTTGTTTGTGTGTGTTTGTTGATTTGACGTCTCTTATTTCTCCCACCGGAGTCACACGCCGTCCCTTCGCTCTGTCCTCTTCTGTAAATCTGCTGGCCACATGCCGGCAGATGCCTCATAACCCCCCCCCCCCCAACCCGTCCTTCTCCACCCACCCCCACCCTTCCTCCTCTCCCATCTTCTGACTGCGAGTCCTTGAGCGGACGTCCCTTGCCCCTGACGTCTTTACGGCTTGTTTAGCTGCTCGCTGTTTGCCTCGGCGATAGTTTCTAATCTCTCTGCAGCCATAAACTGCCCCCCCCCTCAGTCAAAGACACCCCACCTCCACTGTCGTTAGAGTGGACGGAGGCCGGCTGCCGTTACACCCTTTCATCCTTCAGGCAGAAAAAGCCCGGCCACTTTAATGTCTTTAATGTCCCCAGATAGCCAGATATACAGTGACAGTAAGACCAGCACCGCTATACGTGTGTTTTTTTTCCCCTTCAGGGACGCCTTGAAGGTAACTGTCATCCAGTCAGCAGCCAGCAGTTATCTCATACACACACATTGTTAAACGTGCCCTGTGTTTGACAGCAGCTCCCATTAGGCGTCCTCTGCCTGATGAAAGCAGCCCCGCGTTTAAAATCAGCTCCCATGAAATATGCCGGACGGACGCTTCCTTTATCGTCCGCCAGATTTAGAGGAGTTTGACCTTGGAAACCGAATCTGAGCTCTGTGGGCCCGTTATCCTCTCCTCACTTTATATTACAGACGTACAGACGTACAGACCAGGGCGCTTTCCGCTGCATCAAAGGGAATCTGAGTGAGATGAATTATCTTAGATAAAGGATGAATGTGCTGCTTCTTCCTGCCCTGCACAGTTGAACGAAGCTGCTGCCACTGCGACGCGTCCGTCACCCATCCAGCAGGTGATGTGAGGGGGATGAGCAAAACGACCCCAAATCATCCCCCTCGTTAACCTGCCGCCCCGTCCCCATTCATGGGTGTAAATGAAAGAATAAAGAATAAACCCTTCTATATCACCTTACACAACTGAACGAAATGACTTTGACCTACCAATTCTAGCAGAAATGCAAAAAATTTGCAATTTTTTTCTGAAGATTTGGGATTTTTTTCATACAAATTAGGAACTTTTTCCTGTAAATTTTCAAATTTTTGTCATAAATTTGCAAATTTTTTAATCTTAAATTTGCAATATTTTTTTTTTGTAAATCTTCTGTTTTTTCCTGTAGTTTCAACTTTTTTTCTCATAGATTTCCAACTTTTTTCTCATAAATTTGCAACTTTTTGTGTTAAATTTGCAATTTTTTTTCCTTGTAAATTTTCAACTTTTTTCTTGTAGATTTCCAACTTTTTCCTCAAAAATTTGACTTTTTTCTCATAAATTTGTAATATTATTTCTTATAAATCTGCTGTTTTTTTCCTGTAGATTTCCAACTTTTTCCTCAAAAATTTGACTTTTTTCTCATAAATTTTCAACATTTTCCTGTAAATTTTCAACTTTTTTCCTCATGAATTTGCAACGTTTTCCCTGGAAACTTTCAAATTTTTCTTATAAATGTTTACATTTTTTTATCTTAAATTTGCAGTATTTTTTTTCTCGTAAATATGCTGTTTTGTCCTGTAAATTTTCAGCTTTTTCCTCATGGATGTTCAAATTTTTCTTGTAGAATTCCAGCTATTTTTCTCAAAAAAAATTTCTCATAAATCTGCAACTTTTTCCTCAAAAATTGGTGACTTTTTTTCTCATAAATTTGTAATATTATTTCTTGTAAATCTGCTGTTTTTTTTCCTGTAAATTTTCAACTTTCTGCTCATCTGGGTGCTGGTTACATTTTTTGTTGTGTAAATAAGTAGTAATTTGCAACTTTTTAAAATTTTTAAACTGACGTCTTTCGTCACGTCTTTGAACCTTTGTTCTCGCACATCTGTACCTGCATTTGTACCTCGTGCTCAACTCATGCTAAATGGCTGAACACCCCCCACCCCTCTTGTTAAAAAAATACAAATCACCTTCTGCATCCTTCCACCCTTCTGAAGGTCGATTTGAAGCTGGGTTTTTGTAATGGTGAACCGGAGTGGTGGCCTAGTTGGTAGAGCGTCCGCCCCACAACCGGGAGGTCGTGGGTTCATATCCCGGCTAAAATGGTACTTTCCGCCTTCTAGCTTGATGCTTAGCATAATAGAGTGGGGAAAGGAAAGTTAACGCACAGAGCTACCAGAGGACTGCCCTCCCCGCTGTAGCTGTCACTGCTCACAGTAGCTGTGTGGCCCAGGGTCAGAGAAACGGACATGGGTGCCGCCCCACACACCACATGGTGTTCCACATGCTGTGGAAGGGATATTAACTTTTGTATGTTGTCATTTTTTTCTGCCAAAAGGTTGAAAGGAATTTTATGTCAATTTAAACATTTTCTTGTAACTTATCATTTTTCCTTGTAAATGTGTGAGTTTTAACTCCTAAATTTGCATGAGAAAATTTAGATTTTTAGCTCATTTCAACAAAGCCAAAAGGAGGAAAGGTGATGTCTCGGCGCTCATCTGTCTGTCCACATTTCATAGGAATCACTGCTCCTCCTGGGCATTTTCCCCGACGGTCACCAAACTCACACAGTGACCCTCAGGTTTGTCTACATCCAGGCTGAGCTCAAGGTCAGGGTCAAAGGTCAGGAGATCTGAGCACCCCCAGAGTGATTCCATCAGGCTGGAATGAGAGACTCCATCATTGACGATCTGGTTTAAGTTTTTTTTTCTTAAATTTACAGCCTTTTTTGAACATTTTGATTCTTTTTGGATGTAAATGATCTACTTATTTCCCATAAATTTTCTAATTTTACTCATAAATTTGCAGCTTTTTACTTTTACATTTGAGATCTTTTTTTCCTGTTAAATTTGCAGGTTTTAGCCGAAAATTTTTGTTAGTTTGCCTTAAAAATATTCAACTGTTTTATTTTTTACATTTATTTAGATCATTTTTTCATAAAACTGTTGTACATTTTGGTCATAAACGTGTGAATTATCATCAATCAAGGGTCCCAGCTGTTATGTACAGAGGCAGGCCAAATGTTTCAAGGAGACGAGACGATTTTGTTGTTCGTTTATTTTAATCCCAAAGTGTCAAATCTCATACAGACCCACCTTTAAGCTGCTCTAAGTCAGAAGCCTCGCAAAGCCTAACGAATCATGATGAAAATCTGTTTGTGTTCTCCTCAGGTCCGACGACGGTGAGCACCACCGTCCCCACGGCTGAGGACCGATCGTCCTGTGACAACACGGAGTTCGGCTGCTGCCCCGACGGGAAAACACCCTCCAGCACCCCAGATGGCGCCAACTGCCCCCGTAAGTCAGATTAAATGACTGAAAGAACTCTGACTTCTGCTTCATCTGTGTGCCGTCCACTAACCGCCACTGCTCCTGTGATCTCTGTGGGTGTTTTTTAAGTTAAACGTCCTCTGTGTAAACCTGGAAAAATCTCGTTTTTTACTCATGTCTGGTGAACAGTCCAAGAGGTCTGCAAACTGCAGCTCCAGAGCCACAAGCAGCTCCCTGTGGTGACTTAGGAAAAGAATAATTACAAATTTAACAGAAAGAAATGTTGACAATATACAAGAACAAATATTTGTATGTTTTTTCGCTGAAAATAGTCACACATCGGTATGAAAAAGTTGCAAAATTACAAGAAGCTATTTTACAAATGTACTTGAGAAATGTAAAAATATTTCTGGGAAAATAAGTCAGAGATTTTCCTGAAAGTCATTGCCAATTTACAAGAAAAGCCTTGCAAATTTACAATAAATGTTACAAATTTTGGAGAAAATAAGTCACAAATTTACTTGTAAAAAAAGTTGCAAATTTTCAAAGAAAGTTTGAAAATTTATGAGGAAAAATTTGAAAAAAAACCCAACTGTGACAGAATAAATCAGATTTATGTAAAATCATTGCAAATGTACATGAAAAAGTTGCAAATGTTTGAAAAGAAATCTTACACGAAAGAGTCACAAATTTCCAACAAGAAATGTTACAAATTTACTAGAAGAATTTGTAGATTTATGAGAAAATAAATTACAGATTTACCGGAAAATTGTTGATAATTTATATGAAAAATTTACATAAAATTGTGAGAAATCATGTCACAAATTTACCTTAAGATTGTTGCAAGTTTATGAGAAAATTATATAAATTTCCAAGAAAAATTTGCAGATTTATGAGGAAATAAGTCACAGATTTACATGAAAAATAGTTCCAAATTTACAACAAGAAATGTTGCAAATTTGTGAGAAAACATATACAAAATGATGAGAAAATATGTCACAAATTTAACTGAAATCGTTGGAAATTTACATGAAAAAAGGGCAAATTTTTGCAAATAAAAATGTTGCAAAATTAAGGAAAAGTTGCAGATTCATTAGAAAATAACTAACAATATTACCCAAAAATTGTTGCAACTTTAAAAGAAATCAATTTTGCATAGGTAAAATAAGCAAATTTACCTGAAAACTCATGGCAATTTTACATGAAAAAGTTGCAAAAAATTATGAGAAAAGAGGGCACATCTGTACCTGAAAATCATTGCCAATTTATGACAAGAAAGCTTGAAAAATTACAAGAAAAAAATTTACAAATTATCAGAAAATAAGTTATAAATTTACATGAAAGAGCCACAAATCTATAACGAGAAATGTTACAAATTTCCTAGAAGAATTTGCAGATTTATGAAAAAATAAATTACAGATTTACTGGAAAATCATTGATTACATAAAAGATTATGAGAAAACAAGTCACAAATTTACCTTAAGATTTTTGCAAATTTATGGGAACATATTACAAATTTACAAGAAACATTTGCAGCTTTATGAGAAAATAAGTCACAAATTTACCCCAAAATTGTTGCAACTTTAAAAGAAATCAATTTTGCATAATATTTACAAGAAAATAAGTCAGATTTATGTGAAAATCATTGCAAATTTATGTGAAAAAGTTGTAAGTTTACAAATAGATGTCATGATTAATAAAGCTTGACAGCACACGTGCACGATGCCAAAGCACAGGTGGAACCACACAGAGGGACACGTTTGAAAGTTTTATTAAATCTCAAAAACCAAAGCGCGCAGCTGCAGAAACAGTCACTCGCCAGAGGAATGGCCCTGTGGAGAGAAGACACGAGCTGTGAGCAGAGGAATAGAGTAAGGGGAAATGGGCGAGCCAAACTGCCACTTACTTGGGAAATCCAGGGATGACCGGCAGGACCCAGCGAGGAATAGACGAACCAGTAGGGTAAGGGGGAAAGATGAGCTGATGGTGCCTGACGGGGTGGAGCAGGAGCTGACGACGGTGAAATGTGGCAGGAGAGCATGCGCAGTCCAAGAGACACACCTACACGGTGGCAGCAACCTGAGGAAAAGGAGAAATAAGGTGAGATAACGTTTTCACTCTTATTGCTTCGACTTGCTTGCCTATTGCGGGCAGTATACCCAGATGAGCCAGCGTTGACTGCGCGGAGAGAGCCTCCTAAAGTACACTGGCTGATGAGCGGGTGCAGGTGTGTCTTCCACCTCAGGTGTCGTGATGAGTTAGTGAATGTGAGGCAGGACGGGAGGGATGCGCTCCCGCTGCCCATGACAGGGCCCCCCCCTCTAGGAACACCTCCTGGTGGTCCACAGGGCTTCTCCGGGTGTGCACAAAGATAGACCCGGAACATCTCCTTGTCCAGCACTCGCGACGAGGTAGTCCAGGATCGTTCCTCCGGGCCATAGCCCTCCCAGACTACTAGATACTGTAGGCCCCAGTGGCGAACATCCAAAATCCGCTGTATAGTTTAGGCGGGGTGGCCGTCGATGATTTGAGGAGGGGGAGGCAGCTTCGGGGGTGGGGGGGGGGGCCGAGAGGGCTGGCCGAGAGGGGCTTGATGTGACTGACGTGGAAGGTAGGGTTCACCCATAGGGTCGGGGGCAGCTTCAGCTGGACCGACGCATCGTTAATCACTCGGGAGATGGTGTATGGCCCAAGGAAGTGGAGGGATAGCTTCTTAGATTTCTCTTTTAGCGGAATCTGACTCGCTGCCAGCCAGACCTGCTGTCCAGCGATGTACTTGGGCGCTGGAACCTGCGTCCTATCACCAGTGGCCTGGGTGCGTTCCGTGGTGCAGGCCAGGGTGGCCCAAGTAGACCTCCAGACGCGTCGGCAGCATCGAGCGTGGGCCCCTACGGATGGGACCGAGACCTCCCTCTCGGCCATCGGAAGGAGAGGCGGCATGTACCCTAACAACGCCTCAAACGGGGTGAGTCCGGTTGCTGAAGACACCACAGAGTTCATGGAGTACTCCACCCAGGTCAGATGTGTGCTCCAGGATGAGGGATTATCGGCTGCTGCACACTGCAAGGCGGCCTCCAAGGACTGATTGGCGCACTCCGCCTGCCCATTGCTCTGAGGATGATTTCCTGAAGAAAGACTCAGAGTGGTTCCCAGGGTCTGGCAAAAGGCACTCCAGACCTGGGATGTAAATTGTGGACCCCAGTCAGACACAATGGCTATAGGGATGCCGTGGACCCGGATGACGTGATCGGTGAGGAGGACCGCTGTCTCCAAGGCCAATGGAAGTTTAGGGAGGGCCAGCAGGTGGACCGTCTTGGAGAAGCGATCCACGATGGTCAGTATTGCAGTCTTGCTGTGGGAGGAGGGCAGTCTGGTCATGAAATCCACGGCGATGTGGAACCACGGACGACCAGGGATAGGGAGGGGGTGGAAGAGACCCAGTGGGGGGGAGGAGTCTGATTTCCCCCGGACGCAGGTCTGACAGACCTTCACATATTCTTGTACGTCCTGCCGCAGCGTGGGCCACCAGAACGCTCGCTGGACGAAGTCCACAGTTCGAGCGATGCCCGGACGGCACACAAAGCGACTGGTGTGACCCCACTGGATGACATCGCTGTGGAGGGTGGTCGGGACGTACAGGCGGCTCTGGGGGCGCCTTACTGGCACAGGCTCCTGGGACTGGGCCTGGGCCTGATGGACCTGCCGCTCGATATCTCAAATAAGGGCTCCAAGGACGCACAAAGGCGGTATGATGTTTTTGTTTTTTTGGGGGGGGGGGCTACCTCCCTGGAATCAAACTGGCACGATAGCGGGTCCGGTTTGGTGTTTGGCGCCAGGCCGGTAAGTGATGGTAAAATTAAATTGCTGGAAAAATAGCACCCAGCGAGCCTGCCTGGCGTTCACTTGGCGGGCCGACCGCAAGTACTCAAGGTTCTTGTGGTCAGTCCACATGACGATGGGGTGAATGGCCCCCTCTAACCAGTGCCTCCACTCCTCTAATGCCAACTTAATGGCCAGCAGCTCTCTGTCCCCTACGTTATAATTCCTCTCGGCCGGTGTAAGCCCACGAGAGAAATATGTGCATGGGCGAAGCTTCTGATCGTGTGTGTGTGTGTGGGGGGGGGTGCACTGTGACAACACAGCGCCAACCCCCGAATCAGACGCATCCACCTCGAGGACAAACTGGAGCTGCGTGTCAACCTGGGCCAAGATATATGTTTCTGTGAACAGGCACTTTAATTTGGCAAACGCCTGTTCAGCTGCCTCAGTCCACCAAAAAGGGGACTTTAACGGAGGTCAGCTGCATCAAGGGCAGTGCCACCCCACTATAGTTCCTGATGAACCTGTGGTAAAAGTTTGTGAACCCGAGGAAGCGTTGAAGCTACTTACAGGAGTGGGGAGTTGGCCAATCCAGCACTGCCCTCACCTTGGCCGGGTCGACAATCAGCTCCCTTCAGCCACTATGAAGCCCAAGAAGGTGGTAGATGTTGTGGAGAACTCACACTTCTTGGCCTTGATGTAGAGCTGGTTCTCCAAGAGCCATTGTAAAATGGCTCTGACGTGGACCTCATGTTCCTCTGGCGAGCAGGAGAAAATGAGAATATCATCAAGGTAGACAATGACGAATTGGTAAAGCATATCACAGAGGACGTCATTTATTAACCGCTGGAAGATGGTGGGGGCGTTAGTGAGCCCGAATGGCATTACTAAGTACTCGAATTGCCCCTGGTGTGTTTTAAAAGCCGGCTTCCATTCATCGCCCTCGGAAATGCGGACCAGATGATACAGTATGTGTTCCTAAGGTCTAACTTGGTGAAAACCTGTGAGTGTTGAAGAAGCTCGAACGCTGAATTTCAGATCAAAGGCAAAGGTACTTGTCTTTAACGGTAATAGCGTTGAGCTCCCGGTAGTCGATGCACGGGCGCAGTGAACCATCCTTCTTCCCGACAAAGAAGAATCCAGCCCCGAGCGGAGCCGAAGATGGCCAAATAAGGCCGGTGTTCAACGATTCCTTTATATACTGCCCCATCACTTCCCTCTCCGGGCCAGAAATACTATACAGCCGGCTGGACGGCAGCCTCGCCCCCGGGATGAGGTCGATAGCACAATCATAAGAGCAGTGAGGTGGCAGCGACAATGCTCTTGATTTGCTAAAGACCTCAGCCAAATCGTGATAAGCCCGGGGAACAAGGCTGAGGTCCAGCGGCTTGGCTGGGGCGAGGGAAACAGACGAAGACGGGGAACACTCCGCTGAACGCATACGGTGGGCCAAACAAAACGGGCTCCAGGCAGAGATGGTGTTTTTGTCCCAATTGATCATGGGGTTATGCCTGTGGAGCCACGGGTAACCAAGAACCACTGGGGAAGATGATACGGGGAGAACCAGGAACGACAGTTCCTCCCGGTGGTTCCCGGAAAAGAGGATGGATATAGGCACCAAGCTGCGAGTGACCACCGCAACCTCATGGTCAGATATAGTTGTGATCCTCTGACCACGGGGCAATTTACATGTGGAAATGCCCACCTGCTTAACGAACTCAGCAGACACGAAATTACCCTCTGACCCCGAGTCAATCAGCGCCATAGTCGTCCTCTCGACTCCCGGCAATTGCACAAGGGCCAAAACAGAAAAATTACTGGGTGGAGAAGATTTGGTCCCGCCTACCAGGCCCCCGATGGTTACTGACAGGCCACATCTTCTTAGCCACTGGCGACATTCATCCAGACTGTGGTTCGTTAAACCACAGTACATGCACGCACCAGCCCTTCGCCTTCGCTCATCATCGGTCAAGTGCCGAGAGAGCTCCATCTGTTCAAGCGAAGAGCTGGCGCCGCCAGTGCCAGTAACAACAGTGGACACACGCTTGGCGCACGGGCGATGGAAGGACTCGCGCTCCTTCGCACGCTCACGGTTTCAGTTATCCAATCCCACTGCCTGATCTATGAGACCACCGAGAGTCTCCAGGACAGGGTGAACCGCCAGATCGTCCCAGAGTTGATCGTTCAACCCATGAAGGAACGCACTGCGTAATGCAATATCGTTCCACCCTGAATCAGATGCAACAACTCGGAACTCCACCAAGTACTTGGCCACAGACCCGGTGCCCTGGGGGAGCATCATCAGGTGGCTCATTATGTTGCCCTGACTCTCAGTCCGGCCAAACGCGCAGGAGAATGCGGTCTAATGTGGACCGTGCCCAATCAAGGGCTCGATCCCTGAGCAACAAAGTAAAGAATTGGGTCTTGGCCACGTCGTCTGGGTACTCCTCCCTGACCTGTTCCAGGTACATTTGAACTTGGATTAAAAAACCCTTACATTTCCCCACCTCCCCTGCATACAGGGAAGGTGTGGGAATGGAGGTAGTACGGCACACTGTAGTGCGTGGGGCAGGCTGGGGGGAGTGGCCGGAGGAGGTGCTGCAGCCCAAAGTGTCATCATGTTCAATACCTGTTGCATCAACACAGCGAGCTGGCGCACGGTCGCCGCTAGACAGCTCAGAGCGGACAGCTCCTGTGGTGAGGCACCAGCTGCGCTATTTTCCTGGTTGGCTCGTTTTGTCATGATTAATAAAGCTTGACAGCACATGTGCACGATGCCAAAGCACAGGAGGAACCACACAGAGGGACACGTTTGAAAGTTTTATTAAATCTCAAAAACCAAAGCGCACAGCTGCAGAAACAGTCACTCGCCAGAGGAATGGCCCTGTGGAGAGAAGACACGAGCTGTGAGCAGAGGAATAGAGTAAGGGGAAATGGGCGAGCCAAACTGCCACTTACTTGGGAAATCCAGGGATGACCGGCAGGACCCAGCGAGGAATAGACGAACCAGTAGGGTAAGGGGGAAAGATGAGCTGATGGTGCCTGACGGGGTGGAGCAGGAGCTGACGACGGTGAAATGTGGCAGGAGAGCATGTGCAGTCCAAGAGACACACCTACACGGTGGCAGCAACCTGAGGAAAAGGAGAAATAAGGTGAGATAGCATTTTCACACTTATTGCTTAGACTTGCTTGCCTATTGCGGGCAGTATACCCAGACGAGCCAGCGTTGACTGCGCGGAGAGAGCCTCCTTAAGTACGCTGGCTGATGAGCGGGTGCAGGTGTGTCTTCCGCCTCAGGTGTCGTGATGAGTTAGTGAATGTGAGGCAGGACGGGAGGGGTGCGCTCCCGCTGCCCATGACATTAGGAAATGTTAAGAGGACACATCTGTACCTAAAAATCATTGCAAATGTACATGGAAAAGAAATGTTACTTAGTTAACAAGGAAAAATAACAGTTGAAAAAATGAATCACAAATTTACCTGAAAATTGTTGCAGATTTGCAAGATGAAATTTTGCAAATTTATGAGGAAAAAAATGGTAAATTGATTAAAAATCATTGCAAAAATGTATGAGAAAATAAGTCCCAGATTTACCTGAAAGTCACCATAAGTTTACATGAAAAATGTTGCAGATCCACCAATGCTGCTCTCTGTCTGCTGATTATTTTCTCTGGTGATTTGGGGACATTTGTATTTAATGAACCGGAACAGGTGGTTAATTTTTTATTTTTATGAGTCTCTCATATCTTAATGATCTCATTGACAGGTGGCAGGAAATAAATGAAATAAATATATAAAAACAGTGAATATGGGGCTTTATAATTTATAATACTGAACAGTCTGACTTCAGCCACAGCCTTAAAAATAAATCATTTACCAGAAAAGTAGTTGCAAATAAAACACTGGAAATTACATTAAAGTTCATGAGAACAACTTCAAATTTAAGAGAAAATATTGTCACCTTATGATTCAAATTTTTGACTTATTTTCTTGTATTTTTTAAGTTTTTTCTCAGAAAATTTTGTGGGTGTTTTTGTCTTGTAAATTTGCGATTTTTTCACGTAAATTTGCAGCTTTTTTATCATAAATGTGAGTTTATTTTTTTATTTTTTATTTTTAGTGTAAATCAGAAACATTTTTTTTTTTAAATTTGCCTTCTTTGAAGCAATTTTCACCTCCATTTAAACCATTTTTTTCTTTTAACTTCATTTTTTCTGGTAAATTTGTAAGTTTTTTCTCTTGGATTTTTTTGTTTGTTTTTTTGTTTCTGTTTTACTGTGTTTTCTTGTAAATTGCAACATTTATTTTTATCATGTAAATTATCTACTTATTTCATATAAATTTTTGCAAATTTTTCCTGTAAATTTAGTTTTTTTTATTTGCAGTTTTTCTCAGAAGTTTTTAGGGTTTTTTTTCTTGTAAATGTTGTCTTTTCATGTAAATTTAAAACGTTTTTTGAAAATTTGCAGTTTTACTCACATAAATTTTAAACAATTTTCATGAAAATAAAAACACTGCTTTCATGTCATTTTTAAAATTTTAATGTGTACATTTGGATTTTTTTTCCACAAAAATGCAGGTTTTATCCAAAAATGCAGATTTTCGTTGTCTTGTAAATTTGCAACCATCCATCCATCCATCTTCTACTGCTTTTCTGGAGGTCCGGGTCGTGGAGGCAGCAATTCAAGCAGAGAAGCCCAGACTTCCCTCTCCCCAGCCACCTGCTCCAGCTCTCCAGAGGGGATACCAAGGCGTTCCCAGACCAGCTGGGAGACGTAGTCTCTCCACCGAGTCCTGGGTCTGCCCCGGGGTCTCCTTCCAGTGGGACGTGCCCGAAACACCTCAAGTGGGAGGCGTCCAGGAGGCATCCTAATCAGATGCCCATATCACCTCAACTGACTCCTTTCAATGTGGAGGAGCAGTGGTTCTACTCTGAGCCTCTCCCGGACGACTGAGCTCCTCACCCTATCTCTGAGGGTGAGTCCAGCAATCCTACGGAGAAAGCTCATTTCAGCCGCTTGTATCCGCGATCTTGTTCTTTCGGTCATTACCCAAAGCTCGTGACCATAGGTGAGAGTAGGAACGTAGATTGACTGGTAAATCGACAGCTTTGCCTTAGAACTAAGCTCCCTCTTCACCACAACAGACCGGTACAACGTCCACATCACTGCAGATGCTGCTCCGATCCGTCTGTCGATCTCTCGCTCCATTTTCCCCTCACTCATGAACAAGACCCCAAGATACTTAAACTCCTCCACTTGGGGCAGGAGCCTGTCCCTAACCCAGAGAGGACAATCCACCTTTTTCCAGCTGAGAACCATGGACTCGGACTTGGAGGTGCTGATTCTCATCCCAACCGCTTCACACTCAGCGGCAAACCGTCCCAGCAAGAGCTGTAGGTCATTGCTGGATGAAGCCAACAGGACAACATCATCTGCAAACAACAGAGATGAGATCCTGTGGTCACCAAGCATGACACCCTCCATTCCCTGGCTGCGCCTAGAAATCCTGTCCATAAAAATTATGAACAGGATCGGTGACAAAGGGCAGCCCTGGCGGAGTCCAACTCTCACTGGGAATGACTCCGACCGAGTGTTGGCAATACGAACCAAACTCTCACAACGGTCGTACAGAGACCGAATAGCTCGTAACAACAAGCCCGATACCCCATACTCCCGAAGCAGCCCCCACAAAAAACCACGAGGGACGCGGTCAAATGCCTTCTCCAAGTCCACAAAACACATGTAAACTGGTTGGGCAAACTCCCACAAACCCTGCCCCAGTGATCCCAGGAGCTATGTTGTCCGGGGCAATTTGCCTCTGATAGGGTCACCCAAGACAAACTGGTCCTGGGTGAAGGGCCAGACTAAGAACGATCCAACAGACTCGCATGATAAATTCTATATCAAGGATTCAGTGTACCCCGCCCAGTATGGGGTTACCGGGGCCCCACCCTGGAGCCAGGCCTGGGGGAGGGGCTCGAAGGCTAGCGTCTGGTGGTCGGGTTTCCACCCATGGGACCCGGCCGGGCTCAGCCCGAAGGAGTTACGTGGGTCCGCCCTCCAGTGGGCTCACCACCTGCAGGAGGATCATGGGGGTCCGGTGCTATGTGGATTAGGTGGCGGTCAAAGGCGGATACCTTGGCGGACTGATCCCAAGCTTTTAAATTTGCAACATTTTTATTAAACAAAATTAAATTGTCTTAAATTAGCAGCCCTTCTTGGAAAGTTTAGAATTATTTTGTCATGTAAATTAAGTGTTTATTTCACATAAATTTGCACATTTTTGTCATATAGTGGCAGTTTTTTGTTACAAATTTGACATTTTATTTACAGATTTTGATAGAAAATTTAGATTTGATTTTCTTATATTTTTTTTTTTACATTTTTCATGTAAATTTCAAATTATGCTATGGTAAAATTTTGAATTTGTCTCTTACATTTATAACCTTTATTGGAAAATTCATATGATTTTTGTCTTTATTTTAGAGCATTTTTTTTATTGTGTTATATTTATTTAGATTATTATTTCACATAAATGTAGACATTTTTCATTGTAAATATATGCCGTATCCAGTGCAGTTTTGCAATTTTAATCATGCACAGTTCAAACTTTTTTTGTTTTGTTTGTCAGAACCACAGGAGCCTCTGGTTTAGGTCAGAGGAGCCACAAGTTGAAGACCGCTGTGCTGAAGCCTGTAAATATTTATTCCTCCTCCTAACAATGGCAGCACCGCAGCGATCAATAATTCATTCGGCTGGAGTGTTCCCAATAAACCGGCGCTGATCAATAACTGGATCTTTTTTTTTGTTGTTGTTATTATTTCTGCTGCTTGTTAGAGATGAAACGACGTACCGCCGCTGCCATCTCATCGTCCATCCAGATTATCGACGTGGAGCCGCCCGTCTCTTAGAGAAAACGGCTAATTGTTGGTTGTTCTGGTGTTGTTTTATTGAGACGTCAAACGATGGAGCGTCTCAGGGTTGCGTTTAATCGATGGAAGAGTTTTTTTTATTTTAGTATTCACAGTGGAGTTCAGACGCTGGTAATGAAACAGTTTTTATTACAGAGGATCGATGGAGCCGCTGCTCATTTCTGTAGGTGATTTATACAGTGGGACCATTGCTGTGCAGGATCTTCATGTCAGGTCCAAGAGGGAATTAAAGAGTCAGACTGAAGCACAGAGAGTCCCTGTGAGGCACAAAACTGCTTTTAACACCACAAAGTACTGAACTATCAGCAGAGGAACTCTTTAGCAGCTCTGTTCTTTGGGGACCTTTTTTCTCATTGCACTCCCATCGAGATGAAGAGCTGTTTGATGCAATCTGGATCACAGATGTGTAGCTTTGGGTTTTCTGGTAATTAGAGCTGTTAGGGCAGTTTAAGTATTTGTTTATTGCTTATATTCAGTTTACAAATTCAGCATACAGATATTTATTATTTCTTTGGGAAAAAGTGTAAATTTATGCAAAAAAGTCGTAGATCCATTTAGAAATGTTGCATATTTAGGAATGTAGAAAATTTACAAGAAAAAACTAATGAATTTACATGAAAAATTCAACAATAATAATCAATCATTTATCAGATAAAAGGTTGCAAGTAAAATTTGGAAATTACATTAAAGTTTATCAGAACAACTTCAAATTTAAGAGAAAATATTGTCACTTCATGATTCAAATTTTTGAGATATTTTCTTATATTTTTAAAGTTTTTCTAAGAATATTTTTTGGGGTTTTTTTGTCTTATAAATTTGCTATTTTTTCCACATAAATGTGCAGCTTTTTTTCCAATAAATTTGTGAGGGTTTTTTGTTCTTGTCCTTAAAAATCTGTAGCTTTTCTCTAAAATTGAGATTATTTTATCTATCACTTTTCTATTCTTTTTAGTGTCAATTTAAAACTTTATAGCAAAATTTTTATGTTTTATATCAAATTGAAATACTTTTTTCCTGTGGCTTTTCTATTTTTTCTTGTAAATTTGTGGGGGGGGTTTCTCTCTTAAATTTCCAGGTTTTGACAGAAAATGTTAATGTTTTTCTCATAAATTTGCAACTTTGTCTTGTAAATTTTACACATTTATCACAAAAATTTTAAATAATTTTCTTGTGCATTTTTCAGGTTTAATTTTGGATCCACTATCACAACAAAAGTGAGAAATTTACAAGATCATAAATTTATGAGCAAAATAGTCAAAATTTTTTAGGGAAAAATATATCGTCTTCAAAAATGTTTATAATTTACAGAACAATATAATAAATTTATATGAAAAATTGCAACTTTAAAGGAAAAAGGGAGTAAATCTACAGTGGTGTGAAAAAGTGTTTGCCCCCTTCCTGATTTCTCATTTTTTTGTATGTTTGTCACACTTAAATGTTTCAGATCATCAAACAAATTTAAATATTAAACAAAGATAATACAAGTAAACACAAAATGCAGTTTTTAAGTGAAGGTGTTTATTATGGGGGGGGGGGGAATCCAAACCTACATGGCCTTGTGTGAAAAAGTGATTACCCCTAAACCTAATAACTGGTTGGGCCACCCTTAGCAGCAACAACTGCAATCAAACGTTGGTGATAACTGGCAATGAGTCTTTTACAGCGCTGTGGAGGAATTTTGGCCCACTCATCTTTGCAGAATTGTTGTAATTCAGCCACATTGGAGGGTTTTTGAGCATGAACCACCTTTTTAAGGTCATGCCACAGCATCTCAATCGGATTCAGGTCAGGACTTTGACTAGACCACTCCAAAGTCTTCATTTTGTTTTTCTTAAGCCATTCAGAGGTGGACTTGCTGGTGTGTTTTGGTTCATTGTCCTGCTGCAGAACCCAAGTGCGCTTCAGCTTGAGGTCACGAACAGATGGCCGGACATTCTCCTTCAGGATTTTTTGGTAGACAGCAGAATTCATGGTTCCATTTACCACAGCAAGTCTTCCAGGTCCTGAAGCAGCAAAACAGCCCCAGACCATCACACTCCCACCACCATATTTTACTGTTGGTATGATGTTTATTTTTTGAAATGCTGTTACTTTTACACTGGATGTAATGGGACACACACCTTCCCAAAAAGTTCAACTTTTGCCTCGTCAGTCCACAGAGTATTTTCCCAAAAGTCTTGGGGATCATCAAGATGCTTTCTAGCAAAACTGAGACGAGCCTTGATGTTCTTTTTGCTCAGCAGTGGTTTTTGTCTTGGAACTCTACCATGCAGGCCATTTTTGCCCAGTCTCTTTCTTACGGTGGAGTCATGAACACTGACCTTAACAGAGGCAAGTGAGGCCTGCAATCCTTTGGATGTTGTTGTGGGGTCTTATGCGACCTCTTGGATGAGTCATCGCTGCGCTCTTGGGGTAATTTTGGTAGGGGAAGGTTCACCACTGTTCCATGTTTTCACCATTTGTGAATAATGGCTCTCACTGTGGTTTGCTGGAGTCCCAAAGCTTTAGAAATGGCTTTCTAACCTTTTCCAGACTGATAGATCTCAATTACTTTGTTTCTCATTTGTTCCCGAATTTCTTTGGATCACAACTTGGTGTCTAGCTTTTGAGGATCTTTTGGTCTACTTCACTTTGTCAGGCAGGTTCTATTTAAGTGATTTCTTGATTGAGAACAAGTGTGGCAGTAATCAGGCCTGGGTGTGGCTAGAGAAATTGAACTCAGTTTTCCAAAGATGTGATTTTCCAAAACCACAGTTAATTTGTTTTAAAGGGGAAGGTGGGGCAATCACTTTTTCACACAGGGCCATGTAGGTTTGGATTTTTTTTTACCCTTAATAATAAACACCTTCATTTAAAAACTGGTTTGTGTTTACTTGTGTTATCTTTGTCTAATATTTAAATTTGTTTGATGATCTGAGACATTTAAGTGCAACAAACAAAAAAATGAGAAATCAGGAAGGGGGCAAACACTTTTTCACATCACTGTATATGAAAATGGTGCTAATGTGGAAAAAGTCACAAATTTACAAGGAAAAGGTAGCAAATATATAAGAAAAAAGTTGTACATTTATGTGAAAAAAGATACAATTTTGCAACAAAAACATTGCAAATTCATGACACAGAAGTTTTAAATTTACAAAATGTCACAAAAAGTATGAAATTTACCAGGAAAAAAGTATGAAATTTATCTGAAAAAGTCAAGAAATTTATGAACAAAGCAGTAAATTGACATGAAAAATTCACAAATTTATGAGAAAAAGTGAAAAATTGACAAGAAAAAAGTAGTAAATTTACATGAAAAATTCACAAATTTATGAGTAAAAAAGTGGGAAATTTACAATGAAAAAACAGATTATGTTAAAAAGTCATAAAATGTGAGGAAAAATGTATGAAATTTACATGAAAAAGTAGTAAATTTTTTAAAAAGGGTCACAAATAAGAAAAACGTTTAGGAAATTGACAAGAAAAAACAGTAAATTTACATTTAAAATTCATAAAGAGTAAGAAATTTACAAGGGAAAAAATAGATTTAAGTGAAAAAGTCAAAAATGTTTGAGGAAAAAAGTATGAAAATTACCAGGAAAAATTGTGAAATTTATCTGAAAAAGTCAAGAAATTTATGAGAAAACAGGAGAATTACAGGAAAAAGTGAGAAATTTAATGAAAATAGTAGATTATGTGAAAAAGTAAAAAAAAAAAAAGTAAAAAATTTATGAAATTTACCAATGAACAATGTATGAAATTTACATGAAAAAGTAGTAAATTTAAAAAAAAAGGGTCACAAATGAGAAAAACGTTAAGGAAATTGACAAGAAAAAAAACGTAAATTTACATGACAAAGTCTCATATTTTGTAGGAATTGGCAAGAAAAAAGTAGTATATTCATGTGAAAAAATGTCAGACCCAGTGCTGCACTGCTGTCTCCCACAGGCTGGTTGAAGTCAGATAAACGTGACATTTTCCAGTGGACTAATCTGATCATCAATCAGCTCATCGCTCTCCTTCTTCCTGTTTGTCACGGCTGGAGAATCAGCCCTCTGATGTTTGCTCTGTTCACATTTAAACTCCTCATCCTCCGCTTCCCCCCTCCATCTTTACTCCTTCGTTTTACGTCTGAATCGATGTGTGGCGCCCGTCTCTACATCTGCGGTTCCAGTTTAACCGGGCCCCGTCACTCGCCGGTTTGGCGCCGTTAAAGGGGACAATTACGACTATCTGTGACGATAATCACACATCAGAGCTCTCTTCCTGTTCTCTGATAGAGGGGACGGCCATGATTGATTCAGCCAATTTGTTCTGCTGATTATGAGCGACACGGTCCCATCTACGCAAAATACACACACAGACACGCCGCTTTCAGACATAACCAGATGACAAAAAATGGCTCGCAAATTCAAGAGAAAAAAGCAGAAAATTTATAAGAAAAACATGGAAATTGAAGCTGAATAATTTATGTAAAAAAAAAGCTGGAAAATTTTTAAAAAATGCTAGAACATATGAAAAAAGTTCTAAATGACAAAGGAAATTTGTGCACATTTATGCAGCAAAAGTAGCAAATTTACATGAAAAGACTCACAAAATAATTAGAAACAATTTCAAAAAAGCTGCCAATTTTTTCAGAAAAAGTCACAAATGTTAAGAATAAGTAATACATTTATGAGAATGACAGTCACACATTTATCAAAAAGTTAAAATTTACAAAAAACCGAAATAATCCAAATATATTAGAATAATTCTGTCATGATTTAACCAGGTTTTGGACCCAAAAGCAGGCCTTTTCTGCAGCCAAAGTAGGTTTTTAGTGACGTTAACTGGGTAAGGGGAGTCACCACATGGCTGTAATTGCAGATGAAACTCCAGTAGAAATTTGCAAATCCCAGGAAATGTTGGCATTGTTTGTGGGTATGTGGATTCGGCCAACCATTTGCAGCTTTAATCTATTCCAGATCTGGTTTGGTTTGACCATTGGAAATAATGAACCCTAATTAGGTGGTGGACTGAGGGAGAGATTCACATTTCTCAGCTTTTACAAATAATTTGTTTCCAAAGAGGCTTTGAGGACTTTCCTTAAAGGAATCTGGTGTTCTTCAGTGGTGCATGAAAAAATGAGAATGCCATTCAGATAGACAAAAACATAAGAGGATGATTAGATCTCTGAGAACCTCGTATCTCGTAATGCCCCCATAAAGGGCAGTACGAGACACTTGAACTGCCCAGGGGTGTACGGAACACCGTTTTCCATTCATCTCCATGCTTTATTCTCACCAGATGACCAGTTTATTGAATGCTGATGCCCCTACAACAGCTCGAAAGAGGAATTAATAAGTGGGAGAGGATATTTGTTTTTAACAGTGATGTTAAAAAAGATGGTGCTGCGCTCACCCAGACTCATGACAGATTCCATATTAATGAGAAAATTGTACTAAAGAAAACATATTTACAAGAAAAAAATATTGATCCAAAAAGCTACAAATTTATTAGAGAAAAAAAAGTGAATTTCACATTTATGGTTTGAAATGTTTGAAAATTTATGAGAAAAGGATGCAGATTTATTAGAAAAAATTAGCAAATTTACAAATAAAATTAAAAGACCAGTTTACACAAACCCGAGCAGGACCATACTGAGATTGTGGCTTTGCTGTTTCATCTTTAGTTTGTGTTGTGGTGGTTGTTGTTTTTTCTGTGTGTTAATGTGTTTGTGTCCAATTGTTGTCTCTTTGTCAGCCCTCCATGCCTCGGCCAGCTTTTTGGACGGGTCTCGGTCTGGTAAAACTGGCCTACCCCCCCACCCCCCTTCCCACACACCACCCTTCCATCCTGTCCCTCCTCAGGTCACATTTCATCAAACGTGTTCTAAACTCCTCCAAACACACCCACTAACCCAAACACTCAGCCACCACTGACCCAAACCTGGCAGATCTAACAGGAAGGTAGCCATGGGAACTGGGACGGTTTTAGTTCCGCTCTCTCAGTCTGTCATTCTCCGTCTCCCTGCAGCCACCATGAAGTTCAGCGGGTTCCTACACCTGGACCAGGTGGAGGGTCAAGAAGTCTTCTACACCCCTGAGATGGACGACTTTAAGTCAGAGCTGTTTGGAGAGACGGCCCGTAGCATCGAGAGTGCCGTGAGTGGAATAATAATAACAAATATGGCTGCAAAGTGGTGACCATTGGGTTCCAAGCAGCTGTAGAGTTCAAGATTTTTGTACTCTTTACCGGCAGGATTTAAAACCTAAAGTGTGCTTCACGGAAGAGCTATGTTGTACCACAGTTGTTGTTCTAAAGAACGAGACTTCCCTGGGAAACAAGCCCGGGTCTTCCGGCATGCCATATAAGATAAGATCAACCTTTATATCCCACAATGGGGAAATTCCATGATTGCAGCAGCACAGGGATAGCAGCACTCAGAGCAATAGTAAATATGATAATAAGATAAGAATTGGTTAGCCAAGACAGTAAATAAATATACATATGTACACAGTTAAGTATATACACAGTGCAGGAGCATTGCAGCTTGATGGTATCAACAGCATTACAGTTAGTTAAATTACCCGGCAAAATATAAGTATGGACCCAGACAGTATATTTCACATTTGAACAGTGTTGTTGCCACCCTCAATAATAATTGTAATTGTCTTAGTTGTGTATTAGAGGGGACGATCTTTATTGTGCAAAGTTGTGTTGTTTAATACAACCTCTATGAGCAGCACTAGTATATCAATGGATTCACCAGACTGTTCCATTAACAAAACTCAAAGGCTGATAGACATTCCACAAAGATGATTACTGTGGCAGTCACCCTGAACAGGATTGCATGAAATTTGATGTGCTTCTAAAGAATATATGTAGTTGTTTTTGTGGGAAGTTTCCTCAAGTTTGGACAACTACATTGGAAGATATACAGTTTCAGAAAATACAAGCCAAACAGAAACTGTGCAAATTCATTGATCTGAAAAAACAAAACAGATTTACATTTCAGCATGAAATTTGGTGTGACTTTAAATAATCTAGATGTGATTATTAGTGTAAAGTTTCATTAAGTTTACAGAAACTAGTCATAGCGCTTCACTTTTTTCACATTTTGTTATGTTACGGCCTTATTCCAGAATGGATTAAATTATTTTTTTCCCCTCAACATTCTACACGCAATACCCCATAATGACTACATGAAAAAAGTGAGGGGTTTTTTTTGAGATTTTTGCAGATTTATAAAAAAAAACCCAACAACTAAGAAATCCCATTTCCATAAGTATTCACAGCCTTTGCTATGAAGCTCAAAATTCAGCTCAGGTGCCTCCTGTTTCCACTGATCATCCTTGAGATGTTTCTACAGCTTAATTGGAGTCCAGCTGTGGTAAATTCAGTTGATTGGACATGATTTGGAAAGGCAGACACCTGATCCCACAGTTGACAGTGCATATCAGAGCATAAACCAAGCATGAAGTCAAAGGAATTGTCTGTAAACCTCTGAGACAGGATTGTCTCGAGGCACAAATCTAGGGAAGGGTACCGAAAAATTTCTGTTGCTTTGAAAGTCCCAATGAGCACAGTGGCCTCCATCATCAGTAAATGGAAGAAGTTTGGAACCACCAGGACTCTTCCTAGGAGCTGGCCGGCTGTCTAAAGTGAGCAATCGGGGGAGAAGGGCCTTAGTCAGGGAGGTGACCAAGAACCCAATGGTCACTCAGTCAGAGCGCCAGTGTTCCTCTGTGGAGAGAGGAGAACCTTCCAGAAGGACAACCATCTCTGCAGCAATCCACCAATCAGGCCTGTATGGTAGAGTGGCCAGATGGAAGCCACTCCTTAATAAAGGCACATGGCAGCCCACCTGGAGTTTGCCAGAATGCACCTGAAGGACTCTCAGACCATGAGAAACCAAATTCTCTGGTCTGATGAGACAAAGATTGAACTCTTTGGTGTGGATGCCAGGTGTAATGTTTGGAGGAAACCAGGCACCATTCACGTCCACGCCAATGGTGGTGGCAGCATCATGCTGTGGGAATGTTTTTCAGCGACAGGAACTGGAAGACTAGTCAGGATAGAGGGAAAGATGAATGCACCAATGTACAGAGACATCCTGGATGAAAACCTGCTCCAGAGCGCTCTTGACCTTAGACTGGGGTGATGGGTCATCTTTCAGCAGGACAACGACCCTAAGCACACAGCCAAGATATCAAAGGAGTGATCTCAGGACAACTCTGTGAATGTCCTTGAGTGGCCCAGCCAGAGCCCAGACTTGAATTCAATTGAACATCTCTGTAGAGATCTGAAAATGGCTGTGCACCAACACTTTCCATCCAACCTGATGGAGCTTGAGAGGTGCTGCAAAGACGAATGGGCCAAACTGCCCAAAGATAGGCGTGCCAAGCTTGTATCATCATATTCAAAAAGACTTGAGGCTGTAATTGCTGCCAAAAGCGCATCAACAAAGTATTGAGTAAAGGCTGTGAATACTTATGTACATGTGATTTCTTAGTTTTTTATTTTTAATAAATTTGCAAAAATCTCCAAAAAAAACCCTTTTTTTGCATTGTCATTATGGGGTATTGTGTGTAAAATTTTGAGGAAAAAAAATGAATTTAATTCCTTTTGGAATAAGGCTGTAACATAACAAAATGTGGAAAAAGTGAAGCGCTGTGAATACTTTCCGGACACAGTGTAGATCACTACATTAGAAGATACATAAGAAAATACGGGCCAAAGAGAAACTGTGCAAATTCATTGATGTGTAAAACCAAAATGAACTGACATTTTTGCATTAATTTGGTGTGATTTTGAAATAATGTAGATGCAATTGTGAATATGACATTTCATTAATTTTAGAACACTGCATCAGAAGTTACATCAAAACACTTGGGCTGACCTTTGTTCAGTTTACCTTCACTTGAGCATTTTGGAAAATATGGTGCAGAAAACTTCATGTTTAGAGCATTAGACCAATGAAAAAATGTGGAACATTTCAGAGCTTAGAATGATGAAATAATTTTGAGTCTACGGCCAGTTGTTCTCGAGATAAAAGGAAAACTATTTATTATAGCGCCACTTATATGTGCAGTGCCTTGATTGTTGATCTCTGAGTAGTGAGGAGAATTTCTGACCGGACAGGAAAAATTTATGTTTCTACTGTTTTTCTGCCCTATTAGTACAGAAAAATAGTAAGAATCAGAACAAAAAACAATAGATTTCCAACAGCTGCACTGCTTAGAACCCCAAAAATGCAAATTTAGAATCAAAGAATAAGATCACAAATCTGTGACATAATGTCAACCAGCAAGTTTTAAATTGATGAGAAAAAAGTTCTAAGCAAACTACAATGTAGAAAAAAAAATCACATTTGCAATTCAGCAGCTATAAGTTCGTAATAAAAATAAAAACACAAATGTACAAGAAAACTGTAGTTTTTACTTATCATACTTTATGTATGAGTCAGACTTTAGTGAAGTGTCCAAAAATACGGTTTTAAAGTCACCAACTCAGCTGACAGTTTCTGCAGTTGTTAGTGACTTCCAGACACTTCTGCTGTCTTTCTGGTGAGATCCAGACTAATCAGATCATTTCTGCTCCTCCAGTCTGGTTTGATCACGTTTTACAGACCTGAAACAGCTCAGTAATATTCTGAGCTGCGCTGATTTTCTCTGACATCTGATAGAAAAATAACAGTAATAAAAATAATAAAAGTAAATACTGCCCAGTCAGGGAACATGCTTCACATCACAGCTGATATTTGATTTTTAATAACAGGAGGCATATCGGTGCTGTGTTTTATCAGCCAAATATGTAAAGTCATTTTCAATCCGTAGACTGATCACAGAAGTTTGGTCCATACTTTTACATTCATGTTTTCTCTCCACTGAAAAAGTTATGTAAAGGAAAAGCTTTTCCCTTTTTTTTTTTTTGGTCATTTTTAAGCTCGTTTCCCCTTTAATTCACTCCATCAGTCTACATTTATTATTTTATTTCATTTTAATCTCTTGTTGTTTTATTGAATAAATTTGCAGCTTTTTTCTCATAAATTTGTATATTGTCCTTGTAAATTTTCTTACACCTTTGACACTATTGACATGAATTTTTGAGGTTTTGCTCATAAATTCGAGCCCATTTTCTTACAAATTTACAACAAATCATTTGCCAAAACGGCAATAATGGAATTATTTTGATCGGGATCCACGAGCGGAGCAGCGTCGCGTTCGTCTGACAATGGGGGAAGAGATGTTCGCCACGACTCTGCTGCTTTGAAGAGGTAAGGTGTTATAAGCTAAATTATTATTTATCCCTGAAAACTGTAATCCAAAAATGACTTTTGACCGATCGGTAAATTACAACTGTACTGCGCACGAAGTATGAAGTGCGTGCGCCGCGATAAACAGTTCATTTGCCGTGTTCGGACCGTGAACGCCCCCCCCCCCCCGCTGCAGAAGAGGAGCGGGGGGGGCGTTCACGGTCCAAACGCCCCCCGGTCCACGGGGGGAAGCATATGAGTCTATTCCATCATGTAGCGATGGCCCTCTTCTGTAGCGAGGGGGGGGGGGCGTTCACGGTCCGTTCACGGTTCCCCCCCCCACACACACACACAGTAGCGAGGGGGGGGGGGGGCGCTGTGAAAACATGCAAGGAGTGTAATCCGTCATGTAGCGAGGGCCGAACTCGGTCCTTGATAGCGGGGGGGGGGGGAACGACCCCCCGCACACAGACACAGCCCTGAGTGTGACCTTTCATTAGAGCCTAAAATGAAGTTTCTACATTGAATCATTCAAAAGTTAGACGTTTTTCCAAACTGTGCCATTTGGCACAATTTGGCACAGTTCCAAAACGCCTGGGAACAGCCTGAGAACAAAGCTGTGTAAAATATTCATTTTTTGTGGTATTGTTACCAAATTTGGATCTCAGCTGGATAATACTTGGTTCTACATTTCTGTTGCATTTTCCAGCCGGATCGGACAGCTGTGTGTTATTTACAAGCATTTGTATCCAAAAAAACACCGTGTCCAATTTTTTTTTCTTCAAGTTCAGTATGTTCAGATGACTGTAACTCAGTGGCCGGAGCACGTAGAGAGATTATGTTTTTTTTGCCAAAAAATTCAAAGTGTTTTCTTTTAAATGAGACCAACCCCATGAAGATGCTGCAAAGGGTTGAATAACAGCTTTCGATTTACTTTGGGCATGTTATTTTTTGGCATTTTTAGGAAAATTGCCCGGAGTGCAAGGGGTTAACTCAATGTAAACATGCAAATAGACATGAATTCACCATCTGAGCGAGCTGCAGACGGGTGGAGTTGTCATTGTAACTTCTGCAGCTGTGTTCTACCTGCTGTAGAAATCCCCAAAACACCGTCATGTTTAGGTTTACATTATCCAGCGGGGCTCTCACCTGGAAAAATTGTCCCTGCCTCCAAATCTTCACCTGGATGACGATTGTTTACCGTGCTAGCCTGCTAGCCCTCATTAGCACATCCGTGACAGGAGTCTGTGGGTGGATAACTCTGACACTGTGATTCAGTTGCAGAGCTCTTGGTCCATCTGTCTGCAGGTGAGTGGCAGTCTCATTTTCAAACGAGCTTACGCTCCAGTTTTGACACTTTAACTCTGGTGATGGCAGACTCTCAGGGTTGATTGCTAGCTAGCACTACCAAATCCCTCGGACACGCAGATGCCAAAATTCACACGTTTTCCACATATTTGCGTTAAGTTTATATGTATCCGCGTCGCATTTTCACATTTGGTCTGAATGCACCTTGAGAACTGTGCTCTTTGAACTTCTCGGTCCGAAAGTGGCTGTCTGCATCTAGGCTGCGTTCAAGGTCAAAGTCAACAGTCAGGAGATCTGAGCGCTCTCAGGGTCATCCATCAGGCCAGAATGAGCTACTCCATCACTGATGGTCTGGTTAATTTTTCAACTCTCCCCAATTTTGGAGAATTTTCTCTTTTATGTTTTAGTCTGAGGGAGATAAAAATGTATAAATTATTCACAGTGAAATTATATAAAGAAATATTTGCCAAGGCAGAATAAAAGAACAATGATTTAAGTAAAATAAAGTTATAAAATCACTAAGATGCAGTTTGTAGATATTCTGGGTCATACTGTGCACACACTGAAAACTGCGGCTGAAGACTGAAGACATCATGATGATGATGATGAAGACTGTACATTACAATAAAATTACAGTAAACATTCTTAACTCAAAATATCACGTGTAGCATGTCAGAAAAAAGCTCTAAATGTTCTAAATGCCACATGTTTAAAACCACACGCAGTGCCAGGCTGTCATTTATCAAGTGTCTGTTTTGTTGGTATTTATAAATAAGTAAAGCAATGTCACATTTCAAGATGGTGCTACAGCAGCCATCTGTGAATTCACATAAAAAAAAACCTCAGCAACAGAAGGACTGTGGAAACTCACAGAAAGTACCCAGAAAAAAGAAAAAAAAAGTGAATTTGTGTGAAAACTTTGTACAAGGTGCTGAGGAGTGTTTGGAGTCAGTCCAGGAGCAGATCTTAGGATGATGTTCTTCAGTGAACCAACACTAATACAGACACAGATTTCTTTCTGGAAATCTCAAGTTTTCCTCACATATCGTCTTTCAGTTCTTCATGCTGTGACGCTGGAGGAACATGACATTTTTGCTCATAACCTTTGGCTCTCTGTGCTTTGTCAAACAAAAAAAAGTTACAATTTCTTCATGAGAATTTTTTGAGCAGCGGTAGTGTTAACCAAATATTGTCTGCCATTGACAGAGCTGAGGTGTAGTTGTCAGGGTTTCTGCCTCTAGCAGATGAAGGTGAAAGGAGGACTTACGTGCAGGCAAGATTTTGTGCAAAGATGATGATTTATTAAACAAAAACTCAAACCACAAATGAACAGCAGCATGGGGGCTGAAAACACAAAACTAAACTAGGCATGCAATAACTCAAACAAGGCAAGGATAACTCACATACAGTCAGGTGAAAAAATTAGGACACCCTATGAAAGCCTGTTTTTTTTAACATATTTGGACATATGGATATTTACTATCAATTTTAACAATACTTGGAGATTCAAGTAATATAAGTAAACAATTAAAACTGAACAAAAGACTTTTTAAAATTTTCTGTAAAATGTATTTCTAAAAACATGCAATTTCTGGTGAGGAATAAATTAGGACACCCCCACATTTATTCACACGTATATCACATCAGGTACACATGATTAGAACATTGTTACTCGGCATTTTGAAGGAGGCTTATCCTATTTAAACCTCAGACATTTAGTTTGATGTGCTCCTGACTGTTGAAGTGAATATCACATTAGGTACACATGATTAGAACATTGTTACTCGGCATTTTGAAGGAGGCTTATCCTATTTAAACCTCAGACATTTAGTTTGATGTGCTCCTGACTGTTGAAGGGAGAGTGAACACCATGGTGAGATAGAAAAAACTGTCTGAGGCCTTCAGAAAGAAGATTGTAGCAGCTTATGAGTCCGGTCGAACCATTCACCATGTCCACCATGTCGAAGGTGACTCAGAGATCTATGAAGGCAATATAGAGATGTCGAGATGTCAATCTCTTCTGAACTCATGTACCTTTTCAATGGCAAGGTGTAGTGCGGCATTAGGTGGTGCGTGAACACACAGCAGCCTGTCTTCTCTCTTCGTGTGTTGTGCCATTTAGTATTGTTGAAATTACACCTAAATGTACAGTATATTCATATGTTTAATGTCTTATATCATGCTGCGCACAAGCTACAGTCGCCACAGCCTTCTGGAGATAAGGAATATGACCAAACATTACGTCCTGGACCAGAGCATTATAGTGGAACTCCGTGGCTTCGGTCTCCTCCACCAGATCTCCACACCCCCGGACTCGACTGCTGTGCCTCATCCCAAATGGAGACACTGTAGACGGTGTGAGCGGCGACAAAAGAGAGGTAAACGTGGAGGTATCCGAACAAAACTAGCTGCTAGCCCACACAGACTGCCGATTCCTTCCTTCATTCTGGCCAACGTACGCTCACCAGACAACAAACTAGACCACATACAGCCCCTGAGAACTACACAACATGATGTGCGGAACTGCTATGTTATTATCTTCACGGAAATGTGGTTAAATGACAAGATCCCGGTCTCTGCCATTCAGTTAGCAGGGCTAACATCCTACCACGGTGACAGTGTTCATGGAAGGAGGGAATACCCGAGGTGGAGGCGTGTGTGTGTACATCAGTGATGCTTGGTGCTGTGACGTAACTGTTGTGCATAAACACTGTTTTCCATTGGTGGTGCTTATGATCATCAAGTGCTGACCCTTTTACATTCTGAGAAAATTTTCATCTGTCCTACTAGTTGCCATGTATGCCCCGCCCACTACCATCGGCGAGAGGAGCAAAGCACTAAAAGAACTCTGTCAGGCCATCAGTGAGACACAAACAGCGCATCCAGACGGATTCCTCATCACAGCAGGAGACTTCAACCATGCAGATTTAAAGGCCATCCTACCAAATCTACACCAACAGAGTGAAACTCAGAGTGAAAACAGTCAGACCAACAAAAAAGGAGGTACAGTACATGTGTGGCCAGAGGGGGCCTCTGATGCTCTGAAAGACTCGCTTCAGCACTACAGACTGGGCCACTTTCAAGCATGCAGCCATTCACAATGGACACACAAACAGAAGAGTACACTGAGGTTGTTGTAGCATACATAGCTAAATGCATTGATGATGTCACTCACTGCAAAACCATCACTGTTCGTGCCAACCAAAAGCCATGGATGACAGCAGAGGTCCACAGGCTCCTGAGGGCCTTGAAGGGACGCAGCCTTCAGGGCCGGCAACACTGCAGGACTAACAATAGCTAGGGCCAACCTGTCCCGTGGCATCAAGGAGGCAAAACGACAGTACAGCAAGAAAATATCTGGCCACTTCAGCGACACCAGAGATGCCCATTCCCTCTGGCGTGGCATACAGATCCTCACCAATGATAATCCTCCACCTCAGACCTGTGCGAGTGACACCACACTACTCAACAACCTAAATGACTTCTTCGGCCACTTTGAAGCACAAAGCAGCACATCAGCACAGAAGACCACTCCTCCTCCAGATGAGCAGGCCATAAGCCTGGATTTGGCTAACGTGAAGAGGACCCTCTGCAGGATCAACCCACTCAAGGCAGCTGGACCAGACAACTTACCGGGTTGCGTCCTGAAGGACTGTATGGAGGAGCTCAAGAATGTCCTGGCCAACATCTTCAACATCTCTCTGACTCAAGCTGTTGTCCCCACATGTTTCAAAACTGCTACCATAATACCAGTCCCAAAGAAGCCCATCACATCCAGTGACAACAATTACCAGCCCGTATCACTGACCCCGATCATAATGAAGTGCTTTGAGCAGCCCATTTCAGTTTGCATACAGGTCAAACAGATCCACAGAAGATGCCATCGCTGTTGCTCTCCATCCAGCCCTCACCCACCTGGACTCAAAGAACTCCTACATGCAAATGCTGTTCTTGGACTTCAGTTCAGCATCCAACACAATCATTCCCCAGCACCTAATACAAAAACTCGACACTTGGGACTCACAACCTCTCTCTGTAACTGGGTGCTGGACTTTCTCACAGGGAGGCTACAGACTGTGCGGATTGTTAGCAACACACCCAAGACCATCACACTGAGCACAGGGGCCCCACAAGGGTGCGTGCTCATCCCGCTGCTCTTCACTCTGCTGACCCATGACTGTGTACCAGCCTACAACACTAACCACCTCATCAAGTTTGCAGATGACACGATGGTGGTGGGCCTCATCACTAACAACGAGGAGGCCAACTACAGAAATGAGGTGAGCCAACTGGTCCAGTGGTGTAAAGACAATAACCTCTTCCTGAACGTGGGAAAAACCAAGGAGAATGTGGGAAAAACCAAGGAGATTGTGGTTGACTTCAGGAGGGGACACACACAGCATCCCCCTCTGATCATTGATGGTGCAGCTGTGGAGAGAGTGAGCAGCACCAAGTTCCTGGTGGTGCACATCTCTGAGGACCTCTCCTGGTCCAACAACACCACATCACTGGCCAAGAAGGATCAAACTCACCTCCATTTCTTCCGCAAACAGAAGAGCATGCGGCCCACCCCCCCATCATGTGCTCATTCTACCGACACACCATTGAGAGCATCCTCACCAGTTGCATCACAGTGTGGTATGGAAGCTGCACTGCCTTCTGCTGGAAGACACTACAATGCACAGTGAAAGCAGCCAGCAAGATCATTGGTGCCCCTCTGCCCCCCTCTCAGACATCTACCTCACCTGCAGAGCCATCAACATTGCAGGCAACACCTCCCACCCCACACATTCCCTCTTCAGCCCCCTGCCCTCAAGGAAAAGGTACGGGAGCCTCAGGTCCTGCCATCAGGACCCTGAATTCTGTCCACCACCACCTCCCCGGGCCGTAACGCAGTCACCCGCACAATAACTACCTCAGCTCTTGGCACAGAAAGACTGGCACACCAACAGTAAAACATTTGCACAAATGCCATATCTGCTGCTGTCTGTCATTGCAATACTGATCATGTGCAATCCTATCTGTCACTGTCTGCATCTACACTACTGCACCGAACTTGCAACTACGAGTATTACTGCTCTACTTTTCTGTATGTAAGATTGCTGGGTTTCATCATTTCTTTTTTTGCACTGTGGGAGGTCTGGGTCTGTCTTTTGTCACCATTTGCACTACAGCTAGCATTACTGTACATAGACTGCTGTTTTTTTCCAGCCTTATTCATTTTTCTTTTTCATATTGTGCACACCACTGAAGAGAGAGAGAAACACCATCTCAAGTCTCCTGTATGTCCTGTACGTATAGTAGTATTGACAAATAAAATCCTTGACTCTTGAGGTGTGGTCAGTAGTTGAACGATTGGGTGTAACGCCTGCTTGTTGTGGGCGACGTCTGCTCCTGATGGCTGGAATCACTCTGGTTAATAGGATATGGGTAAACAGTTTGCCTGGGATGGAAAGTAATGTAATACCTCTGTGGTTACGGCAAACGAGCTGGTCTCCCTTCCTTTTCCAGAATGGCAAGGTGATATCTTACCAGGACTGCTACAGTCCTGGGGGCCTGCATCCCACCAGGACAAGGGGCTGTGTAACCTTGTCAAGGTGGAGCAGCTTGACCCAACCTGCTGCCGGCCTGGTGCATGGGAGACCTTTAACCTTTGGGAGGATTATGGCATTAGGGAGGTACTAATTAGCAGTCCTGCATAGCATGTCGGCATGCTGAGAGGTGGCAGCCCCACCAGCTGACTATGCTATCGCAGGGCAAACCACCCAGCATGATAGACTCTTACCTTGGTTACGACACTAACCAGGAGAACCCGGACTGTCCACTCATGAAATCGACCCCAGCATGTCTCTGATCAATGAATACTGAATTTCCGCATTCATCACGGTAACAACAGGTCTTTTTATATGAGCAATGACATCATATTTTGGGTGAGTGAGGAGGAGAGAGAAAGAAAGAGAAGGAGGAGGAGGAGGGCGTTGAAACTTCTGCTATACTGCTCCATGCCAGATCTTCTTGTCTTCAAGGTCAAAGCCCTTCACTTGAAACAGGAAAAAGAAAATATACTGAACTCAAATGAACTTGGAGCTAAACAATGTGCAGTTAGTGAAAGCAAATGAAATGCAACAGTTCCATATTTAAAGAAATCAATGTTTTACAATAATTTTCTATCACAAGGTCACAGGGTCACAAAAGATCAAAATCTATTTTGGCCAATAGTGACTTTATTATTATTATTATTAGAGCTAAGGATAAGAAATTTGTGCACATGTTAGAACTGTGTCTTGGTCACATAAATTTGTTATGTTGGTCACATATTGTTATGTTGGTCACATAACAATTGTTATTCAAGCTGGCATTAATGACATCCGTCTCCGGCAGTCGGAAGTCACGAAACTTAATGTAGAATCGGTGTGTGACTTTGCCAAAACAATGTCGGACTCTGTAGTGTTCTCTGGGCCCCTCCCCAATCTGACCAGTGATGACACGTTTAGCCGCTCGTCATCCTTCAACCGCTGGCTGTCTGTGTGGTGCCCTGCAAACAACGTGGGCTACATTGACAATTGGAGCTCATTTTGGGGAAAACCTGGTCTTATGAGATGAGACAGTGTCCATCCCACTTTGGATGGTGCGTCTCATTTATCTAACAATCTGGCATCTTTTTTATCCAAATTTCCAAAATCTTGACAACTCAGAGTTGGGACCAGGAAGCAGAGTCACAGTCTTACACACCTCTCTGCAGCTCCTCTTCATCCGCCACCCTTCAACTTAGCCCCTGTCTTCCCCATCAGAGAATCATCTGCTCCCTCCAAAGTAAATAAAAATATAATATATAAGAATCCCAGAGTGATTAAACAAAAAGTTGGTAAAACTCAAATTAAACATGAAGCCTCTAAATTGAATGACTTGGCCTCTGTTCCTCCTCATAGTTTAAAAATTAAATGTGGTTTGTTAAATATTAGGTCTCTAACTCCCAAGTCTCTGCTAGTGTATGATCTGTTAATTGATCATCAGATTGATTTAATATCCCTTACAGAGACTTGGTTAGGACAAGAGGATTATGTTAGTTTAAATGAATCAATTCCCTCTGGTTATTTAAACTGTCAAAATCCCAGAAGTTCTGGTCGTGGAGGAGGAGTAGCAACAATTTACCATTCCAAATTACTAGTTAATGTAAAGCAAAAAACATGTTATAATTCCTTTGAGGGCCTTGTCCTCAGTATTGGGCACTTTAGCAATTTTAGGCTAAACCCAATTTTATTTGCCATAGTTTATTGTCCTCCATCAACCTACTCAGAATTTTTATCCGAATTTGCTGACTTCTTAGCTGATTTAGTGCTGAAATCTGATAGAATAATTATAGTAGGGGACTTTAATATGTAGATGTAGATAGTGACTGCCTTAATGTGGCATTTAATTCAATGTTAGACTCGATTGGGTTTTCTCAGAAAGTAGGAAATTCTACCCATTATCTCCACCATACGTTGGACCTTGTTCTGACATATGGCATAGAAATAGAAAATCTGGTAGTGTCTCCTCATAACCCTGTACTGTCAGACCATTGTCTGTTAACCTTTGATTTTACTATTTCTGACTATTTGGCTCCTAAAGAAAAATATTACTACAGTAGATGCCTCTCAGATGATGCTGTTACCAAATTTATGCAGATTGTTTCCTCTATGCCATGTGTCAACACAACGGAAATAAGCTATAGACAGCTTGCTCCTTCTGTAATTGATAGCATGGTAGATAGTGTTACAGCTTCTCTGCATCAGACTCTAGACTTGGTGGTCCCCTTAAAAAAGAAAAAGTCTAATCAGAGATTTCTAACTCCTTGGTTCAACACAGAAACTCGTAGCTTAAAACAGAACACTCGTCAATTAGAAAGAAAATGGCGCCACTAATTTAGATGAAATCTATTTAGCTTGGAGAAATCATCTTTTAATTTATAAAAAATCTCTTAGAAAAGCTAGAACGAGTTATTATTCTGCATTAATAGAAGAGAACAAGAATAATCCCACGTTTCTTTTCAGCACTGTAGCCAGGTGTACAAAGAGTCAGGACTCTGTCAATCCTAGCATTCCCTTAGAGTTTACTAGTCAGGACTTTATGAACTTTTTCAATAATAAAATTTCATCCATCAGAGATAAAATCAATCAGATTCTTCCCACCATTAACTTAAATACAGTAACTACTACAACTCCTTCGACTGATATCTGTCTTGATAAGTTTACTCCAATTGACCTTTTAGAGTTAGACAAAATAGTTTCTTCATCCAAGCCTTCAACTTGTCTTTTAGACCCTATTCCTACCAGGTTATTTAAAGAAGTCTTCCCACTTATTGGTAGCTTTATTCTTCATATAATCAGTGCTTCATTAACTTTAGGCCATGTACCACAGGCTTTGAAAACGGCTGTAATTAAACCCTTACTCAAAAAGCCAACGCTGGATCCAGGAGCTTTAGCTAACTATAGACCAATCTCTAATCTCCCTTTCATTTCAAAAATCTTAGAAAGAGTTGTTGCTACGCAATTATTTGACCACCTGCAAGAAAATGGTTTACTTGAAGAGTTTCAATCTGGGTTTAGCATCCATCATAGTACTGAAACAGCCTTAGCGAAGGTCACCAACGACCTCCTCATCGCATCTGATAATGGACTTGTTTCTGTACTTATCCTTTTTGATACTATCGATCATAATATTCTACTTGATAGATTAGAACACTACGTTGGACTTAATGGAACTTTGTTGCAGTGGTTTAGATCTTATTTATCTGATAGGTTCCAGTTTGTTCATGTCAATAATGAGTTTTCTTTCAACTCAAAGCTCATTCATGGAGTTCCACAGGGATCTGTGCTAGGCCCTACTCTTTTTAGTTTATATATGCTTCCGTTAGGCAACATTATTAGAAAGCACTTTATACATTTTCATTGTTATGCAGATGACACACAATTATACCTGTCAATGAAGCCAGATGATAGTAATCAATTAGCCAAGCTGGAAGCCTGTCTTAAGGAAATCAAAGCTTGGATGACTTGTAATTTCCTGCTATTAAATTCAGATAAGACTGAAATCATTCTTGTTGGTCCAAAAAACCTTAGAAATACCTTTCCAAATCAAACTTTCAGTTTGGATGCGGTTACTCTTTCTCTTAATAGCTCTGTGAGGAACCTTGGAGTTATTTTTGATCAGGATTTGTCCTTCAATTCACATATTAAATTTGTTTCTAAGACTGCCTTCTATCATTTGCGTAATATTGCCAAGATTAGGAGCATCTGTCTCAGAGTGATGCTGAGAAACTGATCCCCGCTTTTGTTAGCTCGAGATTAGATTATTGTAATTCTTTATTATCAGGTTGTCCTAAAACATCTTTAAAAAGTCTTCAGCTGATCCAAAATGCTGCTGCAAGAGTTTTAACAGGTACTAGAAAAAGAGATCATCTCTCTCCTGTTCTGGCCTCCCTTCATTGGCTTCCCAAAGAGTTTAGAATTAAGTTTAAAATCCTTCTTCTTACTTACAAAACTCTAAACAATCAGGCCCCTTTTTATTTTAAAGATCTGATACTACCGTATTATCCTAACAGAGCACTACGCTCCCAAAATGCAGAATTACTTATAATACCTAGAATCTCCAAAAGTACAATGGGAGGCAGAGCCTTCAGTTATCAAGCTCCTCTCCTGTGGAACCAGCTGCCAATCTGGATTCAGGAGTCAGACTCGATCTCTGTTTTTAAGAATAGGGTTAAGACCTTCCTTTTTGATATAGCCTACAATTAGGGAGGGATCATGTGTTTCTGAACCTTCCCTTAGTTATGCTGCTAATAGGTTTAGTCAGCCGGGGGACCTCCAATAATGCACTGGGCCTCACTCCTTTCTTCACTCTCAATGAAATATTTTTTTTTTGCTGGTCAGAATCAGAATCAGAAAAAGATTTATTGCCAAGTACATTAACAGGTCACTGATAACATACGAGAGAATTTGACTTGACACAGAAAATGAACCTGCATTTCCAGTGACACGGCTGCATCGGAGACGCGCCTGCCAACAGGATAGAGGGTACAGGTAGCATAAGAATAAGAATAATACAAGGAACAATAGGAAGGAGCAAAAAAAAAATCATTGATTCAGAATACTGGTTGCATAATCAATCAATATTATGATTACAAGGAAAAAAAAAGCTCTCGATGCACATTCGCAAGACAAGATTCACAGGACACAAGAGAGCAGTGTGTGTATCTTTATTCAGTTCATGGATCAATATGTGTGCACTGTTGAAGCAAGTGTTGATGATAATAAGAGAACAACAAGGGCACTTGGCAGGAGATGTTTTGTCTGGCTGCCGCCAATCGTCCTTGCGATTATCTGGGCAGGTGCTGTCCAAGGCCTTGTGCTCGATGATTTTGAAAACACAGACTGCAGACAGCCAGGAGGAATTTTCATGGGGAAATTGAGCCAAATAGGACTGATTACAGAGAAGGCTTTTTATTTCTTCTGTAGATTCAGTACTTAATCCTTCATTGCGGGGCTTTAAATCCGTCGTGGAAAGACCCAAGCGAGACCATGATGTAATCCACCTTCCGAGACAGTTCTCCAGTTGTCGCTATCAGGGTCTTCTCCAATTTTCCAATTTGATAGATGCACCTCGCCTGGCCAGCATTTTGATAGGTTGTATCCATCTTCAGCAATTTGCAGTACACCAGGACAATCCCAGTTCCAATCAGAAAGATCCCGATCACCATTATTACGAAGACATACAAATCTTCAATATCTTCGATAGAGAGATTAGTGAGACACAATATCCTCCAATTACTTGTGTCACGTAAATAGCCCGCTGGAGCCGTTCCTGCGGGGCAGACAGCTTCCCCCGGAGCACTTTTCCTTGTTGAAAAAATAGTGTCAATTGTGTTCAAAGTCCAGCTTATTAACTCCATAATTTCTTTCGACGGTCGCAGTTAGACGCAGACAGACAACAGCAAGCTGGGATCCAGTAGTTGGGGGGGAAGGAAAAAAAGTCAGAGCAAGAGGAAAAAGCGTCTGCTCTCTTGGGAGGGCGGAAGTGAAGGAGTGAAGGTCATGAACATCTGTTCGTTCTCTCCCATAGACTGAGTCCCCATCGTGCTGTTTGCTCTCTACATGTCTGTTCTTTTCATCTTCTCTATCCCCTCACCCCCCAGCCAGTCGCAGCAGATGACTGCCCCTCCCTGAGCCTGGTTCTGCTGGAGGTTTCTTCCTGTTAAAAGGGAGTTTTTCCTCTCCACCGTCGCCAAGTGCTTGCTCACAGGGGATCGCCTGATTGCTGGGGTCTTTCTGCAACTGTGGGGTTTCCCCTACAGTTGAAAGTGCTATGAGATGACTGTTGTTGTGAAATGGCGCTATATAAATAAAGTTGAATTGAATAACAAATGACCCTTGACCTTGGCTTTGACCTTGAGGGTTGATAGGGTCTGATTTTAGGTCATCACGTTTCAAATTTACATTCTGGCTCATAACCTTTAAACTTGCCTCATGGTGCCTTTATCGTCTTTGTTTTGGACTTGACATTTTCCTTTCTTTATTGCCCTTGTTGGATATTGGCAGTTCATGAGTGTGTGTCATATGTGCCGGTCTTCTTTGTGTCTGTCCTTCTCATCCGTGATGATGGTAGTCCATTCATATAATGTCCTCACAACTGACAGTTTGTGTGCCGTGGGATGTTCATATGTCCAGAGTAGGTGTTGGTCCATGTGTGTTGGTTTCCTGTATATTGTGATTTTGATGCTGCCATTGTCCTTTCGGTGAATTTTTATGTCACCAAAAAGAACACCAAAAGAATGTGAAAAAGAAACAGCAGGGCGACTCACAAGAACGCAAAACGAAAAGCCAGAACAGGGAAACCTCAAATCAGCAATATTAAATCACTGCAAGATAAACAATCACATCATGGACTGGAACAACGCAAACGTAATTGGATGAGAGGACAACAAACACAAATGCTGGATGAAAGAAACAAATGAAATCAGGAAGCAAGCCCACAACACCATGAACCGAGATGATGGAGTCTTCATGCTCTCACACACCTGGGACTCTCTCCTCCAGAGACCATTGCATGCCAGGGGGTGTGACTGACCTGGCAGATCTGTCAAATCCGTTTTATCCTTTCCACGTCTATGGAAAGGATAAAACAACTGATGTGACACATCACAGACATCAGATGGTGCTTTCTGAAGAAAACTGCAGATGACAGTCAAAACATGTCAAAGGTATGAGACATCCCTTTGCTTTGTCTTAATAGAAGAACAATCTCAGGTTCATGTGTTCATCCGTCCATCTGTCCCACAAACGGTACCTGTCTTGTGAAATCAGCTCCTCCAGCAGTTTTGTTCCCAATATTTTAAAACTTGGTACCAGGGTTTGATATACGCTGATGATGCACATGTTGCAATTTGGCTCCGAGCTGATTTTTTTTGCAGGAGACCCTTACTTACAATGTCATATTTTTACCTCAGTTAATAGCTTTGCCCCTTAACTTCAAAATACCCATTTCACTTTGTTTGGCAGAAACTACTTGTATTGACTAACGAAAATCTGCAGTTGAATTCCAGATGTTGATAAACTATTTTTGCCTTGTATTAATGTGTAATAGGCCTATCATAATTTGATTCTGCCCAAATAATTATATGGGAAAGTTGAAAACGGCTCTGCTTCAGTAAGATATTGGGATCTTCAAAGAAAACAGAGGCGGGGGATATTGCATTCGCCTCAGAGAGCTTTTGTTTTAGCAATGACAGAAAAACCTGAAGGCTGTCCCTCATTTTGACTGATTATACTGAGGGTGATCTTTTGTAACTTTTACTTGTAAATCTCACCTGTTCGCTTACATATTAAATGGTGGTTATCCAGTACTGTCTCCCCTTTGATTTTAGTGCAAGTCTTTACGACCGTTCACTTTTCTTCTTCTCTATACAGCTACGTGGAATCTCTGCTTTGCTACAACTGCAGAAATGTCAAAGCAGCTAAATGAGATAAGGTTCCTTAAACAGACAAATAGTTGCTGTGTTGATAAGAGCAGTGAAAAACAGGGGCTGATGTAGTCCCAGCCAGCATGTCCATGTGGGCCCCACTATAAATTAAATCTAGGCTGTCTTATGGGCCCCATCTGTGTTTGCCCACATGGACAAACAGGCCATCTGGTTACCCATTTTAACCCCATCTGGGCTCTATAAGGATCCAGTGCAGGTGGGCAGGTTTCAGTAACACTGGTGCCACAGGTAAAGTAAACATGGAACCCACACGATCCCCATAAGACAGCCCAGTTTAACCCGTATGGCCCACATGGTCATGGCTGGGGGTGGAGAATGAAGACACAAACATGCACAGCTGCCAGTGTCAGCTCCTTTCTCATTGAATGCACTGACTCACGGTCTCTGTTCATCACTACAATTTTTCTTCTTTCGGCTGCTCCCTTTAGGGGTCTCCACAGTGGATCATCTGCCTCCATCTCACTCTATCCCTTGTATCTTCCTCTGCAACGCCAACCCTCTCCATGTCCTCCTTCACTACATCCATGAATCTTCTGTGTGGTCTTCCTCTTTTCTTCCTCCCTGGCAGCTCCATCTTCAACATCCTTTGTCCAATATCTTCACTGTCCCTCCTCTGCACATGTCCAAACCATCTCAGCCTTGCCTCTCTTACTTTGTCTCCAAACCACTCAACCTGAGATGCTCCTCTGATGTACTCATTTCTAATCTTGTCCCTCCGAGTCATTCCCAATTAAAATCTTAGTATTTTCAACTCTGCCCTCCATTTCCTGTCTTTTTCAAACGTGAAATATACTGTATGGGTCCATGTTTATATTCTGCTGGGTAATTTAACTAACCGTAATGCTGTTGATACTATCTAGCTGCAATGCTCCTGCAATGTGTATATAACTGTGTACATATGTATATTTATTTATTTACTGCTTTGGCTAACCAGTTCTTATCTTATTATCCTATTTACTATTGTTCCGAGTGCTGCTGTCCCTTTGCTGCTGCAATCCTGGAATTTCCCCATTGTGGGATTAATAAAGGCCTATCTTATCTTTTTGTCAGCACCACCATCTCCAAACCATTCATCATCCCAGGTCTCACTACCATCTTGTGAATCTTCCCTTTCACTCTTGCTGCTACCCTTCTGTCACAAATCACCCCTGACACTTGTCTCCACCCACTCCACCCTGCCTGCACTCTCTTCTTCACCTCTCTTGTCCATTTTTCATTGGTTTGGATGGTTGACCCCAGGTATTTAAACTCATCTACTTTCACTACCTCAACTTCTTCCATCTTCACCGTTACACGTGCCTCCCTCTCATTCACACTCATGTATTCTGTCTTGCTTCTACTGACTTTCATTCCTCATCTCTCCAGATCATACCTCCACCTCTCCAGGTTGTCTTCCACCTGCTCCCTACTCTCACTACAGCTCACAATGTCGTCTGCAAACATCATGGTCCACGGAGTCTCCTGCCTGACCTCATCTGTCAGCTCGTCCATCACCATGGCAAACAAGAAGGGGCTCAGAGCCAATCCCCGATGTAACCCCACCCCCACCTTGAACCCGTCTGTCACTCCTACAGCACACCTCACCACTGTCTCGCTGTCCTCATACATGTCCTGCACCACCCTCACATACTTCTCTGCCACTCCTGACTTTCTCATACAGTACCACACTTCCTCTCTTGGCACCCTATCACATGCTTTCTCTAGATCTAGAGAACTAGAACTCTTTGCCATATCTTCATAGTGTGGCTGATCAACTTTATGCCTCTGTAGTTACTACAACTCTGAGCATCACCTTTGTTCTTGAAAATTGGTACCAAAACAATTCTCCACTCTTCAGGTATCCTCTCACTCTCCAAGATTGTGTTACACAATCTGGTTAAAAAGTCCACTGCCATCTCTCCTAAACATCTCCATACCTCCACAGGTATGCCATCTGGACCAACCACCTTTCCATTCTTTATCCTCTTCAAAGCTGCCCTCACTTCAGCCTTGCTAATCCTCGGGACTTCCTTGTTCACCATCTTCCCTTCATCCATCCTCTTCTCTCTCATTTTCTTTATTCATCAGCTCTTCAGAGTACTCCTTCCACCTTCTCAACACACTCTAGTCATTTTTTAGTACATTACCATTTCTGTCCTTAATCAGCCTAACCTGCTTCACATCTTTTCCAGCTCAATCTCTCTAACCAATCAATACAACTCCTTTTCTCCTTCCTTAGTGTATAGCCTCTCATACAACCCACTATATGCCTTTTCCTTTGCTACCTATCTCTTTGCCATGCGCCTAGATTCCAAATACTTCTGTCCACTTTCTTCATCTTCCTGACTACCCAACTTTTTCTTTGCTAACCTCTTCCTTTGGATACTTTTACTGTACCTCCTCATTCCACCACCAAGTCTCCTTGTCTTCCTTCCTCTGTCCACTGGATACACCATATACCTTTCTACCAGTTTCCCTCAATACTTTTGCTGGACTTTCCCAGTCATCTGGTAATTCTTCCCAACCATCCGGAGCCTGTATTAACTCCTTCCTGAACTCTGTGCGACTTTTTTCCTTCTATAATTTCCCCCACTTAATCTTTGGCTCTGCCTTCACTGTTTTCCTCTTCTTGCTTTCCAATGTCATCCTACAGACAACCATCAAATGTTGTCTTGCTATATTCTCCCCTGCCACCACCTTGCAGTCTCCTATCTCTTTCAGATTTCTCCTTCTGCATAAGATATAGTCCATGTGTGTGCACCTTCCTCCACTTTTGTAAGTCATCCTATGTTCCTCTCTCCTCTTAAAGTATGTGTTCACCATTTCCATCCTTTTAGCAAAATCCACAACCATCTGTCATTCCACATTTCTCTCCTGAAAACCATACCTACCCAGGACCTCCTCATCAACTCTGTTTCCTTCACCTACATGTCTATTAAAGTCCACTACAATCACCACTCTCACCCCCCTGGCAACACTCTCTCCCACTTCATCCAACTTACTCCAGATTTCCTCTTTCTCTTCCACCTGACATCCAACTTGTGGGGCATATGCACTGACAACATTCAACATCACACCTTTGACTTCTAGTTTCAAACTCATGATTCTGTCTGACTCCCTCTTTACCTCCTGAGCACCCTTCACATACTCTTCCTTCAAGATTACTCCTACTCCATTTCTCTTCCTATCTACACCATGGTAGAACAGTTTAAATCCACCTCCAGTGCGCCTAGCCTTGCTTCCCTTCCATCTGTTTTTTGAACACACAGTACTGTATATCTACCTTTCTTCTCTCCATCATATCAGCCAACTCTCTGTATTTACCAGTCATTGTCCCTACATTTAACGCCCCTACTCTCACCTCCACACTTCTACCTTTCTTTTTCTCTCTCCCTCCTAACACGCCTTCCCTCTCTCTTCCTCCTCGATCTTTGACCAACAGTAGCCCAATTTCCAACGGCACCCTGTCGGTTAACAGCACCGGTGGCGGTCGTTGTTAACCTGGGCCTCGACCGATCCGGTATGAAAGTCTCATTTGTCATGATCCGTATGTTTGATTTGGCAAAGGTTTTATGTCGGATGCCCTTCCTGACACAACCTTCCCCATTTAACCAGCCTTTGGACCGGCAGTAGGAATACACTGGCTTGTGCACCCCCTGTGGCTGGGTTCTGTTCATCACTTCAATTAATTATTAAATAAATCCATAATCTACATGCTGTACCCTGTAGGTTCATGATTAAACCTGAACATCTGAACAGAAACAAAAACTATTTAGCGTCTTATTATATGAATATTGAATTCACAGGTAATAATTGATTATATTGGAATTTTTACCACTCTGTCTATAAAAATGCATAGCTAGCTTAGCAGAATAACAGTATTTTGTTTGTTTTTTGTTTTTGTTTCTTTTTGGTTACTCTCTATATTTTACTCACATTCACAGATATTCATGGTCCCAGATAGTTTACTGAGACCAGGATTGCCCTGCAATTTCATTGGCAGACATGTTAGAGGAATTAGACTACCTTAGTTACAGCACGTGTTTGTTTTTAATTTAACTGAACCCACCCTATCCAATATTTGTGATCCCAGCTGAAACATCTGCCGGCACGTGACCATATACACTATCTCACAAAAGAGAGTACACCCCTCACACTTTTGTAAATATTTTATTATATCTTTTCTTGGGACAACACTGAAGATATCACACTTTGATACAATGTAAAGTAGTCAGTGTACAGCTTGTATAACAGTGTAACTTTGCTGTCCCCTCAAAACAACTCAACACACAGCCATTAATGTCTAAATCGCTGGCAACAAAAGTGAGTACACCCCTAAGTGAAAATGTCCAAATTGTGCCCAAAGTGTCAATATTTTGTGTGGCCACCATTATTTTCCAGCACTGCCTTAACTCTCTTGGGCATGGATTTCACTAGAACTTCAGAGGTTGCCACTGGAATCCTCTTCCACTCCTCCATGACGACATCACGGAGCTGATGGATGTTAGAGACCTTGCGCTCCTCCACCTTCCGTTTGAGGATGCACCACAGATGCTCAATAGGGTTTATGTCTGGAGACATGCTTGGCCAGTCCATCATCTTTACCCGCAGTTTCTTTAGCAAGGCAGTGGTCGTCTTGGAGGTGTGTTTGGGGTGGTTATCATGTTGGAATACTGCCCTGTGGACCAGTTTCTGAAGGGAGAGGATCATGCTCTGCTTCAGTATGTCATAGTACATGTTGGCATTCATGGTTCCCTCAATGAACTGTAGCTCCCCAGGGCCGGCAGCACTCATGCAACCCCAAACCATGACACTCCCACCACCATGCTTGACTGTAGGCAAGACACACTCGTCTTTGTACTCCTGACTTGGTTGCCGCCACACATGCTTGACACCATTTGAACCAAATAAGTTTATCTTGGTCTCATCAGACCACGGGACATGGTTCCAGTAATCCATGTCCTTAGTCTGCTTGTCTTCAGCAAATTGTTTGCGGGCTTTCTTGTAAATCATCTTTAAAAGGGGCTTCCTTCTGGGACGACAGCCATGCAGACCAATTTGATGCAGTGTGCAGCGTATGGTCTGAGCACTGATAGGCTGAACCCCCACCCCTTCAACCTCTGCAGCAATGTTGGCAGCACTCATACGTCTATTTTCAAAAGACAGCCTCTGGTTATGACGCTGAGCATGTGCACTCAACTTCTTTGGTCGACCATGGCGAGGCCTGTTCTGAGTGGAACCTGTCCTGTTAAATCACTGTATGGTCTTGGCCACCGTGCTGCAGCTCAGTTTCAGGGTGTTGGCAATCTTCTTATAGCCTAGGCCATCTTTATGTAGAGAAAATTCTTTTTTCAGATCCTCAGAGTTCTTTGCCATGAGGTGCCATATTGAACTTCCAGTGACCAGTATGAGAGAGTGTGAGAGCGATAACACCAAATTTAACACACCTGCCTCCCCATTCACACCTGAGACCTTGTAACACTAACGAGTCACATGACACCGGGGAGGGAAAATGGCTGATTGGGCACAATTTGGACATTTTCACTAGGGGTGTACTCACTTTTGTTGTCAGTGGTTTAGACATTCATGGCTGTGTTGAGTTATTTTGAGGGGACAGCAAATTTACACTGTTATACAAGCTGTACACTGACTACTTTACATTGTGTCAAAGTGTCATATCTTCAGTGTTTTCCCATGAAAAAATGCAATAAAATATTTTCAAAAATATGAGGGGTGTACTCACTTTTGTGAGACACTGTACTATCTCATTCCTAGACGTTTATTATACTCTAGCCAGGTCAGTTGTTTCACCAGTGGTGCTTAGCTTACAGCTAGCAGAGTTAGCCGTTCAGAGTGGGCTCTGTGCTTATTACACCCCAGGGACCAGTCCTGTCCTACCAACCCAGTCACACCACACAAATCTGTCTTTTACACAAATTTGATCTTTCAGCCAGTTTTATATTTGTTAGCTCAGGCTGTTTACAACACCCAGCTAACAAGCTAATGTTGGCCTCAACCACAGACCTCAGAAGAGGGAGGGTGGGGCTTGTCAGCATTTAAAAACATGCACTGTGATTAAGGGTGTTTAATATGGGTGGAAAATGGCGCTGTAGTATTTAATCCCCAAGGTATTTTGACCAAAGCTTGTCACGTTAATTTGATTAGGACCTCGGGGAGCTGTGTCAGCATGTGGGAAAAAGGGCAAAATATGTCTTTTTTTAAGTTGAAGAAAGATTTGAATTGAGTGGAAATGCTGCAAATTTACAAGAAAAAAGTGTTACAAATTTATGAAAGTTAAAGTTGTACATTTAACAGTAAAAACTTGCTTATATCTGGGTCAGTTTATACTCACAACTCAGCTGTTTTAATTTAATTTGCAGCTCCATGCAATTCCTTTTTCCCCCTGCTTCCTCACCACTGAATTATACCATGAAAATCATCCATTCTCCAGGATTAAATTACCGCATTGGTGTCAGCGTAGCCTCGTCAGTATCAGCGTTAACACTTTAGCCGTAATAAGGAGCTCTTCTGGCCGCTCCTACACGCGGGGGCTGTCGGAGGAGAAACAAATCTGAATGTCACGGTAGCACGACATTTATCTTAGCTCCTCCTGAAAACGTGTTCCTATAATTAATGCCACGGCGACAGCTAAATGTCAATTTGTGCACCCCCCTCCCCCATTTTCCCCAATTTATTTGAGAGGCAGCTCCTTTCTTCCTGTGAGGAGATAGCATGGTACGGTGGTGTGGAATTGGGCTCCCTGCTCTGATAGCGTGGAGCTCATTACTGCCCTCATTTATCATCTCCTCTGTCTCTCTCTCCTGCAGCTTAACGAGTTGTTCAGGAAGTCGGAGGTGCGCAAAGACTTCATGAGTGTCCGCGTCCGCAACCTGGCACCCAGCAACTCCATCCTGGCCTTTGTGGAGGCCTACTTCAAACCAGGTGAGAGATTCTTGAGAAGAGGTGGGAAAAAATATAATGTTCTCAAAGAACGCAAACCTCCACCAGCACCTCCCATCTAAAAAAAAAGGGTTGGGATGCGGTATAAAATATAAATAAAAACACAAATCTCACAAGCCACTATTCTATTCACAACTGAACATAGAAAATGTATCAGCTGTTGAAAGTTTAATAAAAAATTATTGGCTTATCTTGAATTTGTTGGCAGCAATTTGCCTCAAAGAGTTGGGGCACAGGCAACAAAAGCTGGAAAAGTGAGTGGTACTAAAATGAAGCATAATAGGCAATAGGCTACTAGCATGATTGGGTCTTAAAAGAATGCCTTACCCAGAATTTCCACTGACTCCGGATGCAGTCCGTTGCGGATGCAGTGCGGACAGAGCCTTGCATCCATCCTACCTGCTCCGTTTGTGTTTTGAAGTGGCATGGATGAGAACAGCAGAGAGTTATATAAAATAACGCAAGATCTTGAGAAAGACCTGAGACAGACAGATTGCGATCACGGGATAACAAGTAATTGCGTGATGTCCCGGCTCTCCACCTGGATTTTTGTGCTCTAATAATACGTAAATAGACCGCTAATTTTAATTTTATGAAGTGTTTCTATGTTATGTCAAAGTTTTTATCTTCTCTGACACAGTGGTGGAGGAGCAGACCTCAGAAAATAATGGATAATCCTTTAAATAGTTTTTAATGAACAGTTATTAAATACAGTAGATACCAGGGCTTCTCCTTGTGGACTGGGTCCAGCATCCGTCAAAAATAGACTCCTTGCGTATTTTTAGCGATCCAAAGCCGATGAGCCGAATTTGTTCTGCAATTGTCCGGTCCCTAGGTGGGGAGTAGAACATTAATTACAATGAGAATTATTTGCTGCGGATACCGGATCGCAGCCATAATGGACCGCATCCGGAATCAGTTGAAATCCTGGGTTCGAGATGCAGAGTGGTTCGACAATCTGCAAAAAACTGTGTCTACAGATTGTGGAGCAGTTTAAAAAAAAAAAAATGTTTCTCAGCATAAAATTGCTAAGACGATAAATATTCCATCATCTGCACACACACAAAAATACAAAGGTGCCCACAGGGAATTAAAAGGTTCCATAGACCCCATAGAGGAACCATTCTGAATTCTAGAAAGAACGCTTTAGTAAGACATTCTTGGAAGAACCTTTTTTCAAAAATGTGTAGTATTCTGTCTCTATACACCTTCAGAAGAAATGATGAACAACTCAGTTCTGTGAAAAACCATATCAAGTATCCAAAAAACCCATCATTTAAATAAAGACGTTCTTCAGTAAGTGATGTCTCTTTGAAGAACCACAGAGCTCTATGAGGAACCATTAATTTTCTATGATCTTAAACTGATATTATCAAAAGATTAAGAGAATCTGGAAACAATCTCTGTGCACAAAAGTCACCAAGTATTGAATGCCTGTAATCTTCTGGCCCACAGGTGACACTGCATTGAAAACAGACATGATTCTATCATTGAAATCCCTGCATGAGCTCAGGAACACTTCCAGAAATCATTGTCCATGAATACTGTCTACTATTGCAGATTCAGGGTGCGTTAACCCATTTGGTCCAGACTTTCAGGCTTTTTAGTTTGATCTGGACCAAGATTGTAGGTGTGAAACCTCCCCCTGGACCAAAGAGCTGAAACATAACCCGAAAAAAAGTGGTCCAAATCTCCTTCCAAATTAAACTGATCCTTTTGTCCAGTTTGTTTAGGTTGTGACAGCAATTTTCAGAAAGTTTTAGACTTTCGGACCAAGTAGGAAGTTATAGCAACTAATAAGAGGGAAAATGAGCCGTGGTGGCACTCGGAGAGAGGAAATATGGCCGTTCGCGGCATAAATAGTCACTTGAAAAAAATTATAAAAAATACAGTAACTTATTAGATATTTTCAGAGAAGATGAGATGAAGTTTAAAAAAATGGACGAGCAATGCTATCTGAAAATCATCACAGCTGATGAGAAGGACAAACGTCCTTTTTAATGAAGACCTGGATAATATTCTAACCTCACTAAACTAGTTCACCCACTAATATGATGGAGTCTGAACCAATTTACATTTTAAGTGTGGTTACCGACGTATCCAGAGCTGCAGGAAACACCTTGGAGGGTGAGTAGCATGTTTGCTAACTACCAGTCTATGCTAACAACACAAGCGTCATCGTGAAAACAAGACGGAGGTACTTCACATAAAGCTGTTTAATTCGCTTGGAAAAGGAGAAATGTTGAAACCAAACTAAACTGTTCGTTCGTCAGATGACCGTCTAACTTGTTATCACCACTAAAGACCCTGGATCTGTGATGATATGGGGTTGTAATAGTGCCACTGGAACTGGAAACGCAGACATCTGGAAATACCCCATCAATACTGAAAGGTATGTACAGGTTTTAGAACAACAGATGCTCTCATGCAGGACTGTTGAGCCGCTGGAATCTTATATCAGACAAGAATGGGACAACATTCTTCTCACAAAGATCCACTGACCAGTCTCCTCAGTTCCCAGACATTTACAGGCTGTTGTTAAATGAAGAGGGGATGCTGCTCAGTAGCAAACATGGCCCTGATGACATGTTTTCTATATTTTATTGTAAGAAAAAAATAATAGTTCATGAGGTTTAACACAACATCCCAACCTTTTTGGAATTGTTGTTGTAGATATTTAAACTCAAAGCTTTGCTTTTTAGCTTTCAGCTCAGAATTCCTTATATGATAACCCACACCTGTTTTTTTATTTCTTCTCTTACTGCACAGAGCCCCAGCTTCCTCCTCTCCTTTTTCATTTTCATTTTTTATGAGCGCCGTTTAGTGTCCTTCATACTCGTTACGTGCTGCCGTTAACACGCCTCTCCTCCATGGCCAGTAAAACAAACATCTGTGGCGAGCGTGATGAGAGAGATTCATCTAGAAGCGACTCAGAGGAGGAGGAGGAGTGACGGTTGGAGGACGAGCCGCCCGCCGAGACCCTCCACCTGTCGAGTGCCGGGGTCATTTGATCAATCCAATTTAAGTCTTAAAACAAATCTGGTGTTTGCTTTTGGAGAGGAGGATTGACTCAGGGGATAACAACCTGTGGCTCTGGAGCTACATGTGGGTCTTTTGCTTATTACTAATGGCTTCATGTGGCTTTGAGTCAACAAAAAAGTGACAGATTTATGAGAAAATTGTTGCAAATTTACAAGGAAAAAAATTGTTACTTTACAAGAAAATGGATTCAAATTTATGATAAAAACCAGTTGCATATTTACAATTAAATTTTTGCAAATTTATAATGAAAATGTTGAAAATTTAAAATTGTATGAGAAAAATAATTATATTTTATTCAAAAAAAACATTGTGGAAAAATGCATTTATAAGAAAAGGATGTTGCAACTAGAAAAGCACCCGGAGAGCATATACCTCCATCAAGGCTGCTTCAGGGTCCTTGGTGGAGGTATGCAGTCTCAGATCATCACCAAAATTTAATGGGTTCATCCTTGGCCCAAGGGCCATCTCTGGTGAAAGTTTCTTCAAAACCCATCCAGTAATTTTTGCGTGATCCTGCTAACAGACAAACCACCCTGATTACACTACCTCCTTGGCACAAGTAATAAAATTTATGTAAAGTTACAAACTTTCAAGAAATATTTTTGCAAATTTAGAGGTAAAAATTTACAAATGCATGAAAAAATTACAATTCTATTATAAATATGTTATAAATTCAAATTTATGTGGAGAAATGTTGCAGATTTACAGGCAAGAAAATAAAATGTATGAGCAAAATAATACAGATTTATTATTAAAATATTATTGAATTCTGAGGAAAAAACTGCAAATTTGTGAGGAAAAAATTACAATAAAATGGATGAAAATTTATATTAAACAGTCAGATTTTTTTAAATAATTTTTTTTGTCAGTTTATGATTTTAAAAAATCATGAATTTATTGGGAAAAAGTTTAAGAAAATGTATGAGAACAAATATTAATTTGTTAAAAATGTTACAAACTTTTGAGAAACAAATTAGCAAATTTATGAGGAAAAAAACTGCAAATTTATAAAAAGTTATCGCCAAATCTACCTGAAAAATATTAAAATTTACAATTAAAAACAGCTAATTTATATGCAGAAACTTCCCAGTGAAAAAAAAAATGCAATAAAATAGATTCAAATTTATATTAAAAACAAGAAAATTGTTGGAAATATTGTGAATTTACATGAAAAAAAAGTTAAACTGTACAAGGGAAAAAAAGTACAGTTACAATTAAAATGTTACATATTTTAAAGAAAAAATAGCAAATTTATGAGGAAAAATGTTGAAAATTTATGAGAAGGTAGGTCCAAACCTACTTACAAAATGAAATTTACAATAAAAACGATGCAAATTTCTGCAAGAAAAACTTGCAGATTTACCATAAAGTGTAATTTGCAATTTTATAAAGAAAAATTACAAGAAATTTACAAGAAAAAAACTGATGTTAACATTGCATATTTAAGTTTTATATATTAGAGTGAAAAAACTAACCTGTTGCTACTGTAGGTCAGTTTAGACTTTCAACTCAGTTTCACCTTCATTTGCAGGCTTGTGCAGATTTTTATTTATTTATTGGTGAAATATTTCCAAGAATGTCTGTTTTGATGGTAAAGTTGGCGACTGCTGTGCTGAGTGGTCTAGTCTCCCGTTTATTCCAGATACGAGACACACAGTGGAGGACATCGTGGGGGCCCTGCTGAAACAGCTGAAGTCCTCCAGAGATGCGGGAATCTCCGTGAAGAAGCCAGAGGACGAGAATATTCGCTTCACCAACTACGGTAATGCACTGTGGACTTAACGGGAGCGTGTGGGGATTAATGAAATGAAAATGGGCTTTAAATTATTCATGAGGTGCTTTATCAGAGCTTTCATGGGTCCCGATGAGGAAGTCCGCGGACCATGGGTCTGTCCCAGAAACCAGCGTACACAGTTTCACCCTCAGTGTGGCTCAGTTTAACCACGTTCTGCTCTGTCAAAAAGACAAATAACACAAATCCAGATATAGATGCCCATTTACACGAATGATTTATTGTGTGAAATTCTTTTTAAACTGTATACAGCTCTTTTGCCATTGCTGGCAAAAAAAAAAATGACATTGCCAGTGCTATGACTTTAAAAACAAATTGATACATAAAAATAAAAAGACCTCACACATTTCCGTAGAAAAGTTGTGTTTTTTGAAGAGAAAATATGAATTTTTTTAAAGGTTTAATGAAGAAGTTTACTGGAGAAAAATTTTACATTTATTAGAAAAAAAATATATAGAAAATTTTGGAGAAAAAGTCACAAATTGTGGACCATGCAATTTCTCTTGAGGAAATCTGCAGATTAAACTCATGAATTTGCAAGAAAATTGTTCTAAGTTTATTGGAAAAGCTGACAATTTGAAGAGAAATGTCTTGGATATACAAGAAAAGTGTTGCAAATTTAAGAGACAAATTACCTATTTACTGTATGTGAAAAAAAGTTATGACACAAAACTCACAAAAAGTCATATTTACAAAAAAAAGGCTTACATTTAATTTTTAAAAAATACGTTCTTGAGCACCAGTTGTGAACAGCTTCCTCATCTGTTTCTGGTCTTTCATAAAATATGAGTAGACATGAATAATGCAAGTATATCCATCAGTGACATACTATCTGACCTTTGACCTTTTGACCCCACAATATTGCTACAGGTGCTAACCCCAAAGGCCAACCAACCTATGTGCCAACTTTGGTGGCCCGACCTGCAATAGTAAGAATGTTATCAGGACTAAAGCTGATTTTGACTTTGTGATTTTGAGCTTTTGACCCCAAAATTTTGCAACCATGGCAAGTCCCAATGGACCTCTTGCATAGTAACACACTTCCGCATTCCAGTCCGCCTACAGTTCCGGTTCCACTTCCATTATATGTTCTCATTCCCTGGTGGTTTGTTACCACTGCTTGGGCTGTAATAGATCTGTGAAACTCACTGAAACATGTCCAACTCCCAGTTGTTACCTGCTTTCTTTTAATATTACTTTGTTAACTGCAGAATCCCTTGGTTATTGATGTCACCATTACTGTTATTGATATTAGCTGATGTAGTAGAATGGAATTGCTGCAGGGTCCCTGTGCCTTTAAGTGGCAGACGCTCATGGGGGATTTACTATAAAGGCAGGTGCATGTGCTTGGTCTGCCTTCTCTCTGATATTGTGCATGCATTGCGCTTCCTGGTGTCATGTGCAGAGCCGGTGTTTTGGCTTCGCCCATGATTTGTGGCTGTAGCTTCTGATTTGTTGTTAATTAGTTCCAACTGGCAGGTTGAGCCCTGAGCCTTACCCTTGCCAGTCTACAGCCACACTCCTCTCTCTACCAGACACTCACCAGCTGTTAGTTATTTTCTCATTTGTTCCTGTCCACACACACACACATGCATGCACACACACATGCATGCACACACACACTCTTACTCAGACTCCCGCCACACACCTGCATCCACTTGTCACTCATCAGCCTGCTTGGTATTTATTGGATGACAGTGGGGGCATTCAGTGTTGTGGCGTCAGTCTACACTACACAGTTCAGTCTGTAGTCGTCGGCTGATGTAACCCCCTGGAGCTGTTGGCACTTTTCCCCAATGGACTTCTACGGTGTTGTTTCCCCAGAGCCCGCTGAGCTCCGACGCCCCATTTAAGTCTCTTGTCTTGCTTGCCCTTCTCTCTCTGCTGCCCAGTTCTGCCCTGGGACTGTGTGGGGCTTCCTATCTAGCCAACTGAGCTCAGGTGTCCATCGCTTGTGTACCAGACTGTGCAACCATTGAACACTGTCCCTGTATTTTGTGTATTTTTGAGTTTCCCCTTTTTTGTTAATAAAAACGCTCACTTCACCTGCGTTTTGGGCTCGTATCAATTCAATCGTCCGTTGCGAAGTTACACAGCGGACATGACACCTGGTCAGGCATTGCTGTCATTATTGCTTCAGGTAATCGTGTCAGCGGGACTTTTGTCAATTTAGCAGTTTGTTAGATTGTTGGGTCCTTCTTTAGGCTGTTGCCCCCCCGGTCTGCGTTCTCTGATATTCGGCGTGCATTGCACTTCCTTTGTCAGGTGCTGTTGTAATTACTGCTGCAGGTAAGTGTGTCAGAGCGATTTTGATTCTTTTGTCAGTTTAGCAGTTTGTTAGATTGTTTGGTCTCTCTTTAGATTGTTGCCCCCTGGTCTGCTCTCTTTGAGGCTCAGCGTGCTTTGCACTCCACCGTTAAATGTTGTCACCACTACTACTGCAGGTAAGCGTGTCGACAGGGTTTTGATTTCCTTGCCAATTTAGCTATTTGTCGTTTGTTATTTAGACTGTTTGGTGTCTTTCTTTTTTTAGGCTGTTGTTTTCTGTTGCTGCCTGTCATGACCCACTCCTGGGTCAGCACAGTAACAAACCGCTGGTGGAGTCGCACTAAGGTCTCATTGGTGCAGTAATTCTACCGCTGATTGGAGCTGCGGGTCGTCACCTGTTCCGCTCTCCTGCGCTGCATGCCCATTCATCGGAGGCTCGCATTATTAACACTGCTGTTTTACCTCTTGGAGATTTATATTTTTAATATTTATCTGTGTGAGATCCACCTTGATGCGGGTGGTTTCTTATTCCATTTTAGAGGTTTTATCACTCTATAAATTCAAGAAATCTGTGTGTGCCAATCAAATCTAAAAGAAGAAGTGTGTGTGTGTGTGTGTGTGTGTGTGTGTGTGTGTGTCAACGATCATAAGACATCATAGGACGGCTTATGATGTCCCTATGATGTCTGCATCATAGGACAGCCTGTGACGCTCCTATGATGTCCCTATGCCTTGATGTCTTTATGATGTCATATAGACCATCAGGACTTGCGATGCCATCATCACTCTTCACTCTATAAATTCAAGAAATCTCTGTTTGTGTTTGTGTGTGTCTGTCTTTATGATGTCATATACAGCATCACTCACCAAAGAAGAGAGACTCATCACCCTATTACTAATAGGACACAGCACTTGAAACCAAATGGGAGTTGCCAGAAACAGGAAAGAAACTCATCACCCAATTAACAATAGGACACACTAATTTAAACCAGGATCAAATGCAGGCATCATAGGAATCCCTATGCCATCATCAAAGATCATAGGACAGCTTCCAAGATCAAACGCAGGCATGACTCACGATCATATGACTCCCTATGACATCATCACAGATCATAGGACTCACTATCATACCATCAAAAATCAAAGGCAGGCATCACTGAATGAGTGCTGACGTGCTTGCTTACACCCTTTCTTACACCTGCTTTCTACGGGCATGCAGAAATACTTGCTTATACTTGGTTTCTATGGGCATGCACAGGTATGTACTAGTATTATTAATTGAGGTCACTTTTATTTCGGGATTAGTTTGGAGGAATTATTTTGGAGGGAGCTCATTGTTATTTATTTTAAGTAATTATTTACTTGTTCTTTTTGTTTAAACATTTTTTTATGCCCTCAGTAATTTTATGTCTTTTTCCTTTAGAAGTGAAGGCCTATGGTAGTGGGATTGGTTGCCATTGGTGGTCACATTCTGTGTGCTGTGTGTTGCACCTTGGGCTTTGCCCTCATGATGTGTCATGTGATTTTGGGTGCCTTATTTGATGCCACTCCCCTGTTTGACACCTACTCAGTGCCGGTAGGCCACAGTTCATTTTATTGATATTATTACTGGGTGGCCCAATTAAGGTTTTTATATTGTGCTAATAAAAATTTCTGTAAACTTTGGAACATGTCTCTTGCCTCCTGAGTATAATGAATCTGTGTGCCCAAAGTTAAGGTTTGGGGAATAATTCACTGGGTGAAATTCCCAGGGTGGTGGTGTTGGGTTTTTATTTTGTGACATTAAGACTAGTACTTTGTACATCACCCCTTATTTTGGGGATCTCTCTGTGCTGCAACACTTAGTTAGCTTCCATTTGTTAGTGTGTTATTTATTCTTGTAATAAACGTTGACTCACTCCTAGTAACATTGCATGGACTGAAATGAACGTGAATGAGCTCATGTAAAGACTTTGCCCAATGCATGTCCATTACACAGGTCTATTGCAGCCCATGCAGTGGTATTTGGAATGGCACAGACATAAACAAATACAGTAGTTGCTAGCTACTAAGGTAACTGGAGGAACTATTTAACCAGAGTGGTGGCCTAGAATTGGAGCATCCGCCCCACAACCGAGAGGTCGGGGTTCAAGTCCTGGCCAGGTCATGCCAAAGACAATATAAAAATGGAGCTTCCTGCCGTCCAGCCTGGTGCTCAGCAAAAATGGAACGAAGGAGGAAAATGTGGGTGGCAGTGGCTCAGGAGGTAGAGCAGGTCATCCAATAACCAGAGGGTTGGCGGTTTGAATCCCGCCTCCCCAACCATCCTGCCGATTGTGTCCTTGGGCAAGACACTTTACCCACCTTGCCTCCAGTGTCTATGATACTACGTATGAATGTGTATAAATGTTCGGTAGTGGATGGAGAGGCCGTTGGCGCAGATTGGCAGCCACGTTTTGGTCAGTCTGCCCCAGGGCAGCTGTGGCTACAGCAGTAGCTTACCATTACCATTGAGCGCTTTGGATATCTTGAAAGGCGCTCTATAAATGCAATCCATTATTATTGTTAAATGGCTCAGTATGTTTACAAAAACAATCAAAATATTAAAGCTGCAAGCTGTAAGCGGGCCCTCGCCCCCCGCAACCACGGACCCCGGCGCCTGTTGTACGTAGCTGGCTAAGAAAATTTCCCATTGTCGCGGCAAGCACTGCGTGAATAATAAACTGTTTGGCGCAGTACTTCCTGTGAGCAGTAGGTGGCGCTATAACTTTTGTCAATCATTTTTATGTAGGAGCATGTGGAGCGGGACTAATATCCACCGTAGAAAATTTGGTGAAAATCAGACAGTTTGTCCAAGTTACAACTTTCCGATGTTCCATGGCGAGGAGTCAACCGTTGCCATGTCACCATGACAACACTTCCCTGTCATTTATGTGTTGCCCACCCATATAGTATTACACATGACAGTCACCTCAACCTATGTTCCAGATTTCATGACTCCAGGTCATTCCCAACCATCCCAACAAGATCACGGATTGAATGGCGAGGAGGGCGTGTTCATGGTAACAGCAGTGACACCATGCTAAAGGTGATGTGCAGTTATGATCAACCAGGTTGTCTGATAAATCTCAGAAAATTGCATGTCATTCTGACAAGTGGCGCGTGAGTATGGCATGTGAGTTTTGGCAACATCCTGTCCATTGGCGGTAGGGGGCACTGTCGCTATGTGTCATTCTTTATTATAGAAATTATCAGTATTGGCTACCTATTCACCACACAAAATTTGACAATCCTGTCTCGGAGGTCTACAGACAGTTCCTTTGACTTCATGCTTGGTTTGTGCTCTGACATGCACTGTCAACTGTGGGACCTTCTATAGACAGGTGTGTGCCTTTCCAAATCATGTCCAATCAACTGAATTTACCACAGGTGGACTCCAGTTAAGCTGTAGAAACATCTCAAGGATGATCAGTGAAAACAGGAGGCACCTGAGCTCAATTTTGAGCTTCATGGCAAAGGCTGTGAATACTTATGTACATGTGATTTCTTAGTTTTTTATTTTTAATAAATTTGCAAACATCTCAAAAACTTTTTTCATGTTGTCATTATGGGGTATTGTGTGTAGAATTTTTAGGAAAAGAATGAACTTAATCCATTGTGAAATGAGGCTGTAACATAACAAAATGTGAAAAAAGTAAAGTGCTGTGAATGCTTTCCGGATGCACTGTACCTATTCACCACACAAAATTTGGCTGAAATCAGTCAATGTATGCCAGAGTAAAAACCATTGGAAGAGTGATGGTGATACTGCAAACTTGGCCACGCCCCTTCCGCCAAACCGTCAGGCATTTGGAAAAGTTTTCAACAGCTTTTGATGGCACATGGGTATAGATGATTGTCACCACAAATGAGCTCAATAGGACAAAAACCCTAGGATGATCGATCAAATGCACATCAGTTGCGCGAGGTGGAAATCAGTTCACTGCCACTTCCTGCCAAAATGGCCGACTTCCTGTTGGGTGTAGACCATCACTGCTATGGAGTTTTTTGCATGTCTTGACATGATAAATATCTCACCCGGTTTTCATCTTTCTACGCGAAAGTAAGCATGTGCCACTCCCCATTGACTTCACATGTTAGGTGGTGCTGTAGAGCCATTTTTGGGGGGGTCATTCATATCTCCTCCAAAATATTCAATTTTTCACCAGTCTTGAGGTCCCTGCAAAAAATGGTAAGTTTTCATGCACGTTCACTACCCCAAAAATGAGATCTTGGAGAAAAAGAAAAAAAAATTCTAACAATTACAATCGTGCTCTCGCCCACTGACTTTATCAGTGGCTCGGGCCCTAAAAATTCTAACAATTAAGGCTGCGTGTCCACCAAATGTGTTTTTTCCACTCTGGGCGGCTGTTTTCCATTCATTCTCTATGTAGTCCAGCGTTTACAGTGCTGAGCACTCTCAGCGGTGGCCGTTTTTTGTTGCGGCGCTCAGAGCTGAAAAAAGTTCAACTTTTCAGAGATTGCAGCTGAGCTCGTCAATGTCAGACCAAGCAGCCAATCAGAACTGCTGCATGGGCGGGACATAGGACGCCGGTACTAGTCTGTACTCAGACTTCTGCTTTCCGTGTCATCATATTTTACACCCAGAGCTGCTAGAAAACGTTTCCTGTCCATTGTTATTTAGAGACTGCTATTAAAAAATCAGAAAGTCTGACAATGGGAAAAGCGTAAGTGCTGAGCTGAGAGTGACAAGTTGTTGCTGGGATACAGGGCACAGACTCTTTTTTTTTCCCAGAGCGCCGCGCACAAACGCTGGAAAAAAAAAAAAAAAAGCTGAGGGCAGTCAGGTGACAAAAAACGTGTTTGGTGGACACACAGCCTAAAGCTGGAAGCAGCTGGAAGCGGGCCCTCGCCCTTGCACAACCGCGGACCCTGGCGCCTGTCGTATCTAGCTGGCTTAGAAAATTTCCCGTTGTTGCAGCAAGTGCTGCTTGAATAATAAAGTAAACCATTTGGCGCAGTACTTCCTGCGAATGGTGAGTTTTCGTGCATGTTGACTACCCCAAAAATGAGCTCTTAGATGGAGAAGAAGAGGAAAAAAATATTCTAACAATTACAAGCCATGTTGTCAGTGGCTCGGGCCCTAACAATTACAATAGGGCTCTCACCCACTGATGTTGTCAGTGGATCGGGGCCCTAATTACAGTAGGGCTCTCGCCCACTGACTTTGTCAGTGGCTCGGGCCCTAATGAAACACAAACTTTATCAAGAAAAAACGATCTGCCCGCACACCATTTCCAGTATGTACAATAAGTGAAACTGTTAAAATTGATTTATTGACAAAAAGCACCAGGGAATGTGAAAATATAATTGAAGCAGAAACAGAACTGCAGGCGGATGGGAATGCGGAAGTACACTACTGTACATTGTGCAAGAGGTCCATAGCTAACCTATTTGTCAAGTTTGGCAACCCTACCTGTATTAAGTTGCTATATGATTTCGACTTTTTATGACGTCGTTACCGTGAGCTTTTCCGTTTTGACTGTAAAATATAACCACAGGTGCTATTTTATGGCCTTGTGACCTTGAGCTTTGACCTTTTGTTTCAAATATAGGTGCTGGTCCCAAGAGCCAACATATATTTAAGCAATATTACACAAGAGGGAGTAGGGTATCAATGAATATAGTAACTGCGGGTCTGAAACGTCTGACCTCAAGTGTAATATTGCTTTTATACAACAATTCCACAAGGACAATTTATTAAATGACAGCAATACTGGACAAAATATTATTTGTTTAACCAGTTATTTTGTGCAGCTGAGAAAAAAAAATAGTCCCCTCTAAATGTAGCCAGTAACTGTTGCTAAACATTTCGATCAGCATGAAGGCGTCTATTGTCATTTCACACACATGTAAACAAATTAAATATTGTTAAGTGCAAAAGTCATTGTTTATTAATTCCAGTCACCTGTTGAGTCAGTTCCACAAAAGGTTCGAGATCAAAACGTGGCCAATGCCAGTGGCTAATTAGTATGCTAGTGATTTAGCTTTGGCACACTTTGCTTGCTTTTTCTTGGCATTTTCATATGAAATAAAGAGTCCATCACCACAAAGGTATTGTGGTTTGTTAATTGATGCAATAACTCCAACTCTAGCATTGCCTATATTTTTTAAACGGACGTGAAATAGCTTAACGATATTTATACAGGGGCAGACTTTGTAAACTCAAAGGTTTTTTCAAAAGGCTGAGGCTTCGGGGTCATAGATGTATAATTTCTTGTCAATCAGTGCCTCACTGTGGGAATTAAGGTATCCAGCACAGTGTTGCAATTCTCAACTCTGCAGACTTGACAGTAGTTTACTGTTAGTAATTAATGGTTACAAGAACATCTTTGAAGCGGAGTGATACATATCCAGTGAAACACTGGAGTGCAATTATTGTGTAACATAGTAACTCCTGGGATCCCTATTGTCCAATGAAATTGCTCAATCGGAACTAACTGTTGCATAAGTCAAATTTGTTAACCTTATCTGTAATAATAAAGTTAGTATGGGCTAAAAACTGATTTTAACTTTTAAGGACCTTGTGACTTTGAGCTTTGACCTTTTGACTCTGAGATAGATGGCTAGATGAATAGATGGATGGATGAATTTTATTGTTCCCAAACTGGGAATTTACAGATTATTACTTCACATGCAAGTCCTAATGGCTGACCTCTGTGCCAGGTTTGGTGATCCTACCTTTAAAAGTAAGGGTGTTATGAGGCTAAAACTGAATTGGACTCTTTATGACCTTGTGACCTTGAGCTTTGACCTTTTGTTCCAAATATAGGTGCTAGTCCCAAGAGCCAACATATATGTCAAATTTGTTAACCTTATCTGTAATAATGAAATTATTACAAGCTAAAAATTGATTTTAACTTTTAAGGACCTTGTGACCTTGAGCTTTTACCTTCTGACTCTAAAATATCGCCACACATGCAAGTCCTAATGACTAACCTCTGTGCCAAGTTTGATGGTCCTACCTTTAATAATAAGGGTGTTATGAGGCTAAAATGGATTTTGACTCTTTATGACCTTGTGACCTTGATCTTTGACTTTTTGACTCTAAAATATTACCACACATGCAAATCCTAATGGCTAACCTCTGTGCCAAGTTTGGTGGCCCTACCTTTAATAATAAGGGTGTTATGGGGCTAAAAGTTACTTTGACGCTTGAGTTTTGACCTTTTGAAACCAAAATATTAGTGAAGGTGCTATGCCCGAAGGCCAATCTATGTACCAATTTTGGTAACCCTGCCTGTAATAATAAAATTGTTATGGGGTCAGAACTAATTTTAACATTTTATGATGCTGTGATCCCATCAAATGTGTCACTAATTTTAGTGACCCAGGCCTCATTTTCTGTAGAGTGAGATGACAGAAAAACAAACAGGCATCAACTGTTGGTTTTGGAGTAATTTATGAACGAATTAGTTGGCATTTGAATGAACTTTCATAATAATAATAATCTTTTTCCTTTTTTTTAATGTTCCTGACTTTAAATAGGTCTGTCCCACCCATCTTTACCACCACTACTACCACCACCGCTGCATCCGTCACCACGGCCACCCCCACCCACCACCCACCCACCACCACCCACCTCCGGACAACGTCTCCCTACACACACGCCTCGATTCCCCCAGGCACGACCCGCAGGCCCTTCAGACGGACCTCCACCACCACCACGGCGCCCGCACCACGCCACTCCCTCCAACCACCGCCGCAGCTTAACCACCACCGCGTCACCTCCAGCCACCACCAGCAAGATCTCAAAAGCCCTGCGACTCCACCCCTGCCTCCACGGGGGCACCTGCGAGGACGAGGGCAATGACTTCAGCGATGCAAGTGTCCCGCTGGGCGAGGAGGAGCGGGTCTTGTGAGAAGGGTGAGTCTGTCGGAGTGTTTACACTTCCCCTCCCACAGTTGTTATAATTGTACAAAGGGAAAAAAGATAGCAAATTTACGGGAAGAAACTTACAAGAAAAAAGTCAAAATATTATAATAATATTGAAAATTTAAAAGAAGTTGCACACTAGTTTGCACATTTAGAACAAAAGGTAATTAAATTTAGAAACAGAAAATGAAAAGACTTTCAAATTTACAAGAAATGGTTTCACAAATTTAAGAGGAAAAAGTTTTGAAATTATGATGAAAAAACAGCAATTTTTAGGGGAAAGAATTTAAAACTTAAGAAAAATGTCAGATTTATGGTGAAAAAAGTTGCCAACTTAATATGAAAAAATGTTAAATTTACAAAAAAAGGAAAAAGGTCCAAATTAACAAGAAAAAAGTTGAAAATTTACAACAAAAAGAAATAAAATTTATGAATAAAAAAGTTGGAAATTGTAATAAGAGTAAAAGAGCAAAATTAGAAGAAAAAAAATTCACAAATGTTAAGAGGAAAACTTAAAATTAGGATGAAAAGAGTAGTGACTTTACAAGGACAAATTTAGACTTTTACAAGAAAAAAGTCAGATTTAATAATGGAAAAAGTTGCAAATTTATAAGGAAAAATATTGAAAATATACAAGAAAAAAATTGAAAACTTGTAAGAAAATATTTTCTTGTTAATAAGAGAGTAGCAAATGTATGGGGAAAAAAGTTGCATATCTAAAAGAAAAAGTTACAACAAATTTAGAAAAAAAGCCACACTTCTTTTTTCGGCTGCTCCCTTTAGGGGTCTCCACAGCGGATCATTTGCCTCCATCTCACCCTATCCCTTGCATCTTCCTCTGTAACACCAACCCTCTCCATGTCCTCCTTCACTACATCCATGAATTTTCTCTGTGGTCTTCTTTTTTTCCTCCTGCCTGGCAGCTCCATCTTCAACATCCTTTGTCCAATATATCCACCATCCCTCCTCTGCACATGTCCAAACCATCCAGCCTTGCCTCTCTCATTTTGTCTCCAAACCGCTCAACCTGAGCTTGTCCCTCTGATATACTCATTTCTAATCTTGTCCCTCCTAGTCATTCCAATGAAAATCTTAGCATCTTCAACTCTGCCACCCTCCAGCTCCATCTCCTCTTTTTTGTCAGTGCCACCATCTCCAAGCCATACATCATTCTGCGCATGTGTCTGCTTCCTGCTAGATTGTAATTAAAGTGAGGACCCAAGGCATAGACTGAACTCCAAAGCATAATATTTTAATAGTAACAAAAACACTGAGAACACAAAATAACAAACCAGCATGGGGGATAAAACATAAACTGTCAGGGCAAAGACATTCCATACACAGAGAGAAACACTGGGGGAAGCAAGACAATGGACGCCAAAACGAGCACAAGTACAAATTCTAGAAACAGGAAAACTAATCTTGTAAACACCAGACAGGTGAGCGCAATTCAAGGGCTTAAAGCAAGAACACATGGGGGAACAGAGACAGGACGGGCGGGGCTACACAGACAGTCTCAGACAGGGGATGCACAGAGAACATAATACTGAACATGCAGGACACAATACAGGGAGGGCAGTGGCAAAACATAACTGTGAACATAATCATAATACCAAGGAGGGGGACCAAAAACTACAGAACATAATAATAGTCATAATAATGAAAATAAACACAATGGCTGAACTAAAGCTGAGGCATGGAAACAGAAATAACTGAGGGTGAGGACATGAAATGACACAACAGACTGGGGAGACACAGAAGATCCGAACAGAGGACACTGAGCAAATAAGCAAATAATAATACGGCTAATAAGCACAGGGAAAAACCAAGAAACCAAGATGAACCAAGCTGAAACCAAGATGAAAAAGCGTGGGCATGGTCCTGACCATGCCCAATTGTGGCACATAGCAGGTCTCACTACCGTGTTATACATCTTCCCTTTCACTCTTGCTGCTACCCTTCTGTCACAAATCACCCCTGACACTCGTCTCCACCCACTCCACCCTGCATGTATTCTCTTCTTCACCTCTCTTGTGCATTTTCCACTGCTTTGGATGGTTGACCCCAGGTATTTAAACTAATCTACTTTCACTACCTCTACTCCTTCCATCTTCACTGTTACACATGCCTCCCTCTCATTCACACTCATGTATTCTGTCTTACTTCGACTGACTTTAATTCCTCTCCTCTCCAGACCATACCTCCACCTCTCCAGGTTCTCTTCCACCTGCTCCTTACTTTCACAAAAGATCACAATGTCATCTGCAAACATCATGGTCCATGGATACTCCTGCCTGACCTTGTTTGTCAGCCTGTCCATTACCATGGCAAACAAGAATGGTAAAATGGTAAATGGCATTCACTTATGTATATAAGATAAGATAAGCCTTTATTAGTCCCACAACGGGGAAATTCCAGGATTGCAACAGCACAGGGATAGCAACACTCAGAGCAACAATCAGAAGGCAAGAAAAAAACAAGCAAGCAAGAGGCAGCTTATATACATATGTACGTAGTACTATAAAAATATATATATACACACTAGCACACGAGACACACAGTGCCAGAGCAGTTGTAGCTGTGACGTAGGAATTAATATATGAATATATGAACACACAGTGCAGAGCATTGTAGCTAGATGGAATAAATATGTAAATATATAAACACCCACAGTACGGAGCATTGCAGCTAGGTGGAATAAATATGCAAGTATATAAACACACACAGTGCGGAGCAATGTAGCTAGATGGAATAATATGTATGATATATAAATATATAAACACACCCAGTGCTGAGCATTGTAGCTAGATGGAATAAATATGTAAATATATAAACACACACAGTGCAGAGCATTGTTCGCTAGATGGAATGAAACAAGCATAACCGTCTACTTAGTTATCCTACATGGTATGATTATGTGCCCATACATATTCTCACCCTCCATAGCGACCGGTATGTTCCTAGTTGTATGCCGGAGGGGACCATTGTGTTAGTCTATTGCATCTTTTGCATTCAAAAAACTATTAGTTTGTTACGTCTTTTTGCTATCTCTGCGAGCAGCCCTGCTTAGGTTTGTACAGTCTGACAGCCGTTGGTAGGAAGGACCTACGGAAACTCTCGGTTGTGCACCTGGGATGATGTAGTCTGCTGCTAAATGAGCTCCTCAGTGCATTCAGTATGTCCTGCATAGGGTGGAACTCGGACCTCCAGCAGAGATGACAGTTTAGCCACCGTCCTTCTCTCTCCTATCTCCTCCATCGGATCAAGGCGGCTGCCCCAGGGACAGAGCTAGCTTTCTTAATCAGGTTTGTTCAGTCTCTTACTATCGGCTGCAGTAATGCCACTGCCCCAGCAGACCACTCCAAAAGTGATGGCTGATGCCACCACCGTGTCATAGAATGACTTCAGCAGCGCCCCTTGTACACCAAAAGACCTGAGTCTCCTCAGCAGGAACAGCCTGCGCTGTCCCTTCTTGTAGAGTGCATCAGTATTGTGTGACCAGTCTAGTTTATTGTTCAGATGAATACCCAGGGTACTTATAGGATGTCACCATCTCGATGTCTGTTCCCTGTATATTTACTGGTACTGTGAGGGGCTGCCCTGCCTGCGGCAGTCCACCACCAGCTCCTTAGTTTTCCTCGCGTTGATCTGGAGGCAGTTCCGATGGCACCAGTCCACGAAGTCCTGATAAGCCCTCTGTACTCAGCTTCATCTCCATTGGAGATGAGGCCAACGATCGCAGAGTCATCAGAGAACTTCTGTAGATGGCAGTGTGTTGTGTTGTGTGAGAGTCCGCAGTATAAAGAGTGAACAGGAAGGGGAGCCAGCACGTTCCCTGGGGGGGCCCCGTGCTACTGATGATCGTGTCGGACACACAGTCCCTGGTTCTCACAAACTGAGGCCGGTTCGTGAGGTAGTCCAGGATCCATGATGACAGGTGCTGTTCCACCCCTGCGCGCAGACGCTTGTCCTTCAGGATCATCGGTTGGATGGTGTTGAAAGCACTGGAGAAGTCAAAGAACATGATCCTCACCATATTCCCGGGCTTCTCCTGGTGGGACAGAGAACGGTGAAGGAGGAAGATCACCGCATCCTCCACCCCAATGCCATGCTGGTAGGCGAACTGGAGTGGATCCATCGCTGGTTCCACCAGGGGGCGGAGGTGAGCAAGGAGCAGTCTCTCCAGGGTCTTCATCAAGTGGGACGTCAAGGCCACCGGTCTGTAGCTGTTCAGGTCTTTGGGGTGGGAAGTTTTTGGTACAGGTACCACACAAGATGTTTTCCACAGCTGTGGTACCCTCCCCAGTTTCAGGCTCATGTTGAAGATATACGTCACAATCCCACACAGCTGGTCTGCACAGGACTTGAGGAGCTTTGCGCTGATGCCGTCCGGTCCCGGCGCCTTCCTCGCCTTGATCTTCCTCAGCTCCGTCCTCACCTGGGTCCTGGTCAGGGTCAGGATGGGGGGCTGTGTGTTGGGAGTGGGGGGGTGTTGGTGGAGTGGGGAGTGGGCAGCAGGACTTGATTTCTTTAGAGGCAGCAGTGGTTGTTGTGCAGTCAGGGGGGGAGGGCGGTTGGTCAAATCTATTGAAAAACAGATTCAGGTGTTCGCCCACTCCTGCCCCCTGTGGCCTGGGGGGAGGTATTCTGGAGCCACGAGATGGTTTTGAGGTTTCTCAGACCCGCTGATGACGCTCTGTTGCAGCTTGTCCTCCATCTTCTTCTGAAGCTGTCCTTGCCTTCTCTGATCTTTCTCCTCAGCTCCTCTGTACGACTTCAGCATCTCCCTGTTCCCTGACCTGAAGATCTCTTCTTCCTCTCTCAGAAGTGTTTTTATCTCAGGGTTGATCCAGGGTTTGTTGTTTGAGTGACGCCGTATGGTCTTGGTGGGAACGGATTTGTCCACACAGAAGCTGAGGTAGCCGTGAAGGTGTGAATGAGGCCATCGATGTCCTCACCATGTGGATCGCAGAGCTGCTTCCAGGCGGTGGCTTCAAAACAGCCCTTTAGGGTGTCCATTGTCTCCTCAGACCATAACTCCACAGTGTGCATGGCCGGAGGTTGTCTGTGCACTAGGGGTTTGTACCACCGCCGCCGGAGATGAACCAAGTGGTGATCCGATCTCCCGAGTGGGGGGAGTTGTGATGAGGTGTACGCCCCTTAGTGTTTGCGTAGAATAAATCCAGTGTTTTATTGTCTCTAGAGTGCATGTGACATACTGGGTGAACGTGGGTAGAATGGGAGACAGTGAAACATGGTTGAAATCGCCTGAGATGAGGAGAAGAGCATCTGGGTGTTCTGTCTGCAGCCTGCTGGTTACTGAATGGATGACGTCACGTGCTGTCCCAGCGTTCGCCGTCGGATTTGCATAAACAACAATGCAGGATCACGTGTGAGTGTTCTCTCGGAGATATGTAGGCCTCATGCTAACAGCTAGCAACTCAATGTCTTTGCTGCAGTGTCGTTGTTTAACAGTGATATGTCCCGGTCTGCACCAGTTGTTGTTAACATACATTATCACTCCACCGCCCCTAGCCTTGCCACTGTCTGGTGTTTCGGTCAGCTCGTATCATGTGAAAACCCTCCAGCTCAATGTTAGCATCTGCTGCTAGTTCAGTTAGCCACGTCTCAGTAAACAAAAGGAGAGAGCACTCCCGGTATGTGCTATCATAACGGGAGATAGCCGCTAGCTCATCTAACTTTCCCAGTATCGACCGTACATTTCCCATGACAACAGATGGAAGGGAGGGTCTGTACCTTATATTTTTTGTCCTCCGCCTTACTCCAGCCCGGCAGCCGCGGCGTTATATATATATATATATATAGCGCTTTTATTCTCATCTCTTGATGACCAAAGCGCTTTACAGATCCTGCTTTAGAAGGGGCTGAAGAGCTGATCCTGATGTAACCCCACCCCACCTTGAACCCGTCTGTCACTCCACAGCACACCTCACCACCGTCTTGCTGTCCCCATACATGTCCTGCAACCACCCTCACATACTTTTCTGCCACTCCTGACTTTCTTATACAGTACCACACTTCCTCTCTTGGCACTCTATCATATGCTTTCTCTAGATCCACAACGATGCAGTGCAACTCCTTCTGATCTTCTCTATACTTCTCCATCAGCACTGCTAAAGCAAACATTGCATCTGTAGTTCTCTTTCTTGGCATGAAATTATACTGCTGCTCCTCTGAATGTCACCTCTCCTCTTAACCTGACTTCAACAACTCTTTCATCTCAGTCAGTGTAACTGATCAATTTTATGCCTCTGTAGTTTACTACAGCTCTGAGAATCACCTTGGTTTCTTGGAAATTGGTACCAAAACACTTCTTCTCCACTCCTGGTCATCCTCTCTCTCTCTCAAGATTGTGTTAAACAATCTGGTTTAAAAAGTCCACTGCCATCTCTCCTAAGCATCTCCATACCTCCAGAGGTATGCCATCTGGACCAACCGCCTTTCCATTCTTCATCCTCTTCAAGCTGCCCTCACTTTCACCCTTGCTAGTCTCGGGACGTCCTTGTTCACCATCTTCCCTTCATCCATCCTCCTCTCATTTTCTTTATTCATCAACTCTTCAAACTACTCCTTCTACCTTCTCAACACACTCTCGTCATGTGTTAGTACATTGCCATTTCTGTCCTTAATTAGCCTAACCTGCTGCACATCTTTTCCAGCTCGATCTCTCTGTCTAGCCAATCGATACAAGTCCTTTTCCTCCTTCCTTAGTGTATAGCCTCTCATACAACTCACTATATGCCTTTGCCACCTCTGTTTACCATGCGCCTAGATTCCAAATACTCCTGTTTACTTTCTTCATCTCCCTGACTATCCCACTTTTCTTTGCTAACCTCTTCCTTTGGATACTTTCCCGGACGTCCTCTTTCCACCATCAAGTCTCCCTTGTCTTCCTTCCTCTGACCACTGGATACACCACATACCTTTCTACCTGTTTCCCTCAATACTTTTGCTGGACTTTCCCAGTCATCTGGTAATTCTTCCCTACCACCCAGAGCCTGTATTAACTCCTTCCTGAATTCTGTGCAACCTTCTTCCTTCTGTAACTTCCCCCACTTAATCTTTGGCTCTGCCTTCACTCTCTTCCTCTTCTTGCTTTCCAAAGTCATCCAATGCTGTCTAGCTACCTTCTCCCCTGCCACCATCTTGCAGTCTCCTATCTCTTTAAGATTTCTCCTTCTGCATAGGATGTAGTCCACCTGTGTGCACCTTCCTCCACTCTTGTAAGTCAACCTATGCTCCTCTCTTCTTAAAGTATGTGTTCACCACAGCCATTTCCATCCTTTTTGCAAAATCCACAACCATCTGTCCTTCCACATTGCTCCCCTTAAGACCGTACCTACCCAGAACCTCCTCATCACCTCTGTTCCCTTCACCTACATGTCCATTTATGTCTGCTCCAATTACCACTCTCTCCCGCCCGGGAACACTCTCTACCACTTCATCCAACTTAGTCCAGAATTCCTCTTTTCTCTTCTACCTGACACTCCAAATTGTGGGGCATATGCACTGACAACATTCAACATCCCACTCTTTTTTTTTTTTTTTTTTACATTCAACATCACACCTTTGACTTCTAGTTTCAAACTCATGATCCATGTCTGACTCCCTCTTTACCTCCTGAGCACTCTTCTCACATACTCTTCCTTCAAGATTACGCCTACTCGATTTCTCTTCTATCTACACCAATGGTAGAACAATTTAAATAAACCCCCCCACCAATGTTCCTAGTCTTGCTTCCCTTTTGTCTGGTTTCTTGGAACACACAGTATATCTATCTTTCTTCTCTCCATCATATCAGCCAACTCTCTGCCTTTACCAGTTATATTCCCTACATTTAACGGTCCCTACTCTCACCTCACACTTCAACCTTTCCTTTTCTCTCTCTCTCTCTTCTAACACGCCTTCCCCCCTCTCCTCCTCCTCGGTCTTCGACCAACAGTCAGGCCCAATTTCCACCGGCACCCTGTCGGTTAACAGCACCGTTGGGGCGGTCGTTGTTAACCCGGGCCTTGACCAATCCGGCATGAAAGTCTCATTTGTCATGATCCACAAGTTTAATTTGGCTAAGGTTTTACGTCGGATGCCCTTCTTGGCACAACCCTCCCCATTTAAACCAGGCTTGGGACCAGCATGAGGAGTACACTGGCTTGTGCCCCCCCTATGGCTGGGTTATCTTTGGACCAATTAAGAAGTGAAATTAGAAAATTTCCTACAGAAACCTGAACGTTCCAGGAGCCCCAGGTTGGAGACCCCTGCTCTAGACCTTCGCCAACCTTATTGTTGCAAAACAATGATGGCATTGGTTACAGGTGTATTTCTTAACTGCTGAATGTTCCAGTGAGCAACTGTTTGGAGCCATCATCCAGGAGTGCAAAGAACATCAATTTTACCATAAACCTGGCCACGACCAGGAGCTCCTTGCAAGATTTCTGACAGGAGTCAAAAGAATTATCAGAAGATTTCTCCAAGAACCAAAGACCACTCGTGGGGAGCTCCAGAAAAGACCTGGAGTTTACCCAGGTACTGCTGTTTCAAAGAAAACAATAAAGTATTGCACTCAACCGACATGGGATCTATGCCCGCTCCCTCTCGCACAGACTCCATCGCTGAAGAAAAAGCATGTTGAAGCTATTTTAAAGTTTGCTGCACAACATTTAGGCAAGCCAGTTAAAATACTGGGAGAATATAGTCGGGTCAGATGAGACTAAAATTGAACTTTTTGGATGACACAACACACAGCATGTTTGGAGGAGAGATAGCACTGCACATCAGCCCCAAAACACCAAAAACCAGCAGTGAAGTTTGGAGGTGGGAGTATCATGGTGTGGGGGTGTTTTTCAGCATATGGTACAGGCAGACTTCATATAATTGAAGGGAAAAAGAATGGACAAATGTACAGACACATCTGTACATTTGAAGAAGACGAAATGAGAGTGGACATTTCAGCAAGTCATTGATCCCAAACACACAGCCAAGGAAACTCTCAACTGGTTTCAGAGAAGGAAAATAAAGCTGCTAGAATGGCCCAGTCAGTCACCTGACCTGAATCCAATTGAAAATCTATGGAACGAACTGAAGATCAGAGTTCATAAAAGATACCCATGGAACCTTCAAGATTTAAAGACAGTTTGTGTGGAAGAATGGGCTAAAATCACTCCTGAGCAATGCCTGGACCTAGTTTCTCCATACAGGAGGCATCTGGAAGCTGTTATTTCCAGCCAATGTTTTTCTACTAAATATTAAATTAATTTCACCAAGCATGTTCAATACTTATTCCCTGTGTCATTCCACTCTATTAAATATAACTTGATTTCTTTGTATATATGGATTACTTGGGCTGTTACTGATATCTGGTGAAAATCTGAGGTCATTGGCTCCATCAGAAATACAGTGATGTGAAAAAGTGTTTGCCCCTTCCTGATT